>VDFB02281492.1:754754235-755316279 GCA_007258455.2 Sequoia sempervirens
GTAGTAAACACAATACACTGAATAGTACATACATTATACAAGTGTATTTAATATACCAGAATAATTACCTTAATGAAGGTATGCCAATCATGCATTTTCATCCCTGACCCAAATTCACCTTTCTTTGTTATTATATTGTTTATGTTCGCAACAAATCCTGTGGGAAATCAAATTTTTCGTATGACTTCTTTTATATCATTTCTTTGTTTCTTTGTTAATAACCAAGGAAGGGCACTTACATTAATTTGGTCTACATCACTATTTAATTCAATGAAATTTTTCATTGCATGACTGGCTTCCTGAATGTCTACAAATTTTAACAATTTTTTTTTTGTCATGCCTTCCATCCAATATTTTCCATAACGTTTCTGTTATATTCTTTCTGATATGCATTGTATCAAACAAATGCACAATTTGCAGGTACCCATAGTAGGGAAACCTACTAAATTGTCTGGGAAAACTTTTAGATCCACGTGGAAGGCAACCATTAATGCCTTGGCGACCTTCATGAAGCATATAAGTTAAACAAATTAACCGCGACAATATAAACAAGTGATTCATATATATATATATAATGTTAAAACAATATAAACATTTACAAATTCAATCAATATAGAAACACATATAATGAACAACTTACCAATGGGCCGATGAAATCCATGCCCTTCAAGCATTGACCATCTCTTTGCCTACAATGTTTCTCAGTTGTTGTGATTAAAATTTATCTCGTCTTTAAGCCCTTGCAATTATTGCAAGGACAATAACATTTCCCATCACCCTTTGTTTTCAATCTAGCCCACAATCTATCAAGTCTCTTCATTTTGTTCTGGACTAATATTATATGACATGATTTTTTTTACCAAGCTTGACTATTTAGATCTTCAAAAAATATCAAACTCACACTCCAATAATTTTTATTCATATACAGGTAACAAAATCTAATAATTCTGATATTTTACACCAAAATTTTTGGCGTAGCCACCCTTGCAAAGAGAAGATAGTCTGAAGTTAATGACCCAAAAAAACACTTTAAAGTGCTAATTCCAAAACTTATTAAATTATGATTTTACTATGATTTCCAACTGTTAGACTCCTTAAATTAGAATATTGAACTTGATCGAAAACTTCCTACAATGATGGAGGTAAACTTCCTACAATGATGGAGGTAGCGAGCTAGTAAGAGCAAGTGACCCATTCCTAAAGAGCAACAAGTCGGAATCATCATTGCTAATGTCAATACGGATTTATCCTTTTAGTTAAAGATGCAATGTGTCACTTCTTATGACGAGCTTATCCCTAGGGCCCTCAACATTGAGAGATCCCTAATCCCACAAGGAAGCACACACTAGTAAAATTTGGAAAATAAATGACTAGATGATTGCAACTTTTAGTCACAACAACTAAAAATGACTAAATTCTGCTCATTTTTTGCAACTCAACTATTAATGAGTAAATAAATTACTAGTTTGGTCATTGATTAAAAATTATTTAGTCACACAAATAAAAATGACTAAATGGTTAGTCATTTATTTAGTCACAATCCATTTGAATAAATAATTTAAGGAATCAAGAATATAGCCCGCCAAAATACTCTAAAATTTTAATAAACATACCCTAAAACTTTTTTCAAAATCTTATTTTTAGGCGTAGCCCACCAGAATGGAGTTTTCATTTTAATAAACATACTCTAAAACCTTTGTCAAAACATTATTTTCAAGCATAGACTACCAAAATGGAGAAGTGTTTTCGTAAAGAATGATATAGAATGGTGAGGAGATGTGCATGAAAGGAGGCATAAGATTCATTGTTGCTTATCTCATTCCTGCTCTGCTCAACAAATATTACATTGTTCCCACTACTATTTGTAATCTAGGTATTTACTTGACATATATTTGCATAATCTCAAATTCCTTCAGAGGCTTTTGAAGTATCAATGTATCCTATATAGGGTTTAGAATGATTTCTTTTAATTAAAAATAAATAAATAATGTATTTCCCTATAATTAGATAATGTGGAGATCTCCTAAATCTGCTCCAACACACTATCCTCTTTGGCACTGTATTCATTACTCCAGCTACTATGGTTTTGCATGTGACATCTTTAATATCTTCATGACTGTGACTTTTAAATAGATCTCAGTCTTTGCTTTAATCCTTTTCATGGTAACCCTTCAGTTCCATAATGCACCTTCAATCTCTTCTAAAAATGATGTCTTAAGCTAGACTGCATAGTATGCATATAAAGCAAGTCCTTCATACCTGCCATTGTTCCAAACCACCACTCACTGCTTTGCTTAAAATGTTGCCTCCATAAGCACAATAGCATGTTTTAAAATCATGGTTGCTAGTGATTGACCATTGAGGTCACCACTTTCATCAAGATACAATGAGATTATTTTCTTCAAACTCAAGGCATTATGCAAGATAACATTGTGAATTGTTTATTGTGTACAATTTGATTTTCTTGCACATTTACTGCTTTGCTAACTTCCTTTAAGACTGGGTATTGCACCCTCAGCTGCAATCTCAAACAACTCACTCACTATCACTTGAAGATTCCTTTCATGAGCATCCTTCTATAAAATCAAACTATTCCTTATAGTACGCCTACCACTGGGGGACTCATTGTTTCATGGTATTGTAGATCTTAAGATCCTTCAACCTTATTGACACTACTTGACAGTCCACAAGGTATTATTCACTATTCTCCCATCGTTGATGAGTCTCAAAACACTACTCAAACATGCAATCCACTACCTCCATTATACATTAATGGCTAAGAAGAAACATTGAACCTATGATTACCACTGTTACTTCATTTGGACATTCATTCCCTTATTGCATTTTCCTTGTCTAACACTACCAAAAGCATTTGAAAAACCCTTAAAGGTCGATGGGGGTAAGGAAACTCCTTGTTAAAATCTCCACTTTACTATGCAAGGGTTTGAGCTTTATTATCTTGTCCAACAGCCTTTTTGTTGTCACATCTCAGAGTAGTGTCATTCTTCTACCATAGTGCATTTACCAAATGTCACTAAGCTACATAGTGTGCTTGTTATTGGCTACAATCTTTAGATTGCAAGATTTTGTTATTAGCTACAATGTCTCAATCTTTACGGTATTGCAACCTCACTAATCTGCTAGAGTTATTGTTTATGTTTCTCTGAGGCCTAGGGTTTGTACCCTAATCATGCTCTTACCAATGCTTGTTGGTAAAAAACAACAAATCTTGGAGTGAAAATTAGTTGTCTTGACAAAGTTGTGGTATGATCTTGGATTGTATCCTAGAGTGTGTGGGAAGCTTGTGTTTGATCATTAAGGTATGTAAACCTGATCAGGGAAATGTATCCTATATAGCATGGGTCTTGCTTTAATACTTTCCATAATGGCTTATTAGCAGATCACATTATTATAGTTTGTGGTAACCCAAGATTGCATTCAAGTATGTAACAAAATTTGTTTGTAGTTTAAGCTATACACTTTTAAGTAACATTCATAAGGTTTAGAAAATCTTGATCACTCTCTAGAATAGCCAATTAAACATGGGTTGTGCTTGAATGCACTACATAATTGGTATAAAAAAACCACGCTGCATATCAACCAGAGTTATAGGTTTTTTATTGCAACAAGAGGTAATCACTCTTTGATCATGCTATAATTACATCCTAACCTATTAAACTTGAGACAACCTGAATGCACCCAATGATGATTGACACCTACATTATACAACCTGAATTAACTACATTATATGAGTGCCTCCATTTCTATCACAACATAGCCACTTTAAACTTGGGTCACACATGAATGCATCCTGTATTTGTTATAGCACAACTGTGCCACATGACCAATAGAGTTATGGATCACATAATTATAGTCACAAGAATCTGTTCCTTGGTTGTGATCTTATGGTGATTCCACACAACAAAATTTGAACATGAAATTCTCAAAACCCTCAACCTCTAAAAATGAAATCTGATGAGATGTTGCTTTAAAATATGATTTTCAAACCTGGAACTACGAATCTGACTTCACAACTGAATTCTGCAAAAAGACAATGACTACCCTCAACCTGGCGATATCTTCTTGAATTTTTTCTGATTTTTCCCAAGAAAATCGTCCTTAGTTCTCCACAAACTGTCTCAAGTAGAGAAAAACACTGTCGCAATAAATCAACGAACTCACTTTTCTTTATGTCGACCACAATTTGATTTTTTTCTTATTTTTCATGTTTGTCGAAATTTCGACAAAACTTATAGTTAAAATTTTGATGAACGTCGGGGATAAATTTTTTAAAAATTAAAAATTACACATCAAATTTTACAAGCACCCGATGATACATCAAATTATACATATTTCGTTGGATATTTTCGTCGAACTTTGTAGTCAAATGAGTTAGTGTGATATTGAGCTTGTTCTTGAGCTTGAGCTTGTTGAACAACTTGTACAACTTGGGAAGCCTATGCTTTTGTAGCTTGTGTGGCTTGTGTTGCTTGTGCGAATTGTTGTTGTTGCAGTAGAGCTTGGGCTTGGGTAGCCTGTTGTGCTTGTTGTGTGGCTTGTTGTGCCTGTGTTTGCTGAGCGGCTTGTTGTGCAGCTTGCATGGCTTGTTGAGCTTGAAATTGCTAGAATGCTTTTTGATAGGCTTGTTGGGAAACTTGCAGTGTGATGTTGTATTGGTTTTCCGTGTTTGGTTTTGGTGGTGGAGGTGGAGGATTCAAAATTGTGTGAGATGTTATGATGAAATTTTATTGAGGTGTCATCGGATTGATGATAGGAGGTTGTGTGGTGGATGGTGTAGTTGATATGATAGGTCCTTGTGAGACCATGCTTATAGATGGTGCAACAATTGATTGTGTTGTTTGGATTGGTTCCACCTAGTGTTGCGATATTGGTGGAATGATCAGAGGATTTGGTATGTTGATTTGATTCATGACTGGAGGATTGCTTTGATTTGGTTGATTGAGGATTGGTAAATGGGGTTTCCCTAAACTGAGGATTAGTGTGGATGTTAATGGTAGAGGGGGAAATGATGGGAATATGGGTGGTGTGTTTCCTTGAGAAAGTGATGATGAGGGATCAAAGATTCCCCCTTGTCTGAATTGTCCCCCTTGTCCTTGTGAAGTCATGGGGAGAGAGACTTGTGGGTCAAGAGAATAGGTTGGTGATGCGAAAAAAGTGGATGGATTGTTAGTGTCATGAAAGATGAGTGGAATGTATGGGTATTTCAGATCTTGAGGAATAGATTGACCCAAGATGGTGTTTGCATCTAAGCCTTGGTTATTTACAAGGGGATGTGTTTGAAGAGTGTGAAGCAATGAACTTCCCTTAGTAACCATGGGTTACTTGGAGCATGAGATGAGATTGGTTGTGGATGGGTTGAATGATGTTTTGGAAGGACGGTGTGAATGAGACTGGTGGCATAATCCCAAGAAGTTTCTCCACAATATTGCTTACATCATAATCAAAAGGGAGTTTAGCCCCTTCTTTTGCTAATTCTAGCATGTATTGTGAAGGATTAAGTCTCATCATTGTGTTGACAATTTTGCGATTTTCAAGATTTTGGACCATTTCCATGATTTCGTTTTGAGTCATCCCTAGGGAATTGTTGGTGATATCCTCCACTTGGAAACCTTCCTCTTGAAGATCTTGTGGTAGTTGAGGAAGGTTGAGTGGGGGATTTATAGATCCAATGGGGTTGATTTCAGGTACAGTTTGACTTAGGTCACTTGAAGTGGATGTTTCTTTGTTTGTTTCCATATTCTTCTTGCGTTGAGATCTAGTTTGGACCATAAAATAAGAATCAATTTTTAGGAATGTGGGAGGTGAACCTCTAACTCCTTAGATTGGTCTAAACTTTAGGTACAAAAAAGAAAGTCTAAGATGTTAAGGATAAAAGGGTGGTGATGAGATAAATGAAAGATGAATGATGTGAATGATTGAATTCTTAAGAACCTTGGAGGGATACTAGACTTTAGGAGATTTTGGATTTTGGATTTTGGATTTGATTTGGATTTGATTTTGATTTGATAGTGAACTCATAAACTCCAAGAGGTTAGATGTTGTCTTGGAATAAACTTGCCCACAAGGTGATAATTTAACTAAGTGTATGAAGAGGATTCATCTACACACACCTAGTCAAACAAGATGATTTTGATTTGTTTTAAAGGATTTGTCAAAAGTCTAGTATGAAGGATTTTTCCAAGATTCTAAGAGTTGTTTGTGAGATGGGTTTTGATTGATGTTTTGAAATGGATGAAAGTGTTGATTTTGACCCTAAGCGAACCTAGAGAGACTTTTGTTTACAAGGCCTAGGTATTGAAGAACATGCTATACTTCCAAGAACTTGCCAACCCTACAAAGCGAGATACTCGAAATGTTGAAAAAGACATGGATTTTGACAATAATAGAATGAATACAAATTGGGATTGTCTTTTGAAGCATGTTTGTAAAATTTATAGACCAATCTTTCTCTAACTATGTAAAGCATAGACTGACGTTTCTTGAGATTTATTGGACTAAGACGTTTGTTTTGATTGACTGATTTTGGTTTTGGGATTTTGATCTTGCGGGAAATCATTTGAGAAAACACATGTGTGGGGTTCAATTTGTCTTTTATCTTTACTTAATGGATTCTTTTAACCACAAACACTTTTTTGCTTAGATTTTGAACTAAATGTCTATGTCTCAATTTCTTTTCATCCCACAGGGTTCATTATGTGGAAATCAAGAGAATCAAGGAAATAGTTCCTAATGTTGACTTTAGAGAGAGCAAATTGAGATATGGACCCAAATATTTAGAAGCCTCTAAGGATAAATCCCTAGGGACAAGAAATAATACTTGGACTTTTCAAAGGTATTTGCCTCTACTAAAGAGTTTTAAATTTGATGACCTTTGTTAAATGTTTGTTGAATTCCCACTTGGATAAATCTAGCTGTTCTTATTCAGAGCGGGTGATTAGAAGCTTGACCACACTGGATCCCCCCACAACACGCACTTCTATGGGTCAACCAAGCTTTAGTTCTCATAAATCTCCCATGACAAACTTTTCATCTCTACAAAGAATTGCAAATATGTGGGACAGCTCTGGAGGTCTGACCTCTTGACGCCAACAAATACTGGGATTTTGGATTCTAAACAAAGGTTCATAGTAAGGGCATCTAGTTTAGGGGGTGAAATGATAAAATCCTTGTGAGATATCTCCCAACCCTTAGAACAAGGGCTTTATGCATCATAAAGACACTAGGGGAGAGTTATCATGCACTGCTTCCCATTGTTTATGATTTTCATCGTCACCACAAATTTATATTATGGTTTGGAAGAGATTGGCTTATGCTTGTTACCGCTTGGGTCATTCCCTTAGGGTGAGTAATTTTTCCCACCAAGACATGCCATCTAAAGGTGAACAATAGTGAGTAAGTACATCTGTAGTTTGATCAATCTTTGTTTGCATGAACAAAGAGAGAACACATGCAATGCCCTTTCTCACACTAGAAAGCTTTTTTCAATTTTAAAAACCCAAATTTGAAATGTGGAGGCAATATTTTAGACAACCTAATATCACCAAAATGCTTTTGATTCTCAAGATCGTCGTGAAGTGCAAGAGAAGTGCATACACATTTCGATGGTATTAGTTTGTTAAAAATATTATAAAACAAGATAAGGACATGTTCATTTTAGACCTCAAAAGCAATAGTGAGTTATTTTTAAAGCACCAAACTTGAGTGTGAAGTTGCTTGTTCAATTTTAGACCAAATCGAAATCTAGTAACTATTTAAGCTTCAGTTTTAACCAACTTGAAAAGATCAAATCAATGGTTAATTTTAAACACCAAAAAGAAGTGAGTTGTCCAAAATAGAAAATAAAAGTGAGAAAATGGAAGCCCTAGGTTATTACAATAAGCATTTAAAAATGCTTTTGTCAAGTTCAAGTTAAAAGCTCAATTTTCTTCAACTCAATCTGCTTGCTTTTACTCAATTCCAATGCTCAATTCCAATGTCAACCTAACCTGTAAACATTACAAAGTAAAATATTAGAGATGAGATTTATTTCAAAAGAATTAATTATAATATTTAGCATTAAAATTTAAAACACAATTCCTAAATAAAGATAGATTTTAGCATTTCCCAAATAAAATTTGGATTCAAATCACATGAAAGATGTAGCATTAGAAATCAAAACACAATTCCTAAATAAAGATAGATTTTAGCATTTCCCAAATAAAATTTGGATTCAAATTGTGTGAAAGATGGTAGCATTAAAAATCAAAACACAATTCACTCTCTGAGTATGGCGTCCTTAAAAAAAAATCAAAACCAATACCCATGTGAATACATGAAACTAAATGTATATTTTGTAGCAAATTTGATTTGGGGATTCCATTCAATAGAGAATCGTAGTCAATACTAGAAATTTTTAACTTGGCTCTGGAAAAAATAATTCAGTCCCTACCATTTGATGTTGGGAATATACTCAAAACTCCTCAAAAAGAAATATCACAGTTTCCCTCTTTTATTAATAGTAAAAAAAATGCATTTACCAATCATTTTACTCTCCTATATTGCAACAAAAATTGCAAAGGCGTTTTTTGCATTGCTGTCACATTTTTCCCTTAGTTGGTGACAAAAAAACACTTAAAACATCATAAAAATTGAGGTTTGGGCATGACAAATGCCCCAGACAACATTTTGGATGTGAGACCAACAATTATTTTGAAGTCTACAGCATTAAAAATACACCCAACCTCCCAAAAATGTGGCTGCATTCTATAACTTTTACCTCCTCTGGCCAACTTCTAGACTTCAAATGTTGCATAGAATACAACACATAGAATGAGTTGTATAATATCTATTTAATAAGTGCATTAAATGTGTTATATTTGAAGGAAAAAATATTTTAGAATGAACTAAAATACAACAAAAGAACAGAGATTCGGCCCTCCTAGCACTAGATGTAAGCACAAATATGCAAAATAGTTTAAACCTCAACGCACAATAACATGGGTTAGTTTAAACCAAGCAAACCAAGTACTCCTATGAGATATTGAATCATGCTAAATAATGCAAACAAAGCAATAAAATACCAAAGAGACTAATTGGAAGCATATAAAGCATGTTCAAACCTATCCCATAGTGGATTGGTGCTACTTTGATGTGGAAAGTAGCCCTTTCCCAATACCTTGACAAACTTGATGATGAATGTGTGATCTTTGATGCAAAAATGCCAATAACATGGATTGTGGATGGCAAAGTTCTATGATAAATTGGATGAAAATGTGGATTCTGTGAATTCAAATAACTATAATAGAATTGCATAAACTTGTAGATTAAAAATGCCTAAGATTGTGTATAATGAGATTGCATAAACTTGTGTCCCTAAATCAATAGAGAATGCTTTTATTTATAATGAAGAAGGCTTGAAGAATGAAGAATAGGATGAATGTGGGATTAAAGAAGAGACCAATGGCATTGTGCCACTTGTCAACATGCTAATGAAGGAGAGTGGAGCACATTTTGAACAATGTGCATGTTTAATGCATGTAGGTGAAATTTGAATTTGAAGAGGTGACTTGTGTAAGAAGAGGTGTAAGAGGAATTAATGCCAAGTTGGCTCAAGGAGAGGACATGTAAGAGCTTTTAATGCCAAGTTGGCTCAAGGAGAGGACATGTAAGAGCTTTTAATGCCAAGTTGGAGGACAAAAGTCCTTTGGGAGGGAGATTTCAAATAAGTGGAATATTCTAAGAATATATCATATTTGAATAAAAATAAGGGGAATTAGTAAATCAAATAAATTGATTTACATGTGCAACTTGCAAAAGCTAGAGGAATGGAGGATTAGTGTTAGGAGTTAATTAATATGGGATTAATTAACTTAGATGAACTTAGTTGATTGTGACATTTAATTTAAATGCTTGAATTTATTTAAATCAAATGAGAGGATATTAGAACATTAGTAATTTAATTAAATAAATTGATTTATTTAATTAAAAGAGATGACATTAGGATTTAATTAAATAAAGTTCATTTATTTAATTAAAAGAGGAACATTTGGATTTAATTAAATAAAATTGATTTATTTAATTTAAGGAAGAAACCTTAGGATTTAATTAAATAAACTTGATTTATTTAATTAAACAGAAGAATATGATGATATGATGGAATAATCTGATAAAGTGTATCGTCTAATTTTAAGAGGAATTTTGATGAATTAAATTAATTAAATAAAAAATATTCAATTAATTGGTTAGTGTGGAAATGATTAAGGAAGAATCAGAGTTAGCTAATCAGAATCAAATGCATTATGTCAATCAGGATATTTTGAGTGTCTACATATACAATATATATATTATATATATACTATATAATTTTTATATTAGATAATTTATACACTATATAGTATATAATATATTTAATATATAGTATTGTAGACATGTAAAATGTATTGATTGGCATTACACACTTGATTCTGATTACTAACACCGTTTCATCCTAAATCATCCCTTGGTCTAACCATTTAATCGAATACCCTTATTTGATTAAATTCATCAATTTTCCTCCCTTAATTAAATAAATCATTTATCTGATTAAGTCATTCTCTCTTGTTAATTAAATTAATCAATCTGATCTAATTAACCATGTGTCTTTATTTAATTAAATAATTTATTTTATTTGATTAAATCTCTAAAGTCACTTTATTAAATTAAATAAATTAAAACCTTATTTGATTTAATCTAACAATCATCCCCTTTAATTAAATAAATCAAAAATCTTTATTTAATTAGTCTCTAAATCACATTCTTCTCATCTTTTGATTTAAATCAACCCATAAATCTAAATCAATTAGTCACATCATCTAATCCCTCATTAAATCAATCAACCCTTGATTAATTTAATTATAATCCATGTCCCACCCTCTAGCTTTTGCCACTTGCACATGAAAATACATTTAATTCATTTATTAAATCTCTATTTTCTCTCAACTTGGCATCTTTTAGAGAATATTCCTCCAAATTTGAAATCTATCCAAGTGGAATTTGTCTTTCCAACAAGACATTTATTCCATCTTATGCATTGAGCCAAGTGGCATTTAAGACATTCCTTTTTCCCTCTTACATGTCATTTCACTATTTTCAAATTCCACCTAATTGCACTTATGGGCACATTCATCAAAATGTGCACATCCTTTTCCCATTCACATCTTGACAAGTGGCACTTTGAAAGTTAGTCCCACATTGCTTCATTTTGGGAATTCTTCCATCTTGTCTTTCTATAAATAAGAGGTTTCTCTCCTCATTTGATCATCCACAATTTGAGAAAATTCACTATACTTATTTCCATCTTCAAGCATTAGCATTTTCATCAATTTCATCAAGGCATAGCTAGGTTATTGTAGGTTTTTCATCATGGAGCACACTTGAATATTCAACAAAGTGGATTACTCTTCATCACTCATCAACATTACATCATAGGAGTTGGGAAAGGGCCAATTTTCACATCAAATTGACACCAACTCCCCCATAAGATCAAGAGTTTGCATATTTTTAATAGGATTTGATCTATCTCCTTGCTTTCTCATTGTGTTCTTGCTTTTATTCCTATTTTGAGCATTGCTAATGAATTTTATGAAGAACTTTGATCTTAACTTGCATTTGAATCTTCTAATGTGTTTGTTTGTTGTGTTTCGCAGGTGTTAAGATCTTGGTTCTACAAGTATATAATGTATAATATATAATGTAATATATCATATATAGTATATATTATATAATATATACTTTATAGTATATAATGTATAATATATACTATATAGTATTATATCATAGTATATATTATAATATATAGTATATATTATAGTATATTATTAATAAATAGATTGGTCACTATGATTTACATTGAGAAATGACCTTGAGTTTCCCTCTTAAGCAGTGACACAATGAACTAATAGTTTTTGAGATTGCTATTGAGTTAGGATCCTCCTTTGAATTTTAGAGGTATAGCTCCCTCATATGATTTAATTGGTTTTTAGGTGTGCTTTTAACCAGAAAGCAAGAAATGAAAAGTGAACATATGTGCATAACAATGACACAAATGTGATGTAAAATTTAAAATAGAAGATAGATAGAAAAAATGACATACATATCATTGGCTACACACCTATGAATAATAACCAAGAGGATAAGAAACAATTTCCTCCAAACATAAGAGCAGATATAAAATAATTAGAATTCACAAATCCTTCAACATATAGATCTATGACTAGATATAGCAGAGTATTCACCAAAGAATGATCATGATCTCACACACGAAAGTTGTAATTAAAATAAAAAAACTAGACACAAAGATCAAAATATCTCCTTATTTATTTGATGAAATAAGAGTTTGCAAACTCTATAATCTCTATACAAATGGCCCTGCTGAAAGAGAAATGCTATAGTTTAAGCTAGAAATTACTATCTTCCCTAAAAGCTCTCACAGAAGCTCCCTCCATTAGATAACCCCAAAAAGGGTTCCCCTTTTTACCATTCAAACTCTCCTTTATCTCTCTTCCTCCTAACATCCCTATAACTGCTTCTTGAAACCTAACCATGTCTTTTATTGTGAAGACTTTTCAACTTCCTTGTAACTTTTGGTGTATCCCAACAATCACATTTACACTTCCTTTTGTAAGCATTTAGATGGAATCCCAAGAGTTTATTTTTCCTAAAATTATAAAATAATCAGATTTTGAAAAGTCACCCCTAGAGAACATTAGCCATTTCTTTTGAATATTATGAAAGAATGTGAGGATTATTTCCTATCTTGCTAGGTTACATGATTTAAAACCATCCATGAAGGAAAACACAAGTTCACCTACCATTCCATAGATATCTATCAGTTTGATAATAGTTACTTTGCTAAGAACATCTTTACAATCACTAAGAAGATCTTTGAACTCTTGAAGGGCATCCCAGTACTTGGTGTTAATTAAATTTGAAGATAATGTTCCACTACTTCATTTTTCATCACCCAATAGAGGATGATTAATATTGACAAGGTACAACTTAGTTTCCCATGTAGAGATCATTGTTATTTGAGAATAGTCCTCATGGACAAAATTATCTAACTTCCTTAGAAAAAATATTCTCAATGCACCTTGTTCACCTTCAACAACAAATTTTAAAGCAACTTCCTTGATTAGCATGATATAATCTATTGTTCTTAAATGAATCTTGATCTTGAAGTTTCTGATGAAACCTTCATGTAGCTCAAATGTTGGTTCTAATGAATTTTTATTTGATAACTCTTCCCCTTATTATTATTGAATTCTTGGCATAATGCACATTATCACATTGAAAACTCATTTTTTAGATTGTTTTATTTGTTGAACAAGACAACTAAGAGGGGGGGTGAATCAATTGTCACAAACTTTGACCTTTAAAACTTTCGCCAGAAATTAAATCAATCACTTTATTTTGCTAATATGATTAATCATTGAGTGCAAAGGTAGAAACTGTAAAACATCACACATACACAATAACACCAGATTTATGTTGAAAACCCAATGAGGGAAAAACCATGGTGAGGATTGGCTCACAATATAAATAATATCAAAAATTATTACAAAGGCTCACTACCAAAATAGTACTCACTTTCCAAATTAGGACTCACTATCCAACAAGGGTTAACCACCCAGAGGGCTCACTGCCACATAGATACAAAGAAGATAGAAGAGATTTGTTACACAGAGAAAAATAGTCTCAAGGCAATAGATATTTTCACCACGATTCCCTCAAACACTTGTAGACATGCATGACTGATAGAGTACACCTTCAGATCACTACTTCTAAAAACTTAAGAATTGGACTTTGCACTGATTTGCACCAACTCGCATTACATACACACTGATTCACATCTATCTCACATCTATGTTGTTCTATTTCTTTGCACACCTTCACCAATATCTCATCCTACATTTATACCATCTTCAACTTTGAATCATGTCCAATGTCGGCCATACACCATTTGTATTTACAAATTCAAATCAAGTCAACGCCAAAAAATTCTAGGGTAGAATTAGAATGAGGGTGACCCAAACACACGCTTCAACACACTTCCATAAGCTTCAAAAGTAGTGTTAAACACAAGGTCATCCAAACTAGTGTAAAACACATAAATCAATTAAGCACACACAACTTTAACATGATCCAATCCTTCCAGATAACAAGATTACCTTAAACACGATCATATCAGCTTAACTCCAGAACCACAAGTCATAAGACTTGAATAAGAAGAAATCTGGAGCAACTGCATTTCTCCCAGACCTTAGCCAGATACACTAAAAAACATAGTTCATAACTGGTGAACATAACTCGCACTATATAATGATCCATAAGCCCAAATCCTAGATATAACAACTTCCAACAACCATGAAGAATACCTCAGATCCTCATCAACATAGAAAAAAATCTTGGAGTGAAACTCAGAGCAACCACTAAACACCTGCAATCTTGTTTCTTTACAATTTTCTCAATATCTTCGACATATATAGCCATTAACCATTATCCATGAAATCAATGAAAACAATTGGTTGAGAACTAGTTGACTAGTTGACATCAATGAGAACACTTTCATACTTGCAACAATCTCCCCCTTTTTGATTGATGGCAATACATGATGTGAAAAACCATCAAAGACAACATAGCAGTTCTGAACACACTTTCTATTATTTTTCTTTTTGTTTCTCCCCCTTAGTAGATAATATTTTTCACATGATACTTCTCTTCTTCTTTTTTCACATCTTTCTCTCCACATCTTTCTCTCCTCCTTTGAAATCAATGGAAAAGGCATAGGATGTTTTACATTGATTTCTCCTTTGACATTAAGAACAAAATACTCTTTCAATGACAACACATTACACTACCTACTCCCCCTAAGAGGTAGCCACCAAAACATCAGTCCAGAAGAAAGACAGATCCTTAGATCCATGAGACCAATGCATCCAGTTCAAGAAAGGAGGGGAAATGACCCCTAACTTTTCCCAAAGATACTCAAAAATATCTTTAGGAAGATCCTTTGTAAACATGTCATCCACTTGATCCTTCGTAGGTACATACTCAAGATTTACTTCATTCTCCACAACCTTCTCTCTCAAAAAGTGACACTTGATAGATGCCTTTTCCTTGAGTGCATCATTATATTCTTTGCAATGTTAATTTCATTTGTGCTATCACAAAAGATAGAAATAGGATCATCATACATTACTCTGATATCTTTCAATATCTGCCTCATCCACAAAACTTGTGTATAGCAAGATGTTGTGACAATATACTCAGCTTCTGTAGTGGATAAGGAAATTGAATCTTATTTTTTACTCAACCAAACCATCAATCTACAACCAAGAAAGAATGCACCACCACTTGTACTCTTTCTGTTATCTACACAACCATCCCAATCTGCATTTGTGTAAACACTTAGTGCAAAATTAGTATCCCTAGGACACCACAAGCCATAATCTAGAGTGCCATTCAAATACTTTAATATCCTTTTAACAACAAAAACATGTGTTTCTTTAGGTTCTTCTTGAAATATAACCACAAGAAAAACTACATGCATGATATCCAGTCTAGTAGCAGTCAAATCCAAAAAACCTCCAACCATAGATCTGTACATGCTCTGATTAGCCTTAGGTGAATCATTATCTTTACTCAATTTGCAACCAGACACCATATGAGTGCATACTGATTTGGAACCATCCATCCCAAACTTCTTCAACATTTATTTTACATACTTTGACTGTGAAATAAAGATACCTTTCTCTTTTTGATTAATTTGTAGCCCAAGAAATAAATTCATCTCTCTAAACATAGACATCTCAAATTATTTTTACATTTCTTCAGTGAACATCTTGCACATAGTTTCATTTCCTCCAAAGATAATGTCATCAACATATACAACCACTATCAATATTTTGTCATTTTCAATCTTAAAATAAAGATTACTATATGTCGTACCTTTGTTGAAACCTTTTTGAATCAAATATCTTTCTAACCTTGCATACCAAGCTCTAGGATGTTGCTTCAATCCATATAGAGCCTTCTTCAATCTACAAACCATATCTGATTGATTTGACAACTAAAATCTTTCTAGTTGTTCCATGTAGACCTCTTCCTCTAACTCACCATTCAAGAATGCAGACTTAACATCCATATAATAGACCTTGAAATCTTTATGACCAAAAAATGCTAAAAAAAAATTTATAGCTTCCATTCTTGCCACTAGAGAAAAAGTATCCTAAAAATATATACCTTCTACTTGTGAGTAACCCTTACACACAAGCCTTGCTTTATTTCTAACTGCTTCTCCATTCTCATTCAAATTGTTTATGAATACCCATTTTGATCCAATTATGTTTTTATTTGTCAGTCTAGGGACCAATTCCCAAGTTTGATTCTTCTCAATTTGCATAAGTTCCTCTTTCATAGCTTCCATCCAATTCTCATCTTTACATGCTCCACTTATGGTCTTTGGTTCAATCCCAGAAAATAAACACAGATTTATCTCACCAACAGTAGCTCTACTTCTTATTAATACTCCTTTCCTTTAGTCTCCAATGATTTTATTTTCTGAATTATTTTTTTGTGCATATTTAGGTGTTTTAGGGGACACCACCAAAGCTTCTTCTTCTTCTTCATTTTGTTTCTCCTGTTCTTCCACAACTTCTTCAATTCTTAAATAGTTAGGTTCATCAGATGCACATCCATCAACTTCAATTGAATTATTTATTGCTTCATCAACCTTGACATTTGTGCTTTCTACAATCTTTCTCACTCTTTTATTGAAACATCTATAAGCTTTGCTTGTAGTGGAATATCCAAGGGAGATTCCTTCATCACTATTGGAAAGAGACACTGTGAATGATTTTTAGTGTTGTCATTGATGGCAACCCTAGTCTGTGATAGACCCACATAATATCATTTGCTTATACCGGCAATTAGATTGAGGACAATTAGGAAGAACAAAGCATCCGACAGTTTGGTGAGCATTGATTCACTTACAGATTTCCAGTTGTTATTTTGAGTTGTAAACCTCATGGGAGGTTTTTCAGTACATCTAAAATGTTTTCCAAAAATCTTAGTGCCTCATATTAAGTCTTTTGTGATTTTGGAGATCCAGTTGATACTTCTCTATTTATCAGTACTTTGGGGCCGACTTAGTTGGTATAATTTGTTGTCAATATTCAAGAAATGTTTGTTTGAATATTTTTGTGTTTTCTCATCTTGTTTTGGGTCCGAGCTAAGTTGTGGCTGACCGTTGTGGATGCGCATTGCATAACGCTTATGATTTGAGCCGACAATTGCTAATATTTTCAAGTTTTATTTGAAGCCAACTTATTCCAATTAAATTGCTAGTCGTGGATATATATGCATGATCTCCTATATCATTTTGATGTATATGTGTGGTGTGTCGATGTGTATTGCGAATACCAAAAGAGTGTTGGAGTGATTTTATTCACAGTTTCACTTGCGCATAAAGATTTTGTGAAGCTGGTCAGAGCAGAGCAAAGCAGAAGTTCTATATTAGTCAGAAGGACAAAAGATTGACATTTGAGCCTAACCGGAACTATAATCAAGTATTTGTAGATACTATTCCTTCAGTTCATTCTTTTGGATCTAATCCAAATCTCTGCAAGGCAGTGTGCCTTCCTATTTTGAGCAGTGAGCTCTAGGAAGTGTTCCTGAATGCAAGTGCATTCCCATTTTGTAATCTTTATTTTGGGTATACTTAGAACATATTGCGGATTGGCCATCCACCGTGGTTTTTCCCCTAACAAGGTTTCCACATAAAAATCCTTGTGTTATGGTGTTGTAGTTCTTTTCTTTTTATTTCTGCATATTACTTTTGGTTGAATTTTCTAAGTGGATTAAAGATTAGAATAATAAAGTTAATTTTTTCATAACACTGATTCACCCCCCTCTCAGTGTTGCTTGTTTCCAACAATTGGTATCAGAGCTAGTTCCTCAAAAGAATTCTAACAGCTTGTGGATATCTTGGAAAGTGTTCTCAATGGATACAAGCAGTCTTCAACATCAACTTATGGTGGCCCTGGATGATCTTGACCAGTCAAAATATGAGAATCGGGAACTGTAGGAAAATCTTGAAAATACAGAAAAATTCATACAATCATTGAAAGACAAAATCAATGAATCAAGGGAGAAAAGAAAGGAATTATGTGATCAACTCAAGCAGAAGAACATAAGCATGGAAGATGAACAACTCAATCATTACTTAAAGGATAAAAAAAAAGAGTGTGAAAAGTTTTCTAGAGAAAATGTTGCCCTAAAGTGTGAGATGGAATCCATCATGATGAAAATGACCAAGGAGTTTGAAGATAGAAAGAAAAATGAAGAAAAGCTTGCTCAATCTTTGAAAGAAAAATATAAACAATGTAGGTGATTGGAGAATGAATTGGAACAGTTTAAGAACAATGAGGAAGTACTAGAAAAATAGCTTGATGATCTCATAGATGAACTTACTACTGCAAATGAGTACAAGGAGAAACTCAAACCTAGTTCAGCCAAGCTTGATGAACTGATCAAAAGTCAGAGGACTGATGGTGATAGGAAAGGTCTTGGATATGAAGAAGGAGAAAGTTTCAGATCTGGACAAAATAAATCTAGACAAGGGAGATTCCGACAAGGAAATCAGATGAATGGGGCCAGAAGAGATCCGGTGAGACAACCAAATGCTTAGAGATTTAATGGTTATTATTTTTCTTGCAACAAATTCAGTCATATGGCTTCTTAGTGTAGAAGCAGGATGAATCCAAATGGACCATCATTCTCAGGTCAGTGCTTTAATTGATATAAGTATGGAAATAAGTCAAGTGAATTCAAAGTTGTGATGAATAACTTTCACAGAGATGTTAGATGCTATACATGCAATAGATTTGGGCATATTGCTAACCAATGCAGATAAGGAAAAAATAGTGGAATAGTTGGTCTTATCAGAGAAATGGTGTGTGCTACAATTGCAACAAATTTGGGCATATTGCTAGATTTTGTTGGAACATAAGAGGTCTGGTAAGACATAATACACAACAAGATGTCAAAGGAAAAGGGAAAGCCACTATAGATGTGATCAGAAGGAAAATGCAGAAGAAATGGGTGAAAAAGAATCCCTCTGCCAAAGGAAGTGTGCTAGCACTAGAATATGCTTTTGGTAATTCCTCCGGGAATTAGTTTTAGGGCTTTGGCCTAGGGGGAGCTATCAGGAAAAAATTTCAACCCTCTATAGGAAAATGATACTAGAATGTGGACCAGTCTAGTAGGTGGATCAATGCTTTCAGATGTTGTTTAACCAAATTGGAGCCCATATTGTAAGGTTTTAGGGATCCACAGAAAAATCATCTATCTCAGTGCTTGAAATCAGAGTAACTGGATGAACTAGGGTTAAGGCATTTATTGTGTCAAAAAGGGTTAGTTGTGTGAGTGATAAAAAGCTATTTTTATCCTTCATTTGTCACTTTGCATTTTGAAGGAAAGCAGTTTGAAGAGCCCTAGAGTAAACCTTGTTGAATTGTGAAGAGATTCAAAGCATGGAGAAGAATTTGTGAACGAACTCTGATATGATGGAAAGGTATTTTTCAAAAAGCTTGTGAATTTGTGAATTTTCTATCATGGCCACTCCGTTGGTAGAAGAGTTCAAGGATAGACCCCGTCCTAAGTTTAAATGGCACCCTTATAAGTCTGTTGAGACCGAACCCTTAGGGGCATTTTCATCTATTTCATATGGATTAATGCACACTGAGGATATTAGGGCATATATTCATGTGAACATTGAAGAGTTAGGCACCTCTCAAATAATGAATTTGTACTCCCATCATATAGTTGGAGAAGATTTTATTGTAAAACCAAAATTTCAAACCCTAGAAGAGAAGTTTGTGCAGTTTGTGAGATTTCCCGTATTTGAGGAAAATGAATGGGTGAGATACATTTTGAGTCATGTTCATGATGAGTTCATATGGCTGAATATACTCTTCAAAATCACAAAAGAGGTTATATGTGCAGTAATAGGTCTGAATTCCACTGGTAAACTTCCAGTCTTGAAATCTGTGAAGAATGACAAGGTTAAAGAGGCAACAGGTGCACAATGGGATAGAAGGGAAATGACAATAGAAACAATTGTTGAAGTAGATGTGAAATTTGCATCAATGGTCATTGGTTACAAGATATATCATTCTAGTCGGGACAATTCTATATCTAGTACGACCATCTATGCAACTTATGAAATGGTAAAGCAGAATACAAAATATGACTTGTGCAAGCTGCTTAGAAGTCAATTGTTGGAGAATTTGAGAAAAATAAAGAAAGACAAGAAGAATACCTTCAAATATGGTAATATGTTATTTTCTTTATTTTTCTATTTCATGAATGAAGTTTCGGGCATTGGAAAAGTTCATCGGAAAAATGATGAGCTTGTAGTTGTTTAGATAAGGAACAAGTTGTTTGGAATGGGTGACTGTCGGATCAGGAACACTACCCTGTGGGGTTACTTAAAAAATTTCCAGGATATGATGCATGCTAGGGAAAGAATTCCCACTTCAATTGTGGAACAGTACAAAGATACTATCTGCTTCATGGTGGATATTGACCAATGTCATATGGAAGCTGTTGATCCCAAAACAATTTGGATCATGCCAATGGGATATGAAGTAGAGGAAAATGTTCTGAAGATTTATGCAGAACACTTGCTAAATTCACCTCTGGATCCCAGAGAAGAGAGGTTTGGAACATATGCAGAGAAAAGTATGCAAGTTCAGGAGGAATTGAGAAAACCAGTGTTAGTCAGGAGAGTAAGAAAAGAAACAAAATTTTTTGCAAAAAGGATGGGCTTACCTGTAGAAGCCTTTAGAGAAGCAAGAAGGATGAGAGATGAGGTAGAAGCAGCAAAAGTAAAAGAAAAAGCAGATTCTGCTAGTCCTAGTACATCCTCTGCCCACACTAGATCTACAAGGAGTTCCCCTGCAACAAAGTCACCTCAAGACAAGCCTTCTGGTAAAAGGAAGAAGAATAAAAGTACAAGAACATAGAAGCCTATTTCAGAAGATGAGGAAACATAATCATAAGAAGTTTTGAAAGAAGTAAGAGCTACCAAAAATCAGGCTGTCGAGTTAAACAAAAGTAAATCTTTTGACAAAGAAGAAAAGGAAAAGAAGGCTAAAGTTGATAAACCTGGTATGTCTGTTGATGAAGTTGTGAATGCAGTTGTCAATGACGGTAATCTCAAGCTCCTCTATGAATTATATGAAACATTTGATGAATCTGGTCAAAGAATTCTAAAAGAAGCTACAATAAAACATATAAACATTTTCAATTAAGTGCTTGTTGAGATTATGTATAGCCTACCCAATAATTTGTATGATACTTTGGAGTCCAGAAGGTGAAGTGCTAGAATAGAAGAAGAGAATATGAGGAAGAGAGTTCTTGCAGATTTGTGTCCAGAAATGTCAATTGAAGAGATGGATTCACTCCTTGAAAAAGCTAAAAAGGAGTTTAAGAGCAAGACAAGGGTGAATAAACTCATGATTGATGAAACTGATGTTGTTGTTGGTGAAACTAAGGAAATTCTAGAAGAGTTTATGTCAAAGAATAAGATTAACATTGAGGAAATGAATACTAAAAATGTTTCAAAAAATGAGGAAGTGAATGAGGAGGTAAATGTAAATGAAGAAGAGAATGTGAATGAGGAGAAAATGATCTGATCCTCCAGAAGTTGAGGATATTCTGATTTCTCCTAATGTGGAAAAAATAGAGACACCTATGGAAACTGAAGTTCCTAAGGTGGTGTTAGCTGAGGAGAAGGAGGTGCAAAATGAAAAGGTTGAGGCACTCAAAGTCAATCTAGAAGCAGTCTTAGAAGAACCCAAGGTTGAAGGTGAAATTTTTTAGGAAATCAGAATGGAGGCAAGAGACACTGCCTAGGCAGTGAAGCTATCTCTGATGGAGCAACAAGAAGATTTTGATCCTGAATTGGATGAAAGTTCAATCAATCTATCTACTCTGTCCCCAACTTAGATGATGAAGGTTTCATCAATTGCTCAAACTAAGGCCAATGAGAAGATTCTGAAGTCTCACATAGATGATAGTGAATTGTTGAATCTTGCATCTAGAGTTTTGCAAGAATTAATGCCTACTCATGTCATGGATCCTTCAGGTTCCTCTTCCAGTGAGCTAAAGAATCTCATAAATTTTTTAAGTACTCAATTTGAGTCGCTTGAGAAATCTGTTGAGGATAAAATGCAAAAGGAGTTTAATAGAAAAAGACTTAGTCAGTTGAAGGCAGTGATTGCAAAGGATAAGATTATGTTAGCTACTTGCATGAATAACACTCAAGGTTTTGTATCTGAAGCTGGAAAGGCCTATAAGTCTTGTTTAGCTCTTTCTAAGTTTATTGAAGGAAATGAGAAAAAGGTGAAGGATCTGTAAAATCAATTAGCTACCATTTCTGCCACTTTTGATCCTTTAGCTGGTGATGTGGTTCAGCAAGAAGGTCAAGTAACAACCCTACTTGACAAAATAAGATGTTTAAAGAATGAAAATGACAGAATTGTTGGGAGAGTATGTGAACTCAGGGGAGAAATTTTTCCCAAGATGGAGATAATGGTGAGTGCTTTGAGGGAAGCGAAAGCTGTTGTAGCAGTTAGTGACCTGGAGAATCTTGAAACTATAGAAGCTCAATCCTATTTAATGTGTGGTCACATAACAGTGTTGGAAAGTCTCACAAAGGTTTGTGATGACAATTTATGAGTGTTGAAGAAAAATTTTGCAGATATTTTCAAACTTTTGTAAGTTACAAGTTTATGTCTGTAAAGTTTTTGGAATTTTGTTTCAGTTTCCCCAGTTTTTTCCATTGATGTCAATAGGGGAGAAATGTACAGTGAAAAATGTATAGTCATCATAGGGGGAGTTCTTTTCCCAAGATTGAAGTTTCTTTTTATGGCAATGTAACTCATGTTGATCCGACACTTAGTCATTTTTCACTAAGTGTTGCCATCAATTCCAAAGGGGGATATTGTTGGCAAGAGACACTATGAATTCTTTTTGGTGTTGTCATTGATGGCAACCCTAGCTGGTGACAGACCCACATAACATCATTTTATTATATTGATAGTCAGATTGAGGACAGTCAGGAAGAACAAATCATCTGGTAGTTTGGTGATCATTGATTTACTTACAGATTTCTAGTTGTTATTTTGAGTTGTGCATGGGAGGTTTGTCAATACATCTAAAGTGTTGTTCGGAAATCTTAGTGCCTCGTATTAAGTCTTTTGTGAGTTTGGAGATCTAGTTGATACTTCTTTGTTTATCAGTATTTTGGGGCCAACTCAGTTGGTGTAATTTGTTGCGGATATTCAAGAAATGTTTATTTGAATATTTTTGTGTTTTCTCATCTTTTTTTGGGTCCAAGCTAAGTTGTGGCAAACCATTGTGGATGTGCATTGCATAACTCTTATGATTTGAGCCGACAGTCGCTAATATTTTCAAGTTTTATTTGAAGCCGAATTATTGCGATTAAATTGCTAGTCGCAGATATATATGTATGATCTCTTATATAATTTTGATATATATGTGTGGTGTGTCGATGTGTATTGCGAATACTAGAAGAGTGTTGGAGTGATTTTATGCATAGCTTCACTTGTGCATAAATATTTTGTGAAGCTAGTCAGAGCAAAGCATAGAAAAAGTTTTGTATCAATCAGAAGGATAGAAGATTGACATCTGAGCCTAACCAAAACTATAATCAAGCATTTGGGTATGTGCAGGATCATCATGGAAAAAACAAGCCTTTAAGTGGCAAAAAAATCAGAACAATCAGAGTTAGGCAACTTGATGTAAAAATTTGAATAAGTTATCTATATTATTTCAAAAATATGTAACAATAGAATTTGTAGCAAATTGAATTTAGTTTCTAAACTACGAGGTTTTATTTTTATTTTTAAAATCTATTTAGCGAAAATTTGAAATTTCAATGCAGTAATACTTAAATATCAGGGAAAAAATAAGAAGTAGGTGTCTGTCTGACCACCCTAACCACAATAAAATGATAATATTTTTTTATAAGATTTTAGACATAAGTAGAGGACTCATGTCTAGATGTGATGCATATTTTTTTATAATTTTTTTCCAAGTAAATAATTAATTATGAATTTTTTATTACAACTTTTAAAAATTATAAAAAATCATATGTCTTACCACCTTAACTTGGTCAAAACTTCATGAAATTCAATTTTTCTTTTTTCAATCCTATAGTATGTGAAGCATAGAATGTGATGCATTTTTTGGATTCCAAAAATGTGATACCATTTGAAAGCTATAGATGTTTTTCAATCAGCCTATCAATTAGGACTTTAGTCATAATTCAAATAGAAAATAAATAATAATTAATTATTAAATTAAAAGTAAAGAATAATTTATATTGGTGGAAAGCTGAGAATATCCTTTAAAAACCCTTTTCATTTCATCAATTTTGGGTAAATAAAAAGTCATCAGCCACATACCCTACAGATACCCATCATATTGCCACTTTTTGGCCCATCATGATCCTGCACATACCCATTTGTAGATGCTATTCCTTCAATTCATTCTTTTGGATCTAATCCAAATCTCTATAAGGAAATGTGCCTTCCTATTTTGAATAGTGTGCCTGAATGCAAGTGCATTCCCATTTTGTAATCTTTCTTTTGAGTATACTTAGAAGATATTGTGGATTTTCCATCCATCGTGGTTTTTCCCCTAACAGGGTTTCCACATAAAAATACTTGTGTTATGGTGTTGTGGTTTTTTTCTCTCTATTTATGCATATTACTTTTGGTTGAATATTCTAAGCAGATTAAATATCAGAATAATAAAGTTAATTTTTGTAGAACACTGATTCACCCCCCCTCTCAGTGTTGCTTGTTTCCAACAATCACTTCTAGCATCAAACTTCCCTAAATTTTCTTCATCCCGTCTGATATAATATTTTCTTCCAAATACCTTGAAATACTTAACAGTAGGAATTCTTCCACACCATAGCTCCTAGGGGGTCTTAGTACTATTAGCTCTTGCTTGAATTCGATTGAACACATAGATAGCAGTATGAATAGCTTCTCTTCAGTAAACTTCCAGTAAACCATCTTCAATAATCATTGATCTAGATGCTTCTTGAATTGTTCTGTTCTTTCTTTCAACAACTCCATTCTGCTGAGGAGTTCTAGGAGCAGATAACTATCCTTTTATTCCATGAACTTCACAAAACATATTAAACTCATGGGAGGTGAATTCACCACCTCTACTAGACCTCAAGCATTTTATTCTCAAATTCACTTCATTCTCTACCATAGCTTTGAATGTCTTGAATCTATCTAATGCATCATATTTCTCTCTAAGAAAAGTAACCCATGTATACCTAGAGTAATCATCAATCAAAAGCATAAAGTACCTTTCAACTTGTAGACTTCTCACTCTTGTAGGACCATAGAGATCTATATGAATCAAATCCAATAGTCTAGTAGTAGATTGTTCCTTTGATTTGAAGTTGTTTCTTGCTTGTTTTCCAAACTGAAAATTCCTACAAATAGCATTAACAAGATTTGTAATCCTCGGTAATGTATAGGAGTGAATTTGTACCCCCTAAGCATATTCCCCTTTCACATACCCTCACCTTAGAAAATAAAATCCAAAGATAAAATTCCACATCACCCACCTGCCTTCCATCCACTTGCCATTTTTCCCATGCATCAGTGAGAGTATTTTTTAGGGAAGAATGTGCGATGCGCGGACGTATGCACATCATGTTGCCATCCCTGAGGGATTCTTGCATTTGAAGTTGGCAGAGGCGTTACACACCAGATTAGGGATGAATTGTAACATCCCTCTTTGACCAACTGACCCAAAAATTCCTTATTCCTTCCCATCCCACCTTCAAAAACATTTATTCTCACTTCATTTCACTCTCTAGCAATCCTCTACACATTCAATCACTCTCTCTTAGCATTCTCTACTTCACTTCTTCACTCTCAAGCAACATTCCTAGCATTCCATTATGAGAATTGCAGTAGCTTTGAAGCTCCATAAAATCCACATTGCAAGTTTGAAGGCTATCATAGAATTTGTGGGATTGGAGTCTTGCGAGACCTCCCTTCATCACCATTGCAGCTATGGTGACTTTGCCAAGTCCATACCTTAAATTCTCCTCCATTGGCTAGTGATATTTTGGGTGGAGGTGGTAACGCTTCACTCCTCTCCTTTGTGATTTGATAGAGTAGCATAGTATTTTTTTGTAGTGTTCATTGCAATCTTTCTTCCTTTCTACTTTCTTTATCACATATTCTACTTTGTTGCTTTCTGGTTGTTTGTGGAGGTGGAAACACCAAAATGGGGGTTTGACTAAGGCAAGCCCCTATATAGCCCCAACAATTTTCCTTCTTTCTTGTGTTTAGGTGGACGTGTGTGTGGAGCTAGCTGGTGAATCGACGCTTTTGTGAGATCATCTTGATCACCTTAGCTTTCATTTACTTGCTTTATCATCTTGGTCTCTATTTCTCATACTTTCTTATCCTATTTTTCCCATCACAATCAACTAGCTAGGTTGTTAGTTAGTTTTTAGGTAGCTTGTATTGTACTTTGCATTTTCTAGCCATACAGACTCTAGCACACCCAAGAGACACCAATGCATCACACTATCATCCCAAAATTGCACTTCCATCCTTAGTTAGAAAGCTTTTTGAGGTGCAGTACTGACTCCAAAAACTAGCTTACCTAGCCTAACCTGAACTTTGGATCTATAGAGTGACAAAAGTACTATATAGTGTTCTTCATTCTCGATCCTCACCCCAATACATCCTTTAGAGTGAGGTAAGTTAGGGCAACCCTCCACTCTCATCTCTCTGTGACTTGGAGCCTTGACATGGTTGGTCCCCCTCTCTTACATTTTTGGTGAACCTAACGTGAACCATTTTGGTTCCATTTAACAGTGTTGAAGGGTCCTTTCCTCACATTCTAAGAGCATTTTAGGTGTCAGTGTTGTGAATTTTTTCACCTTATTTAATGACCTGGGACCCATAGTAGGCATAGTTGGATGGTTCCGTAAGTATTGTGGAATGAAGCCTTAATTGGGTCACTAACCTATCTTAAACCTTTGGGGAGCTTTGTGAGAGTATCGTTTAATGTATGTGGTGGGCTCTTTCCTACATCTGCCTATCCCCTCTATGCAGCCTATGAGTAGTAGTCCAGGTATTACCTTCACCTCATAGGACATTCCAATGGGTTTTAATAGAGAACCATGTCCTCTTTATATCCCTACACAAATCAATGGGAACACTCTACAATAGGTGTTCTTATTAACCCAGCGTCTCAGATAAATATCATAATTGAGGAGATTATGTTAATTAAATTCCTACATAAAGATGGGTACAATGCACCTGTGAGTACCATCTATACACATAATGGGCTTTTTGTACCTCCCCTTGGTAGTATCGTTTTGTTAGTCCTTGTTGACCTAAGTCTGTGAACCTACTATTTGACATAATCCTAGGGTCTGAAATCTTCACTGTGAAGTTGGGTATCCCCTGGTTAATAGCTATGAACACAGTTTCCTTGGTCATGCATAAATGTCTAAAATCTATTCATGAGGGTTTAATGCATGTGATCCATGACACCGGTTATAGACCACCGATTGTGTGTGGCAACTATTCTTTAGACCACTTTTGGCCTACACTCATTGGTCCTCTCCTGTCTAGAAAGGACCTCTTGTACCAGACTTATTAGAAGTACAAGAAAGGGCACTTAATGCCTAGAATGAGATACCCTCCATCACCTTATGTTGTTTCGCATAGGGCTTGCTTAAAAGCTGACAATGATACCGCCAAGGCCCATAGAAGAGAAGAAGAGAAGCACTCTCAAGGTTTCTCTTCTTCCTTTTTTATTTTCTAGCATGAAACTTCCTCTAGCCCTGCTATGGCATCATTAGATTATGCTCTGCATTTGCGGGAGAACCCTATGGTGTCCACTTGGTGAAAGCCCAAGCATCCTGCATTTGAACTTCCTATTTTTCGCATGGAGCCTAGGCCCATTCGATATGGTAGAAGGAAGGGTCCCCATGGGGAATCCTCTATGTCTCGACCTTATGACCTCCACCACTCCTACTCCTAAGGTAGTGAATGTGAAGAGGCCTGCCATTGAGGCGCTAGAGCTAAATCCCCTTGTTGTTTCTCAACCTCTTCCTCATGCTCCCTTTCAGGAGTCTTCCCTCTGCTGGAGATAGCTATGATGGACACCCCTATGAATGAGTAGGAGCCTTCCATCCCTTCGTAACTCTCGGCCTCTAGCTCAAAGAGTTGTAGAAACCACCTTGTGCATGAGCGCAAGTGCCAGAAAAAGGCTCTAGTGGTTGAGCAAACCACTTTGTGGAGAAAGGAAGAGGAGATGACTACCCCAGCTTCAGGGCATCTTGATGTGTCCTCTCTCCTCCCCTCTGCTTTTGTTCAATCAATTTTAGTCTCACTTCCAGCTCCTGCTATGAGTGTGAGCATGCCCAACCCTAAAAAGGTGCAAGTGTTTATTACTCCTTTGGCTGAGCTGCCCCCTATTGATGTCCCTTCCAGAAATAACATCATTCCCAAAACCCATGGACATGCAGAATACCTTGATGGTGTCTGCCACAATTTTCTCCTCCACCTTTGCACCTCTCGCCTCATCTATGGGGAGTTCACATCCACCGACGAAGCAAAAAGTAGAGGCTGGCCCTTCTAGCAATGGAGGGAATAAGAGGATCCCGCCTTCTCCAAAGGGTGGTCATGTCCTAGCTTGTTCTGTCCTAGTGGAAGAGCAAGTCCTGACTTCCCCTGAGGTCAACACCACTCCTGAGTCACTTGATGAGCCAAGCGGTGAATATTGGGCACCATCCTCCCCATTCGTGGAGGTACAACATGACACTTCTGGAAAGTGTATGTTCAACTCTCTAGATGAAGGCTAAAGCATTATCAGAAATAATTGAATCACATGTACCAAACCTGGAAACTATGTCCTAATAGAAGTTTAAAACTGATGTTTCATTTGCATCTCTTAATGTGACTGCTTCAGTCCACTTCGTAAAGTAGTCTATGGTAGTCAAAATCCATTTGTGACCTGTGCTTGATGGTGGATTAATTGAACTGATGAAGTCAAGTCCCCACTTGTCAAAAGAATGTTCAACCTGAATTGGATTCAGGGGTAGGGCTGCTAACTTCTGTTTTCCTGAAAACAATGAACATTTACTACACTTTCTCACATAAGCATGAGCATCTTTGAATAGATTTGGCCAATAATATCTAGCTCTCATTATTTTTAGAGCTATAGTACATGGTGCAAAGTGACCTCTAGCAGGTCCATCATGGAATTCCTCGAGAATTCTTTCAGTCTAATTTGGGTAAACACATCTGGGGAATACTCCATTGAAATCCTTTTTATACAGAACACCATCTATTTTTGCATATGGAATTGCTTGTAATCTATAATACCTTCGTTTTGATCTATCTAAATCTTGTGGACAATCTCCAATATGCAAGTAATGGATCATTTGATTGATCCAATCAACTGAAGTAGCTGGAACAACAGGTCCTTCATTACTAAGGACTGTAGCAATCTATTTACTATTGTTTTCTTTGTTTTCTACAAGCTGCTCGCACAGACCCTTACCTCTAACAAGCTTGGTAATCTTTATATTGATGTCATACTCCATGACTTTGGTTATCCAGCCTGCTTTCTTGTCGTTAATGTCCTTATTCAACAGGAACTCTTTGACTGTTGGGTGAGCTACCAATAGATGTATATTATTATTAGAAAACATATGTCTAAAATTTTTGAGACTTCTCACTATAGCAAGCACATGCTTCTCAATGAATGAATACCTGGTTTCATAATCATGTAAAACCTGACTAAATAAAGCTATAGGCTAATCCATACCTTCATTATTTTACTGACAGAGCATTGCGGAGATGGTATCCACTCCCCCAAATGTGTACAGTATGAAATCCTTATCAAAATATAGATTAATTAGAGTAGGGGTTGTTGCAAGTGCCTCTTTAATCTGATCAAAACTATTCTTTCCTTCTCTTGTCTAGCCGAATTAAATGTTTTTCTTTAGCATGGCTATCAATGGCTGCAATAAAGCTGCAATGTTGGGAATAAATCTCCTCACGAAGTTTATTCTACCCAGAAAACTCTACAAACATTTCTTGTGAGTAGGAAGCGATAATGCCATAATGGCTGCAATACATTCTGGATCAATAGAAATTCCATCCTTACAAACAATAGAACCCAAAAGTTTACCTTTGTGAACAACAAAGATGATTTTTTTTGGATTTAAGGAAATCCCATACTCTGCATCTTTCAAAAATTTGTCTAAGATGATCAAAGTGTTCATTAGCATTTTGTGAGAAAATAGTGATATCATCTAAATAAACAAGAACAAACTTGTTCATCAAACCTTGGAGAGCCATATCCATTTCTCTCTGAAAGGTTGCTCCTGCATTTGACAATCCAAATGACATCTTTCTGTAAGCCATAGTACCCCACTTGGTGGTAAAGTCTGTTTTGTACTAATCTTCTTCTTTAACCAGGATCTGGTTATATCTTGAATAACCATCCAACAAGGAGAACCTCTTTGATCCTAAAACAACTTGCAATATTTGCTCCATTGAAGGAAACATATAGTGATCTTTGAGTGAAGCTCTGTTTAGATCATGGAAATCCATGCACAACCTTATTTCTCCATTCTTCTTTCTGACAGGCACCAAGTTTGATACCCAAGAAGTGTGCTTGATGGGAAAAATAATACTACCTTCAATTAGCTTGTTTAATTCAGTCTTTATCAGGTGCTCTAACTTCAGATTCAGGGGCCTTTGCTTTTGTCTTACTGGCTTTGCATTGGGTTCGAGCTCAATTGTATGTTGAGCTAACTCAAGGTTAAAACCCTTCAAATCTCCATACTGCCAGGCGAATATGTCACTGAATTCTTGGCAAAGCAAGATAAAGGCTAGTTGTTCCTCTTTTGTACAAAATTTTCCAAGCTTAAGGAGCTTGCCCTTGAATATCTCTATTGATTCGTAATGCTCCTGCTTCACTGTGATACTAGATCTATATCTTCTAGCCTGATCATCAGTGTTGAAGATGGATTCAAGGGTCACCAAACCCTTTGGAAGCTTATTAGTTGCATGATCTGATCATCATATTGTTGATCAAATCTTTGCTGGTTTCCAGCAAAAAACTTTGCTTCCTCCATCAAAAAGTGAATCATTTGTTCATCGCTGTCAAAAATCTGCCAACTTACATTATTATCAGGTACCAAAAGTCTGACAACTACCTTCACATATTACTGCACTTCCACATTGTGGATTTTAGTTGGAATGTAAAACTGTGATCCTATGGCAGCAAGTTTATCAGCTTGCTTGTTCTGATTTCTTGGTACTGATTACAGATTAAATGCATCAAACTCCTCAATTAAGTCCCAAACACGGTGTTTATACAATTTCAACAAATCATTCTTTGTTAGATTTAGATTTCTAACCTAATTTTCTATTGATTGAGAATCACCAAACACCTGTATGCACCTAATTTTCCTTTTCCTGGCCCATTCTAAACCATGTATCAATGCTTCATACTCAACAAAATTATTAGAAAAATTGAAAGAAAATCTAAAAGTTGAATAATACTTGTCTCCTTCAGGTGATATGAGCATTTCCCCTCCACCAACACCAATTTTACTTCTTGAACCATCATAGTATAGCTTCCAAAGTTGATTACTTTGTTGATCTGGCTGTTTTTCACTTTTGACCAAATTTGGAATTGTTATTTTGGGCTCCTGAATCATATAAACACCCAAACCTACCTCATCCATGAGACTGAAAGGATCAATCTCATGATTCTTGGTAGCCCATTCATCTAAATTTATGTCAGGTATGCTTTCTATGGGTACTATGGGGTGAAGGGTCATGGTTTGATCCTCCTGATCATGGAAGACTAGGTTTGCATTTATAGGATTCACAACATAAGGCTCAATATGGTATTTATCTTGTGATTCTGACTTAATCGTGACTCTAGTACCATATCTAGTTCTGAAAAACATGTGTGACCAGTCTAATGAAAGATAACCACCTAATTTTGTAGTGAAATCTCTAGATAGGCAAATGGAAAAATAAGGTGGGAGATCAATAATATATATGTCTTGTGGAATTTGAAAGTTCGGACAAGCATGCAATGTAAGAGGAAGATTTTTAATAACTCCTATAGACTTAATGGTTGTGCCATCTAATTGAACTACCCCTTTTGACAATGGTTTATACTCAAGTCCTAACTTATCTACCAGCTATTTAGGCATAATTGAGTTGCTTGCTCCTGAATCTATCATGCAATTATGCACTATATTATCACCAATTATCAAGCTAACATAAAAAGGTGGTGGCTTTACCTCTTGAGTTGGCTGCTCCTTATGATTTGAACTATTTGCAAGAACTTTTGGTTGTTCTTTAGTTGTTTTGTCAGAATTTGATATCTTAGCTAGAGCCTCCTGCAAACTTTCTTTTTGCCTAGGCAAGTGTAATGCATCCAACATGGTAATGTTGATAGTTGCCTTTTTCATATGATCTACAATATTGAAACCTGGAGAACTAACCTTGTGCTGCTCTTTCTGAAAAGCAGCCTCCTTCTGCACTTGAAATGGCTGAGCTCTTGGTTGTTCCTTGATAGGTTCAACTTTTTTCTATTGCTCTTTAGCTGTCTCAGTTTGCTTTCTTGGTAAAATTTGGACATTTTATGAAGAAGAGGGTTGTGGCTGCTCTTTATCAGTTGTTGGAACTTGATTTTTCTGCTCAATAGCTTGCTATTTACCTTTATCAGCCTATTGTTTGTCACTTTCTAGCTGCAGTTTGTCAAAAATAGCTTGTTGTCTAAGGTCAACTGTTCTTTTTTTGGATCTTGTATTTGTTGCAATAGAAGTGTTTGATTGATTTTGACCTTGTGCATGATTAACTCCATAGAATTCATTCCCTTGCCAGTTCATCATGGTAAAATCCATGTTATCATATTGTGTTTGATCATTATTTTCTTTGGTTGTATCTTCTACAACAACATAATTTCTCTATACCATTAGGGCCTGATTAATTATTTTGTTCATGCATGTGGCTTGATTGTGAGGTTGATTGCACAGATAACACCAAACATAATCATGTGCCAAATTTCTCTGAATAGGTATGAGCTCTTTAGAAGAGCTGGAAGCATTCTGATTATGATTATATGGTGGCCTGGGATTGAAATTTCTTTGATGTCCTTGATTGTCTGCCTGATAAGGTGGTCTGTTAGGCTGAAAGGTGCTTGGTAAGGCCTAAAATTTTGATTTTGTTGCCTCTTAAGACTCACCAAGTCATTGTTGGTTGTCTGCAATAATTTTTCCATCTCTTGCTAATTACCCTTAAGTTCTTGAAAATATGATTGTGCTGGAAAAGCACCTTTTTGAACAACTGGCTGATAGCCTAAGGCTGGTTTAGCTAGAAGTGAGGCAATAGGTGGTAAATTAATGGGCATCATGGGATGAATATATGTAAATATTAGCATAGGAGGTCTTGGCACAATTTTACCAGCTTGTATAAGGTTGTTTTCAGCTCTAATAGCAATGTCATATGCTGCTGGTAATGTTAATCCACCCATTGACTGTATCATTAAGGAAATATCACTTTTCAAAGATCTAAGGTAATACAAAAAATCATGGTCAAGAGTTGGCCTTACCGTTATTGGAATTCTATTCCAGGTCCTTTGAAACTTAAAATTAAAGTCCATCATCTGTTCTTGTGGTGCTCTCTTTATAGTCGTCATCTGCTCGACTAGAGATAGATAATCGGACTTGTCAGAAAATTGTTTGCTTAGCTTGTCACCTAAATCATCCCATGTCGCCACAGTATTGACTGGTAAGCCACGAAACCACTAAAGTGCTTTTCCCTTGAATGATGCTACTGACAGCCTCAACGCCACATTCTCCTAAGTCATGTGATGAACTCCACATAGTGAAGCTACATCTTTGATATGTTCTATTGGCGTAGTTTGATCTTCACCAGTGAAAAAGGGAAAAATTTTGAGTGTTGCAACTAGTATATCATCGTGTTGACCCAGATTCAATGGGCTACCCCCATTGAATGGAACAAAAGAATGTGCTTTGGCCATTGGAGCTACTGGTATTATGAGATTTATAGCTTGTAAAATTGGTACAGGTGAAATCGATGCTTTGTAACTTGGTGAGGCTGAATGTGAATATGGCTGCCTTGCTGACGATCTGCCTCTCCTTCTTGATGTGTATACTAATGGTTTTGCTCTGAGAACTGGAGAAACTAATTGATTTCTTGAAGGCCTACCAGGTGTTCACTTGGTTGTCCTTCCTCTTCTCTTTGGTGAAGACAACTGCAAATATTCAAACGAAGAACTTCTTGTCTGAATATTTCTCATAAGCTATTTGCACTTGATCTGCTGGAAATTGAAAAAGGAGTCGCTAGGTATATGAAACTTTAACCTCTAAAAGGCTGAAGAACTGTTGTATATACCAGAACAGCACCTTGAAACTATTAAATTCTTACTCTTAAAAGTGATTAAGAGTCCCACCAGGCATGCCAAAAACTATTGTCAAATAGATTGCACCCGAATGCTTGAATGGTTAAACTCAACAATCTATTAAAACATGGGAACTATCTTTAGGCTGTGGGTATTCCTATGGTGAAGATAGATCTCCAGATTCTAGGTTGGTTTGTATATGATTCTCAAGTTGATAACTGGGTAACATGTGCTAGAAAACGGATAGAAGTATGTAATAAATGCACGTAAAACTGTAAATTAACGGTGATACACCTAATTGATAAAGACTTGCAACTATGATTCACAATGAACTTTAGAAAAACTATCCACACAAGTCAATTCAACAATTTGACCACAAAAATAATTTTAAGGAAGGTTTGAATAAACTACTTTTGAAGGAAAATAGAGTTTTCTTAGCAAAAAATGAATAGATTATTCTGTTACACAACCCTAGAACTATTATTTTCACTATTTTGAATTCATGCAAATATAAATGAGACAATAATTTTAAAGTTTTTGATATTAAGCACAATAAAACTTCATCAAATCATTCATAAAAACATCATAATGACAAGGCAGACTTTTGATTTCACTGAAATCGAAGGAATCTTTGCAAAATGACACAAATTGAACCTATAAATCTGCTGCTGTATTAATTTTTGAAAGTTGAGTTACATGATATTTCTCTTTGCAGAATGCAAAGGCAGAAAACAAGAACTAGAGGAAAAAGACTAACTTCTTCCAATATATACAAAAGGCATGCACAAAGCAACTAGTAATAGAACTAAATGAAAACTAAAGTGAAAACAACATCTCCAATGTGAAATCCAAGCAAAAGACAAAATCCTACTAAAAATAGCCCAAACTCATGCAAAAATGAGTGAACTCAATCTCAAACTAGCCGTCAACTCATAATTGACCCATGAAGTACCCAAACTGAACTGAAAATCCCATAAAAAAGTGGGCCCAAGCATGCAAAAGCCTCCTCGTTTATGTCAATCCACCCATGATAATTGTGCATGATGATTAGGCATCAAAACTGGTGTTGGAACTGAAAATGTAACTCAAGAATCTCCACAGTTTGCATCATTAACAATCTAAAAAAAAACCTCAAGTCTCACTCCTCATGGCATGCATAATATATCACCTTTATTACATGTCTAAATATTAAAGTAATAATATTATTACTTTTAATATTTAATTGATTATTTGATTTTCTAAATCCATGTGAGGGCATAATATTCTAAACTCAAAGAATAAATTTGAAGTCAACTTCAAAGACTCATGGGCCCCTAACATCATTAGGCTTTTTGACATAAAATTCAAGACCACAACATCAATAAAATGAAATGATTTTATTAAAAACCAATTAAAAAAAATCATCATAATTTGAATTAGGGCTTCAAGTCAAAACACTTGAACCCTAATCATTTATCCATTCATGTTTTACACTTTTGGAAGAGAAACTATGTTGCATAGCCATGTAGAATAGGGTTTCTAAATCTTTCAGTGGTGATTGTGAGATATGGGGTCTTATGGGCGAAATCTTGAGCTCTTAGTGGAGAAAACTGTGTGGTAAGTGCTTCTTCATCACATAACTAGGCATGAAATGATCTCTGTATTTCTATTTTTGAATATCTCCAGGCATGTATGTCGCGGCCATAACACACTTTTTATGTCTTTTGATTTATTTTTGTATATTTCTCCACTCTGAGGCCGCCATGGTGGATTTCTGAAGCTTTTGCTATGTATAGTGAATGCTTTTCTCTTGGCAACAAAGAAAAAGTAAGCTCTTCTCCCATTGAACCTTGCATCTCCTTCACCATTCTCTGTAAGCTCGATTTGAATCTGTTGAGAATAAGATAATGATAATATCTTCATTTCCTTTACCATTTTGATCTTTCGATGTAAACTCCATGTGGGTTATGTTTCTTTATGAAGAAAAGACTTTACCCAGGCCGCTACTGCAAGCAACAAGCTGGGTATTTCCCTATTTGTATAGATGACAAAAACCCAAATCTCTATTTTTTTCATTTTTTACAAGTCTCTAAACACATGAGATCTCATGAGAAAAGCAATTTAACACTGTTAGAAACCAAGATCAGATTTGCAAACCATAATATCCTTCCACATAAGAGAAAAACAGAAAAAGCAGAGATTTGCAAGATGTGCAAATATTATTATTCGAAGTACAAATTATTACAAGAGATAATTTTCTTTATAAAAGAAAAGATGCATAAACCTAATCTTATCTTGAGCAACAAGATAGCTCAATAAGATAAGGATAAAACCTATAACTTAGGAATTAAATAAACCTAAGTAAACTTATGCAAAGTCTAATTAATAATTAATTACACCAACACCCCCCCATAAGTGCAACTTAGGGAGAAGTAGATTATTATGAAAATATGAGTCCCAGCAACAAGGCTTGATCAGGTACTCATTTACAAATGCAAAGAGAGAGAAAACCCAGTGGGAAAAACCCCCCTTTAGAGAGATGAACTGCTGCGAAGAAGCACTGGAAGAACTCTGAAGAAGCAACACTGGAACCCCAAATACAGAAAGCAAGGAAAGATACTTCTATTTGAAAAATACCATATTGGAATCACAAATGCAACAACAGACCTGATGCCAAGGAACACTAGAAACTCACATACTGGATCAACCCTGGAATCTGTAAGCAGTTCAGTAGATGAAAGAATGAATGGACCCATAATGATGACAAATTTGGAAGTTGTGTCTCATGAAGCCAATGCTAAACTAAAACTAAAAACTACCCATAGGATGAGTACCATCAAGATTCTAGAACATTAACCATAAAAACATGGCCCTCAAATGAGAAAGATCTGAACCAATGCGGATCAAGAACTATAAAATCCCAATGTGAAGTGTGAACCGAAGCAAACCAATGATGTGTCTAGCTAAGCAAGAAAGAAGCTAAGGGAAACAACAGGAAACCAAAAAAACTCATGCGAGTTGTCACCAATATGAAAGATGGATGCAAGAACCCCCCTCAATGGAACTTTATATTAGTTTGTTATTACAATACCCAAAGATTGCAGAAGGAGAGAATGCAAAACTACATAAACATAAGTGAAAATGCAAACCTAGTGCACAAAAAAAAAATGAATGCATGCATAAAATAAGTACACATATTCTATAAATAACCTCATATCTTCATAGAGGCTGAAACCAGCTTTCTAACACCGTGAAAATCGCAAAAAATAGATAAGCGAGTCACAAGATACGTCTCCCAAAGTGAAAAATGCAACATCTGACTTCTGAGGCAGAAAAATACATCAAAAAGGAAAAAAAAAAAATCAGACCTAAACCATTGTGTAGATCTTGGAAACAGCTTTCCGGCGATATCTCATTTACAAAAAAACGTTGCCGTATGTGAAAGTTATGCCCGTTTTCGCGAAATTGCTCCAAAAAGGTCCGATTTGGCCAATAAGGTTCCCTGCAGCCCTCAGGGGCTAAAAATATTCGGCCCCTGGTCGCATGTAGGACCAGGGGCTAGCGCATTGGGACAAAGGCCGAAGCCCTCGGTCGCTCATATGACCGGGGCTGGGGCTGGAGTGTCGGCGGGGTGCTAAACTGGGCCCTTGGTCGCCTAAGTGACCACGACGGAGCCCTCGAAGGCTGACTGCGCAGGAGGTGGCGCTGCAAAAAGGTCCACCGGTGGCAGTAGCCAGTGGGTGGCGGCCTCCATTTATATGGTCCGTGCAAAATATTGGCTATTTTTAAAAAAAAATTTAAAAAAATTTTCATACTGCGTGCCTCGAAAACTGTGCCTGGGGGCTGTACAGCCCTTGGGCAAAAATTTTTTGCCTCTTTGGATGACTGTCCAAATCCTACAAAATTTATATCAAAATAGGGGTTTTTGGGTGTTATGAATCCAACGACGAGGTCTATTTGGGCCCAAAGTGCTCTGAAAATTAGGTGACCCCCGGATCTATCAGAAAAATCACCGAGCTTACAACCCTTGCAAATCTGGCAAACGGTGATGAAAATGAATGAAATAAAAGTCATTTCTGACTTTTTCCAGCACTCTAAATCCAACGAAAAACCCCGATCTGATCCAAGACACTCTAGAAATATGCTCAAGGAAAAAAACCCTCGAGGGACCTCGAACGAACTCTGCAATGTGTTCCTCCAAAAAAGTTGAGAAGGGGTTGCAAATCGAAGCTTTGATACCATGTTAGAAAGCAAGATCAGATTTGCAAACTAGAATATCCTTCCACAGAAGAGGAAAACAGAAAAAGCAAAGATTTGCAAGAAGATGTGCAAATATTATTATTCGAAGTACAAAATATTACAAGAGATAATTTTCTTTATAAAAGCAAAGATGCATAAACCTAATCTTATCTTGAGCAACAAGATAGCTCATCAAGATAAGGATAAAACCTATAACTTAGGAATTAAATAAACCTAAGTAAACTTATGCAAAGTGTAATTAATAATTAATTACACCAACATTAAGGATTTTCATCTTCCTTTCATCATTTCAAAATACTATGTATGCAGGCCGCCATGGTGGATTTTTTGAATTTGTCTTTAATCTGGGATTACACTTTATTCTGATTTCGACATGTACAGGCTGCGACCTCTTTGTCTTGTTATCTTGCTCCCATATTACTGTACTTAGACCCATTCATTCTTTTCCAAGGAATGTATCATGTCAACCACTGCAGGAAGCACAAATACCTGCATTCATGGCATTGGACACTTTCTCAAATACTACTATACTGTAGCACAAAATCTTGATTTACTTATAATTTTACTTGCATTGATACTTCACTTTTGTCGTTTCTTAGAAAGAATAGACATGATTCTTTTCCATTTATGCAAAAATATCAAGGGTTTAGTTTCTTTATAACTTTTCTCATAAATTCCTCTATAACCCTCCATGCCTGAAATTTTGTAAACTCTTTTATGGGTTTTTGTTGTCATTGAACACTGAGGCTTTTACCTTGGCTTTGAAAATTACAAGTAGATTCTAGTTTTCCTCTGAAAGATCTCTGTTTACACCATCTTTTGTATGTGTTGCCATGCCATTTCATTCTGTATGTAAACAATATAGCAACACTTGTCTATATCCTATGTGCAAAATATAATTTTATGTAGTAATATAGTTGCTTCCTGTAGAATCATATGTCTTCCATGATGGACTAATTTGTTATTTTGTGCATATATTATCTATCTACTTTTCTTTGATGCACTCCACAGGCCTTTTTGATTGATGCAAACTTACATTCACTGGTATCTTGTTTTAAAAACAAATTATGAAGCATAGAATTTTGTTTTAAATGTGATCATGAGAGTACCCTTTCCTTGCAGATTTGTTTATGAATGTTCCTTTAAATCCATAGTGATTGCTTCCTCACATATCATCTGGGATAGTCTTTAGAAATGATTGCATTTCTATCTTGTGACATTTCAAGTGCTTAATTGACTTCTTATATTCCTTTTAAACATGAAGGAAATGAAAGAATTGCTTGTAATCTATAATACCTTCGAATGTTCTGTTGTGAATAGAACTCATACAACAGTGTTATTGTATTGGAACTCAAGAATAGTTTATTCTTGTTGTGCTTTGAGACTGCTACATATTGATATGGCCCATTCTTGTTGTCCCCAATGTATTTGAACATTCAAAGTATGTATGTCCTCTTTCCCTAAGCCTCTTGAGTTTCACTCATATTGACACTGTAGACACTTATTGAGATCATAAGAATTTCACTCCTTTCGAAAATTCTATTCACTGTTATGTTGTCCTCTTCTACATGACCATCAATGATCCTTGTATTTAGACATTTAATGCTAAATTGCTGCTCCATTATGAATATGATACCTCCTTTCAAGGAATACCTGATGGCTGCTTCCTTTCAAAACATACACCTTGAATGACTCTTGTGTTGTTTTGATTGATACTTAATGAGTGTCTTCATAATATTTCTTAATAGAATAACAACAAAGAATGGCAACAAATTGATGATGTATGACCATGATGTACAAGATGGATTTTTATTTTGCTTTACAATATTATGAGCCATTGTTCATTTGTGTTTCTCTCTTCATTGCACTTGCATTTGATTGCCATAAATGATCAATGCTTGAGGCTGATATAGATACTTTATGAGTTGTTCTTTCAAATGATGAGCAATAAGATGCTTTGCTTGATCTGTTTTCATCGTGTTGAATTAAAGACTACTTTTATGGATTTCTCTTATTACAACAATCCTTTCTTGAATAACTATTCTAAATATTTGATGACTCGCATTTATGAATGTTGAATGAGAGGATGTTTTCCTAATATGTCGGGCTCAACCATTGTGGGAGCCCGTTTTTCTCCACATATCTGATAAAAATGATCATGAACATAATGAACCTATTCTTGCACATTTAAACAAACAAGTTAGCAAATATAATTGAAGCTGAAAGCTTCCATTGAACTTCACGCTCCTTGATTGTCAGCCTTTTGAGGTTTAATCATTTGGTGAATGCCTGATTGGATATATATAACATTCCTATTGGTAGTGTAGGCATGAAGTAGGATGTGATTTATCATTTCTCTAACACCATCCTTTTACAATCTTGCAAATACATGGAGCTTGGATTCAAAAGAACCTCGAAGTATTAGAGACACAACAATATTGAAGGCATCAAGTAAAAATGATTCATCATTACAGGCCATGATGAATCGCTCCCCTCCTTCATATTTACATTATCTTCAGTAGTGTATTATTACATCCTACTTTGTGTTCATTATTTGATTTAAGAAAATCAAATTAAGTTACTCCCACGGCTTGTGTGGGACTTTGGTTTTTACAATATGAATAATACAACATTACTATGCAATTTTAATGATTTCTTTTGTTACAAACTTTTGCATAATCACACTGGAAATTCACAAGTAATCAGATTCTGGATTAGAATGAATAATTTTAGCAGAAATTTTGTACCTTTAATGAAGAATGCAAATCAGCTCTACATGTTTTGAGCTATGGCTAAAAATAGGTAACAATTATACTTATATATATTTATGATCAGCTCTGACCCCGAAGTATCAAATCACCCCTGTGTCTCTTGTTCGTTCTATTTCTCTTTCGCTCTTTTATCTTTCTCTCTTCTTTGCTTGAGTTGTCCCTTGTATGTGTGACAACATCACTTTCACAATGTTTTGATTTTTAGAAATCACATTCATTGCCAACGAATCTTTTCTTGAAAATCCTCGCCAACTTTTCCAAAAATCACATTCTCAACTTGGACCCCTAACAAAATGTGTTTCCTTCATCATGGGTTCACAAAGAAAGAACTTGAGAAATATCCTCCAAGGTGGGAGCAACTTTTCCTATGGGAGAAGCCTTGAAATTCCCCTCGCGAGGGGGCATTTACTTTCTTTCAAATTCCTTGATGAAGTGAACATCTTTCAAAAGGATTCCTTGATGATGAATTGATTTGAGAAAAAATGTCTCTTATACACTTTCAAACAACACATCCCTTGAGTGGACCCCTCTTCTTTTGAAGGGTTCCCGAGGGACCCCTTTGAAATCCTTCCAATCTGTTAACTATCTATTTGTTTTCCTGGGCGGCTACTTTTTATTTCTTGGCATGTTCTATCCATGGATTAACATGTTGCTTTATAGGTGCACCTGTGAAGCCGCTTTCCAGTCTGAATCTGTGGAGTCCCCTTGCATTGGGCTTCCTTCATGAGAGAGAACTTGGGGGTTTCCTTCTTGTAGGTCTGTGGGCGTGTAAGGCACTTACTTCACTAGGCTTCCTTCATGAGAGAGAACATGGGGGTTGCCTTCTTGCAGGTTTGCAGGCCTGTGAGACACTTTCATCCTATGGGATTTTTCCATCATTTTTCTGAGGTCATTCGGTGTACTTTGTGCAACTTCATAGTTCTATGGAGCTATGGGGTCCTTTTGTTTGAAACTCCCCAAGGAGAGTACCTGTGGAGTCCTTTGCCTGCCCCGTGCTTTCAAGTTCACCAGATTATAGTCTACTTCCTTGATGATTTAGGTATACATTTCTAACCTTGCTAACTCTTTGATCTACTTTACCTAATGCTCATCAATATGTGCACTCACTAAAGTGAGGGAAAAATGTATAGGAGTGAATTTCCACCCCTTAAGAAAATTCCCCTTTCACATACCCTCACCTTAGAAAATCAAATTTGAAGGTGAAATTCCACATCACCCACCTTCCTTCCATTCACTTGGTGTTTTTCTCATGCATTGGTAAGAGGATATTTATTTGGGATGAACACACGATGCACGGACGTTTGCGTGTCATGCTGCCATCCCTAATGGATTCCTACGTTTGAAGTTGGTAGAGACATTACACAACCGATTGGGGGTGAATTGTAATGTCCCTCTTCAACCAACTAACCTGAAAACACCTTATTTCTTCCCATCCCACCTTCAAAAACATTCATTCTCACTTCATTTCACTCTCTAGCAATCCTCTACACATTCAATCATTCTCTCTTAGCATTCTCTACTTTACTTCTTCACTCTCAAGCAACATTTCTAGCATTCCATTGTGAGCATTGCATTATCTTTGAAGCTCCATCAACTCCACATTGCAAGTGTGAAGGCTATCATAAAAGTTGTGGGCTTGGAGTCTTGCAAGACCTCCCTTCATCACCGCTACAGCTGTGGTGACTTTTCCAATTCCATACCTTGCATTCTCCTCCATTGGCTAGTGATATTTTGGGTGGAGGTGGTAACACTTCACTCCTCTCCTTTATGATTTGATAAAGTAGCATAGTATTGTTTTGTAGTGTTCATTGCAATCTTTCTTCCTTTCTACTTTCTTTATCACATATTCTACTTTGTTGCTTTCTGGTTATCCATGGAGGTGGAAACACCAAAATAGAGGTCTGATTGAGGCAGGTCCCTATACATCCCCAATAATTTTCCCTCTTTCTTGTGTGTAGGTGGATGTTCACATGGAGCTAGCTAGAGAATCGACACTTTTGTGAGATCATCTTCATCACCTTAGCTTTCATTTACTTGCTTTATCATCTTCATCTCTATTTCTTGTACTTTCTTATTCTATTTTTCTTGTCACAATAAACTAGCTAGGCTGTCAGTTAGTTTTTAGGTAATTTGTACTATACTTTGTGTGTTTTGGCTATATGGACGTCGACGCACCCGAGAGACGCCAGCGTGCTGTGCTATCATCCTAGAACTACGATGTCATCCTTGGACAAAAAGCTATTTGAGGTGCAGTACCAACTCTAAAAACCAGCTCGCCTAGCCTAAAATTGAACTCTATATCTATAGAGTGATAGAAGTACTATACAGTGCTCTTCATTCTTGATCCTCACCCCAAGACATCCTTTAGAACTTGAGGTAAGTTAAGGCAGCCCTTCACTCTTGGCTCTCTGTGATCTAGAGCCTTGGTGTGGCTGGTCCCCCTCTCTTATAGGTAAATGCCCTATGACTTGCACTACATTGATCCTTTCCAACTTATCAAAATTAATATGATACATTCTCTAATGCCATAACCAAATTTCATTAATCTAATTCATAAGGCAACATCCATCAACACCCTTAAGCTGATATATATTTCCTTCAAACTTCTTTCCTACAACAATCACTATTCCAGATCCTTTCCTTATTTCACATCTCTCATCCTCAAATACAAGATTATATCCTTTACTACACAGTTTTCCAACACTCAAGAGATTATTCCTTAAACCCTTAACATAGTAGACCTCATCAGTATTATTCTTTCCATCAAAACTTACTAAACCTATCCCATAAATGCTAGCACCAATATCATCTCCAAACATAACTAAGCCTCCATCATATTTTTCTAGTTTAACAAACTTACTTTTTTCACCAGTCATGTGATGTGAATGGCTATTGTTAACAACCCAATAGTTATTTTCTCGTTTAGCATGTAGGGAAAAGATTACAGTATCTTCATCTTTCTCTTTCTCTAGAGGACATTCCTTCACCCATCTTTTAGATTTAGCAAAAGTAAGTTCATCTTTTATAGCTAAGAAAAAGAATTCATTGTCATCAAAGTCTCCATAATCAAACTCTTCATCAAAAATACTAGCATTCTCATTCACATAATATGCTTTGTTGATCTTTCTTCCTTTGTTTTCTTTTTCAAATCTCTATTTGTTCCTCTTATCTCTTTTTGGACATCTCAAATAATAATGACCTATTCCTCCACAACTAAAGCATTTAAAGGGTAACTTACCTTCATACTTATCAGAGCCTTTTTTCATCCTTCTCACAAAGTTAGCTTCTACTTCATCAAGATTCTATTCATCCAAATCTTCAGCTCTTGTAGCTTTGAAAGTAGTTTCTGATTTGGATCCATTTCTCAAATTTGGTTTTCTCATCTCATAAGATGTTAGTGTTCCCAATAGTTGATCTTTAGTATGAGTCTTGTAATCCACATATTCTTCAATAGTAGATACCTTTTCACTGTATGCATCAGGGAGAGTTCTAAGAATCTTCTTCACAATCTTGGATTCATCTACTGTAGCACCATGTCCTCGCATTCTAGCTACTAGTTCATCTACTCTATGTACATAAGATTTAATGTTATCATCTTCAGACATATGCAAGACCTCAAACTGTGCCTCCAAATTCTACAACTTTTTTTCTTTGAACCTTTCATCTCCTTTGTGCATCTTTTCTAAAGCATCCCAAACTCCTTTAGCAATCTTCATATTTTGAACTTTAATCAACTCAGAATGTGAAATACTATTCTTCAAAATAAACTTCACCTTATTGTTTACATCATTTGCCTTGATTTCATTAGCTATACTCAAACCATTATCTAGAGGAGTGTAAGTAGTCTTATAAGATTTTTCAACATCATATCCACAATACTCTAGATATCCTTCCATTTGTATTTTCTAGATAGCATAATTTTTTCCATCGAACCTAGGACATTCAAAAGTGATCTTTCTTGTCATCTCAGACCCTCGTTAAGTAGTTAAGCTTCTCTCCAAGGAACCAAGCTCTAATACCAATTGTTGAACAAGACAACTGAGAGGGGCTACGCCCTTAATATTATTGTACATCGGGTTATGAATAGTCGGCTTGTGGCTATGTTAACTCTCTATTAAGTCATATTATCATTAGTATATTGTTATTTAGTTGTTTAGGTCGGCCTAAGTCTTATATAGGTGTGTCTAAGTCGGCCTAGGTGATATCCTTGGAATAAATAGGTATATATAGGAGGTTGTGAGTCTTATTTCATCAAGAAGTGTGAAGTGTGTTCTCATTAGAGATATTTGGAGGTTTTCCCCCTCGAAGTGGCTTGTTATTCTCAGTTATTGTCAAGTATTTGCAGCATATTTCATATCATATTCTTCTATTGTGCAAGTTATTTCATAACAAGTGGTATCAGAGCATGATCTTGGCACCATAGAGGCAAGGTTTTTCTCAATTTTAGAGGCGATTTTTGGAAGAGCATATCTTTCAGATTTTGGCAAAAAAAAATTCTGATTTTTAAAGGGTTTTTGAAGAACATATTAAAGAAGCTACAGTCCAGATTTCAGTAGAATTGGAGCAGAATTAAGCGAATTATTGCAGAATTAGGATTTCTACACTATTTTTTTGGAATCTACATATCTCGCACATCTTGTTGGATTGGAGTCTAATTTTTATTGGGTTTTTGAAGACATAATAAAGGAGATTACAGTAAAAATTTTAGAGAATTTAAGTTTCATTTGTGTGATTTATTTCAACATTAGTGGTTTCCATCATGTCGGGGCCTGGAACAAGGGGTAAGAAGAATGTCACTCCGGGGAAGTCTCCTGATAAGGATGGTGAAACAATTGAGGATATTACTCATAATGAGGAAATCAATAAGGTCAAGGAAGACATTTCCTCAATTAAGATGGATATGTGTGACCTAAGAGGAGATATATCGGACATACGAAACATGTTAAGCACCTACAAGGCTGAACCAAGAAAGGAGTTCTCAAGTGGCCAAGGTGAAAATTCTAGGTCAGCTACTACTGACACAAGCTTTAGTACTCCTATGGGATCTAGGAATTTATTTCCAAAGGTGGATATGCACAAGTTCTATGGTAAGGATCCTCTAACATGGATAAACCAAATGGAGAATTTTTTTGAAGTACACCAAATCCCAAATGGACAAAAGGTCACGATGGCTTCCTTATATCTAGAACCAGATCAATTCATTTGGTATTGTTGGCTTTGCACTCATCGAAGTAAAAAGGGGCTCACCGTCTCATGGTAAATTTTTACAGAGGAACTCCAAGCACAATATAGCAATAGTGTCATAGACAACTTCTTCACCCAGCTAGCTAAACTTCAACAAACAGGATCAGTTAAGGATTATATTCAGCAATTCCAAAATCTATCCTTAAGGGTGGATACAATTACGGAGGAAAAATTGAATGACTTATTCTTGGGTGGTCTCAAGGATCACATTCAACATGAGGTACGCATGTTTAGCCCTAGTTCCATAAATGAGTATCTTAGCACGTAGGGTAGAGGAGAAGTATTTGATTCCTAAGAAGAAAGGGGCTAATGTGACAAGAAAGAAAGGATATTCAACACAACCTACTAAGTTGACTCCACAACAAATTGAGGAGAAAAGAGCAAAAGGCTTGTGTTTCAATTGTGATAGAAAATACAGTCGAGGACATAAATGTAGTGAAAAGAAATTGTTTTATATTGAAGGTCCCAATGAGGAAGAAGAGGAGGAACCCATACTAGAAGATGAAAGGGAGTCAAATGAGGAATCACATGATTCTCAACCAATAATTTCTTGTCATGCACTCTCAGGTTTCAGCACTCCACAAACTCTCAAGGTGGTGGGGTTCCTAAAGAAGCAAAAGGTAACAGTGTTGATCGACTCAGGTAGTACTCATAATTTCATCAACAAAAAGTTAGCTACTCGTCTAAATTGTTTCATATATCCAGCTCCATAGTTTCAAGTTTTGATTGCAGATGGTGGTATAGTTAGTTGTTCAGGGAAGTGTCATAGCATTAAATTATCCATGGGAGATTATCAACTTGATACCCCAATGTATGCGATATCCATGGGTGTAGCAGATATTGTTTTGGGAGTACAATGGCTTACTACATTAGGAACAATTGAGATGAACTTCCAAGAACTATTCATGATATTTCAATCAGAAGGAAGGCTAGTAGAGCTAAGGGGGTTGAAGGAAAAATCTCCACAAATGGTAAGCTCTCATCAAATGCAAAAGTTGCTTAAGAAAGGAGTGGATGGATTTGTGGCCCAACTATGTTCATTAGAAGTCTCTCAATCTAATACTACTCATCCAGATTTGCAAGCTATAATTGATCATCACTCAGTTGTTCTTGGAGATATGCCTAAAGAACTTCCTCCTAAGAGGGATCATGATCATGCCATACAGTTAGTCCCAGGGAGCCAACCACCGAACATTAGGCCTTACAGGTATCCACACATACAAAAGAGTGAGATAGAAAAGATTGTTGAAGAGATGCTAGAGGCAGGAATCATCGGCATAGCCAAAGTGCTTACTCCTCACTTGTGGTGATGGTACGTAAGAAGGATGATACTTGGCGCATGTTTCCAGATTATAGAGTGCTCAACATGTACACCATTAAAGATAAGTTTCCAATTCCAGTCATTGATGATTTGCTAGATGAATTAAATGGAGCTATGTTTTTTACCAAGTTAGATCTTAGATCTGGTTATCACCAAATTCGGATTAAGGAGGAAGATATTTGTAAGACATCATTTTGGACTCATGAGGGTCATTATGAATTTTTGGTGATGCCATTTGGTCTTACCAATGCACCATCTACATTCCAAAGTTTGATGAATTCCATTTTTAAGAAGTTCTTGAGAAAGTTTGTGTTAGTATTCTTTGATGATATATTAATTTATAGAAAGACTTGGGAAGAACATTTGCAACATGTGGACCAAGCATTACAAATACTTGAATATCATAAACTCTATGCTAAGCCATCCAAGTGTGATTTTGGTCTTACAGAGGTGGAGCATTTGGGACACATAGTTTCACATGGAGTAAAGGTGGACCCTAACAAAATTAAGGCTATCATGGAATGGCCTATTCCAAAAACCATTAAGAAACTAAGAGGATTCTTGGGATTGACAGGGTACTATAGAAGATTTGTGAAGAATTATGGTAGTATAGCAGCACCTCTCACCACTCTATTGAAGAAGGATTCTTTCATTGGAACGAGTCCCAATACAACATTTGAGAGATTGAAGGAGGCTATGTGTACAACTCCAGTACTTGCCACTCCTGACTTCACCAAGGAATTCATTATGGAATGTGATGCTTCTGGAAATGGGATAGGAGCAGTGCTCATGCAAGAAGGTCGACCAATTGCTTTTGAGAGTCATCAATTAAAAGGTAAGAATCTACTAAAACCTATTTATGAGAAGGAAATGCTAGCAATACTCCATGTAGTGAAACAATGGCGGCCTTATCTATTAGGTAGACATTTCAAGGTTAAGACAGATCATGATAGCCTAAAATATTTTTTGGAACAACGACTATCTTCTGAAGAGCAACAAAAATGGGTCACTAAGATGTTAGGATATGACTTTGAGATTGTATATAAGAAAGGGAAAGAAAATATTGTCGCAGATGCACTTTCAAGGAAGGATGAGAAATATGAAGCCTTATTGTGTGCCCTTTCAATATTACAAGAAAATTGGGTGGAGGAAGCCAAAGCAGAGTGGCAAAATGATGTTGCGACAAGTAATCTCATCGAGCAATTAAAAAGTGATCCTAGTAGTTCAGATAAGTTTTGTTGGAAGGGAGATACTCTTTGGTATAAAGAGCGTTTGTATCTCTGCAAGAATTCCAACCTTAAAATCAAGATTCTCACAGAGTTGCATGAGTCTCCAGTGGGTGGTCATTCAGGATTTTTGAAGACATATCATCAAGTCAAGCAAGATTTCTTTTGGGAGGGGCTTAAGGGTGATGTTCAAAAATTTGTGGCTGAATGTTTGGTGTGTCAAAGGCATAAAGGGGAGACAATTAAGACACTAGGTCTCTTGCAACCCTTATCTATTCCTAGCCAGCGTTGGGAAGAGGTATCCATGGACTTCATCATAGGGCTTCCCAAATCTAAAGGTCATAATGTCATCATGGTGGTAGTTGATCGGCTCACTACATATGCACATTTCATTGCATTAGCACATCCTTTTACAGCAAGTGCAGTGTCTAAAGATTTTTTGGAGAATATCCAAAAGCTACATGGTACACATAAAGTTATTGTTAGTGATCATGATCCTATCTTCACTAGTCACTTTTGGAAAGATTTATTCTCATGTTTGGGTACTCAATTGGCTCTTAGCTCTTCATACCACCCTCAATCAGATGGGAAAACAGAGGTTGTTAATAAGTGTTTGGAAGGATATCTACGTTGTTTCACTTCAAGAAACAGTCTCAGTGGGTAGATTGGCTACCACTTGCGGAATGGTGGTATAACACTTCTTTTCATAGCTCATCAAAAATGTCTCCATTTTTGGCACTTTATGGATATCATCCTCCTTCCATCACATCATCAATTAAGGTGTCCCCAAGAGTTCAGGTAGTAGAAGACCACTTGCTTCATCAACAACAAGTAATTTAAGGACTCAAGGAGAATTTAGCATGGCACAAAATCGAATGAAACAACAGGCAGACCAACATCGTAGTGAAAGAAGTTTTGAAGTTGGGGGTTGTCTCTAAAGTATTACGGTCCATACCAAATCATGCAGAAGATCGGTAGTGTTTCCTACAAGCTTGAGTTGCCACCAACAACAAAGATACATCCAGTTTTTCATGTTTCCTGTTTGAAGAAGGTAATTGGGCATAATATTCCCACTCAAACAACACTTCCCGAGTTGGATGAAGAAGGAAGAATCATTTTGGAACCAGAGTGCATTCATCAAACATGCACAAAGAAGTTGAGGAATAGAACTATCACTGAGTATCTCATCCAATGGAAGATGTTACTAGTTGAAGATGTCACGTGGGAAGATGAGGAGTTCATTCAAAAGTTTCCAAACTTGATTAGCATTGAGGACAATGCTTCTTTGAAGAAGGGGGGCATGCTACGCCCTTAATATTATTGTACATCGGGTTATGAATAGTCAGCTTGTGGCTATCTTAACTCTCTATTAAGTCATATTATCATTAGTATATTGTTATTTAGTTGTTTAGGTCGGCCTAAGTCTTATATAGGTGTGTCTAAGTCGGCCTAGGTGATATCCTTGGCATAAATAGGTATATATAGGAGGTTGTGAGTCTTATTTCATCAGGAAGTGTGAAGTGTGTTCTCATTAGAGACATTTGGAGGTTTTCCCCCTTGAAGTGGCTTGTTATTCTCAGTTATTGTCAAGTATTTGCAGCATATTTCATATCACATTCTTCTATTGTGCAAGTTATTTCATAACAGTTATCATCTTCAGACATATGCAAGACCTCAAACTGTGCCTCCAAATTCTACAACTTTTTTTCTTTGAACTTTTCATCTCCTTTGTGCATCTTTTCTAAAGCATCCCAAACTCCTTTAGCAATCTTCATATTTTTAACTTTAATCAACTCAGAATGTGAAATACTATTCTTCAGAATAAACTTCACCTTATTGTTTACTTCATTTGCCTTGATTTCATTAGCTATACTCAAACCATTATCCAGAGGAGTGTAAGTAGTCTTATAAGATTTTTCAACATCATATCCACAATACTCCAGATATCCTTCCATTTGTATTTTCTAGATAGCATAATTTTTTCCATCGAACCTAGGACATTCAAAAGTGATCTTTCTCGTCATCTCAGACCCTCGTTAAGCAGTTAAGCTTCTCTCCAAGGAACCAAGCTCTGATACCAATTGTTGAACAAGAAAACTGAGAGGGGGGTGAATTAGTTGTCACAAAATTTGACCTTTAAAAATTTCACCAAAAATTAAATCAATTACAAATCCTTTATTCTGCTAATATGATTAATCATTAAGTGCAAATGTAGAAATTGAAAAAAATCACACATACACAATAACACTAGATTTATGTGGAAAACAAAATGAGGGAAAAACCACGGTGAGGATTAGCTCACAATATAAAGAATATCAAAACTGATTACAAAGGCTCAATTCTAGAGAAGGCTTGTTGTCAAAATAGGACTCACTGTCCAACACAGGTGAACCACTTGGAGGGCTCACTACCACACAGATGCAAAGAAGATAGAAGATATTTGTTACATAGATAAAATGAGTCTCAATGCAACAAATATTTCCACCACAATTCCCTCAAACACTTGCAGACATGCATGAATGATAGAGTACACCTTTAGCTCACTGCTTTTGGAAACTCGACAATTAGACTTTGCAGTGATTTGCACCAACTCACATTACATACACACTAATTCACGTCTATCTCGCATCTATCTTGCTCTATTTATTTGCACACCTTTCAAAAATATCTCATCTTGTACTTATATCATCTTCAACTTTGAAACATATCCAAAGTTGGCCATAAACCATTTTCATTTATAAATTCAAATTAGGTTGGCGCCAAAAAATTCTAGGGTAGAATTAGAATGAGGGTGACCAAAACACACACTTCAACACGCTTCCATAAGCTTCAAAAGTAGTGTTAAACACAAGGTTGGCCAAACTAGTGTAAGAAACATAAATCAATTAAGGACACACAACCTTAACATGATCCAATCCTTCTAGATAAAAAAATTATCTTCAACACGATCATATCAGCTTAACTCTAGAACCACAAGTCATAAGACTTGAACAAGAAGAAATATGGAGCAACTACATTTCTCCCAGACCTCATCCAGATACACTGGAAAACACAGTTCACAACTAGTGAACATAACTCACACTGTACAATGATCCAAAGCCCAAATCCTAGATATAGCAACTTCCAACAACCATGAACAATACCTTAGATCCTCATCATCATAGCAGCAAATCCTAGAGCAAAACCTGGAGCAACCACTGAACACCTGCAACCTTTCTCCTTTACAATTTTCTCAATATCTTCAACATATACAACCAGCAACCATTATCCATGACATCAATCACAACAACTAGTTGAGAACTAGTTAACTAGTTGGCACAAATGACAACACTTTCATACTTTCAACATCATTAACATACCCAATGGCTTACATTTATGTCACCAATCGAGGCTTTTGATGCTTTCTGAGCAATAGAGAGGAGAGAAACCCATGCTTGAAAACTATGATCAACTGAAGGCTATGATGATAGTCTTCACAAATTTCTACTTGTATTAATTCATTTCTAGGTTGTAGATAGTCTACACCAAATGCTTGCACAGAAAGACTCATCCTCTACTTCGTTTCCTTTCATCGGTGGTGAAGGGAAGTTTCCATACTTACTGTGGGTGTCACCTATGGTTATGAAACCATAAATAAATGTTGATGATACTATCTTTGAAACTCACTTGATGTACAAAATTTCTTTGACTTGTAAGGTTTTATGTAGTGTGTCAAGTTTTGATGGGGTTATGACAACCCCATTGGTACCCAACATTGGTTGCACAGCTAGCCTAAAATACCGATGGAATAAATTCACTTCACCCTTTTCTCTTGCAACAGAAAAGAAGACAACACATCCATCATAGAGAACACAAGAAAAAGACTTGGTAAAGATCCAACTAAAAGAAATGCCATTCCAAGATCGCAACATTCTTGGAAACTGGGTTTAGAAAAATCCTCAATAAAATGTATACTGAGAGTCAAGAGTCTAGATTCTTGATCAAAACATTATAGTGTGGTAGCAAGGAAATATTGTTGATACCCATGGGATTGTAATGAATTTATTTCCATGACTATCCATAACCTCCAACTACTTTATTTTGTAGGTTCTATTAAGCTTCCAAGGCTCATGATATCTATGAATTATGAAATCCTTAACATCATTGCCACCATTATTTTGAGATGCTACACAAAATTATACTCTTTCTTATTTTGGATTTATCCCCAATACAAACAAGGCTGAATCAAGCCTTTCAACGGAAACCAATTTTCCTCCACTTAAATCCTAGTCAAAAGAGTCACTTGGAGAATGCACATGATTCCTAGAAATGGCGAGCATGGTAATTTCCAACAAAACCTTTTTATGCAAGACTCGCAATCAATTCATTCCATAACATCCTTTGATATGTTCATTCAAGCAACACACACATCATCTTGGTCCTTTTATTCTCTATTTCTTGAGTGATCATATTGCATCTTTACATTAACCCATTCATCCACCAATAATGTCTTGCGAGCCACTCCAAGATACAAACTAAATGTGTTCAATTTCAACATTAGGAAAATTTTAAACCATAAAAAATGTATTATGGAGATGGAGAGCCATTGGAAATTATCGAACTTCTCATGCTATCATTTCCTTTTCAATCAGTCATTAATTTTTTGAACATTTAGAGTCTTCTTCCTTCTTGATCTATAAAAATTCTCCAATTTCCAAAGTGGTAGGATTAATTTGAATAGACCTTATCATTGGTGTTTGAAACATAAGAATATTCTTATTCTGTTTGTCTTGATAATTGCTTCAATGGTTTCCATTCTATGAATCCTGCCTTAGATATACCATTGTAGCTCTCAACTATTGGAAGAATAGGATCCATACAACCACCTTTAGTGGTAAATGATCATCTTGAGCAGCATGTAATTGGGTTTCACTTTATATATGTGAAACCTTTATAACCTACATCCCAGTATTCCACAACTTGCATAGTCCCTAAAAACATTTGAGTTTTAATTTGACATTGTAGCTCATGCTTCTCAAGGTAGATTTTACCTTGTAATAGAATCCTAACATCTTCATTAATACTAGCATGTAAGCCTCTCTCCTTTACAAGAAATTCAGCAGGTGATTCCTCTCCATGCACCTATTTTCATTTAGAATGCACCCTACTAGGAGTTCAACTCCCAGTGAAGCAATGGAAATAACCTCAAAGTGTGGGACCTTGCAAGTGAGGTTAAGTCTTCGAATAAGGTCAGTTTCCTTTCTAAACTAGGTGTAGAAGAGGATTGGTCTAAACCAACCTCAATAAATTCTAAACTAATGTCTTGTAGGGGAAAAGGGAGGAAGATAAATGCATAAAAATAATAAAAAGGTGATGCACCAAATTTAGAGTGTTTCTTCCCACTTGTGATTGCATAGAGCATCAATAAAATCACCAGCGAAGTTCACACAGATCTCTATTTTACCAATTCTATGAGTGAAAATGAAGGTTAGGGCTTGAAAGATCTCAAAAGGGATGAAGAATATTCACAATAAATTAACACAATCATATAACCTATAGAAAATGATGAAAACTCATACATGTAAAGAGGTATCAGATGTTACATGGAATGTGAGCATGGAGAAGAGGTAAAGGTAGTAATTTTTATTAACACCGAGGTATAAGCCAATTTTACAACTGAAAAGAAGGCTAAAATAGCATAAGGATTCCAAAGAAAATATAGGGAATAACCCTTCAAAAATGATACAAATAGTGTCTTTATAGTGTAGGCATAACTCATAATTGAAATAAAAAACCTAGCCCTAACCTAACTAGGGTTTGCAGGAAGATAAACTCTGATTATACTTCAAACATATGAATTGTCCTTAGAATTGAGTAACAACCAAGCCATAAAGGCTTTAACATCTTGAGCACATCCCAAAATGATGACTTTGTCATGTCCCTTTTTCTAAAAATAGTTTTTTTTCTAAAAATAGCAGTTTCTATTTTTAGTAAGGTTGATTATCCTAATATAGTAAGTCAAGTCTTGCAGACAAATCGGGAAAACAATGTCCTTTATGGTGAAATAATTAAATCAAATTTTAGTGACAAATTATTAAATGGAGATTTAAATATTTGGAGCCAAGTTGAGTGTGGTTTTTTGGAAAAAGGAAAAATGGTTTTTTATTGGCTTGTGAAATAGTACAAGAAATGGAAATATTTTATTATTTCCCTCGGTGTAATTGAATTTTTCTTTTACAATTAGTAAATATGAGTTACACAATTATTTCCCTCATCTTGGCATGGAATATTGGCACCTAAATTTGGATTTTGCATGTGGATTACTTAAGAAACATTTTAAACCATAAAAAATGTATTCTGGAGATGGAGAGCCATTGGAAATTATCGAACTTCTCATGCTATCATTTCCTTTTCAATCAATCATTAATTTTTTGAACATTTAGAGTCTTCTTCCTTCTTGATCTATGAAACTTTTCCAATTTCCAAAGTGGCAGGATTAATTTGAATAGACCTTATCATTAGTGTTTGAAACATAAGAATATTCTTATTCTGTTTGTCTTGATAATTGCTTCAATGATTTCCATTCTATGAATCCTACCTCAGATATACCCATTCAACGAGTAACTTATGGAGGAAGAACCAAATTGAACAAGTATGAGCACAAGAAAAGTGAGGTGAAGAAACACATGGTCCAAGAATTGCATCCCAAGAGTCAAATTATAGAAGTCAAAGGATGCCACTTCTTATTTGAATATAGTAATGAAGCAATTCAAAACTTAGTATCTACATGGGAGATTGATATTACATACTTGGGCCAAGTCATGAGCACACAAGGTATACATGAGATTACAACACAAGAAGCATTGGAAGGGTTTGTGAAGGTAAGAAGCGCATGCCTTATATTTTCCATTTCATATTTCTCACATCATTTTGTTAAGGATTATGGTGTTTTAGGAAAGGATAAATGGACTCTAACAATGCATATATGGGAAATGATGAGAAATGAAAGAATGAAGTTCAAATTTTTAGAAGGAAATTTCTATAGGTATGGAAAGACATTTATTGGAATTTATAATCATAGAAAGTACAACCAACATTGGGAATATGGAAAATATGAGCTAAAGATGGATTGTTATGGATTGAAGATTCTCTTGATTCAGTATGGTTGGAGTAATGAGCCACAAAATTGTTAGCAATATGGTTGGGAATAACTACTTTAGAATGATTAATTCATGGTATCTCCTTATCATTCATGAATATTGGAGGTTTTCAAACATGAAATATTATTTTATAATCATTTTTGAAGTTATGTTGGGTGATAAAAATGTGCTAATAGTTGTGCATAGAGAGTACACTGCCTTCTACCAAAATGTCTTATTGCTTGCAGATTTGGTACTCAAAATATTTTGGTATGAATATTGTTGTCATATGTGTAGACATTGAAAAATGTCCTAAGTCCGTGAGCATCATTTTTCTTGGTCGTTGTCCTTCGATAATTGAATAATTTTAATTATTCAATTAAGTTTGACTGCATTCCTCTATTAATTAAATAATTTTTAATTATTTAATTAATTCACCTTCTCATCTTTATTCTATCTTGATCAATTATTTAATTGCATCACTAATATATCCCTTTCTTCAATAATTAAATAAATAATTTTTTATTTAATTATTTATCTTTCATCTATAGTCAGATAATAATAATAATCATTATTTGACCTTTTATTCTTCTATAATTAAATAATTGTCGAAATTATTTAATTGTGTTTCATTCCTCTCTTTTGGATAAATAATTTGGATAAATTATTTATTTGCCACTTGTCATTTTCCTCCATTTTGAATAAATTATTTAAAATAAATTATTTATGCACCTCCACTTGGTCAAAGATACCCTGCCATTTTTTCATGTCATAGCTTGCATGTCCCTACATGTCTGTCATAGCCTACATGTCCCTGCATGTCTTCCTGTCATGATTCCTCCAAGAATAGCATATTCTTGGTGCATCAATTCTAGACCATTGATCTTGGAATCCTTCTAGAGGATTAATCTCAGCCATCCATTCAAAGGGTTGTCTATAAAAGCAACCTTCCTTCTCCATTTTCAGCTTAACAGCTAATTGTCTCCAACTTTCTTGCTACCATTTGCAGGTTTTGCACAAGTATTTCAACAAATCTGAGGGAAAAGTTGCATAACAAGAAGAAGGATAGCAAGAGGAGGAATCAACTACAATATGGGGAGTGCTTTATTTTGTTTTCTTTCATTTTGATATCTCCATTTTGTTTGTATTCTCTTGTTGATGTAGGTTAATAGTTTAGAAGTGTTGGCTATCACTTTATCTATGCTATTTGATTTCTAACCATCTTACAATATGATTTTATTGGTTGGTCCTCTATAGTACTTTTGCTGTCCAAAATCCTTCCATGGAGCTGCAATTAATATCCTCCAAGTTAAGGTAAAGTTTGAGATAATCAATGTGCTTTTTGGTATTGTGGATCTCTATTCCCCAAGGGTGAAAGAAGAAATTGCTTATAGAATGTGTACTTTCCATTGCATGATGCTATTTTTTTCTTCTCTATTGAATTATTTCTATTATATATCTGCACATGAAGCTAAAGGTAACGTCTCTCAATTTGAGGTAAAATATGGGTCTTCTGTCGTGCATTCTTGTAATGCAAATTTGGGTACTTGGGAGGTAAGAGAAGTAATTATTTCCAAGTTATGTATCTACTATTATGAAGGATATATTTCTGGTTACAATAATTTAATTGAGTGTAGAAAATAGATTTGTATCATCATCATTTGTTTCAAAAGTGCCAGCTGCAAGTTTCCTAATGGCAGTGCATCACTAGCTAAAGACCCAGAACAGTTTGCAAGGTTACAATTCAAATTTGGGAAGAGTATGCATTGTTGTTGTATGATGTTAATATCTATTCCTCAACTATATTATTGCTGCTATATATTAGATTTTGAAGTTGCATACATCATCCATCAAGCTGAGGAAAGTTTGGAACAAATAGTGTTGTTCCTACAAGCAATTTCCCAACAACTTCAAGATAAAAGGGGTAATTGTCTTAAAATGTATTAATTATTTTAGAGGATTTTATTATTCTATTCTAATAGTCCATTGTGTTGAATGAACCAAATATATATCAAAGGCTACAAGGAATTTTTCTTTATCCTTCTTGGTGATCGTGCACATACACAATTTTGGAGAAAGATTGAAAGGGAGATATTAATAACATTTTGTTTCCCAGTCCATGATAGATGTGAGAAATATTTTTGGATTAAGCATGATACAAGTACACAGGTAATATAGGTAATGAGGGTGCATATTAAAGATGCTAAGCATGATACAAGTACACAGGTAATATGGGATATGAGGGTGCATATTAAATATTGGTTTCATGATATTAAACAACACATAATTTTTTTAAGGGATTCTTCATGATTCTTAAGAGGAAGAAGCAACTTCATGCAAATACAAGATGAAGGCTTTGTATGTAGATTGGTATGATTGATCAAATTGGCTAAGTGATCTTGGAGATATATGTTTACAATTTCTTGACGACAAGCAATTTTTGGAAGGGAGTACTTTTCATGTCCCCTTTTTCTAAAAAATAGTTTTTTTCTAAAAATAGTAGTTTCTATTTTTAGTAAGGTTGATTATCCTAATATAGTAAGTCAAGTCCTATAAAAAAATTGGGAAAATAATGTCCTTTATAGTGAAATAATTAAATCAAATTTTAGTGACAAATTATTAAATGGAGATTTAAATATTTGGAGCCAAGTTGAGTGTGGCTTTTTGGAAAAAGGAAAAATGGATTTTTTATTGGCTTGTGAAGTGGTACAAGAAATGGAAATATTTTATTATTTCCCTAAGGTGCAATTGAATTTTTCTTTTACAATTAGTAAAGAGGAGTTACACAATTATTTCCCTCATTTTGGCATGAATATTGGCACCCAAATTGGTGCAGGAGCACCTACACCACAACATCAATTTTTGATTATTTGAATGAATAGTAGGTTGATGCTAGTATTTTTTGTTTATTTTGTCTAAATAAGGTCTAATAGACCAATCTTCTATGTATTTAGGGAATTTGTGGGGTAAGGTGGTCAAATGTGCAAAATGCACCCTTGTCTCAAACAATTGTCAATATTGCCATGAAGGAAAACTATGTAAAATGTAAAAGGGAATGCAAGAAAAGAGTCTAGGAGTTATATTAGGGGTAAAATAATGGTGTCTAAATGGTCCTAGGTCTCTAGAACAACAAATTTGCATAATGAAGCTTATTAAGCAAACCATTGTTAATACTAGCACTTTTAGGCTTAATGAAGGTTTGGTGGTTCAAGGGTGGTTATGGGGATTGAAGGGAGTTGGTTCTAATTTTAAAATGTATTAAAACATCATACAAGCCCAAATGAAGGGATCAATGAATTTCTTTGAGGATTTGGTGCTCTGTTCAATGCCTAAACTTGGAATTCCAAGCATTCTTTTGTGTTTTTTCAATTTATTTTTCCTATGTACGGCCCAACACAGGTCTCCCATGATTAGAAATTCATAAATCACTGTGGTGGTAGGTCTTAAATTAGACTTCAATCTATTTTGTGACTCCTTTGGTTGTTTTGGTGAAAGAAAAACTCAATTCTTCCTGATCAGCCTGTGCATACCAGTAGGATCTAAGTTTTACTTGAATTTAGAGATGGAGCCTTTCCTCCTACTATGGTGACCTATGATTCAGAGGAAAGGCATGTGTTATGTTTTTTTCAAGTTTTCATGTTTCATTTAATAGTGGTAAGGTGTCCATAGGGCGGGTAATGTTAACTTAGGCTGAGAATGTGAGTTTTTGGCATGAAAAGGAGGAACCAAGGTGGTGTTTTTGAGAACTAATGAGGCTAAAGGCCTAGTGAAGATTTATTATGTTTTTGTAGACCTTGAAAAAATTGTTTTATGCTTTGGTGAGGCTTGGAAGGCCTTGGAGTTGTGAAATGTGGAAAACCCTAGGTATTTGTGAGCAAATTGAGGGTTTTTGTATTGGAAACCTATTTGAGCATGCATGGTCCTCAAAACTATAAAATATTTTGTTTTGAAACCTAAGTAAAGACTGTTTTCAGGTTTTGGGGGTCTGGTGAGAAGTTTAGGGGGTGGTCTTTTTGAAAAAGTGGCCTAATTAAAGGCCTAAAATAGTGAAAGGTCCAAGTTTGAGGAATTCAGTCCAAAGGAAGTGTGTTTGGTTTTCTAGTATGTTATGAGCCTCCGAAATGGGTATCTCAATCCATGATTTTTTTCATAGGTGTTTTGGGAAAGTTTTCTCAAAAGTCTGAAAAAATTGGTTTTTCACCACTACAAGGAAAGCTAGTGTTAAAGGGTGAGTTTTGGTGATTTCATTGAATATGTCTTGGAGGTTGTATTCAATTGATTCAAATGTCATTATATGCATGTTGGGGGATTTTTTAAGGGCCTTGGTGAATATTTTTTGTTGATTTGCAAGATTGAAGAGTTGAAACCCTTGAGGGTGAGTTGATGCCTAATAAGTTGATTGCATAGTAAAGAAGAGTTCTTTGTTATAGAATTGAAACTTGCATTTGTTGTGAGTGATCTCCACTTGGGCTCTGCATCACAACTTTTTCTTTTGAATGTGGATTACATAAGGGAAAAAATTAGCTTTTTTCATTCATTCTATGCTTATTTCTCTATTCACGAGTTGTGGCTCTCCTGGAAAGGCTGATAAACCATTGTAGGGATAATCTCTAAGGTTGGAAAACCAAGGGGATTTGGACTCAAGGATAGTGGCTCTAAGGGTCTACATGCATGACTTCAAACAGAAGTTGCATTGGTTCTGAAAGATGGCTTTTATGTGGATTTTTGGTTGAGTTGTTTGACATGGTTTGTGTTTTAGAGTGCTCAGCTTTTGATATAGTTTTAGATTTTTGTTGTTATTAGTTTGATAGTTGTTTTATCATATTTTATTCATGTATTTATGTTTCCCATACTCTATTTAGAGTGTTGGTGATTTTGTAATATATGATACAATGTTTTGGTTGCAATTTGTGGGTTTGTTTTCCCTTTCTCATTGTACAAATTGCAGTAGGGTTTTGGGTTGTTTGTTGCTGTCATGAATAGGAAAATAATGTATTGAACTTTTAATATTAGTAGAAAGTCATTATTTTTCCCTTGGCACAATGTTTTATGTTAATTTTGAAGAATATAGTTGATTTTTCATTGCACCTGGTTTCTCCTTTCATGGCTTTTTTGAGAAAATATTTAATGGAAGATTGAAAATGTTTATGAGGGATATTACAGACTCTCATGAATGCAGGAATGGGGCACCCATGAAAGCTGCAAAAAATTCTAGGCAAACATACTTTGATAGGAGATAGTTGCCTCTGCAACACACCAAGGAGTAATGGCATCACCTAAGCAATGAATGCAACATTGGAAATGTGTGAAAAAATGATCCAAGGTGGAGTAGATTCGAATTGGTAGTTGAGAATGTCGTTGAGCAATAAATTTTGCATTCCTTTCTATGAACTGGAGCAATTAACCATTGTAGTTTGAAAGTTGGTTATTAGATTGAACATGGATGGTTGAGATATAGTCCCGAATGAAACCTTAAAACATGGTTTTTGATCGCCATGAAGTTCATGGTCAATGGCTATTGCATCACCATAACACATCGCACCTTCCTTCAATCATTCAAGACACATAATCATAATGTACTAAGCCCATGTGATGAACTAATACTGCCTATGGAATATTCCCTCATGATCCCATCACATATCATGAAAATGATCCTTGTTTCATAACATGAAATCGTGATGTGAAGAATGCATGTGAGATCTACCAATTTCTATCTTTACATCTGAGTCGTCAGAGTCCTCATCGCAACCCCTAAGAACATCACACATTGATCTAGCATGACGTCATTCATAATTGTGATTAGAATGACCCACACGATGCAATCAAACTCTACCATCTATGATCTTGGAAACTTGTTATCACATCACACCATCACAATTCAAACTAGGCCTTGTAGACACTAAAAAATGTCCTAGGCTTGCAAACACCATTTTTCCATCAATTTCTCTTCTTCTTTGCATAATTGAATAATTTTAATTATTTGATTATCTTCTAAGGTCACATTCTTCTATTAATTAAATAATTTTAATTATTTAATTAATTCCTTTTCTCTTTATTTATTCTTCCCTCAATTAATTAAATAAATTAATATTTAATTATGTCGCTAATATCATTCTTCTTTCTATAATTAAATAAATTCTCATTTATTTAATTATTCATTTACTCTCCATCTATAGTTAAATAATTATTTTTAATTATTTAACTATTCATTGACCTTTTCTTCCTTCTATATGTTAAATAATTATTTTAATTATTTAATTGTTCATTATCACTCTTTCCTCCATTATTAAATAATTAATCTAATTTAATTACTTAATGTGTCATCTCATTTCCTTTATTTTTAATTAAATGGTTGTTTACATCATTTTAATTAAAATCCCAATTTCCCTCTTCTTCCATAATTAAATAATCACTTTGATTATTTAATTGCTCATATTTCTCTCTCAAATTAAATATGATTATTTAATTTCCTCCACTTTCCCTCCAACTTCTCTGTCGAATCTCTACCATTGATCATTTGTGTTCTCTTTCTAATCTTGATCATCCATCCTTAACAAGCCCTAACCTTATCCTTTCGTGGTACAAGCAACCTTGTCCATTGATCTTGGCATCATATTGGCTTTTAATCTTGAATGTCCATTCAAATGGATTGTTTATAAAGGAGAGTTGTCTCCATCATTCCAACCTTACAACCACAATATTTGATATTATTTCTAATTGCTATCACATCACTATCACTTATATATACTTGCATACAATAAAATCTGAGGGAAAGTTTGCATAAACAACAAAATGGAGGATATGCAAGGAAGATGAATCAACTTTAGAATAGTAAGTTTGGTATTTATTTGTTGTTATTTGATTTCCATTGCTATTTGTACTTTCTTGTTTGGATTTGGGTCTTTTGGGTTTTAGATTTAGGTAGTTGTGGTTGCTACTATTGATCTTTACCTTTTCACTCGATTTTAACCCTATTATGCATTGGTAAACCCGACATGAAGCTAACAAAATTTAAATAAATCTGATTTTTTGAGTTTTGTAGGTTCATGCAATGCATTTTTGAAGAAGTATGATACAATCGTGAGATAGTGCAAAGCATCTGATTGACGAAGTGATGAAAATATAGTATGACATGTTTGTAGAACAAAATGACACATTTACATTTGACAAAATGATGCATTTGAATGATAGTAAACCACATCTGTGAAGTTGTCCATTGTAATTGACATACCATTTGTCATAACTACCTTTCGATTCTCTACATCTGTTGTACCACATCTGCGAGGTAGAATGATGCAACTACCTATTTTTGGGTAAAAAGTGTTAAATTTTAATTTTTTCAGTTATTCCTTTTTGTTTGCATTAGGGTAGAGAGTTTTTAGGTTACTAATATCTTATTGGAAGTGTGTGGAAATCGATTGGAGAAGACACTACTATCCAACTACTAATCTATGTTCTTGTAGGATGAACAATTGAAGAAAACAATATTATTAAAACTATTATTTCATGTGTTTGCACAATTTTTGTGTGTCTTCATTTTTGTTTTAAGTAGGAATATTTCAATTTGGATTTAAAAATTAATCAGTGTCTTTTGTGTTTGGTTAATTTGCACATTCTATTGTAGATCCCATAAGGTGTTAGTGAAAGTATCCTCTCCCCTCACCTTTGTGGATCTTGGGTGTAAGATAAATCACTACATCTTATTTTATTTTTGTAGAAGGGCCTACCTTTGGAGAAGTGATCACTCCAAGGGGTACGACCCAAAGTAGTTTTTCCCTCAAGTTGCTATATAAATGATTAAGGTGAAATCTAATGTCTACCTAGCAAGTACCTTTCTGACAGTGCCAATCCAAAAGGGGAGATATCCACATTCATGTGAGGTAGTTAGGTCCCCAAGTAGGGTTGGTTAAAGCCTTAAGTAGCTTTATGGGCACTAGAAAGGCGTTAAGTCCCTGAGTAGTGACTAGAAACCTTCTTTAGAACCCCAACTTATTGATTGAGTTTTTGGCATCATTCTCAATGTAAGGGATGTGCATTGCACCCTAAAGTTACTCACCATATGGCTCCCTTGAGATGAGACAAAAATCTTCGGCTTAGCATAAGCTATGCATAGCTTTCCAAGGAGAGGGTGATTGGGTCATCCTTCTAGTCATGGAGGCCCCTATCTATCCTCTCTTGCAAAGACAAGAATGTATACACCCATTTAGGTGTCCCTACATTTGAGTCAAAGGAGATTCCAAGTTGTGGGCCTAAGATTACTACCATTGGCCTTGACCTTAGGATTAATAAGTGCTTGAAGTGTTTTCAATCTATGTTGAGACTAGTGGAAATTGGGCTAAATTTGGCTTATGAACATACACTATTTGTATAAAATTTTGACAAGTCAACAACAAAAAATTGGTTTTAGAGTGTTTTTTGTGTATTCAATCACACTACCAAAATTCCTCAAAATGAAAAAGCATTCAAAGCTATTCAATTTAAAACTAGAAGACTATACATTGCATCTTTTAAACAATAAGCCACAATTGTTGAATAGTGAAATACATTTGACAGTGAATTGTATCTGTGAAATAATAAATTGCATCTACTCAAGAGTGAACCATATTTTATAGTGAACCACATTTTTGAAACAATAAACTGCATCTGCTCAATAGTGAACCACATTTGATAGTGAACCACATTTGTGGAACAATAAGATGCATCTGTGAGATAGTGAACCGCAATTACCAGTCCTTAAAATTTTGGAAAAAATTTCATCGAATCTTAGTCCTAATCACACTTTGAAATTCACCATAATTTTTTTATCATAAGACTTTCCCAGTTAAACCAATTCATTTTATTGCATTCACCTAGGTTACCTTGCATTTCTTAGTTAGACTACATCACCATTCTTGCATCGCTTAGTTGGTCCTACATCATTCTTAGCTATATGCACCTGTTAGATTTCAGAATAGGAGGCCTACCATACCTTTGATCACTCCATCATCACATGTCTAGATTTTCTTTGACCTTATCCTTTTATCAATCAATCATCATCATTCAAGTTGGGTCTCAAACTTATGTCTTAGTTTAGGATCACTTTGTCAAATCATCATCCTTTTAACATTCATCCTCTAAGGTCTTGATTTACCTTGGGCTATCATATCTTGTTTAGCATCATTTTCTTAGGTTGTAAAGGTGCATTTCTTTAGTCTCACTTGGAATCCCTTAGTCTTAGTCTCATATAATAGCTTTGGTCATAGCTTCATTTGGATTCATTGCGTATCATATCCTTTGGTCATAAAGTCACTATCATCCTTGCATTTCAAATCTTGGTTTTAGGTGTTGGTCTTTCTATTGCACCAAAATGACGACTTATCAATGCTCGATACAAGTGTCAAATAAGATCCATGGGAGGTGGTTAAACCATGCCACAAATCACATAGTCAACACTAGTTGAGGGGTGGAAGGGTCGAGCTTCCAACAATCCCCCCAGCACGAACACATAATTAGAACCCATGACCCATCTCTAATACCAATTGTTGGCCTTGTCATTACACCAAAAGGTCAACCTATCAATGCTTGATACACGTGTTAGATAAGATCCATGGGAGGTGGTTAAACCATGTCTTGAATCATGCAGTCAACAATGACCGAGGGATTGAAGCATTGAGCTTCAACATTAGGCACATTAGCATTTAGCATCCTTATGTCTCCAAAAATCCCAAAATAAATATAGCATAGTCTCATGCCCATCTTGCATTATCACCGGTGCATTGTCAATCCTTAGGTTGCAAGTCTTATAAGGTTCAAACAAGGTCACAAAAGAAAATAAAGGACATGGATTCCTCAAATGATCCCTTTTTCAATCCCACTAGCAAAAGAACCTTGCGTCAAACTCAAATTCACCTCAAACACCACAAGGGGAAACTGTAAATCCATTTTCCAATCTTACATTAATTGAGGTCAATAGACATCTAATCCCCATTGGGAAAATGTGTCTCAACCTTACAATTATATACGGTTTATTGTTGATAGGATGTATATATATTTATATATATTTCCTAGTTACACTAATAGGTGTATACAATGGCAGCAAAGAGAAAAATGTGAGCATGTTAACTTTTTCAAGAAGCTTCTAAAATGGCTGAAATACATCAAATAATGATGTATTGTAAATCTGGACTTTTCATTATTAGGTTTTAGATCTAATGGAAAATATTTTATCGTCCTATCTTGCCCTAGAATGTAACCCTATTTAAGAGGGCGTCGTATTATAGTTACGAGAGAGTGATATATTCTGAGAGTTTGAGAGCGGTCATGTTGTCATTGGATCTCTGAGTGGTGATACCCTTTGTACAAGCTTGCTCTGTAAGTATATTGTAATCTTTGTGATTTACTAAATAATATATTGGATTTTGGAGTGTGGGGTTTTTCTCCTGAAAGGGTTTTCTCCACATAAATCATTGTGTCGCGGTATGCATGATACTTATGTTTATTCTATTTAAGTTTATGTAATTGTTAAAGATTTGTAAAAGTTTTGCATTATTCTCCTCTCAAGATTAGTGTAGGAAGTTGTTTCGCTACCATAGCTTCCTTACAAGTGATATCAAAGCTTGATCACCTTTGGTTTTAGCTGTGGGTTGTTGGGATTTTTTAACTAATCCATATTTGAGTGGGAGCTTGTGTAGAAAACACTAGGGTAAAAGCACAAACCTATGTCACACTTTATAAAGGAATCGGCCAACAACAAAAAAAAATCTAAACTTCCACCACATAAAAGTGGTCTTTATGTTTTGAATTTCAAAATGGTGTAAACTAATGAAATGTAGAACTTTTGATGTAGTTTATTCCTGTAATTTTTTAAAATTTTAAAAAAATTATTTTCATTATGTTTTTATCAATTTAAGGACAAATTTTGGAATGTTGAAAATCTCATAAAAGAGTGACTTCACGGGCCGTCAAGAAACAAATTGAAAAAAACTTCATCACTCCCTAATTTTTTTTTCCAAATAGGTAACTTCAATATCTTGTGCATGGAAATTTTTTTTACATTTTGACGTATGTTTTTCTCGTAATAACGTTTTAAAGTCAAACATGTCAGAATTTGACAGTTTTCACAGACCATAACTAATTTCAATTGTTTTAATCATTTTCAAAAAACAAAATATACCCTTTTGAAGTAGACTCTCTCCTCTTGTGCCCCATATAAGATTTATAACATTTTAATAAGTTTTACTATCTTTTTTTTAATATCTAATCAACCTCTTTTTTTAATTTTTAAAACCTACTTGCATTATTTTAAAAATAAAAATATATTAAAACTAATCAAAATATTAAAAAAATTATATATTTGGATTCTACACTCTGAGCTCTACAAAAGGGTATTTTTATTTTTTGCAGAAAGATCAATCTAACTAGAGAAATACTCTATCAAAGATGAATATTTCAGAAAATTATGAAAAATGATGAGTTGGTTGCCATGTAGGATGCCAACTCATCATTCTCGTCCGAACGATTTTCAGCCGAGCAAGTTTCGGCTGAAACCCTCTCGACCAAGAAAAAAAGTGGCCAAGAGGTTTTCGGTCGAAACATTATCAGTCAGTAAAGACTCGGTCGAAACCTATCGATATAAAAAAAAAAAAAATTCTTTTAATTTTTCAAGTTAAGAACATTAAAAAAAACCAAATACTTTGATTATTTGGATAGGGAAAGAGCTATTTTTTATCAAAGAATGTTTATTTTGACATTTTAGAAGGTTTATAATTTTGAAAATTTAGAAGACTTATTTCGACAAAAGAAAACACATTTGGACAATAGGAGAGCTATTTTTGAAGGTATGTATTGATCTTCAACTTATTTAATTGATTATGTCTTTATTTTCATGAAAGCATTTGAAGTTTGTTTTCACTATTTTTTTATTTATTAAAATATTAACATCAAAGAAATATTTGTAAAAAATTTAAAATAAAAGTTACATCTCTATAATATTTAACTATTATCATTTATTTGTTATCATTCACAAGTGTGACATGTACATATTAGATAATTTGATAATTACTTTTATATATACATTTAAAATTAGCATACTTATGTTTAGTAAAATTTATATAAAAAACATAAAAAATATCATTATCAATAAGTTTATTTTTTATTTATTTATTTGAGAATTATATATATAGTTTTAAGTGTCTCTTATGTAAAATTATATATTTATAAAGATTTATATAGAAAGGAGATTATTTTATCTATATTATTTATTGAACAATTTTTTATTTTATTTAAAAAGTGTTTTCAAACATGAATGCATTTGTTGTTTTCATTATTTAAATTCTTAGATTTCATTATTAATGATTACCAATTCTATGTTCTTCCATTCTTGTTCTTACATGTCCTTAAATACCTATGTTTTATTAAATTTACCTTTTTCTTTACTTTTATTTCCAACTTGGACTTATCTTTTATACATGTATATATATTATTAAATTAAATATTTTATGTTTTGCATGTTTATGTTTATTAGAATTTTGTTTAAATTAAATAACTTATGTTTTGCATCTAGTTATGTTGTACAAGCTTTTTAAAATATTTATGCTATATTAATTGTACATGTTTCATTGAAAGCTCATGTGTGTACAAATTTGTATGCAGGTGAATTGAAATTTGAGTGCAATTTGTGATGGAAAATCCAAGGATTAGATCGAGGAAGTATGATCGAACATGAGTAAGACAAAGAAAGAGAAAAGAGGATGAAGGAACATCTACTGAATAACAACCCATGGAAAATATTGATGATCAAGGTGACGTACAGGTACAAGAACAAACTGACCCTAGTAATATAAATATTTTGAACTATGGTATGGAAAATATGATGGAGATGGATGAGGATTCTCTTTTCAATAATATTTCATCTGGAGATATGTTATCTGAAAGCACATTAAAATTACACTCTAAAAAAGTATGGGATGAATTTTTTGAAGAAAAATTTCTAATTGGAAGAGCACAGTTAGTTGCAAAGTTATTTAGATGAAAAGAAATGACCCCTGTTTTGGAGTTGTTAGGGTTGATAATAGGAAAAGGTCATCAGATTTAAAACAAACAATTGTTGAAAACTTGCAACAAGCATTGTAATGTATTGAAAAGAAGAGTTGATCTAGTGATTTAAGTGTTGCATGTAGAGCATTGATGACTGTAATTTCTAGTAAGAAATTATCACATAGAAGACAAGTTCAAGCAAATTCTGAATTACTAAATATTTCTAAGAGAATTGTTCAAAGGTATATTGAAAATAGAAATGAAATAGATGGAAAAATTGAGAAAAATTGGGTAAATATTTGTAGGGTTCCCCAAAAAGATAGAATTTCAGAAGATGTAAAGAAATAGGTGGTTGAATATTGGACCACCCACTCTCGTGTTTCTTCCAATAGAAGGGATACTATACAAATAATAGGTGATGATGGTACAAAAATCTCTCATCCAAAACATTTTATAGATACAACACAAAGTGAACTTCTTGAAGCATTTAAACAAGAATTTTCAAATGTGAAGATTTGTCAAAGGATGTTTGAAACACTATGACCATCATTTGTATGTATAAATAAAGTACATGAAACTTGTTGTTGTCGAAATCATGTTGAATTTGATCTACAACTACAATCATATAGAAAATTTATGGCAGCAATTGATTGAAATTTAGCCATCCTTGGAAGTACAACACAATTTGTGAAGTCTCTTCTATGCAAAAAATTAAAAGATTCAGATGAATTCAATGTTCAGTGTATAAAAAATGTATGTAATGATTGTGGAGATTTGAAGAATCTTTTACATGTTGACAATAATGATTCAATGCAAGTTACTTGGAAGAGATTTGAATATGAGACATACTTAATGAATTCAGGAGTTGAGGCCAAAAAAATTGTTCTCAAGGAAAGTGGATTGCCTTAAAATGAATTCATGAGTAAATTTTACAATATCATATATCCACATATCCAACATTGTCATGGTGCAAGATGGAAAGCTAAGCAATTTCATGATTCAAAGAATTGCTTTCCACCAGGTTGTATTCTCTCTATTGTAGATTTCTCTGAGAACTATACATTTAGTCCTCAAACTGAGATCCAAAGTCAATATTATCATTCAGAGCAAGTTGTAATTTTTGTGCAAGTTTGCTATAGGCATGTAGAGGTAGCGGTTGATGGAATACAAAGTAGCAAAGATGATCGAATTATCATCAAAGAGGTTCACTTATATATCAATGATGATACAAATCATGATAGAATCTATGTAGCTCATTGTTTCAATTTTTTTTTTTGAAGACCTAAGACGACGTGGCATAAATCAAGAACAACGTTGGATATGGTTTGATGGATGTGTTGGTAAGTACATTATTTTTAAAATTTATAGATATTTACTTTTAACTTTGAGACTTAAATTGTTTAATTACTTATATATATATAATTACTTTTTTGAAACTCATTTTGTTTTAGTGTTTAATTATTTGTAACTTCAAAGGACAATTTAAGTCTGCAAAAGCTTTTGTTTGGTTAAGCACTCAACATGCTAGACGCAACACCAAATTTTTGTGGAATCTTTATGAGAGTGGACATGGAAAAGGAGAGCATGATGGAGCAGGAGCATGTGTGAAGCGTGCACTTTGTCAACATGAATTTGCTAGTATGTAAAATTCACCATATATATATGGAATCTAGCTTGATCATATTTTTTAAAAGATTAGATATAAGTTCCTTGAAAGTAATAAGTGACAAATTGTGCCAACTTGTGTACTTGTAGGTAATGCCATACGGAATGCAAATGAAATTGTTGAATGGTGCAAAAGTCATTTTTTCGTTCACGATTCAACATACAACACACGATATTTTTGGGAAGTTACAGGTACATCTAGTCAAAATTTGTTAAAAATTTGAATTTCAAAGTTCAAGTATGTATACATGATTTCAAATTGAATTTTCAAGTTTGAATTTAAATAGATATTGATCGATCAAATCCTTATAATTTTCAAGCAATTCATGGTATTAGAAGTCTACATCAAATCATGACAATAGGGAGTAGTAGGCCTTATGCAATTTATGTGAGAGAAAGATCATGTTTTTGTGTTGATTGCATTGTGGACAATGCAAATATTGATCAATGTGAGAATATTAGAGATGGGTATGTTTCACAATGGGAAATGAAACAATTAATATCAATGCCTCCTTTTGTTGAAGATGACAATGTTGATGTCTACGATCCACTATATTCAGCTGATTACGAACGTGTATCTGATTTAGTTGTTATAGGTATGGAAATTGATTTTAATTTAGTTAAAATCAAGATTTAAATATATATTAAATTTATATATATTTACAATTTATTTATGTATTTACTTTATGTATATATGTGGTGTGTGTACATAAGAGATATTTTTGCTGTAGTTGTAGATCCTGAAAATGTGGAAGGTGTAGATTACTATCTATTAAGATGTACGCAACCAAAAAGAAAATTGGTGGAATCAATAACAGATGGTGATGGACAAGAGTATCCCATTGGATCAGTCATTATTGAAGGCACATATTATCAAAAAATAAAGATAGATAAAAATGGTATTATATTTGTTGATTATAGGCCAGGACAAAAGGTTCTACATTACAATCACTTAGTTTTGGCAACAAAAATAAATTTAGAAACTTTACCTAAAAGAGGACATGCCAAACAAAAGTGGAGGTTGCCTTTTGAAGATCATGAAAAGATTTTAGAGATAATTAAAGATAGAGAGGATCCAAATTTTATGTACCAGGAGCTTTAAGTTGTTTTTTGGATATATACATATGTATGTGCATGACTAGATATATATATAATTTATATTTATATTGATTGGACATGTGACATGATTTAGAACACGGGTTTTAAATTCAAAGGCTTGGTCATTTATTTTTGGAAAATTGTATTTAAATAAATTTGTTCCATGTGGAATTCTTAGTTTAGTTCAATCTAATCTTTGATATTTAATCATAATTTACATTTGAAACTCAACGTAAAAATGTATGTATGTTAGATCATCTATGCTTGATACAAAACCTAATGACTTTAAAAATGTTTTCATTTAAACATTAATGCCTAAATTCCTTTTAATCATCTATTTACAATTGCATTTTTATGTTGGTCATGAAATTATTTTAAGTTCACTCAAGAATATTCAATTTCATTTGTTGAATCTTAGATTGAATACATATATATATATGTACATGCACAATTTACTTGATTTACTGAGAACTTGACTAAATTAAAAAGTTCACATTTTGCATAATTTCCTTTAAATCATCTAGATTCCTTGATTGTATTTTTATGTTTGACATGGAATTGTTAAATTTTCACTTTCAAATAGATTTGAATAAATATTTGTTCAACTCCACTTATATATATGAGCTAGATTGAATATACACATGTGTGAAATTTGTACAAAACCTAGTTTATGTTCCAATTTTGCATTTAAATTTGTTTCATGGAATTATTAAGTTCATGAATCTTTCATTTCATTTGAACATTCAACTCCAAAAGTATATTATAGAGTTGATAATGGTGTTTGAGTGACCTGAAGAACCTGACATACATGTTATCTCTAGAACTTAAACGTTATTTAAATTATATGTTAATTTAATGTGACATTCAATAATTTTAAATGATCATCTAGATTTTTCATGTATCCTAATCATCACATCCTAATTATTATTTTCATCAGGTAAGCATCCCCCATCCTAATAATCAAGTTAAGATTGTGTCTTATTAGGTAATAGTTCCCATTTAACCATAATCATCCTAGAATCACCCCTTCAGACCTAATCATTCACTAAATCATGTTCTAATCACATTATCAACCTAATCTTATCCTAATCAAATGGACTAGAATCTAATCATCCAAAATATAATCATTTAAATTATCCATCTAGATCCATCTCAACCATACATCCATTCTCCATCCTTAATAAAAAATCATTGAACTTGAACATCAAATTTAGTTTTAAGGTCTCAATATATAATCATCCTCATCCAAAATATAATCATTTAAATTATCCATCTAGATCCATCTCAACCATACATCCATTCTCCATCCTTAATAAAAAATCATTGAACTTGAACATCAAATTTAGTTTTAAGGTCTCAATATAGTCCATACATCATATTGTCCTTTCATCATCACCCAAAGATTTCAATGTATCTAGGGGCCAAGTATCCTTAATCAGGACTATCATCCATTTCAAATCCAATCTCCTAATAAAAAATCAAGGTCCCTTAAAATTTGATTTCATCTTTAATCCAAATTTACTTTAAAACATTAGCCTATCTCAAGTATAGTTATCAAATCCATTTTGTGAATGTTAAATTGTATCTCTAGGTTCTCTTGGATTGGTCTTTCTTGTTCACCTCAAGGTGCATTGTCCAATATACATGAAAATTGTAACTTGAATCATAGTGATGGTGTTTGGGGTGCTTGAGATAGCTATGTATTTTGGCATCAATTTAACTTTGTTTACCATATGTATATAGCTTGAATCCATGTATGTAATGGTCTATCTTTGGTTTAATTATATATGGATTGATTGTTCAATTAAATTAAATTTAAATATATCTAACTATCATCTAGGAAGATCTAGATACTTATATTATGTGCATAACTTGAGATTTAAATATATCAATTTCCAATTGCATATAAATTTGTTCCATGGAATTCTTAAACTTTCAAGAATAGAAAATTTTGATTTCATTTGTACATTCAACTCCACTTGTAGCTCATGTCATCTAGATCACTTTCTTTTCATGCACAATCAAATTCATGTGTGTTCTAGATTGTATGGAATTCTTAAGTTCTCTTGAATTTATTTGATTTCATTTCTACATTCAACTAGACACTTGAGTATAGCTCATCATCTAGTGAACAAGAATTCTTTGCATGCACATTCAAATGAAAACATGTGTATTAGATTATATGGAATTCTTAAGTTCATGTATATAGCATGATATACATGCACAATTTATGTATTTAACCTAGAGTTTGAAACTTTACAAATGAACATTTAGAGCTAAGAATTCAAGTTAACATCTATTCCCAATTGAATTTTTATGTTCCACTTTTAAGTATAGCATTAATCTTGAAATTTTATTATTTTGAAATTTTATGATGAAGCACTCGCAAGGAGAGTTCAAAAATCATCATCCATATTTGTATCCTTTGATCATATCAATATCTGAAGATTATCTAAAAAAATATTTAATTTTCATGTCCATTGATGGTTTAATTTGACATGCATCCCTCAATTTTTGACTTTAAGAAAAACAAAGATATCAACATAAGTTTGTATTCCCATATCGATAACAAAATGAGTTCATGTATGTATAATTACATGTGCATGTCCATCTTTTTAAATTTACAAATAGCTCAACCATTAGATAGTCCAACATTTTGATTTCTCAATGTAAATAGATCTATACAAGTGCCTTTGAACAAAACATATATATAATAAATTTAAATAAAGGTACTCAAGTTCACTTGATAAATAAATAAAACCATATGTACAAATTAATTTAATGCACGATATATTTATAGATATAACAAGTGTTCAAACCATAATAATGCGCGTATATAACAAACCTATTCAAACCATAAAACATAAATGTATGAATGTGATGTAAATTATAACAAGTATATGTACCATAAAACATAAGTGTATGTAAATGTTCAATAAATAAATCATAAAAAGTGTCTCTAGCATAATAATCTGATATCAAACATGTAATAATATGTAAAACAAATCTCAAAGAGAAGGATGTCTGGTATGAATAGAATCATCAAATATGGCCTGATCTATCCCTTGATCTCTCCCTCGACCTCTCCCTCAATCCATGGATCAATCTCTCCCTCAATCCACGACCCGATAGCTCCCTCAATCCATGGACTGATCCCTCTGCTGATCCAGGATGTGTGGATCCATGGTCCGATCCAAGATCTCCTGATCTATGGCCTGAGCCTCGTCCCAACCCTTGCATGTGTTCAAGTATACACATGTTTAAATTTAATTTTTAATTGCATGTTATATATATATGTGTGTGTGTGTGTGTGTGTGTGTACCCATATATGTAAAATTATCTAAAACTACAATGTACAAGTTCAATGTGTTCAAACTTACATAAAGTTAATTATTTTTTTTATTAAATTTAAATGCACCTCAGCTACATACTCCGTAGGATCACCATCATGCGCCAAATTTCCAAAGTCTGGCAAATCACCACACTACTTAAAATTTCCAAGTACACAATTTCAATCAGGAGTTAAACAACTAGACTTTAAAATGTATTATATGTATACATATAATTTAAATTAAAACACAATTTTATATGTATAAATTATATTCAAGTATCTTGCATGCCTGATCGATGGCTCTACCAATATCACTAAGATCACGAGAATGTAAAGGGTGTTGTCATAATAGTGGTTTACAATTCCTGAGAGGAACAAATTTTAGCTAAAATCACATATTTTTAGAAAATATAATGATTTAAGCCTTAAAAAGTTCCATTTTAATGATTCCAATTGAAGAGGGTTTGATCAAATCACCTTAGATCAAACCCCCTTGGATAGAACCTCGCTAGTTTTAAACCATACCTATAAATGCGTCTCCTTTACACCTATCAAAATGCTGATAAAAAATCACTTTTGATTTAGATTTTGGGGGATCAAATGAATTCATTTAAAATTTATTTCAAATGATTATGGTATTCCTCTAAACAAGCTATCCAATGAATATAATTTTAATATGTTTTGGTTTTTTATGTATTTGTTTTTAAGTTTTATTAAACATAGGTTTTCATCAAAATTAATTTCTTTGTTCTTCACATGTGGAAAAATAGAAGATTATCAAAAAAAGTTGAAAAATATGAGTGCACAGATATTGAAGTCCTTGATCCAACAAAAATTAAATTAAATTTTGGTATACAAAACAAGATGCGTTATACCGCTATGTCTAAATTGTAATTTGTTTGACTTTGAAACTTGATTAAGGAAAAATGTTCAATAAAAACTATCTAACTAAGTGGAAGCACTAGATATCAGAGTTACAAATCTAAATTTGAAAGAATTAGAATTTTATCCTTCATGGAAAAAAAGTTATGCATTATATGGTGTGAGTCACTTTTTAAAAATGTTGTTTTATGAAAAAATCTATTTTGTGGGAGATGGAAAAAGTGCAATTTGATTCCAAAATTTTGAAAAAAATATTTTTAGAATCTACAGACAAAATTTGATGAGACTCTAGTTTGCACCATCTTCAAATTCCTCACAGTTTAGCCGCTATAGGTGCTCGAATGTGAAGATTTAGTTAAAAATAATAATTTCAGTGTCCAGTTTGGCCAAAAATTGTAAACCACTATTATGGGATCACCCTAAAGACATCACAGCCTGGGGATTTGTAGCTCATGTACAATTGTATCAGTACCAAAAAGAAGCTGGCTATATGTCCCATGGACAACATTAGATGTCATTCCAGTAGCCTCAATGTGACCTATAACATCCTGACGATGACTTCTACAAGCTAAAGGATCAATGGAAACATGATGCGCATGGGAACCTATAGGATGATGTGGAATATCCTCTACATTTTCCACCCCGTGGATTGTATGTGTACCAGGATATCATCATCTAATAAAGTCTTGTACCTGGTCAAGAGGGATCCCATGGTCCTCACTGATAACCTGATATGCTGCCACTAAATCCAAAACTAAGACTACACATATTACGCAAAGTCGTGTGGGTCATCTGCTCGATATCTAAAAGATTAGGTAGATTGGCACGAATAAATGGATCATACGATGTAGATGTAGCCTCAATGGGAGGAAGGCTGATCTGTGGGTGTAATAAGTATCTACCAACTCGATCAGATGAAATCTAATCAATCTGCGTCGTACTAGAGGAAATGTTATAAAAAATATTCCTCTGAGTGGAGCATGTTGTTGCCTCCCCTGCTGCTGCCAATTCCAAATGTTTTGGTAAAACCAAAAGGTTTGTGCCAACTAATGCCCATTTTTCCACAGGTGGTGGTAAATCTACACACCTAAACTATGGTTTGTCATAAAAATGGCCTTTACCTTGGCCAGCATGTTTGGGATAAGATGTGTAGTCCACCTCTATATGTAAATGAAATTCTACATATAACTGTTTGACAAAATCTTGTGGCAGCTCATCATTGTGAGGCCATCTATGATGCATTTCCAACCATCTAGGGTATATGAATGGTGCAACAAGAGGATCTACACACCTCATAACCACACATCCTCTAATTTTATTTTTTCCTCTATAAAATGGGAACATGGATAACACATTTTCGCCTAAAACTAATTTGGCAACTTCTCTATGTTTCACTGTTCCAATAACAATCTTGGCAAGAGAAAAATAAAACTGCTCAATGTTGATTTCATCATAAGGATTGTATGATCGAATTGTCTCAATCATTTTATAAATCTCATGTCTAATAGTGATCTCGATTAGCCAAATTGGGGGAGTTGTGAATTGTTTGCTCTAAACATTTTAGAGCATTGTCTAATCTAGCAATACTATCTTGAAATAAATTTGATCTAGTTTGAGCATCTTGCTCAGAACGAGGGGAATGATGAGATCCCTTATCGGCCATGATATATATATATATATATCTATATATATAAATAGATAGAGATCTACATATCATTAAAACAAAAGATAAATGTGATGTTAAAAACTTGAATTTAAATTGAATTTTTTTCAAAACTAAAACAAATATATATTTAAATTAAACAAAATTTTCAAGTTTCAAAACTAAAATATATACATATGTACATGTACATACATATACAATTTTATGTAAATGTATATATACATACATGTACATGTGTATGAATACATATGTATATATGTATATACATAAATATGTATGCATAAATATATATATGTACATGCACACGCACATATACATACATATATTTATACATACATACTCAAGTACATACATACATACACATGTACATGTACATGTACATGTACATATATGTACATGTACATGTACATGTACATATATGTACATGTATGCATACATACATGTACATGTACATACATACATACACATATATGCATGTACATATATACACACATACATGTATGTATATATATGCATACATACATGCATACACACATACACATATATATGTACACACATGTACATCAAAATATGTATACATGTACATGCACACATGGTGAACTAGAAATTTGGGGTTTTCAATTTTGAGAACTTATAATGTTGGGAATAATAGTGACAATGAGTTGATGATAACAGTCATAATGTTATGGTTCACATAGATCATCATTCTGGTGGATGATAGTTTCCCATATTTCTACTGAAGTTGCATTGGATGCTTTATGTTTCTTTGAAAGACACTGTGATAAAAACATAGTATAAAATGTGTGAAGGATGCTTGAAACACAATAAAACTACATGCCATTTGTGGACAATTTTTTGAGCTTGACTCTTGTATTTTAAGAAGATTCAATGGAATTTTAATGCATGTTAATTGTTCTATAGTTTGTGGGAAAACTGTAAACAAAAGTTGAGAAATGGTACCAATTTCTGTCAATTTGTTAGGACTGAACTATGGAAATAATTCATTAGCAGCTATCAAGAAATGATTTGAATGCATTCATGTTTTGTAATTCATTAAAATCCTTTCCTAATAGAGGAAAGAGATTTATGAGAAATCTATCATTTTATCCAAAATTTGTTGTCTAGATGATACTTACCCTACACTAATTAACAGTATAACCGGCTAGTTGAGTATCCTTTAGGAGTGCACAACATCAGTTAAACTCAATTTCATCATCTAATGCAATAGTTTGTGACACAAATTGTAATTCCTTGTTGAAGATAGTAGGAATTTGTGAATAAGAAAATTTTCTTGGGATGCATTTGTTTTTCATTGTCCTGATGTTTTTCAATAGTGCTATTTTTAAAACTTAAGTATTGCTCTGCATCAACATATTGACAATGACAGTGGTTACAATACTCTTTTCCCTATACTTTTCCTGTGGTTGATTGCTTGTGAATTTTTCTTAATTGATGGCAATTTGACATTCAATATGCATCTTGTCCTTACTTGAAACAGTGGCTTAATAACTTCAGTGGTCTGTGTTTCTCAGAAGGTGCATGATTTAGTTGATGTCAAAAATATTTCCATGAGATATACATTGTTTGGAGTAATGGTAGCTTGGACAGTGAAGAAGTATTCATCTTCTGATGATAATAGTCATAATGTTATGGTCCCATATGGAGCTTTGGCTCCCTGGTCTCTTATTCTGAATTTGCAGGCACAACTAGAGTTGTTGACTACACTAACTACGATGATATGAAATATGCAGTATGTAATATAATTTTCTTCTTATTGATACATATTTAACTTGATTTTTTAAAAATTTTATACTGGTCCTTCTTTGATCTCGGGTTCTTTATGTTTATGGTCAGATCAAGAAACTAGATGATTCAGAGTTCAAGAACCCATTTTCTTGATCATAAATAAGGGTAGGTGATGTTTTTTCCTTGCACGGTTTTTGAATTTTATACATATTATGAAGTTTGATGTTCAGTAACACCTTCATGTTCTAATATTTCTAGCTATTCCATGTATTTTGAAGTATGTCCTTCTTCATCTTATTTCAATAGGATAGGTTTCTTAGTGAATCCACTTAGGGAATATATTAAAATAATCATGTCATTTTTGTCAAGTAAAAGAGTATGTCTCAAAAAGAAGTATTTCTCGAAGTAGAAAGATAACTCCTAAATAACTCCTCTACAACTCTAGCAAAAATAACTCCTAAATAACACCCTGAGTAGAAAGATAATGCATCATATGTGCAAGGAGAGCTACATATCCCATTAGAGTTACTTAGCCCAACAAAGCCACATAGCCCATTAGAGTTATATAGCCCATCAAAGCCACATAGCCCAATGCCAAGTGAAGATGAGGAAATTTTTATTCAACTCTCAAAGCCAAATCTTACCAAGTATGTGCTATTCAACAATATATTGAAGACTCGAATCTCATGGCACACATAATGTGCAAAATTGTAGATAGTGTAAGAAGATTGAATAGTACTCACTTCCTCGGTCTAGCATATCCAACAATTTGTTGAAGGAGAATGTCATATTGAACTCATCCAATTTTTCATTTCTCATGGGTGGCCTAATATAAAATTAGTTGAGATGAAACATAATCTATGACTCAGATGGGTGAGGGAGGTAAGAAACCAATTATTTACCAAACAAATGTTCTCGACTGAGGTTCACATTGTCAAAATACATATTAAGTAGTATCCCACATCCAACTGTAGGTGTGATCTGCCTTAATGAACTATGCCAGGTGCAAGAGTAAATCTGCGAACCTCAATGAATGAGACCAGATGCAAGCGTCATAAAATATGCTCAAAATAAGATATACATCACTGTGACATCTAAGTGGTATGTCTCTACCAATTTTTTCATTGATAAATCATTGATAAACAAAACCCCAAATTTCTATTCCACCAGAGAAAATTAAATCATTGATAAACAACAAGTTTTGTTCATTACTAATCACAAAACATAGGAATTTCCTTCATGAAAAAAAAAAACACAAGTTTTCAACAAATTCAACCAACAAAATGTAACCCTTCTAATTTCATTCAACTAATAAATCAAACCCTAGCTCAAAATACTTCAAGAAAACCCCAAAACGAAATACATCCCACAGAGCTACAAAATCACACGTATATGATAGATAGCAAGAACCTGGGTATATATGGGAGTTGTTAATCATGACCTCGGTCGATGAGCTCTCATCCAAAATGATTTTTCCTGAGCATGCAAAATGCTCGGGCTATGATTTTTTATTTATTTTTTATTTCGAGAGTTTCAGTCGGTACCTTATCGGCTGAGTAACTTTCAGCCGAAAGTCACTCAGTCGAAAAGGTACCACCACGTAGGTGCCATGTCACTGCCCCATGGCTTTGGCTGAAACCCTCTCGACCGAATACTTACCAGCCGAAACCATTTCACTCGAAAAAACTATTTTGGCCAAAAATGTGACATAGGTTTGTACTTTTACCCGTTATTTATTAGTAAAGGGAAAGGTATGATTTCAGAAGTAAAATCTCAACTTGCTGCTAAATTTGAAATGAAATATCTTGGTGCAGTTAAACACATTCTTGGGATGGAAATTAAAAGAGATAGAGTGAACAAAAAGCTATGGCTTGGTCAAATTAAGTATGTCAAATCAATTTTACAAAGGTTTGATCTATAGGATTGTAGACCATTGTGTATTCCAATTTTAGTTGGAACAAAGTTATCTATTTTAGATTTTCCAACATCTCCATTAGATATGGAAGACATGAGAAGAGTGTCTTACCAGAGTGCATTTGGAAGTTTAATGTATGCTATGGTTTGTACTAGACTAGATATTGCCCCAAGTAGTGGGAGTTCTTTCCAGATATATGTCTAATCCTAGTAGAGTTCATGGGGATGCAGTTAAAAGAGTCTTTAGATATTTGCAGGGTATCTTAGATTATTCCTTATGTTATCATAGTAATATGACTGAAGGTGAAATTTCCCTTGATATTCATGGTTATGTGGATTCAAACTGGGCAGGTGATGTTGATAGTAGAAAATCCACCAGTGCTTATGTGTTTACTTTATTTGGTGGACCAATTAGTTGGATGAGTAATTGAAAAGATGTGGTTGCTTTTTCCACTACTGAAGCAAAGTATATGGTAGCTACTCATGCTTGTAAAGAAACCATTTTTCTTAAGAGTCTTTGTTCAAATATTGGAATAAAACAAGGTGCGGTGACAATTAGAGTGTGATATGTCTAGCCAAGAACCCAACATTTCGTGCCAAGACTAAGCACATTAATGGATAGTATCATTTTTTTAGAGATAAGGTAGAGACTTTGATGAATGTTGTTGATTATTTAACTACGCCTATGAGCATAGAGAAGTTCAGATGGTGTTTAGACACTATGGGTCTTTTGTCCCCTTGCAATTACATATAGTTTATTTTTGATAGGATGTATATATATATATTTCCTAGTTACATCAAGAGGTGTATACAATGGTAGCAAAGAGAAAAATGTGAGCGTGTTAACTTTTTCAGGAAACTTCTAAAATGGTTGACATATATTATATAATGATGTATTATAAATCTGGACTATTTTTTATTAGGTTTTAGATCTAATGGTAGATATTTTGTTGGCTTGTCCTGCCCTAGAATGTAACCCTATTTTATGAGGGTGTTGTATCACGGTTGCACAAGAGAGTTATGTATTTTGAGAGTTTGATAGTGGTTGTGTTGTATCTGGATCTCTAAGTGGTGATACTCTTGCAAGAAGCTTTCTCTACAAGTATATTACAATCTTTTTAATTTATTGAATAATATATTGGGCAACTTTTGGAGTGTGGGTTTTTTCTCCTGAAAGGGTTTTTCCCACATAAATCATTGTGTCATGGTATGCATGATATTTATGTTTATTTTGTTTAAGTTTTTGTAACTATTAAATATTTGTAAAATTTTTGTATTATTCTCCTCTCAAGATTAGTGTAGGAAGTTGTTTTGCTACCTTAGCTTCCTTACAACCCCCAAAGAAATTGAGCATGCTTCTCAAGACCCTAGAATAATATGTATCATGCATAAGCTTGTCAGTGTAGACCCCAATAAATTATTTTTTTCACTTGCCAAAAAGGGTGTGAAACTCCCCTTTGATTTTGAAACTTCCACAATTGTAGAGGTAATAATATAAATGAAAACCCAAGGTCATAATCAAAATACATTCTCACAAGGTCAACCCTTTTCACAACAAATGTTCACTATTTTACTAGTTGCAACAACAACACATATTGTAACAACTACACACATCCCCAATCCTTTAATATTTGGAGCTAAGAGAACACATGCCACGTCTCAAGGACCAACCTTCACATTTGGTAGCTCATCTTCTAGTTTCATGGGTATGACATTTGAAAATCCATTTGGAACGCAAAGCACCACACCCTCAATCAATGCAAATCAAACTCCACCTAACAAGACAAGAAGGATATATATTGTCACACCTAGAGTGCAAAAACAAACAATCAACACCGTAGCCAACACCAACATGTCCTTTAAGACCAAATTTAACACCAACCCCTTCCATCACAACAAAAAATCACACCAAAAACCAGTTTCATACCAAAAAATCAAACCAATACCAATACCATGTTTTCACCCCACTATCAACAAGGTAATTAGAATCCTTTACAACAAAGTGTCAATCCAAATCACACATTGGAATCCAACCCATCATATAATCATCTCAACACTCTTAACACCAATACTAATCCCCTTATGAAAATTCAACCCAACATGACACCATCCCTCATGGACGCTTTGATGCAACAGATGCAAGCAATACAATAACAAATGGAAAGCATACAATTTGGGATAAACAAGAAGACATATTCTACAAAGGAATTGTGTCCTTATCCTTTTTACAGAAGCATATACATGCCACCTTTCCCACCACGCTTTAACACTCCAAACTTTAACAAATGAAACAATACAATAACATAGATACAAGCAATACAATAACCAATGATGGGGTAGTGGATGCTAAAGTGGTAAACAAAGGCCAACCCACCCTTTTCCTTAAAGGTCCATCCACATAAAATACACCAACACCCATCCATGATCAGAAAATGAATGCAATCCAAAATAATCAACAACATAAAGGACCCCCATGCACTAAAAGAACATACAAACCCTTAGGGGAACCCATTGAGTCAGTTTTAAAGAATCTTTTACAGTCAAACATCATTCAACTTTCGGACCTAAAAACATATGAACCAACACTAGTTAAACCAAATTGGTGGAATGAAAATGAGTTATGTGAATACCATCGTGGAAAAGGACATAAAAAATCATCATGTTAGACACTCAAGAACGCCATCCAAGACCTTGTTGAGCAAGGTGATATAACAATAGAAAATTCATAGGGTAAGACCAATGCTAATCATACCATCTTCAAAACTCCCTTGCAAGACCATGGAAAAGGGAATGCCTCTAGTTCAAGAAACAATAACAATTCTAATTATAACAACATTGTGCATGACTATAACATTAATAACATTTGAGCTCTTGATAATCATGTTGCTACCGCTACCATTACCATTAACAAAATTTTAGAATGTGTAGTTACCACCCATAGAGATAAGGTGACCCTACAAGGGGCTACTCCTAATCTGCAATAAAAAATCCAATATAACCTTCTATATCATCTAGGAAAGACCCCTACACAAATATCCATCATTCAACTTCTTTGCATATCCCCTAAACGTAATGTCATTCTAGAAAAAGCCTTGCAAGATACATTTGTGCCCACTAACCTAAATTCAATCAATTTTAGGCCATGGTAGGATACCTAGCTACCCCCCACCATGTCACATTCTTTGAACAAGATCTTATCACACAAAAGCTAAATCATAGCGATCCCCTACACCTTGAAGTCTACATTAATAAATATAAAATCAAATGAGTCTTGGTAGACTGTGGAGCAAGTATGAACATATGCACACTAAACTTATTCATGACATCGGAATTCTTTGAGGCTTGTATAGATGAATCTAATAAAATTGTTATCAAGGATTATGATTATGTTGAGGGCTCTTCTAAAGGATTAATCACACTTCTCGTGAGGGTTGGGCCTACTACTCATAACACAATATTTCAAGACTTGGATTTGGACTTACCATATAATCTCCTCCTTGTTTTCCCATGGATTCATACCATGAGATCCTTACCTTCCACCTACCACCAATGCTTGAAGTTTCCCTACAATGGCATAGAAAATACTATACCAGGTGATATTGATCCCTTCCAATATTGTAGCAATATAAGAGGGACCACTAAATATCAAGTGCCTATTAATCAAGAAGCTTCATCCTCCACCTCTTCAAATTACACTAATCCATATTCTTTGGTCAAATCATCCACTCCATTCACCACACCTTCCAAACCCAAGGTATAGATCCATGACAAGGTATGTGGGGAATACAACATGGAGATCTTATTTTGTGTTGGAAAGCTACCTCTATCACCTAAGTCTTATGGAAAAGCTTGTCTTATTTAGACAAAGCCTAAAATAATTATCCACAACCCTCCCAATACCTTCACTAAGTGGGGAGAATTGAGCAAAGAATCTATAGGTGAAGCTATTTCTACATGGATTTATAAGGATAAAGAAGACATTGAGCCTAAGAAGTTACTAGTTGAGCAGTATCCAAAATGGTACTAGATCATGAAGCAACAAGGATATGATGGACATAGTGGTCTTGGTCTAAAGAAAAATGGAATGATAGAACCCATACTGCCTCCTCAGTTACCAAAGAATAGTAGGCTAGGGTATGTACCATCAAAAGTGAGTCCTCCTAGTACCAAGTTTCCTTTGAGTGAGAATGTTAATGTTTCAAATGAAATCAAGACATCTATGGAATACTACATCAAAACTAACTCTAATGAGTAGGAATGGGATTCCTACACATCTAATGAATATGTCTTAGCTAAGATGTTTCAAGAGTTTTACTTATCTCCTCCTTGACTAATATCATGGATATCAATATCTGGATTGATTCCTTTTGGGATCATAACAATACCTCTGTGTTAACCATATATTCCTTGAATCTTCATGATATTGATGATGGCTTTCCCCTTGTTTACCCACAATTAATAGATCAGGATCAACAAGGACCAACAAGTTTAGACACATTCAAGAATGACAAAGAAATCATTGAGTTCATGGGACTTTGAGAAAGAATAACAAGTGGGGATCATAAAGTTTGTTTCATCATAGAGCTTGAAAATGCAACATACTTTGGAGAGTATACTCCTCCCTCTAGTCATGAAAATGAGAAAATAAAAAATAAAAAGAATAGGTCTTCAGGTGAAAATTGAAAGGTGCCTTTAGACCAAGAAAAAGTAAAAATAAAGGGCGTATTCGAAGGTGAAAACCTCTTTGAGGTGCCTAAGGATGGAGGGTTGGAAAATCTCCCCATTGACCAAGAGATATCATCATTTCTTTTCACAGAATCAAAATAGGTTAATCTTGGGAAAAAGGAAAATCCTAAAATTATTCAACTTGTAGCATCTTTGATCATTTAAGAAAAACTGAATTTCATTGCATTCTTAATAGAAAGACAAATCAATTTTATGTGGTCATATGTTGATATGCACGGGTTGGGCCCAAAACTTGTTCTACATTGATCATTTACCATTGATTCCAAATACTAATCCCGTCAAGCAAAAATTAAGGAAAATGCACCCACAAATCACCCTCTTAGTAAAGGTTGAATTGAAGAAACTTCTGGATGTTGGTTTTATTCATCCCATAGACTATGCAGAATGGATATAAAATCTTGTTCTTGTCACCAAACCAACTAGAGGAATCAAAGTATGCATAGATTTTAGAGATCTAAATAAAGCTTATCCTAAAGATGATTTCATGTTACCTAATATTGACATGATAGTAGACCTTAAAGCGGGATATGAGATGCTATCACTTATGGAATTTTGTTTGGATACAATCATATCAAAATCGCCCCTAAGGATCAACATAAAATAAATTTTAGTTGTGCTTGGGGTACCTTTTGTTGGAATTTTATGTCATTTGGTCTGAAAAATGTTGGAGCAATGTATTAGAGAGCTATGACCACCATTTTTCATGACTATATGCATACACTTATGGAAGACTATGTTGATGTTTTATTGAAAAAATCCTTAACATGAAAGGTGCATTTAGCAGTATTAGACAAGATTTTCAAAAGGCTAGAGGAGTATAAGGTCAAGCCAAATTCAAAAAAGTTTGTTTTTCAGGTCCAATTAGGCAAAATCTTAGGATATATATTGTCTCTCGTAGATGAATTGAAGTTGATCCTGCAAAAGTGAAAGAAATCATGGATATGCCTCCACCAACAAACATAAGTCAATTTTGAACTCTACAAGGAAGGTTTCACTCAATCTAAAGGTTCATTTCCCAATTAGCAGATAAATGTCATCCATTTCACCACTTGCTATACAAAGGATTCCACTTCATATGGACTAAACATTTTCAGGAAGCATTTCAAAAAATAAAGGATTTTTTATTGACTCCTCTAGTTCTCATGTCTCCCATTGATGGTAGACACCTAATCTTATAAATATCAGCCACTACATCAACACTGGTGGCATTATTAGCAAAAAATGACAATGATGGAAAAAAGAGAGACATCTATTATTGTTGGAAGAATGAGGAAGAACATATCATTTTGTTGTTTTTGTGTTGTCAGTGATGTCACCATGATATATGAGTTGCAACTACAAGATTAAGTCTTAGTTTGATCTAGTATTCTAGATTGGTATCTGAACCGGTATGTAGTTTACATCCTCTAGTATTTTGGTCCACAATATTTTGTCATTGATTATGTTTTGGGAGATGGTGTATGGATGTCAGGAGCACGTATATTCAGAATCTAACATATTTAGATGCTCATATGGTGTATCGGCATTACTCTGTCATTGCAATTTTTCTATTTGGTCTATCTTTGGCTGACCTAATGGATATATGATGTAATTGTGATTTTTTTTTTTTTTTGTGGATATATGTATGACCTATATTAGGTCCATTCCAATGTGATGTAGCGTGCTAAGCATTTTTGGAAAGATTTTGTGAAAGCTTGAAGCTGACAGTTGGTATTTTTGATGAATAATATTTGCATCTAATTAGGCTGACCTAATTGATGCTTGTGAATATATCAACTATATATATTGGATAGTTTTGAAGAAGTTAATGATGAGCATGCGAATGTGAAGAAGTGTGAATATGATGAAGTGTGTCAAGTCAGTTTACTGAGCTTCATAGGAACTGAATCAACACTTGTTAGGTGTACATTATCAGTTCATTTTATGACTGTAAGCCATTTTGTCATTGTAATTATGTAGGTAGTGAGCCTCTCTTTTGGACAGTGAGTCCTAACAGTGAGCCACCCATTTTGTAATATCTTATAACCGGTTATGCTATATTGTGAGCTAACACTCACCATGGTTTTTCCCATTTTGGGTTTTCCACGTAAAATTTTTGGTGTTCATGTGTTGTGTGATTTCATGTTTTGTTAATGCTATTATTTATCTTTACTATTATATGCATTGGAGTAATTGGATGGTATTTATTCAGTAAATTTAAGAAGAAACTGATTCGCCCCCCATCTCAGTATCTTGGATATTCAATAATTGGTATCAGAGCCTAGTTCCTCCGGAGAAGCCTAATAGCTTGAGGAAGATCCTAAATATTGAACAAATGAATGATAAAGAAGAGCTCCGAGCTGCACTTGAAGATCTTGACAAAGTTGAAAGTGAAAACAGAGATTTGAAAGAAAATCTTGATGATGCAAATGAATGTGTCTGGAAATTAAAAGAGCAATTAAAGAAGTTCAAAGAAAGACATAGGGCAGTAAGTGAGCAGTTGAAGAAAGTTAATGAAAATATTACTAGTCTGAAGGTGCAAGTAGAGGAAAATAAAAGAATTGAAGAATGTTTGAATAAAATGGTGCAAAACAAGTCTGATGAATGCACTAAGCTTGAACAAGAAGTGGCGAATCTGAAAGTAGACTTGGAGAAAGAAAAACTCTGTGAAAATAATTTCAAATCTAGCTCAGACAAGCTTGATGAGTTGATTTTTTGGAAAAAACCAAGTAAAGACAAAGGTGGCTTGGGAATGGAAGGAGGTGAAAAATCTAAGGATAATCAGAAGACCTAGAATAAAAAAAAGTAGAAAGGAAATTCAAGGAACTTTGCTAGGAGACCGCCTATGAGACAACCTAATGCACAAAGGTACCCATCTTTCAATGGTATTTTCCTTTCATGTAAAAAATATGGTCACAGGGAAACTGAGTGTAGTAGGATGAATTAGTTTCCTAGTTCCTTCTCTGGTCAATGTTTTGCATGCAAGAGAATTGGACATAGAGCTAGTGAATGCAGAACCCAGATGGTGAATTGGTCTAATGGAGGAAGAATGAATCAATCCTTTAATGGTTATTGCTATACATGAAAAAAATTTGGACACAAAGCTAATCAATGTAGGTCAAGGGTTAATGGAGGACAATCTAATCAGAAAAATGTTGTTTGTTACAATTGTAACAAACCAAGACATATCTCAAGAGTTTGCAGAAGTAAGAAGGGAAAGCAGACTGATCCGGTAGAAAAGAATGAACCAATAAAGAAAGTTGACAAGAATAAGGTTAAGCAAGAAATAAATAAGATTTGGAGAAATAAAGAAGAGACTGAATCGAAAGATGTGTCTATGCCCTCATTTGGTATAGATAATTCCTCTAGGAATTAGACCTAGCAAGGTCTTTCGAGGAGCTTTAACAAAAAATTGCTTGAACCCCCCTAATGTTTGGTGTGTCAGTATTTGGCACGAGGATATGTTGTAAAGAATGAATAGTCAGAGGTTATGCAAGTGGAACCAGAAGAAAATGTGAAGGCATGATCATTTGCAACGAAAATTAGGGTTTTTCTAAGCAGAAAAGAAGAGTTTTTAACAGCTTTTTGAAATCTGTTTAATGCAAATTAGGGAAAATCATTGTTTTATAAAGTGAATGTGTAAGGAATTTTAATCACTTGTGCGTTTGAAGAAATTGAAGAGATTTTTGGAGCACTCTTGAGGTGATTTGGAGTTTGAGTTGTGCAAACCCTAGTTCTGGTTCTTTGTAAAGAAAAAGGTACTCTACTTTTCTATGTAGTTGTGGGTTTGTGTGAATCATCCTTTTTGAATTGTTTGAGCTTGAAATTGTGAAGAATGGTAACCCCTATAGTTGTTAAAGTGTCAGAAAGACCTACACCATCATATAGGAAATATTCTATGAAGGTTTTCGAAGACGACCCTATGGGCGCTTTCTCATCAATCCTTGATGGGATTATGCCGATCGAGGACACAAGAATGTACATCTGAGTAAAAATAGATTAATTCAATCATAATAAATTGGTAGATATTTGGCACAATGAGCTCATTGGAGATAATTTCTTGGTGAAACCCAAATACTCGAACATTGTTGCGAAGAGATTAGATAGATGGAACTAATTTACTAATTTCAGTTCCATAGTTGATGATAGATATGTGAAGCATGTTCTCAGTAGAATCATGATAAATTCTTGTGGACTAACTGACCCCATCTGATAACTAAGGAAGCAATTAGGGTGGTTACCAGACTATGTGACACCGTAACATTACCCATGCTGAAAGCCATGAAGAATGAAGTGGTGATGGATCTCACCAGTGCTGAATATGACAAGAGAGCTCTTACAACTAAGTCTATCACTAATCATGTTGTGAAGTATGTCGCTATAAGGATTGGTCATAAGATTTACTTCACCAATAGAGAGAACTTTGTTTCTACCACAACTATTTATACTAGTTTTGATATGGCAGTCAATGGTACATACTATGACTTGTGTGAACTTCCCCAACAACAGCTGCTTGAGAATTTGAGGATGACCAAAGAAAGGAAGTATGCATTTAAATTTGGTTCTTTGATTATGTGTCTTGTTACCTAATTTTTCACCCTCAGGCTCAATCAGGCAAGGCCTCTCCATTGCAGATGTTCATAAGGGCCAGATGGATGTTTCCATTGAGGGTTACTTCATGCATCTGATGACATTTGATAGGGGTATTAGTTGGGAGGCCTGCTCTGTTGGAAACATGCCTCAATGTTCTACGCTCAGTTTCCATTAGAGCCAAGTCGGCATGACATTTTCACTGTCTGGCCGACTGGCTGTTTGATACATTTTATTTTGGACAGGTCACTATGACTAGGTCTTTGTCTTACCGAACGAAGTTGCAGAGCCTATCGCTATAACAAGAGGGGTTCGGTATGACCTCTTACCACGTGGTTTTCTTTGGCCGATAGGCCATTCAATCATCATTCGGTGAGACTCACGGCGACCACAGGCTTCGGGGTGACCTACAGCGCTCGGTGAGAAGTCCCAACGAAGGTTCAATGTCTCACCGATAGCAGATGGTGGCAAGTCTTTAAAGAAACTCTCGCTGGAGGAAACACTGTCGGTGAGAGGTCTTAGTGATGTGAGAAGGTCACACCAACTACTTGCGCTCGGGTAGAATGAAGAGTTTGGCGTGAGTCTCAGTGACCAGTGAAGTCTTCCAGACCAACAATAAGGTTTCAGCTGGAGATGTATTTTGGCATATGGCCTCGGCGAATCGGTGATGTCTCGCCGACAACAAAAGGGGTTCACTGAGAAAAGGACTTCAGCAAGAAGTCTTGCCGAAGTAAAGTCTTCTCCCTAACAGGAAAGGGAACCCACTGAAAGATAAAACAAAGGGAGATCGCCATGAGGAGAAGCATTCGCCAAAAGGTCTTGGTGACCAACTAAAGTCACACCGACCGGATACTTCAGGGTAAGTGAAGGAACTCGCTAAGAGGTCTTAGTGAGAATGGAATGTCTTAGCGACAAGCATAGGTTTCGGAAAGGATATTTCCTTCGGCGTACATCTTGCCGAAGGATGAAGAAACCACCGAAGACAAAAGAGAGGCCTCGCCAAGACTTGAGGCTTTCGCAGTGATGTCTTGGCGATCAGCAGGAGTTACGCCGACAGTGTTTCACCGGGGAGTTTCGGCATAATGCATAACGCTTCCTCTTCAGTGAGATGTCTTCCCAAAAATATGGAGTCCTACCGACACAAAAGAACCCCTTGGTATGACTAAGGGTTTTCACCAGGATGTCACGCTGATCTGTGGAAGGTCTTGCCAAAATCGAGAGGCCCCACGAAACATGAAGGGCTTGCCAATAGTTGAAGATTTCGCCCTGAGGTCTTGCCGACACCGGGTGGTCTTGGTGACATGGAAGGTATAGTCAGTGAAGGTCTCACCGACCAGTGGAGCCTCCCAAATGAAAAGCAGTTTCGCCCAAAGGAAGGGGGTCTCAGCGAAATGTTTTGCTAAGATGGAGATGTCTCGCCGACAACAAAGGGAGCTCGGTGAATGATGTTGGTTTCGGCAGAAGATGGTGGGATTGCCATGATGTCTCAGTGATGTGAAATATCTTGATGATGCCGAAGGAACCCGAGGGGAAAAAGTTGATCGGCAAGATGTCTTCTCAAAAGGAAGGATCTTCGGTGTAGTGCCCGACTGTTGGAGTGATGTCTTACTGACAGGGAGTGTTCTCAATGATGAAAATGATATTGGCATGACTAATAAGGGCCGCTGTAACCTCTCGCCAACGGATGTTTCTCTTGCCGAAGTGGAACAGAGTAAGTCCTCGCCAAAGCAAGGTGCATTCGGCACAACTTCTTGTCGATAAAGTGATGTCCTACCGACAGGAAACCAACGAAGGTCTCCCCGACCCGAGAAGGTCTCACCAACTCTGGAGCATAGCGGTAAGATAATAAAGCTTTGGTGAGAGGTCATGCCGACAACAAGGGGTCTCACCAGGTGTCTTGCCGAATGAGGAGGGAGTTCGCTAGGAGGTTTGAGTTCGCCATGAAGTCTCGCCGAATGAGGATGTCTCAGTGAAGTGTGATGTCAGTGAAGAGAAGGACGAAGCTTCGCCATGGCACCCTGACTTACTAGTGAATGTCTCCCCGAAAGAGCAGAGTGTGCATGGTATGGGGTCTTCCCAATTGCGATTGTCTTGGCGATCAGGGAGGAAATATCGATATGAGCTTCGGAGATCGATAAAAGGTCTCCCTGATAGTTTTATGTTATGTCGATAGTTTCAGGGAGCATAACCGCATCGGCGAGACACTCCCGGTGTCTCGCCGAGATGCGTTTTTGCCTAAGAGGGCTATTGACCAAAGTGGAACCCATGTAGAATGTGCCCAACCAATCATAGAAGGCTAAGGCAAGTCATGGCGGTCTGACCCAAACGAAGAATGTCAACTCTAGATGAATGCCACGCAAATCAGAGTGAGCTTAGGACATTCAAGGCGTTCAGCTGAGGTGTTTCGAGCAAGACACGATGCCAGGATCAAAGTAAATGTGGTGGTTGCAGAAAGATCGGGAGGTTTCTCTAGAGAACAATCTTCACCAACATGGACATGCAGGGGTTAGCATTAAATTCAGAAAAAGATCTGAGGAGAGATAGATCTTTCCAAGGCTGGATATTTTTGTAAGCCCTAAGGGGCTGACACATTTTGATATATAAGGCTTTTTTTCCTTTTTGTAAGTAGTTGGAAATATACACTCTGAAGAGTTAGTGATTTTCTTCTAAATCCTTCCTCAACCGATGTATGTCTTGTAACTCAACTGGAATCCTGAATACAACATAGAGTTTACCTTGGAAGTTTGTGTTCATGTTTGTATTGATTCTCATTTCTGTATTTTTCTTTTGAACATGCAAGTCTTTAACTGTGTTTTATAATTATGTATTCATATCTTAGAGCTGTGAAATTAATATTTCCTTCCTGAGATGTGTATGTAGGTCAAACCTGTTAGGACTAAAGCATTAAGTCTGAAAGAATTTGCTCCGAGAATAGAAATTAGGCTTTCAAGTGTGTGTTCTTCTTGTGTTCATTTCATGATTTCTCACCAGTTCGGTGTATCATCCTAGTGTAGTCCTTTAATTTATGCATCTCTTCCCTCTTTCCTCTCAAAGAAACAATAGTCTAGGTGATACTAAAGGAAGCCAGCCTTCTCCGGAGGTTCATTTCAATCATAGGTGACCCACAGCCTTGAGATGATCCCATGTTGCTCTAGAAAGCTCAGTTTTTATAAACTGTGCATAGGGTGCAATTCTAGGTGACAACATGTTTGTTATTCTATTTTCTAAAGAGACTTCTTGGAAGGGATGATATGGTATTCTGGGATACATCCAGACTAGTGGCACATCATATTTTTTATCACTTACATAATCTGGGTGATTTGAAGAACAAAGATAATGCTCTAACAACATTCTTTGTTATATTCAAAAGCAACATGAATGAGAGAGAAAGGATCTTGATGAAAGTTGTTGAGAAATATAGAAATGATATCATATTTCATGTTTCTTCTGATGAATGCATGATTGAAGTAGTTGAACCCCAAGCCATATGGATTCAACCATTGGGTTATGAAGTTACAAAAGATGAATCTGAGGGTTATGTACATATGTTGCTCAAAAGTCTGAGAGATGCCAATGAACCTAGAATTGGCACTTATGCTAAAAAAATATATGGAGGTTCACTTGGGGCACAAGAAGAAAATAATAAGGAAGAATGTGGAAAAGAAGCTTAGAGAAGTTGGTTTCTTTGATGAGCTATTGTTCTAGGAATGGCTAAGGGAGAATAGTTGGAGGGAGAATCATCAGGTCTAAGGAGATCTGGCAGGACTGCTCCTTCTAAACCCTCTACAGCCCTTGCAATGAAAGTTGAACCTAGTATTGTTGATAAAGGAAAAGGCCTAGCCCCTTCTAGACCTAGTACAAGATCTGGAAAAAAGGAAAAAAACTCCTCTAATGGTACCTGGGAAAAGAGGAAAGAAAGAAAAAGCTACAAGGGAGAAAAACATTAGTGTCACCAATGATCAAGATGAAGAGGAGGAGGATCCTTAAGTGAAATTGGTAAGGAAAAGAAGAGGAAGTTTATCCTCTGGTGAAGGTGCTTCTAAGGAAGTAGGTATTGGTTCTAAGAGAGTGCATATTGTGTCATCTTTTGATGAAGAGGAAGAATAGGATTTTGGTGTTCATGTGCACACATAAGCCGAAGTCGAAGAAAACTAAGGTGTCTAAAGAAGCCTCCCCAGACTAGGAAGAACAAAAGGACATTTCAGTAAGACTTGGCCCCTATTTCAAATTAGAGGTTTTACTCAATTATTTGTTACATTTTGAAAACATGTTGAAGCCTACAACATAATATTATGATCAAGTTAAAAAAGAGGATAGGAAAACATTAATTTTAGATACTATTAAATATGTTATCACATTGGATGTTAAGTGGGATGATGTGGAGAAAAATGTTCCCGAGAAAATGTGGGAAGCCCTGATGAAAAGGAGATCAGAGGTTGTTGAATTTGAAGAGAAAATCAGGAATTATGCATTTGATAAAGTAGGGTCTTCTTTGACCCTAGATGATCTGGAAACCCTAAAAAAGATATGTGTAGATATGTTTCAGATGAAGAAAAGAGTGAATATTTTTATGAGAAGGGATAAAAAGAAAATAAAGAAAATAAGAAAGGAAATTGCACAAGTGATCAGGGATACAACTAAGAAATATGGCATGCTTAGTTATGCACTTAAGGTGAGTGAAGAAGTTTCTATTGAAAATGTTGAGGAAGATATTCCTCTTGGTACAGGTGATGTAGGTATTTCTATAGAAATAAATGATGTAGATATCCCTCTATATACAAGTGTTGAAAATGATCCTCCAGAAATGGAGAAGTAGAATGAGGGTGAATTTGAGCCTAAAAAACATGATGATGCTCCTTCGGAGCACACTGAAGGTGAAAAGGATGATGATGAAAAAGATAATGGTGAGGAAGAGAAAGATGAAGGTGGAAGTGAAGGAAATGATAAAGAAGGAAACAGGGATGAAGAAAAAGATGAAGATGAAAAGAGTAAAGAAGAAAAGGAAAAGGAGAAAGAATAAAGAAAAAGTGGAAGAAGAAAAGAAGGAAGAAGAGAAAAATGAAGAGTTTTCTAGGAAGAATGAAGAAAATCTAAAGCATGTTGTAGAATCTCAGAGATCTCTTGGAGAATCCTCCTCCGGTAATGATGTGTTGAAAGGCTTGCTATCCAAGCAAACCAAATTCTAGCTGGTGATTCCTCTAGAGCTTTTACAACTTCCTATGATTCAAGGCTATGTGGACTTAGATAAAATTTCTCCTATTCACAAGATGGTGCTAGGAGATGCAATGCATGCATCCGGTAGAAGGGAAATTCTAGAGACACACCAAAAAGGAACATAAATGATTGAAGATGCTCTTAAGGCATTGCAGGAGACAACACTTGGTACGTCAATTGATACATCTCTCACTCTAGTAGAAAATCTGAGACTATTATTGGAATCCTTTAAGGAGTATGCTTCTAGTCTTAGTGAGAAGACTAAGCAAGAAGTTGAGGAGAAGCTGGCAGAGAAAAGGTTATTGGCGTTGCATGACAAGTGTGCTTTGGCACACACTAATGTTGAGAAAAATCTGGAATCTGTGCAAATCTGTGAGACTAAAGCTAATGTTGTCTTTTCTTTTTGTTTGAAGTGGTCAGATGCCACTCTGAGTATTAAAAATGTTATGGACTCCATTGAGTCCCAATTGACTATTGTCTTAGGTACCTACAATGCATCCAAGGATAGATATAAATCAACCTAGAATGCTATCTATGTTCATAGAGATAAATTATTTATTTTACAAAAGAAAAAGGAAGATATCATCAGAAAATTTGTCCAATTAGGTGATCTTGTGAGAATGGAATACACCCCAGTTGCCAATGCTTTGGAAAGTACAGAGAAACTTGGAAAGATAAATCTGACTCCTGATAATCTGGATGAAGCAGAGGAAAGTCTGATGGACTTGGAATCCCTAAATAGGATGTTGATTGCTGCAAAGAAAAGTTAGGAGAATGGTAAATCTACATGGCAAGGTATTCTTAAGGAGCTTCAAGGCTCGCCATCCTCCGGTTAATGTTTTTTTTTTCTTGTTTTCATATTTTTTGTTGATTCGCCCTTTGTCCTTGATGTCAAAGGAGGAGTGAAGAGTGATAGAGAAATTACTAGTGATAGGGGGAGAAGTGTTGTACATAAGAGGCCTTGTAAAAATTTTGGCACATGTTGCCATCAATGAAAAATGGGGAGATTGTTGGAAGAATGAAGAGAAACATCTCATTTTGTTGTTTTTGTTTTGTCATTGATCTTACCATGATATATGAGTTGCAACTACAAGATTAATTCTTAGTTTGATCCAATATTCTAGATCAGTATCTAAACCAATATGCAGTTTACATCCTTCGATATTTTGGTCCGTAATCTTTCATTGTTGATTATTGTTGCTTGTGGTTTTGGGAGATGGTATATGGATGACAGCAACACATACATTTATAATCTCAAGTATTCAAATGCTCATATGGTGTATCAGCATTACTATGTCATTGCAATTTTTCTATTAGGTCTATCTTAGGCTGACCTAATGGATAGATGATGTAATGGTGAATTAATTTTATTTGGAAGATATATGTATGACCTATCTTAGGTCCATGCCAACATAATGTAGCATGCTAAGCATTTTTGGAAAGATTTTTTGAAAGCTTGAAGCCGACAGTTGGTATTTTTGATGAATAAGAGTTGCATCTAATTAGACTGACCTAATTGATGCTTGTGAATATATCAGCTATATATATTGGATAGTTTTGAAGAAGTTAATGATGAGCATGCGAATGTGAAGAAGTGTGAATATGATGAAGTGTGTCAAGTCAGTTTACTGAGCTTCATAGGAACTAAATCAACACTTGTTAGGTGTACATTATCAGTTCATTTTTTGGATGAAAGCCATTTTGTCATTGTAATTCTATATGTAGTGAGCCTCTCTTTTGGACAGTGAGTCCTAGCAGTGAGCCACCCATTTTGTAATATGTTATAACTAGTTATACTATATTGTGAGCTAACACTCACCGTGGTTTTTCCCATTTTGGGTTTTCCACTTTAAAATTTTGGTGTTCATGTGTTGTGTGATTTCATGTTCTGTTAATGCTCTTATTTATCTTTATTTTTATATGCATTGGAGTAATTGGATGGTATTTGTTCAATAAATTTAAGAAGATACTAATTCACCCCCCCTCTTAGTATCTTGGATATTCAACAATTATATCAGTCACACTCTTGTAGGATATAAGCTTAATTACAACCTCATTGAACAAGCATGCCTTGTAGTTGTTTTCACCACACAAAAGATTAGACATTATATGCTGAACCATAGAGTAGAATTGATAGCTAAGATTGATCCTTTGAAATATTTATTAATAAAAGCAACTTTTATAGGTCAGCTAGTAAAGTGGGTCATGATATTGAGTGAATATGGCATAGAATATGTTGATCAAAAGGAAATAAAATGACAAGTGATAATTGATCAATTTGTAGATGCACCAATGATAGAAAATCATCCTCTAGTGTATGACTTTCCTAATGAATCCATATTTGCAATAAAAACTCCTACGATTAGAAATCATACTTTGATGGGTCTTATACAACTCATGGTTCAGGAGCTGGTATTCTTTTTATCACACATCAAGGGGAATCCATTCCTAAGTCACATAGAATAGAATTCCAATGCATGAATAACATGGTTGAATATGAAGCATTATTAACTAGACTCCAAATGGCTATCAAATATAAAATCAAGGATCTTCAAGTCTATGGTGACTCCTAGTTGGTTATCCATCAAGTTAATGATGACTATGATACAAAAGATGAGAAGCTTACTCCCTACAAGCGCAAGGTCAATAGTTTTAAGTTGTACTTCAATTTTATTTCTTTTGAGAAAATCCCAAGGATCTAGAACAAAGCAACTAATACAATGGAAACCATTGGATCTCTCTTGGATATTCCTAATAATGCCTCACAGTATGAGTTCTTGGTGGAACATCTATTGATCCCTACATTCGAGGTCCCCAAATCTAAACTTATATGTGAAATTTTTGGTCTTGAATCTCCTTGGTACATAGACTTTTATAAGTACCTATATGACCAAATTATCCCTCCTGACTTGTCCACTAACCAATGCAAGACCTTTATTCGACAAGCCTCCAAATATGTCATCATCGATGATACCATGTATCATCGTAGCCTATATAGCACCCTCCTAAGATGTCTTGATTTAGATGAAGCACAAATGGTCTTATAGGAGGTACACAATGATATATGTAGAGCTCACTCTGTTGGTCCTACTGTAGCTAAGAATCTTATGCGAACGGGATACTATTGGCCTACCATGTAATGTGATTCCTACTACTTTGTGAAGAAATGTGGCCAATGTCAGATACATGGAGATCTTATACACACACCTGCTCAAGAGCTTCACCCACTTACATCACCTTGCCATTCTCTCAATGGGGACTCAACCTCATGGGAAAGATTGACCCTACCTTTGCTAATGGTCATAGATTTATCCTTATTACAACTGAGTACTTTACTAAATGGATTGAATCCATTCTAATGACCTACATCACCAGTAAGAAAATATCTAAGTTCATAATTAACATGATGGTATGGTGCTCCCTAATCCATCATCATAGACAATAGTCATCCCTTCAAAACTTAGGATGTCTATGAATTATGCGAGAGATTCTATAACCAACATTATTTTTCCACTCCATACTACCCCTAGGGTAATGGTCAAGCTAAGGCATCTAATAAGACCATCCTTAAAATCTTAAAGAATACTATTGATGACACTAGTCGTAGTTGGCACATCCAGCTTAATCCTACATTATTGTCCTATCGTACTAGCATTCACACTCCATGAAAGCCACTCCATACTTCCTCATCTTTGGATATGAAGTCATTCTCCCCATTGAGGTTGAGTTACAATCCTTGAGAGTATCTATGCAACAGTTTATTGATGAAGAGTATTGTATATCTTGTTTGTATGAGATAAAGCTATTGGATGAGAAGAGACAAAATTCCTTAGTCCATTTTTAGGCATACCAAAATAATCTCTATCATATCTACAATAAGAAATTTTGAGTCAGACATTTTGACATTAGTGACTTAGTCTTGAAGGAGAATCCTAAGAATTAGATGGATCGAGAAAATCTTGGAAAGTTTGAGCCTAATTGTTTGGGTCCTTACATCATCACTACATCATATGGGTCTGGTGCTAATCATCTTTCTACTCCTGAAGGTGAACCATTACCAGAGCCTATCAATAGCATGCACCTTCACTAGTACTATACATAACTTTTAGAGAATCTAATCAAAAAGTCAAAAAATACAAAAAAATAAAAAAAATTGTCACCCTGATGAAAACCTAGCAAACAGGCATCTTGGTGACACCAAAAAAAATCAAAAAAGAAAAAATATTAAAGATAAATAATTCTTCCAATAGTGAAAACCACTTCAGTGGTGCTTTGGATAAGTACCTTGGTGAAAACCAAGCAAACATGAACCATGATTAATCAGTCTTTGCTCTATCATCTACTATCATTCTATCTAGTTTTCCACCCCCATCCACTTCTCCTTCGCTTATCATAATAACTTTTTTTCATCCTTCTCATGGCCTGATAACCATTGACATTTATTTTCCTTTTCCTTTTATATCCATCCATGGTACATTGGCATCCATCAACCTTTTCACCCATAATAAGTTGGTCCTATACTTGACTAGGGGTAATTCCTTGACTTACGTCTTATGGGATCCTAAACAGGGTATCAACTCATAAAACATCAAAAATCCAAAAACATTATAAAACATCAAAAATCTAAAAAAAATCATAAAACATAAAAAATACAAAAACCTCAAAAACTCCAAAAAAATAGTCAAAGTATGTCAGTCCAAGTCAGTCAAACTATGATGTCTCTGTGCATATCATAAAGCATCCACAACATCATAAAGCATATAATAAAGATAAATTAAGTGCATACATCCATACATCATAGCATAGAGAATCATAAACCATACATCATATATCCATAATGCATCATAACATAAATAATCATCTCAGAATCAAATGCATAACATCATCATAAGCATCATAATCCATCACATATAACATAAATCATGTAATCACTACCAAAACCATGTATCTCGTATATATATCAAAAAAAGTGTCACAATACAATATATCGATGAATCCCAAAATGGAGCTCGTTGGCTCAATAAAAAATACAAGTGTCTAATACATGTATAAAATAGCTCTAGTGAGAGCTGCCCATATCTCTTGATGGGGATGGTCCTGGTGACGGTTGTCTATCATGTCTTTTTGGTGGTTGTTGGGATCCTAAAGGCCTATGCCCTGACTCTAATGGTCGATCATATGGAGATGGCCTAGGCTGTGAGTCTCCCCTACTACTCTGTGATCGATGAGAGTGTGATGTGTTGTGATGATAACTCTATGTATAAGTCAATTCCCTCTCCGCTGATGGTACCTTGCACTCATATAAGTCCCTATAATATGATGCCTCCTATCATGCCTAAAAGAGATGATGACCTAGCTTTGCCACTAGTCCACTAACAATCATAATGAAATCTAAACACTATTGGTCATCTCTTTTCCTCCCAATAACAACCATGTCCCTCTCTATAGTGATCATGTCGACCTCTTCCTATAACATCTAGATCTAGGCATTAGCAACCTGGATTCATGCTTGTAGGTCTATGATGTGAGGTTCAATTTTTTTATCTCCCTCTTCCTCCTCCATGACCCCCAAAATGGGCACATCCTGGAACCCCTTGTCGAGGCCCTCCCCATCACAATCTCATCTCGTACTGCTCTTGTTGAATACACTAAATACTGAGAGGGGAGGTGAATCAGTATTTTGCTAACACAATTAATTTTTAACCATCCAACTATTAATACATATCTAGCTGCAATTGTAAAAAAATCATAAAAGGAATCATAACACATTGACACATGATTTTTATGTGAAAAACCCAAAATGGGAAAATCCACGGTGAGGATTAACTCACAATATATTATAACCGATTACAATATATTACAGGGCTCACTGCCAGGACTCACTATCCTTGAAAGGCTCACAACCTGAATACAAAATGGCTTACTACCAAGATATAAAAAGTATGGCTCACTGCCAAAAGTGAACTAAAGAAGTACACCTTCAAAGTGCTAAGATCAATTCCGGTTAGGCTCTGGAAAACCAAAATCCTACTCGGGTTGCAGGTATACAAAAATTATCAATAACTTCACACTATACCACTTGTTGCTTAGCTTGCATCACTGTTCACATACTCTACTTTCTACCTATCCATCGCATGCTTCTTTTTATACATATATGCCACTATATATTCAAACATCAATTAGGTTGGCCTAATTAGATGTGAACATACAAAATTCAAAGTGACTTATCGGCCCAATTCAAAAATATTTTTGGCGAACAAAATAAAATATATCAAACACAAATTAGGTCATCCCAAACCTAATAAGGAACACTTTAAACATTCATAAGACAAGAATTTCTTAACCCTTTCGACCAAAAAAATGTCAAACTTTTGTCATTTAGATATCTCAATCGGATCAACCAAAATTGCTAAAAGCTCATTAATAGTTGTAACTGATACTCCTGAGCAACATATCAAAAATTCATAGAATTATCTTTTACTGTGAGAATTTCTAGATGAAAATACCGGATCAGTGTAGATACACAGTTTACTTATCTAGTTACCAAACAATGTCAACATCAATGACAACAAACCCGGAGGTCACCTTCTTCATTCTTCCAACAATCTCCCCCTTTTTCATTGATGACAACATGTGCCAAAAAAATGAAATTTGCTTCAAAACCAAAACTATCAACTTCCCCTTTCATATGTACAAAAACACAGAACTGAATTCTAATCTTCTCCCAAAACTTATCCTTCTATATAAAGAAACTTCTCCCCCTTTGACATCAAGGACAAAGGATAGGGAAAAGTAAAAGAAATTTTCAATCAAGAGCTGGGAGCACCTTGTAACTCTTTGAGAATTGCTTACCAAGCTGGATTTCCATCATCCCAAACTCCTTTTGCTCTAGTAAGATTTTTGTGCAATGATTCAAGCTCCGCTAGGCATTCTTCTCCTTCCGAAGTGGAAGGAACAATTTTCATCTTCTCAAGTCTTTATGCATCTAACAATGTGCTTATATAGAGATATCTCTAGAGACTACCAAGTCTCCAAGTTGGAAAAACAACCTTATCACATCTTCCTTTTTCCTCTGCAGAATGAAGTATTTGTTTTGAAGATCTGCAATAGAAGCCCAACTAATGTAGCTTCTATCATCTGCAACCTTGTAAACACTAGAGGCATTGGCAAGCTGAGACTCTATTGAGTCCATTATGTCCTTGATACCTCAAGTGACATCAAGCCACTTCATGCAGTAGATGAATAGTAACTAATCTTCCTCATCACAATATCTGACTTCTTTCAAACTTTGCAAAGCTCTATTATGTGCAATCACACACTTATCAAGAAACAACAATCTTCTCTCTAGAAGACTTGAATCCACTTGTTTTTCAGTCTGAGCTTTGAGATTAGATGTGTATTCCTTGACTGAATCAACTACAAGATTCAAATTCTCAATTGGTGTTAAAGAATTATTAGTTGTGACACCAGAGGCTGTATCTTGTAAAGTTCTAATAACTTCATTTATCAGCTCATTTCCTTTTCGATATGATTCAACAGCTTCTTATGTGACAAATTTGAGAAAAGTACCACTTAGTTTTATTTTGTCACTAGGTGTAATCTTAGTCAAATCCACATAACCTAGATGTGATGGCAACTTAACTAGCTAGGGTGGGAGCATAGGTTGAAGAACTATTTGCCTTGATAGAAGACCCATAAGAGTGCTTCTGGATGATTCTTCAGTTGGCTTTGGCATCTCAAAAAATTTGGGGTTTTCTCCTTTACTCTTCTCAGCCGAAATAGCTTTCTTGTCTTCCTCTTTCTTCTTTTCTTCTTCCCTTTCTTCTTCTTCTTCTCCTTTATATTTTTCTCTTTCTTCTTCTTCATTTTCCTTTTTGGAGGATTTATCTTTGTTTTATTTTTTCCTTTTCATCCTCATCATCTGTGTCACCATTTTTCTTGCTTCCTTCACTTTCATCTTTATCTTCCTCATCCTTGTTTCTAGTAGATTCTTGATGTTCTTCTTGCTTATCACTGGTATAATCTCTATGTTGATCATCAGAATTTTTGTTGGTCATCTCTTCTATGTCATTCTAAGGGGCAGGAATCTCATAAACATCATGTATCTCATCAATAACTCCTTGCCAATTGTCTGATTACATCCTGGGTTTCTTGTCTTACCTTTTCTATATTCTCTTTCTCCTTAGTCATTAGAATATTAACTCTCTGCTTGACTCTAAACATATTAGAGCATTCTTTTAGTAGATTGGTAGCTTCTATATCAGAAAGAGAGGAACCACAGGAAATTAAGGCATCATTCCTCATCTTATCTTCAACATTTACAACCTCTTGCCTTCTGTGTACTGATTCCTTCTATAAATTTTTTAGTTACTTTGTTATGTATAGTCTCCATACATACATTTCAAATGAATATATAATGAATAAATGCATTTACGATGGTTTCCTTCCCTTCATCATTAAATTTATCATACAACTTAGTAGTTGGCATGAGATCATTGTCAATCATATTATTTACCAAGGGTCCTAGATTCAAAGGTGGTTCATCACTTACCAGAGGAGAGCCAAGTATGTCCTCCATAGGATCAGATGAACCTTCTTCATTCTTCTTCTTATGTACATGGATTATGTAAGTATCCTCTTCATCCTTTGTCTCCTCATCCATGGAGATATCAACTCTAGTTTTGGCTTCTTCTTTGGAGATACTACTCCTTTTATTTCTTTCCAACTAATGCTTTTCTTTTATGCCAAGATCTATTTATCTTTGAATGACATCACTTATATTTCTTTTCTTGGAAGCCTTTTGTTTCACTCCTCTTCTTCCTGAAGTAGGAGATGGTGCAGTAGGAGGTATATCTTTTCTTGTAGATACCCGGGTACTATGACTGGTAGGGGCAGCAATATCAACTTATGCAGGGGAACTTCATTCTTTCTTCTTTCCCTTCTCAACATTAGAAGTACTGGGAGTTGCAGCACTGGAGGTAGGTACAACAGTGGAAGATAATCTTCCTAATTTCCTTGGTTTGGAGGGCACTTTAGTTGATTTACCCTTTCTCTCATCGAGTGCCTCCTTTAGATGATCTAAGTCATCCTTAGTAAAAAAAATTCCTTGGAATAATGCTTCAACCTTCTTTCTTCTTTTGGATGTTTTAGCTTCTAGGTGCACCTTAGTGGATTTTTCCTCAAATGTTCCATGATGAGGTAGATTGGGGTCCTTAGGACTGCTCAACAGAATTTCAATGTACCTCTTAGCCAAATGTTTATCAAGTTCATATCCCAAGGGCTCAATCCATCACATTCTAGGTTCAACTGCATAAATGATACATTCATCTGTAGCTACAAGAAAGGTTATTTCCTTTTCATATTTCTTTATTAGATTCCTAGGAATCCAATCTCTTTCATGTATCTCATTCTGAAATACTGCAAAGAAAGTAATTAGAGCATTGTTTTGTGCCCTGAAGTCTCCAAGACTACACAAATGATCAAAAATTTGATGTGCAACCGACCTGTTGCAATCCCATATTATGTCTTTCCTTCTCGGTAGCTCCCTCAAGAAATAGAATAGTAGACAAACTACTAAAGTGCCAAATTTGAAGGGGTGCTTCTTTGGCTTAGTCATGCTCAAGTTCTCCATAAGTTGCAACCTGAGCAACTAACATAGATCAAAATCTTTCTCATTTACTACAATTTCAAATGTTGTGTCAATTGTCGTAGCAGATACAAAATTCCCTCAGCTGGTGAAATAAATTTTTGGTCCAAATGTGATAGCAACATACTTGATAGCAGGGTTTGAGATAAGCTTAGTAGTTAAAGCTCTTCCATCAAATGTAGCACCAGTCAGCTTCATTATTGCATCATTCTTCACATCCTTTAGAACTGGAATGGGTCTAGTATCGCAAAGACCAGTTATGACTTGAATCACTTCCTTGTTGATTACCCTAGGTACACTTGTCCACAAAAAATTACTATGTACCCTACTGAGAGCCATCCTAAAAAATTTTGCCTCCATCTCACTGGAAAAGTTTGGAAACCAGTTCCAAACGTTCAACTTCTTCTGAACTAGGTTTTCATATTTTGTCATTAGCAATAGATCATCTCCCATCAATTCACTATCACATAGATCCTTAAGCTCTTAGTGATTGAATTCCTCTAACTTCCCATGAATATATTTCTTGGTATCTTTAGTGGGTAACACATTGCTCGGAATGTATGAGAATGCACCTACGGGATCAACTTCATAAACTTTGCAAGAATTTCTTCTAATTTTGGGTCGAGGTCTCTTAGAGATTTCCACAATGGTAGGAGTGGCCATTTTTCCTCAAAAAACTTGAATATGCTTAAGAAAATTTTGCTTCAACTTAGAATCCACAAGATTCAGAAAATGGAAAATACCTTTTTCATGCTTTGTCGAGAACTAGCATTTTGATGCAAAATAATCTAAATCACCTTCAACTCTCTTCAACTCTCTTCAGCTCGCTCTGCTTCTACCCAATTGTACAAATGTGCTTTAGCTTAACTCAATTCCTTGCTTTATGACTTATGATTTTTTCCCTAATTTGAATTTAATGCACTCCAACATTAAAAGCTGATAAACACTTTATAAAGTACACTGCAAACCCAAAAATGTTCCACAATTCTTTGGATTTGCATATTTTCTACCGAATATTTCTTCAACATCTTTAGACTGATAGCTTTCAACATATATCCTTGTGTCACTACTTGACACCTCATATATCAGGGGCTTTTTAGATTTCTCTGTAACTGCTCCCCCTGAAGCCACTACTGGATTTAGTTTTTAGAAGAGGTGTCTACACCAGGTGTAGGTATAGATGCATTTGAATTATCCTTTTTCTTAGGTTCTTCCTTTTTCCTCCAAATTCTTTCCATTTCTTTTTTCACCTCTGTAGGATCCACTTTGTTCACAAGTTTGTTCTTTTGTTTTGGATTAGGTTTCTTCCCAATTTTTTTCTACATAATTTTGAGATATGTCCTGATTTGTTGCAGGTGTAGCACACAGCTTGTTTTTGGCCAAACTAAATTAGATTTATCCTTGATTTGCATTGATTATCCTTATGTCTGAAGACATTGCATGTATAGCAATAGCCTTTAAAACATTGAATCCTTCTACTAGCATTGAATCTATTCAACATCATCTAGCTTCTACACTCAATAGCTCTATGTCCAAACTTATTACAAGCAAAGCATTGTTCAATAAAGAATCCAACATTCTGACTCATTCTATTCTGGTTAATTCTACTTCTACATTTTGTTTCCCTATGACTGAATTTATTGCATGAGAAACAAAAACCATTAAAAGATGGGTACCTTTGAGCATTAGGTTGTCGAATATATAGCAATCCTTTCGGTGTGGCTTCTTTGTTTCTTGATCTATTTATTATTGCCTTGAGTTTTCCCTTGATTTTCCACCTTGTTGGGAGTCTGGTTTTCCTTTGAACTTTGTCCTTCTTCAAGTCCTAGACTTCTTTTTTCCTTAGAAGGTTTTTGAAATGCACTCAACTCATCAAACCTTGTCGAACTTGTTTTTGAATTTTTCTTCATGGGATTTTTCTTTTTCTAGATCAGATCTTAGAGTTACTACTTGTTCAAGCTTTGTGCATTCATCAATTTTATTCTGAATTTCAACTTTTTGGCATTCTTCAATTATTTTTTGTTCTTCCACTTGTACCTTCAGTTCGGTAATGTCTTCATTATCCTTTTTCAACTAATCACTGACATCTCTATTCCTTTATTTGAACTTTTTGATTTTTTCTCTTAATTTTCTAATGCATTCATTTTTTTCCTTCAAGTTCCCTTTCAAAGTTTCTTTCTCATCTTCACTTTTGTCCAATTCTTCAAGGGTAGCATTGATTTCCTTAGATGCAGAGTTTTCTTCCGGAGGAACAAGATAGTTTTTGTTAGCCATGTATTCAAATTTTGGGACCTTCCTCAAGCTGTAAGACTTCTTCAGAGGAACTTTTCTCTGATACCAATTGTTGAATACACTGAATACTGAGAGGGGGGGTGAATCAATATTCTGCTAACACAATTAATTACTAACCATCCAATTACTAACACATATCTAGCTGCAACTGTAAACCAAAGCATAAAAAGAATCATAACACATTGACACAAGATTTTTATATGGAAAACCCAAAATGGGAAAATCCATAGTGAGGATTAACTCACAATATATTATAACTAGTTACAAGATATTACAAGGCTCACTGCCAAGACTCACTGTCCTTGAAAGGCTCACAACCTGAATATAAAATGGCTTACTACCAAGATACAAAAAGTATGGCTCATTGCCAAAAGTGAACTGAAGAAGTACACCTTCAAAGTGCTGAGATTAGTTATTAAGCTTTGGAAAACCAAAATCCTACTCTGGTTGCATGTATACAAAAATTATCAATAACTTCGCATTGTAACACTTGTCGCTTAGCTCACATCACTTTTCACATACTCTAATTTCCACCTATCCATCACACACTTCTTTTTATACATATTTATGGCTATATCTTCAAACATCAATTAGGTTAGCCTAATTGGATGTGAACATACAAAATTCAAAGTGACTTGTCGGCCCAATTTAAAAATATTTTTGGCGCTCAAAACAAAACATATCAAACACAAATTAGGTCAACTTGGACCTAATAAGGAACACTTTAAACATTCATAAGACAAGTAGTTCTTAACCTTGTCAGCTAAAAGAATGTCAAACTTTTTTCATTTAGATATCTCAACCAGATCAACCAAAATTGTTGAAAGCTTGTTCATAGCTATAACTGATACTCCTAAGCAACATATAAAAAATTCATAGAATTATCTTTTACTGTGAGAATTTCCAAATCAAAATACCAGATCAGTGTAAATACACAGTTTACTTAGTGATGCAGAGCAGGGTGGATGATCTGAAACTAACTCAAAACAACTACTGGCCAAAGTCTTAACACATCAAACAAGGTGACTTCACAAATTTCCACTAGGCCTTGTAGGACAACAAATTTCCAACATAATTTCCACACGAGAAATCATACCCAAAATATAATTTCTATTACAGATACCCTTTATCCCCTTTGACAACATATCTCATTTTTAGGTGGGGGTGTTTTGGAACACAGAGGCCAAATCTTGACTGCTACGCTTTGAATTAGGCTTGAAATGTAGTAGCAAATTCATGTTTTCTGGTCATAACTTTCAAACCAAAACTGATCTCTAAGAGATAAAACTTGATTAAAATACCCTTTTGGCTCCTTCTAAACATATCTCAAAATGGTTCAAGGTTTCTTTGGAAAGATTGCTTCAAAATTGGATTGTCCTAGTATCAAATAGGCTTATTAGGCGTGTTCCACTAGGTCACAATAGGTCTTCAATCTCTAGGCTTCAAACCTTCATGCCAACACCTCAAATAGGTCATATATGGTCTTCATCAACATATCCAACCACTTCAAATTATTTCTCAAGAGATTTTCACCAAACCCTAAGTCTAATACAAAACTCAATGCCTAATTCATGAGGTTTTTTGACTAGGGCATCAACTTGGCACATGTTGCATGCCTCCCCTACACTTACAAGCTTGTGGAAACCTAGAAAAGATTTATTCCATCCATTCCACCAAGTTTCATGACGTTTCACTAGTGGAATGGTGGGTTTTGCATTTTTCTTCCCTTCAAGGTAGCTAAGCAAGGGTTTATGACCAGTTTTAGAAAATTTGCTATAAAATGCTCAAAACTTGATGAAATTCAATGAAACAAAGTAAAAATGAAATTAGACTCAATTCCCCATCAATCCCAACCAGTTTTAGGTCATGATATTACCATAAAAACCATACACAAGCCTAGAAGAACAAAATCACATTCAGATTTTCAAAAACAAAGTTAATTTTATTGATTTTCTTCAAAATACAACCAACCAACCTTGGTATCGACCTTCCCAAGCTTATTTTAACATTTCCAAAAATTTTCCCAACTTCCATTTGAGTTACAACTATCCAGCTTCATCATTTACAACTAGTGACTCTTCATATTCCCTATTTTTGCACTTTTACAACATTTTTGCAAACTTGACAACTTTATGCAACTTGACACACCAGTCCACCTAATGACCTAATATTGACTCAAAAACACATGATATGGTCTTAAATGACCTTATTACATGGAAAAACATCAAACCAATCCAAAATATTAACTTACACCTACTAGACCTAGGGTGCTCCTGCACCATACTCCCAAGGAGAAATGAACTCAAGTCCCATTGAGGATAGTGCTGCAATAGTAGACTCATGCTTGATCAAATCATTCTCTGACCCCCAAGTGGCATTCTCATTTGGAAAACCTTTCCAATGGACCAAATACTGGAAATAGGCATTATCCCTTGTCTTTTTGAACTCTTTAGCACCTAGGATATTCTTCAACTTCAAAGGCTTGCTTGATGGATAATTTTTGACTCCTTCCTCATCCAAGAATATTGTTGAACCTGCATCATTACCTGCTACCATATCTCCTCCTTCGTTGAAATTAACTTTCTTCTTCTTCACTTCAATTGTGTGCTTGGACTTCTCCACATTTCTTTGCAATTTATACTTGACCTCTTCACCTTTGATTTCTGTCTCTTCCATTTGTTGTTGTGTCCATGTGACTATTGCTTGATCATGCATCCTAACCTATGAAATGAAAGGAATGGAATGGCCAATATCCCCTTTTCAAAATAATGAGTGAAACAATTCTCCTACCATCGTGGCAACATACTTCTTGAGCCAATATTGTATCTCCATAATCAAGTCATTCTTCATTTATGCTATCATAATATTTCCAGGTTTAAGAGTGGTTGCAAGGTCCATGTGCTTCTCATCTTCTACCTTTATGAACTCCTTTCTACCCACCATTATCACATTAGATCCCATGGTTGTCCTTTACCCCCCTCTTTCAATGTTGTCAAAGTATAGGAGACCCCATCTTTTTCTATATCATAAGTATTCCTCCTTCCATCATACATAGCATGCCTATCAAATTTCCAAGGCCTCCCTAGCAGCAAATGGCACACTTCCATGGGTATTGTGTCACATAAATTTTTGTCCTTATACCCTCCTATGTTAAATTCCACCCAACTTTGTTCATTCACCAAAACATATTGACCCTCATTTAACCAAGAGACTTTGTAAGGGGTAGCATGTGGTATTCTTAGCAACTTAAGTTTTTCAACCATCTCAACTGAAACCATATTGTCTTGATTGTTTGAATCAATTACAACTTTACAAACCTTACCCAAGCACTTACAAGTTGTCTTGAAAAAATTATTCCTTTGTGGTGGCTCGTTCTTTATTGGTACCTTGATGAGAGTTCTCCTTACCATAAATGATTCACCCACTTCTAGATTAACATGTTGTGATGTTGAGCCCACACTCTCACAATCATCTCCTTGAACAATCTAATTTCTCCCTTCTCCTCTAGTTGAAGTAGTGGCCTAATATTCATTACATTGCCATGCTTGATGTTAAAACTTGTTGCATTGGTAAAACCTTCCTGTGAATCCACTAGATCCTCTTTCTTGACCTCCAAATCTGCCTCTAAAGCCTAATCTACCTCCTCTAAATCCACCTCTTGAATCTGAAATTTGGTCTTGGACTTTACTTGTATCTTCTTGGCTCTCATGTGACTACCTTGGATTAGAAAATGACCCTCTTCCTCTGGAATTTTTTCCTTTGACCCTATTTTGTTTTTCTTTCCTTCTCTTTAGCTTTTCTTCAGCCCTAATTGCCAACTGGTAGAATTCCTCTACCATTCTTGGGTTTTCCAAACACAACTCATCTTGAAGGTTAAACCTTAACCCACTGAGATATCTATCCACATTCTCCACATCATTCTCCATGTGACCCACTCTTATACTCAGCTTATAAAACTCATCAGTGTTAGCTTTAACATCCATTTCTCTTTGTTTTAGACCTTGAAGTTTCTTATACAATTGAATTGCATAATCAACAGGTAAAAACTTACCCTTAAGCTTGGCCACCATTTTGTCCCATGAGACAATTTTTGACTTGCCTTTCTTCCTCCTTTCAGTCTACTCATAATTCAATTTTGTTTTTGCCAACATAAACTTTTGTTCCTCAGGTATATCTTCACATTCAAAGTAATTATCAAGTGTTGCAATCCAATCTAAAAACTCTTCATCATTCAAGTTCCCTTAATACATAGGTATATCCATCTTTTCCTTGTGTTTATCTTCCTTGACTGTCTTCAGTAGCTTGGCCATCCTCTGCTCATCAAGATCCAATTCCTCTTCTTCTTTTTCTTCATTCTCCTCTTCCCCTTCTTCTTCAAGGTCACTCACATCACCTAGGACCATAACTCTTGTAGCTCTCCTCTAACTCGTTTCAACAGCCTCAAGTATTTCTACCACCATTTCTTGGAGTTCCTTCAATCTCCTAATCTCTTTTTCAGTCTTCTCTTTCATCTCATTCATTTCCCTAGCCATAGGGTTACCTTTTGGAGGCATCTTGTTCTCTTTCTCACTTCAACCTTTCTCTCTAATTGACCAAAACTATGCTCTAATACCAATTTGATGTAGATCAGGGTGGATGATCTGAAACTAACTCAAAACAACTACTGGCCAAAGTCTTAACACATCAAACAAGGTGACTTCACAAATTGCTACTAGGCCTTGTAGGACAACAAATTGTATTTTTCCAACATAATTTCCACACCAGACCTCATACCAAAAATATAATTGTTTTTATAGATACCCTTTATCCCATTTGACAACATATTTCATTTTTAGGTGGGGGTGTTTTGGAACACAGAGGCCAAATATTGACTGCTACGCTTTGAATTAGGCTTGAAATGTAGCAGCAAATTCATGTTTTCTGGTCATAAATTTCAAACCAAAACTGATATCTGAGAGATAAAATTTGATTAAAATACCCTTTTGGCTCCTTCAAAACATATCTCAAAATGTTTCAAGGTTTCTTTGGGAAGATTGCTTCAAAATTGGATTGTCCTAGTATCAAATAGGCTTATTAGGCGTGTTCCACTAGGTCACAATAGGGTCTTCAATATCTAGGCTTCAAACCTTCATTCCAACACCTAAAATAGGTCATATATGGTCTTCTTCAACATATCCAACCACTTCAAATGATTTCTCAAGAGCTTTTCACCAAACCCTAAGTCTAATACAAAACTTAATGCCTAATTCATGAGGTTTTCTGACTAGGGCATCAACTTGGCACATGTTGCGTGCCTCCCCTACACCTACAAGCTTGTGGAAACCTAGAGCACCTTTATTCCATCCATTCCACAAAGTTTCATGAGGTTTCACCAGTGAAATGGTGGGTTTTGTATTTTTCTTCCCTTTAAGGCAACTAAACAAGGGTTTATGACCAGTTTTAGAAAATTTGCAATAAAATGCTCAAAACTTGATGAAATTCAATGAAATAAAGTGAAAATGAAAGTAGACTCAATTCCTCATAAATCCCAACTGGTTTCAAGTCATGATATTATCGTAAAAACCCATACACAATCCTAGAACAACAAAATCATATTCAAATTTGTAGAAATAGAGTTAGTTTTAATTGATTTTCTTCAAAATAGAACCAACCAACCTTGGTCTCGACCTTCCCAAACTTTTTTTAACATTTCCCTAACATTTTCAAACTTCCATTTGAGTTAAAACTATCCAACTTCCTTATTTACAACCGATGACTCTTCATATTCCCTATTTTTGCACTTTTACAACATTTTTGCAAACTTGACAACTTTATGCAACTTGACTCACCAATCCACCTAATGACCTAATATTGACTCAAACACACATGATATGGTCTTAAATGACCTTATTACATGGAAAAACATCAAACCAAGCCAAAATATTAACTTACACCTACTAGACCTAGGGTGTTGTTGCACCACTTAGCCAACTACCAAACAATGTTGGCATCAATGACAACAAACCCAAAGGTAACCTTCTTCATTTTTCAAATAGCTCTCTCCTCCTCTCCCATATCCTCCACCCCCATCTCCTACATGACCACCTCTTACTCTCCCTCCACCCATGACCCTTTCTACTTTTCCTCCACTCGCGATCCCTCTTGCTCTACCTCCACTCACGAACCCTCCTGCTTCGTCTCCTCCCTAATAGGTGAGAGTTATCTAACATCTCTTTGTCCTCAGTATCTCCTTCGCCTGGCTCTACCTCCTCTATCTCCTTTTCCACAATCTCCACCATCACCCCTTCTATCTCCATATCCTCTCCTCCCCCTTGAACTAACCATGTGGACCCCTAACCCTTCGCTCCATAGGGGAACGACCCACCAATTTCATACTTGGGTGTAGTGCCTGCATTTGCAACCTCTACACCACCCCCCACTGTATAGATTGTAAAGCATCAATTCCCTACTCTTGCATGACAACACTGATCATCTAACCCCATTGGTCGATCTCCCGCAATGACCTAACAAACTTTGTGATGGTAATAGGAAGCCCTTGTCACTCCCGAAACTGTCTAAGCACCCACTCTATGATGTGCTATGACTACACAGTCCTCCCAATCAAATACTTGGATTTTCGGTGGTAGGGAAAGTGCTCTGCATCGTCCTCCCATGGTTGAAAATCTCGGTATGGTCACCAAACAAAGGAAGCAAGACAATCTATGGCCTGATGCCAATATCCAACATCGCCAACCTTGGTCTGTGTGACCACTCCTCCATACAAGAAAACATATGACATCCCTGCTCCTAATTGTTTCTCTGAAGGTAGTCAGAATACAACTATGTGCTCCCAAGCCTAGATCATAAGTAGTGTCATCCCACATTTGATGGACTATACCCCTCGATATGTAACATCATGTAACTAAAAGTACAACATAGCAAGAAGGCATGGCCCCATGCATATACTATCCCACAGATCATCATTCTGATGAGTATCTCCCTCCATCTAATAGGAAATATGTGTCCTCGATGGTCTGGAATGATGATCCCCATGATCACAGTGCAAAGAACTACCTCAAATCACTCATACCTCTTGGCCAGTACATCCCATCGGATCTTGTACTCCTCTATGCCAAGCTCCACAATTTCCTCATGCTTGAAAGACCTATGGATAGCAACAAATCCATGCTTAGGATCATATGACACACATGCTCCTCAAATCGGAAGCCACAAAATCCTCCAAACATCCTCCAATATCACTGTCACCTCTCCTGTAGGCTCTGAGTTCCACCTCTCAACCAACGCAATCAATAATCCCCTATTATGCCTAATCATGGGCATGAAGGTCACATAGTATATCTTAAGGGAATGCAACTAGTCCCTCTCCTCATCAAGTAGTTGATCTCATAGTCTGAAGGTCGACAATTGGCTCTCCCAAGTGTAAATTGGGTAGTATTTCACCTATGATCAGAAGCAAGTACATTGTGTCAATTGAAAGTCCTAAGCAAACCTATTCAACCTCGATCACAAAAGAAATTTTATCCAAACTTGGGAAAAAAATTAATCAGAAAAATGCATCACACTATCTAAACAAATACAACTTATTAGTCAAATGTGTCACACATTTGTATATGTGACTTACAAATATAATTGTGTCACATGCCAAATCAAATTTATCACATAAATCATATACAACATACAAATCATTAAATGTGTCATAGCAATACACATGCATCACATAATCTCTCACATGTGACTCACAATCACACTTGCATTGTTCCCAACCACAATTGTGGTGCATGAAACACATGTGTCACAATTTAACAATTACGTCACAATGCATTTGGAAAACCCTAAGCTAGCAGTTGTGTCACATCAAGTGGATTCGGTGAACTGCCCTACTTGTGGTGAACACAATAATAGATGAATCAAACGGTGTGCATCGCATCTATTTGCTCACTTTTGAACCCTGAAATCTAGCAAAAAAATGAAAAAAATGACAAAGAAGGAAGATGTACATACCACCTCCTCAGATCCCTTTGGACATCTAAAGGTGAAAACTCTAAATCCATGGTGCGAGAAGTGTGGTACGGATGACATTTCAATAGTAGCTCCATAGCAAAATCTCACTCAAACTCACTATTCACTCAAGGTTAAAATGCACAAATGGCCATTTTACCACCCAAAATTACATTTATACCCTCCTAGGGTGGGATTTTTACCTCATTTTTTAATTGGGCATGTCAAATGTTGAGCCATAACTCTAATGTGAACATCCTGAAGGTTTGGAAATTGAAACCATTTACTGCAAATACGTTATCAATTGTCAAAGTTTCTTTTCAGAATAATTTCTCAAATCTTTTGAAAATTTGAAAAAAAAATCAAGGGGGCATAGGTCTATCTTGTCTTCACCAAGACATGTTGGGGCATGTAACGAGTTGAATTTTCTTGTTTATTCTTTGATACAACATTCAAATAACTTCACATTATATCAAAGAGGGGAAAAATGTACACTAAAAAATGTCCTAGACCTATGGACACCATTTTTCCATCAGTTTCCCTTCTTTGTATAATTGAATAATTTTAATTATTTGATTATCTTCTAAGGTAACATGCTTATATTAATTAAATAATTTTAATTATTTAATTAATCCATTTTCTCTTTCTTTATTCTTCCCTTGATTAATTAAATAAATTAATATTTAATTACTTCGCTAATATGATTCTTCTTTCTATAATTAAATAAATTTTCATTTATTTAATTATTCATTCTTTACTCTCCTTCTATAGTTAAATAATTATTTTTAATCATTTAACTGTTCATTAACCTTTTCTTCCTTCTATGAGTTAAATAATTATTTTAACTATTTAATTGTTCCTTATAACTCTTCCCTCCATTATTAAATAATTAATCTAATTTAATTATTTAATGTGTCATCCCATTTCCTCCATTTTTAATTAAATGGTTTCTTTAATCATTTAATTAAAATCCCAGTTTCCCTCTTCTTCCATAATTAAATAACCACTTTGATTATTTAATTGCTCATATTCCCCTCTCAAATTAATATGATTATTTAATTTGCTCCACTTTCCCTCCAACTTCTCTTATAAATCTCCACCATTGATCACTTTTTTTCTCTTTCTAATCTTGACTGTCCATCCTTAACAAGCCCTAACCCTATCCTTTCATGGTGCAAGCAACCTCATCTATTGATCTTGGCATCATATTGGATTTTGGCGTCCATTCGAATGAATTTTCTATAAAGGAGAGTTGTCTCCATCATTCCAACCTTACAACCACAATCTTCGATATTCTTGCTAATCGCTATCACATCACTATCACTTGCATACACTTGCATACAACAAAATTTGAGGGAAAGTTTGCATACACAACAAAATGGAGGAGATGCAAGGATGATGAATCAACTTTAGCATGGAAATTTTGGTATTGCATTGTTGTTATTTGATTTCCATTAGTATTTGTGCTTTCTTGTTTGGATTTGGGTCTTTTTGGTTTTAGATTTTAGGTAGTAGTGGTTGCTACTATTAATCTTTACCTTTACACTCAATTTTAACCATGTCTTACAGGCCCCATCATACTACTCATCGCATATCACAGATATGCCTTGCTTACTTTAGTATACAATCGTGATGTACTAAGTGCATGTGATAACCATTGGATTGCCTTCCCTTGACCATCCACCATTCATTTTGGAAGATCGCACATCACGAAAATGACCTGACCAACCTAGTATAAAAATGTGATGCACTAGACTGTTGTGATATACCAACACCTGGCAACGAATATTCTACCTCTTGATCCTCCCTCCTTCTCACATCGCACATCACACAAATAAGAATGGAAATAATAATTTAACTAGCAATGTGAAGGAGAAATACATTGGAACAAGATTTGAAACATAACCAAGAACAAGGATCAATGGTGATATCACATATCACGATTTGGGAGAGATCAAGAAAGCGTAAAAATGTGATGTAAAGGAGACACGTGATGTGAAGAGAAACACAAGCATTGCATATCGTGAATTAGAGATCATCGACATGGCAAAAAAACACGATGCAAAGGGGTGGCATGATAGAACAACTTAAGGGAAGCAATTTTGCATGTGCACAAATATTTGTTTTAAAGATGGGGACACCCCTAGGTAACATAAGATTATGTGACTTAGAAAATTTTAGACCTAGGTGAAATTATTTTAGGACCTACAAACATAAGATTTAGGAAAAATATTTGAATGGGGCAGTGATCAGGGAGACAAGGATGATGAGGCCAGTCAAAACATGATTTCAATGGACATAAGTTAGAACTAATAGATCGACAACTAGCTATAAGGAGTCAATAGAGATACAAAACAAAAGTGCATACTCAAATTAAAGGTTTAGGGTTTAATCATATGAGAGCTTTTTAGAAGGCACAAACTTGTAGAAATAGAAACCCTAATTTGATATAATTAAGGAATTTCAAAACCTCAAAGACCCTAAAACATCAAAATAAACATGGATTTCAACAGGATTCCCACATGGGATCTCTCTAATCGGATATATATGGTGGGCATCTAATGGTGACATAAAAAATGGAAAATTCCTGGTGAATTTCTAGGATGATTTCTTGGTAATCATAAAATCTAGTAGCCTTATCAAATCCATTGGGAATAGATTCATAACAATTATTACATCAAAATGGGTTCAACCAAGGAAACATAGAATAAACATGTGCATTCTACACTTGAGAAAAAATAGGAAATCTAAAGCATGCAATCCCTTAAGGAGAATGTAGGGCATGCAAAGAACTTCATGGAAAGCAATAAAACAAAACTAATATGTACAAAAAACTAACACAAATACCTCAAAAACAATGTTTGAGGTGAATCCCATTAACTAGGATAGAACCTCCTCTCCATCCATCTTTGATAATTCGAAGGTATTATGTTGCTTACATTCAAAAATGATGTAGGGGCCGCTCCACACGACATCGATTTTTTTATGCCTTCTAGGCTTGCTCTTAAATTCATCCTATTTGAGGACTACGTCCCCTTCTTTGAAAACCTTAGGGATTTTCTTTTTGTCAAAAGACCTTTTGACCTAATTTTGATGCTTCTCCATTATTTTCATTTCTTTATCTCTGACTTCTTCCAACTCCATCAGTTGGGCATATCTGAACATCATTGGATCTTCTCCCTCTAACATCTCCAATTGGTTAACCAATTCAAGAGCTAGTAATTCAACTAATAATGGCAGCCTTGCTTCCTTTCCATACACCAACATGTATGGGGAATTTCCAATGGATCTCTTGGGAGTGATTCTATCTAGCCATATGGCACATTTTAACTTGGTATGCCAAGCTCTCTTATTATCTTCCATAGTCCTCTTGATGATCCTTATCAGGGTCTTATTTGTTGACTCAGCCAAACCATTCCCTTGAGGGTAATAGTTTGATGAAGTACTCAGGTAGATGTCATTCTTGATAGCCCATTCACTTAATTTTGTGCCCACAAAATCTAAAGAATTATTAGAAATAATTGAATCAGGAACTCCAAACCTTGTCACCAAATCATCATAAAAATTAAGGACAACAAACTCATTGGCCTCCTACAATGCTACAGCCTCAGTCAACCTGGTGAAATAATCAGTGATAGTGAGGACCCACTTATGTCCTACACTAGAAGGTGGATTGATAGCTCCAATAAAATAGATGCCCCACTCCATGAAGGTTTGTTCAACTTGGATGGGCTGCAAAGGAAGGGAAACCAATCTCTCTTTCCCAAAGAAGAAAGCACATTTCTTATATTTTCTTACCCAATCATGGGTATCCTTGAATAAAATAGGCTAATAATATTCTGCCCTAATTATTTTTAGGGTTGTAGTTCTTGGTGCAAAATGTCCGCTAGCTGCCCCATCATGGAATTCTTCAAGCGATCAACTTTATTTACATCAATGCATCTGAGCAACACACCATTGACATATTTCCTAAAAATTATACCATTAAGCAATGCACATGGGATGGATTGCATTCTGAAATACCTTCTCTTAGCCCTATCCATTCCTTGTGGACACTCACTAGTTTAGAGAAAATGAACCATATTTTGCACCCAACTAGTAGGGGAAGTATGCACAGTTGTTTGAGACTGCTCTTGGTGGGCTAAGATAGTTTCAATGACTTATTTTTATATCTTCCATGCCACTGGCTAGCTACTCACATAAACCTTTACCTCTCATAAGCTTTCTAATCTTAATTTCCACATCATGCTCCATCACTTTGGTTATCCAACCTACCCTTTTCTCATTTAGATCTTTACCAAAAAGAAATTCTTTGACACTAGGATGAGCAACCATCAATTGAATCTTTTTGTTAGAAACCATATGTATAAACTTTTTTAGACTTCTAATAATAGCAAGAACTTGCTTCTTAATAAAATAATACTTATGCTCATAACCTTCTAGAGCCTGACTAAAAAAGGTTATGGGCTACTCCAAATTTTCCTCATTCTTCTGAACTAGCATAGCAAAGATGGTAGCCTTGTTTCCATAAGCACAAAGGATTAAATCCTTAGAAAAATCAAGATTTACCAATGTTGGTGTTTTTTTTCTATGGCTTCCTTTATGGCCTCAAAATTTTCTTTTCCTTTCCCATTCCATTTGAATACCATAGTATTCTTTAGCATGACTGTTAGTGACTTCAATAAATTAGAAATATCTAGTATAAACCTCTTGATAAAGTTAATTTTTCCTATGAAACTTTGTAAACTCTTTCTATGGCTGGGAAAAGGCAAAGCCAAAATGGCACTCACCCTTTCAAGATCAATTGTGATACCATGTTTGGACACCACATAACCAAATACTTTACCTTTGTGAATAGAAAATATGCATTTCTTTGGATTGAGGGATACACCATACTCCCTACATCTATCAAAAATCTGTCTTAGATGAGAAAATAATTATTTTCATCCTTTGAGAAAATAGTAATATCATCCAAATATACAAGGAAAATCTTGTTTGTGAGGCCTTGAAAAGCCATATCCATTTCTCTTTGGAAGTTTCCCCAACATTAGATAATCCAAAAGGCATATTCTTGTATGCCATGGTACCCCACTTGGGAGTGAATGTTATCTTGTATTGGTCTTCCTCTTTAACCGAGATTTGGTTATAACCAAAAAAACCATCTAGCAATGAGAACATATATGAACTTGATACAAATTCTAATATTTTCTCCATAGAGGGAAATGGATAATGATCTTTAAGTGAAGCTCTATTTAAGTCCCCAAAGTTCACATAGAATCTAATTTCTCCATTCTTTTTCCTCATAGTTACTAAGTTAGACACCCATGATGTGTGCTTGATAGGGAAAATGATACTAAATTCAATCAACCTACTCAATTATTTCTTCATGAGGTGTTAAAACTTTAGATTCAAAGGCCTTTGCTTTCATTTTACTGGTTTTGCATTGGCTTCCAATTCTATGGTATGTTGTGCAAACTCAAGGTTAAAGCCTTTCAAATCATTGTATTCCCAAGAAAATATGTCATCATATTATTGACAAAGTGCAACAAATGCATGTCTTTCTTCCTTAGTACAAATCTTGCCAAGTTTCAAGAGTTTAGCTTTGAAAAATTCAATAGGTTCATAGTGTTCCTCTTTAACCAACATGTTGGGCCTCTCCTTTCTTAATTTGTCATCTGTGTTGAAAATGGACTCTAAGGTTACCAATCCATTTGGAAACTTGTTTGACCTTAGTTGAACAATTTTTTCACCATATTACTATTGCAACTTTTATTGATTACTAGCTGAGAACTCAACTTCTTCAATAAAGAAGTTAACAATTTGTTTGTCACTATCAAACGCTTGCTAATGCATGTCATTTCAATAATTTATGGCCTTACAACAACCTTGACATGTTTCTATACTCTATCACTCTTGACATCATTTGGAATATCAAATTGAGCACCTGCGGCATCCAATCCATCAACATGCTTATTCTAATTTCTAGGCATGGACAATAGATTGAAAGAATAAAACTCTTTTATCATATCACATACCATATGTTTATATGACTTGAGCAACTAATTTTTGGTCAAATGTAAACCTCTTACCTGGTTCACAATCAATTCACTATCTCTAAATACTTGTAGATAGCTTATTTCCTTTTTCCTTGCCCACTTCAGACCATGAATCAAGCTTTCATACTTAGCTACATTATTAGTACAACTAAAAGAGAATAAAAAAGCCAAGTAATACTATTCACCTTATGGAGATACAAGCATGGAACCTCCACCAGCTCCATTTCTACTTCTTGAACCATCAAAAAATATTTTCCAAATCTCATTTTGTTGCTACTCATGAAACTTCTCATTCTTTTGGAGATTACGAATGAATGGTTTTGGCTCATGGACCAAAAAAACACCTAGGCCCACATCTTCCAAATTATTATTTGGACCAGCTTTGACATTTCCAACAACCCACTCATCCAAAAGGATAAAGGGATATCTTCAGTTTGGGTACTTGGCTCTTGAGTAACAACATGCTCATCATGATTAAAATGACACAATTAATATTTTCCACACAAGCTACATATGGTTCTATATGATTCTTTGCTTTTTATTTAGATTTAATAGTCACCTTGGTTCCATATCTTGTCCTAAATAGTATATGTGACCAATTTGAAGATAAATAACTACCTATTTTAGCAATGAACTCCCTTGAAAGGAAAAGAGCAAGATAAGGTGGTAGGTCAATCACATAGACATCTTGTGGGATGGAAAAATTAGGGCATGCATGCAAGGTAAGGCCTAGGTATTTTTATGATCCCCATAGTGTTAATAGTTGTCCCATCAAGCTGGACTACTCCTTTCTTGAGAGGATGATACTCAATACCCAATCTATCACAATCTATTTAGGCATCATGTAGAGCTACTAGCTCTTGATTCAATCATACAGATGTGTACCAATTTACCTCCTACATTCAGGGACACATAAAATTGTGGTGGTTTGACCTCTTTTTTTGGTTTTTCCTTGATGTTTTGGGATATATTGGTCAATACAACCTTATCTTGGCTAGTTGAGAGCTCTTTTGATGTGCTTACATTTGATAGGGAAATGTGAAAGAAATATTTTTGTCCAAGGATAGACAAAGAATCCCACATAGACATACTAACATTGGCTCTTTTCATATGATCAAGAATATTGAAAGGAGAAGTTCTTACCTTTTGTTGAGCTTTTATGATGGTTGTATCTCCTTGTAATTGAGCTATTTGAGATTGGACTCTAGGCTGCTTCTTTTGATTGATTTGTGCTTCATTAGGTGCAGATGAGCCAACAACCTCTTGATCTGATGTAGGAGCTTGATGAGACTCCTTATTCATTGGTTTCCCAATCTCCACAGCTCTTTTCTTGCTTCTTGTGTTGGTTTCTATAGAGTTATGATCTTGGTTAACCCCAAAAAACTCTTCCCCTTGCTAATTTAGCAATGTAGTATCACTTGGAAACTACTCTTGCTATTGTAAAGGTGTTCATTTGATGTACTCAGTTGTAAACTAGGTGCACTCTATACCATTAATGCTTGATTAATCACCCCATTCAAACAAGTAGACTGATTATGAGGTTGATTGCAAGGAAAGCACCACTCATAATCCTGAGAATGGTTGTTTTGTATGGGTACTAATTCTTTGGATGTGCTTGCTACACTTGGATTATATGTTTGAAATTATCTTAGGTTAAGGGCTTGCTTTTGGCCTTGATTATTTTCTTGGTAAGGTAACCTATTTGATTGATTTGGGTAATAAGGTCCTTGGTTTTGGGGCTAGTAAGGCCTATAATTTTGAGATTGCTACTTTTTAATATTTACCAACTCATTTCCAAATGTTCGCAGAAGGCCTTTTATTTCTTGTAAGTCAAAAGATTGAGCTAGGACAGGTTTTTCTTATTTAGGAGCAGCTAGTAGAGTGGTTATTTGTGGCATTGAAATGGACAATGATGCTTGTATATCTAGAAAAAATGGAATTGGAGGTCTTGGTATTATTTTTCCAGCTTGTATAAGACTATTTTCAGCTTTAATGGCCACCTCATAAGCATCAAGAAGTGTTTGTGCACCCATATATTGAATCATAATAGAAATATCACTATTTAGAGCCCTCAAAAAGTACAACAAAGCATATTGAGTTGAAGGTATCACTAAGGATGGGATTCTATCCCAAGTCTTTTGAAAGCGAAAGTTGAAAAATGTCATTTGCTCTTGAGGATCTCTTTTGATTGTTTTTAGCTAATCCACCAAAGACAAATGATCTAATTTGTCTTCAAAATGTTTACAATTCGTATCTCCCAACTCATCCCATGTAGTGATATAATTCATTGCCAACCCTCTAAATCACTAAAAATCCTTGCCTTTGAATGAGGTAGCCAAAAGCCTAAGGACAACATTTTCTTCAGTATCATTGTGGACTACACATAGGGAAGCCACATCCTTGATATGCTCAATGGGGGTAACCTAGTCCTCTCCATTAAAAATGGGAGACTTTTCAAAGCATCCATGGGGATATCATCACGTTGCTGAAAATTCAATGGGCTACCTCCATTGAAGGGTACACAATGTTGATTTCTAGCCATTGGGAATAAGTTTATTTGTGTTTGAGAAGTATGTGTTCTAACTTGAAACAATCTTCCTAACAATGGCGTAGATTGAGCCCTAGGAGAAGGGATTAAACTTCTATTTCTTCTACTTCCTCTAATAGGTGATAAATAATGCCTATCTCTTCTTTTAGGAGTAGCAAAATAAAGTTGTGTATATTGAAAAATATCTCTTGAAGAAGATCTTGTTTGGATTCTTTGCATGAATACACAGATCTTCTTTGCAATCAGGAGTCCTCTCTAATAGGTGTCACCAAATTTGATGTAAAATATTCTTTGAATGTAGAGTTTCCAGGTACCTTGGTTAAGTGCCTCCTCAAGGCTGGATCATTAAGAGAAATACCACTCCCTCAACAATAGTAAAAATTAAATCTCTTTCAGTACCACTAGGCATGCCAAAAAACTATTGTCACTTGAAATGCACCCTGCTAAACAAGGAGTTCAGCTTCCAGTGAAACAATAGAAATAACCTCAAAGTGTGGGACCTTGCAAGTGAGGTTAAGTCTTTGGAGAAGTTTGTCTTCCTTTCTAAACTAGGTGCAGAAGAGGATTGGTCTAACCTAACCTCAATAAACTCTAAACTAATGTCTTTCACAAGGAAAAGGGAGGAGGAATGCATAAAAATAATGAAAAGGTGATGCACCAAATTTAGAGTGTTTCTTCCCACTTGTGATTGCACAAAGTGTTGAAAGTATGAGTTTTCATTGATGTCAACTAGTTGGTCACTAGTTGGTGTTGTCCTTGATATCAACTATGTGTAGAGGACATTGGTTATTGATTGTATATGTCGAGGATATTGAGAAAATTGTAATAAAGAAGGTTTGTTGTTTGTGCATATATAGTTGTGATGTTGAACAGGTGCTGTGAGTACATGGAGTTTTCCTTATGTTGCTACATCTAAAAGTATGATAGAAGTGAAGAAGTGTGTTGAAATGATGTCTTTGGTACTTGTTCTTCAAGTACTTTTGAGAAAATTTGATAAATAGAGAAAACAGTGTCTTGCAGGTTATTTAGTTTAGAGATGTGCTCCACATTTATTCTATGTTGCTTCTATGCTTATGTAGATATGAGGTATTGTTCATGATTATTTGTAGTTGATATATTCAGAATTTTGGTGTAGTTGATATATTCAGAATTTTGGTCCCTGGATCATAGTACAATGTGAGATATTTTCACCAGTGTGTGAACTAGTTGTCCAATGATATTTTCCACTGTCTAGGAGAAATGTTTTTTCTTTGTGTTTCTCTGCTATTTGGTTTCTAGCTATGCAGAATTGGGAAGTTGTTTATAATGCTTTTATCCTTTTGTATTCAAGGTTTTACTTAATTTTGTGTAGTACAATGTAATTTTCATTTATTAGTATGCAAACAAAGGTTATCAATTATCTTGGATTGAAGTAATTAATGATGCGAGCTTGAATGAAGTATTTCATGAATCTTATATAGTTTGTGGATTGTTCTAGATTGATTTCAAGTGAATTATGCCATCTGGAAATTTTGAATTGATCTAAGGAATCATGTACTTAATGTTTATGGTGTTTTGCATGGGTGTTGACCGACTTTGTGTTTAACACTACATGTGATGCTTGTGGAAGCATGTTGAATTTTGTTTGGATCTATTTGAGTCATAATTAAGGGCTTATGTAGGTTACCTTTCACTCCCATCCACCGTGAGAATGTTTAGGTGCCAACCTATTTCAAATTTAAATGTATAACGGCTAATGGATGACATTGGAGAAAGTTTTTGAACAAGAGATTGATATAAATATGTATGATATTGTTGAGTGTTGATGGGGGAAAGAGTAAGAAGAAAGATAGATGCAAGATTGTTTCAAGTGAAGTGTAATGTGATGTGAATTGAAGCAGAGTAGTGTAAATTTCATGTTAGGGTTCTAAAAGCAGTGAGATGAAGGCATTTGATATCTTTCATGTGAAACTATGGAAGTATATGAGCAATTGTGGTGGACTCGTTGTATTGAGAGGTTTTTCTTTGTGTAACATTATTCTTCTATCTTCTTGTTTTATTTTTATGGTAGTGAGACCTGACTATGAGCCCTTTTGGATAGTGTGTCCTATTCTGGCAATGAGCCTCTCTAGGAGTGAGCCTTTGTATTCGATTTTGAAATTCTTTATATTGTGAGCTAATCCTCATCGTGGTTTTTCCCTCATTGGGTTTTCCACATAAATCTAGTGTTCTTATATGTATGGTGTTGTGATTTTAGTTTCAATTATTTGCATTTCATGTTTAATCAAACTAATAAAATAAGGGTTTAATGAATCCTTGTGGATATAATTTTTGTTGATGGTTTTGAAGGAATAAATTGCTACAACTGATTGACCCCCCCTCTTAGTTGTCTTGCTCATTTGAAAAATTGGTATAAGAGCTAGGTTCCTTGGAAGAAGAGCTTAATCACTTAAGGTAGATTTGGGATGGTGATAAAGATTACTTTTGATTGCCCTATGTTCGATGGCATAGATTATGCATTCTAGAAAACACAAATGGAAGGATATCTATCATCACATAGATTTGAAGTTGAGAAAGCATATAAGAATACATATGTTGCACCTCAAAATGGTCTTAGCACAACTACAGAGGTCAAGGCACATGAGGAAAATGCTAAGGAAAGATATCTTCCTTGAAAAAACTAAATTGGTTAAAGTGATGAGTTTGAAGACTGCTAAAGAGGGTTTGGGATAAGCTAGAAAGCATCTATGAAGGAGATCACAAAGTTAAACAAGCAAGGTTGTAGATCTTGAAGGAAAAATAGATGTATGAAGATGAAACACTTGCAAACTACATGCAAAATATTGATGAGTTGGTAAGTGGAATGAGAGGTCTTGGTGCAAAATTCAAAGGATCTAAAGTGGTAAAGTTCTTAGATCTCTTCCTGATTTTTATAGTGAATTTTTTTTTGCTATTGAGGAAGTTGTAAATCTTGATAATTATTCTAGAGATCAAATTATTGGCACACTAACTTCTTTTGAGATGAGGAAAAATGGATTGAAAAATAACACTAATATAGAAGTTTCCTTTAAAGCTAGTAATAAAGATTGAAGAACTAGATAAGGAAGATCTAGATGAATTGGAAGCTAACTTTGTAAGAAGAATGAAGAAGGGAACTAGTACATACAAAGGTAAATTACCTTTCAAATATTTTAGCTACGGTGATATAGGTCATTATGCTTCAAGATGTACTAAAAGAGCTAAAAGAAATAAACATAGAGAAGGAAAAGAAAATAAAGGAAAGATGATCAAAATATTATATTATGTCAGTGAAGATGTTGGTATTTTTATGATGATTTTGATTATGGAGATTTTGATGATAATGAATTATTATTCTTAGCTTTAAAATATGAATCTACTCCTAAAAGATGTGTGAAGGAAAGTGATCCAGAGAAAGTTGGAGGTACTGTGGTATCTACTTTTCATGCTAAACAAGAAGTGAATCACTATGTTGTTGATAATGGTTGCTCAACTCACATGACTAGTGACAAAAGTAATTTTGTTAAACTTGAGAAATATGATGGAGGCTTAGTTTAGTTTGGAAATGATTTTGGTACTAATATTTATGGGATAGGTTCAATCAGTTTTGATGGCAAGCATAATACTAATGGATTATACTATGTTAAGGGTTTGAGACATAATATCTTGAGTGTTGGATAGATGTGTAAAAAGGGATATAATCTTGTGTTCAAGGATGAAAAATGTGAAATCAGAAAAGGGTCCAGAACTATGATTGTTGTTGGCAAGAAGACTAAAGGAAACATCTATCAACTTAAAGGTGCTGATGGAAATTGCTTTATGTCTCAGATTAATGACAGTTGGTTATGGAATCAGAGGATGTTTCATATGAATTTTGACAACATGATGAGAATTAGTGCAATACAATTTGTGAGATATTTACCAAGAATTAAAAAGCCAGTTAATGTTGTTTGCAAGAATTGTCAGTTTGGGAAGCATGCTAGAAACACCTTCAGAACAAAGGAATAATCTATTAACAGACTATTGGAATTAATTCATACAGATTTTTGTGGTCCTACAAGGGTAAGAAGTCTACAAGGTGACAAGTATTTTATGCTTTTGATTGATAATTTTTCTAGAATGACATGGGTTACTTTTCTTAGAGAGAAATTTGATGTATTAGACAAATTCAAGACATTGAAGGCTATGGTTGAAAATGAAATGGATTTGAAAATAAAATGTTTGAGGTATGAAAAAGGTGGTGAATTCACCTCCAATGAGTTTAACATGTTTTGTGAGGTTCATAGAATAAGAAGATAATTGTCTACCCCTAGAACTCCTTAGCAGAATGGAGTTACTGAAAGAAAGAACAAGACAATTCAAGAAGCTGCTAGAACAATGATAACAAAGGTAGGACTACCAGAAGTCTACTGGAGAGAAGCAATTCGTACTACTGTTTGTGTGCTCAACCAAGTTCAAACAAAAGCTAACAACACTAAGACTCCCCATGAGATATGGTATGGTAAGATTCCTACTGTTAAGTATTTCAAGGTTTTTGGAAGCAAATGTTATATTAAAAGAGATGAAAGTCTAGGAAAGTCTGATGCAAGATGTGATGAGGGTATCTTTCTTGGATACTCTATAAGAAGCAAAGCTTACATATGTTATAACAAAAGGCTGAGAAAGGTTGTAGAAAGCACAAATGTCAAGTTTGATGAAGCATTGAAGAATCCAATTGAAGTCAATGGTTATGTGTCAGATGAACCTGATTGCAAAGAAGAAGAAGAAAAGGTTGAAGAACAAGTAATGCAGAATGAAGAGGAAGAAGCTCTAGAAAAGGCTCCTAGAACCACTAAGTATGTGCAAAAGAACCATTCTGAAGATCAGGTCATTGGAGATAAGAGGAAAGGTGTATTGATAAGAAGAAAAGTTGTTGAAGTTGAGGTAAATTATTGCTTACTTTCTAACATTGAACCTAAGACTATAAGTGAGGCATGCAAGGATGAAAATTGGATGAAAGAAATGAAAGAATAATCTAAGCAAATTGAGAAAAATAAAACTTGGGAATTGGTTCCTAGACTAGCAGATAAGAACATAATTGGAAGCAAGTGGGTTTTCAAAAACAAACTGAATGAGAATGGAGAAGTGATAAGAAACAAGGCAAGGCTTGTGTGTAAGGGTTACTTACAAGTGGAAGGAATAGATTTTTCAGGAAATATTTGCTCTAGTAGCTAGAATTGAAGCGATTAGAATGTTTTTGGCATTTACAACACATAAAGATTTCAAGGTTTATCAGATGGATGTGAAATCTGCTTTCTTGAATGGAGAATTGGAAGAAGTTTACATGGAACAACTAGAGGGATTCTAGTTGTTAGATCAACCAGATATGGTCTGTAGATTGAAAAAGGATTTATATGGTTTGAAGCAAGCTCCCAGAGCTTGGTATGCAAGGTTGGACAGATATTTAATTCATCAAGGTTTCAAAAAATGTACTATAGATAGCAATCTCTATTTCAAAATTGAAGATGACAAGATCTTGATAGTAGTTGTATATGTGGATGCCATTATCTTTGGAGGAAATGAAACTATGTGTAAGATGTTTTATGAAGAAATGCAAAAATAGTTTGAGATGTCTATGTTTGGTAAGATGAATTTCTTTCTTGGACTGCAAATCAATCAAACAAACAAAGGGATTTTTATTTCAAAATCCAAGTATGTGAGATAAATGTTGAAAAAGTTTGGGATGGATGGTTCCAAACTGGTATGTACTCCTATGGTAACTAGTTGCAAATTGAGTAAAGATGATGATTCACCTAAGGGTGATCAGAGAAAATACAGATATGTGATTGGTGGACTGATATATCTAACTACTACTAGATTGTATATCATGCATGCAGTTTTTCTTGTGGCTAGATTTCAAGAAGACCTAAAGAAACACATGTTGCTGCTATCAAGAGGATATTTATATATTTAAATGGCACTCCAGATCTTGTCTTATGGTATCCTAGGGATACCAACTTTACTCTAGGTGTTTATATAGATGCATATTGGGCAGGATGTGCTGATGACAAAAAAGTACAAGTGGTGGTGTATTAATTCTTGGTTGCAAATTGGTGTCATGGTTAAGTAAAAAGAAAGATTTGGTTTCCTTATCCACTATAGAGGTTGAGTATATTGTTGTGGCATCTTGTTGCACACAAGTTTTGTGGAAGGAGTAGACATTGAAGGATATCAAAGTTATGTATGATGATCCCATCTCTATTTTCTATGATAATACAATTGCAATTAAAATTTCAAAGAATCCAATGATGCACTCAAGGAAAACGCATATATCTATCAGGTATCACTTTTTGAGAGACAAGGTTATGGAGAATGAAGTAAATCTTGAGTATATACCTACAAAGGATCAAATTTCTGACATATTTACTAAGGCTCTTCCTAAAGATACTTTTGAATATCTCTGGGAGAAGTTGGGGGTTATTTCCCCTCCTTTCTTGAACTAGATGCATATGGAGATTCATTATTCCAATGGATCTATGGATCTATCTTTCTTTCTAGACTGATGTTTGGTGGCTACCCCTCAGGGGGAGTAGGAAGTGTCATGTTTTGTCATTATGTAGATGATTGGGTGTACTCCTAAGGGGGAGTATTCAATGTTGGTATAGATCTTGGTTCAATGTCAAAAGGAGAGAACAATGAAAAACATCTTTTTCCTTTACCATTGATGTCAACGAGGGAGGAAAAGTATCATGTGAAAAAGCTTATTCATTCATTCAAAAAAGTTGCAAGAATTTTTTTTTAGAACTATTGTGTTGTCTTTGATGGTTTTTCACATCATGTGTTGCCATCAATAACAAAGGGGCATATTTTTAGAAGTATGAGGTGTTTTCATTGATGTCAACTATTTGGTCACTAGTTGGTGTTGTCAATGATGTCAACTATATGTAGAGGACAATAGTTATTAATTGTATATGTCAAGGATATTGAGAAAATTGTAATAAAGAAGGTTTAATGTTTGTGATGTTGAAGAAGTATTGTGAGTACATGGAATTATCATTATGTTGCTATGTCTGAAAGTATGTTAGAAGTGAAGAAGTGTGTTGAAATGATGTCTCTGGTACTTGGTCTTCAAGTGCTTTTGAGAAAATTTGATAAATAGAGAAAATAGTGTCTTGCAAGTTATTTAGTGTATGCTCTGGGATGTGCTCCACATTTATTTTATGTTGCTTCTATGCTCATACAAATATAAGGTATTGTTCATGATTATTGGTAGTTGCTATATTTATATTTATAAGGTATTGTTCATGTTAGGGTTCTAAAAGCAGTGAGTTGAAGGCATCTGATATCTTTCATGTAAAATTGTGGACGTGTGCGAGAAATTGTGGTGGAATCCTTGTTGCATTGAGAAGTATTTCTCTGTGTAACATTCTTCTTCAATCTTCTTGTTTTCTTTATGTGGCAGTGAGTCTTGGTTGTGAGCCCTTTTGGACAACATTTCCTATTCTGGAAATGAGCCTCTTTGGCAGTGAGCCTTTGTATTCAATTTTGGAATTATTTATATTGTGAGCTAATCCTCACCGTGGTTTTTCCCTCATTGGGTTTTCCATGTAAATATGGTGTTCTTATGTGTATGGTGTTGTGATTTCAGTTTCAATTATCTACATTTCATGTTTAATCAAACTAACATAATAAGGGTTTAATGAATGCAGTTGGATCTATTTTTTGTTGAGGGTTTTGAAGGAATAAATTGCTACAACCAATTCACCCCCCTCTCATTTTTCTTGCTCATTTCAACACAAACCATCAATAAAATCACCAGTAAAGCTCACATAGATCTCTATTTTACCAATTCTTTGAGGGAAAATGGAGGTTAGGGCTTGAAAGATCTCAAAAGGGATGAATATTATCCACAATTAACACCCACAATAGATTAACACAATCATATAACCTGGAGAAAATGATGAAACCTCATACATGCAAAGAGGTATTAGATGTTACACAGAATGCAAGCATGGAGAAGAGGTAAAGGTGGTAATTTTTATTAACATAGAGATATAAGCCAATTTTACAAATGCAAAGAATGTTAAAATAGCATAAGGCTGCCAAAGAAAATCCAAGAAAGAACCCTTCAAAAATGATACAAATATTGTCTTTATAGTGTAGGCATAACTTAGAATTGAAATAAAAAAACCTAACCCTAACCTAATTAGGGTTTGCAAGAAGATGAACTCTGGTCATACTTCAAACATCTGAATTGTCCTCAGAACTGAGCGACAACCAAGCCATAAAGGATTTGACATCTTGAGCATATACCAAAATGATGAATCTCATGAATGCATGGATGGAGTACCTATGAAATCTGCAACAAAATACGAGAAAACATACCTTGACAAGAGAGATTGGCCTATGTAACACACCAGGGAGTAATGGCATCAACCAAGCAATGAATGCAACATTGGAAAGGTGTGAAAAATTGATCCAAGGTGGATCAAATTCAAACTAGTAGTTGATAATGTCATTGAACAATAGCTTTTGCATTCCTTCCCATGAACTAGAGAAATTAACCATTGTAGTTTGAAAGTTGGTCGTCAGATTGAACATGGATGGTCGAGATATAATCTCAAATGAAACCTTAAAACATGGTCATTGATCACCATGAGGTTCATGATCAACGACTATCATGTCACCATAACACATCGTGCCTTCCTTCAATCATTCAAGACACATAATCCCAATGCACTAAGCTCACATGATGAACTAATACTTCCTATGCAATATTCCCTCATGATCCCATCACATATCATGGAAATGATCCTTTTTTCACAACATGAATCGTGATGCGAAGAATGCATGTGATAGCCATCGATTTCTATCTTTACATTTGATCTGTCAGAGTCCTCATCACAACCCCTAAGAACATTGCACATTGATCTAGCATGGCATCATTCACAACTATGATGTAATCAAACTCATCACACCATCACACTTCAAACTGGGCCCCATCATACCGCTCATCACAAATCGCATATATGCCTTTCTTACTTTGGTATAGAATCACGATGCACTAAGTGCATGCAATAATCATTGGATCTCCTTCCCTTTACCTTTTACCATTGATTTTGGAACATTACGGAAATGACCCTGCCAACTTAGTATAAAAATGCAATGCACTAGACTGTTGCAATATATCAACACTTGTAAAAGAATATTCTACCTCCCGATCCTCCCTCCTTCTCACATCACACATTGTGCAAAGAATCATGGAAATAAGAGTTGAACTAGCGATGTGATGGAGCAATACAATGGAACAATATTTGAACACTTAACCAAGAACAAGGATAAATGGTGATATCACATATTGCGCTTTGGGAGAGATTGGGAAAGGGTAAAAATGTGATGCAAAGGAGACACACAATGTGAAGAGAAACATAGAAATCACATATTATGAATTGGAGACCATTGGTATGGAAAAAAATGTGATGTGAAGGGGTGGTGATGGGGTCATTGTAATCCTCATCATTTAATTTATCAATCCAAGGTAGTGTCCATGGCCGTATGCAAGAGAGAAAGTATAAAACTTGCTTGACAGTCTATTCTACTTGTAGAAATAAATCTTATTTGCATGAAAGGAAAGTTGCATGAAAGGGAACTAATCTAATGGACACTTGTAAGAATTGAAAAGGATAAACTACTTCACACTGGTTGGAAATGAAAATATTGTTGGAAATGAAAAGCTTGCTTGAATTCAAATTTACTCTAGAAAGTTGGAAATACATTACTAGAAATGAAACTAAAACTATCCTATTTCCTTAAGCTAAAACAAGCCTTTCTGATCTCCCCTTTTCTCAAATTATTACATTTTATTTATAGAATTCATATTCTATATCTATCCAACCAATCCACTAAGAATGTGGATCCCAGATCCTATTTTTGAGAGGTTGTTTAAAAAACTCTAAAAAACTAAAGTTGTTGTCCTCCATCACGCCACCTTTTTCTCAGTCATTTTTTTGTCATGTATTGCTCCTTCCTTGATGCAAATCATGCCAAATGATCAAAAAGGTTTTTATCCCTTCCAATCTACTTTCCAGATCATTTTTAATTTCGTTGAGAAACAAGGGAGATATTGTTGTTTTACTGAGACTACATTTTTGAAAAATTTTGGGCACCTAATTTTTAGGGAACCTTCAGTTCTCCATGTGAATGAAGGGATTGTTCTTTAGTTTTCTTGAACAAAAATTTGTTGATTATCTTGAAGAACATTCCACTATCATTAATGACACTTAATTGCTTTGATACTGGAGGAGTCTTCTTTATCTTCCTATAATGTCTTCAAATCCTTGTCTGGAGTTGATGTTTGGAGCTCTTAGCTGCAAGTGGTTGTAGCTTCTTCTTACCATGAGTTATTTAATAACTCATTTATCTAAATTATATCATCTTAAACATTTCATGAAGACATATTAGAGGCAATTTGGATCACATTTAATTACTAAAAATAAATCAAATATTCACTTTACATTATACCTTAAACAACTAAAGAACTTTCAATCATTACTCAAATCCACTTTAACACTAATGCATTAGGAAGAAATAGATGATTTTATTTGATAAAATATGAGACAATTTATGGTCTCATCAGGTGGCGTGATGAAACAACTTAAGGGAAGCAATTTTACATGTGCACAAATGTTTGTTTGAAAGATGGGGAAACCCCTAGGTAACATAAGATTATGTGACTTAGAACATTTTAGACTTAGGGAAAAACATTAAACCTAGGTAAAATTATTTCAAGACCTATAGACATAAGATTTAGGAAAAATATTTAAACGGGGTGATGATCAAGGAGACAAGGGCATCGAGGCTAGTCAAAACATGGTTTTGACATACATAAGTTATAAGTAATAGACCGCGAATTGGATACAAGGAGTGAACAAAGAAATAAGAAAAGTGCATGCTCAAAACAAGGGCTTAGGATTTAAGCATATGAGGGCTTTTTGAAAGGAAAAACTTGCAAAAACAAAAACCCTAATTTGATACAATTGAGGAATTTCAAAACCTCAAAGACTCTAAAACATCAAAATAAACATGGATTTCAATAGGATTCCCATACAGGATCTCTTTGATCAAATATAAATGGTGGTCATCCAATGGTGACATGAAAAATTGAAACACCACCCTAACTCAATCAAGTGCATCCCTTCCTGAAATGTTACAAAAATACAAATGCAAATAGCAGAAAGAACCATTGATCTTCCTTGATACTCTAATATTACCTATATTTCTACTTTATTAATAAAATCTCTTCTCATTTTTCTCTAGCATTACGTCCTTCAATGCAAAGAACTCCATTAATATTTGATGGTATTGACCACAACCTTCCTCAATGTGGTCATCTTTGACAAGCCAGCTGACTTCATTTGCTAAAACAGATTCTCCATCATGCATAAATCATGGTTTCATTAGAAGAATGTTGAAATGAATAAGAAAAATGAGAGGGGAGGGTGAATCAATTATAGAAAATTAAAACTTCAAAACCCTCAATAGTAATCAAATCCACAAACATTCAATAAACCCTTATTTTGTTAGATTGATTAAACATGAAATGTAGATAGCTGAAAATTGTTAGTAAAAAGATTTGTCCTTCAAAGATCAATATGAAAAATCACTCAAAATGCCCAGAAAGAAGAAAAAACAACACTAACAGTTGGACATATCAACATTAGATTGATGATATTCCTCTAAATTTTGAAAAGATACAACTCCCTTTTTATGATGTTCAATGAATTAGAACAGGGTATGCTTTTTACTAGAAAGAAAAAAAGGAAAATCTAACACCTACAAATAAGAAAGATTGATTTAAAATGAAGTGGATGCAAAAAAATGACACAAAGTTCATTTATCTCACACCCACAAGCGAGAATCAAGAAAAGAATGAGTTGCAAATTTCCCCTCAACAGATGAGTTAATCTAAATTCAAAGCTTCAGGATTAACCACATATACAGCCTGATATAATAGAATAAACATTGGAGAGTAATTGCAAAGACTCAAAGTTCATTAGAAATCAAAACAAAACATTAACAAATTCACAGATCTAAAAATATCTTCCTTATTTCTCCAATATCAAAAATGTGAGTTCAAAGACTCCACATCCCTGTACAACAAGACTAAATTGAAAAGAAAACAAAACTACCCACATTTCCCTTGTTTCCCCTTTACAACATAAAACAATAAAAAAAATTTCCCTCATGAGTTACAAAGTACTCCCGAGGAGTAATAAAATCTGGCCCCAATGACTTCTAACTCCTATTTAAAGAATTCATCCTCTCTTTTAGAGCTTTTAGTTATAGAAACTGATTCTTGAAAATAAAAATATGCCTTTTCTCCTTCTCATAAATATAACCATCTATAAACATCTACAAATAATATACTTATTGACAGGTGTAATCATCGTATTTGATGAGATTGGCTTCTTCTATTGGTTTGAGTAGTCTTCTTTACCTAGCTCGTGCTTCTACCATCCTTCACCGTATCCAAGCTACTTCAATCACTTGAGGTACTGCTAACATGGTTGCGCTTAGTAGATCAAGTTCCATTGTATATTATTGGCAAAGTATTCATATCGCACCCGATACCAATGCTTTGTTCTCCTTATTGAATATTAGGTCGGGGATGTTAAATCAGGAGGTTGGAGAATTTGGAGAGACTTTTGGATCGGCATTAGGCCTAACATTGTCGATGCTCCAACCTAGGAAAAGACTCCCCAATTGCTTTGTAAGATGAACCGAGACAAACCTTTTTAAAATGATGATTTTAAGTCACTTCTTTATCATGATGAGTCTGGTGGTGATTTAGGACTCATATCAGGTGTGAGAGATATTTCATTGGACTTTTGAATTCAAACCTAGCGCCATGGTGTTCCCCAAACAAGAGACTGCGAAGAACTTGTGGCATGTGCTACTTGCGGCCTTGTCTCCATGTCATCAAATTAGGTGTATCAGAGGGATCAACACTTTGTTTGCATTTGATACAAATCAAGGTTTAAGATGTAATTTCCCAGATACCTCGTTGGCATGTTAGGTAGAGCACAAAATGACATGAGAGGTGAAAATTTAAAAAAATTGCAAGGTGAAAATTTGTGGTTAGCATTTGGCTCTGAATGGGGACTGATTTTCTTGGGAAAAAAATAGAACTCCAGTATCTTTGGCAAGGACCGGTGCTAGATACATTGGGAAACACAGTCAATAAGAGGAGGTATGGGGTGCTACTTACAAAAGGGTGGAGGGGAACTAGGAACAAACAAAAAACAAGCAAGCCAAAATTGGAACTAAAGCAGGAAAATAGTTGATCTAAAACACACTAGAAACCACCTACTATGTACACAGTCATAAGACCCTACCTCCAAAGAAAGCCCGATATTACTCATGCAAAGCCATTCATGGGCTAAGAGAAATAAGACCCACTACAAAAAAGTAGATTGTGGCCATGTGATGAGACTGGGAGTAACTACCACTGTTCGACTATTGTGGTATGATACCTCCAACTAATAGATTACAAGAATTTGATAAGCACACAATCATGCCCAAACAACCATTCTTCACCAAAAACCTTTAGAGCATGATTTATTTCTTCTCTGACTTTGCATGCAATACTAGTAGAAAAACATGGCTCAACAATAACTGCATCCTTATCATTATTAGCAAGAACAACCATATGATCTCTTGATTTATTTATCTCACCATTATCCAATTCCCCAATGCTTGCATTCTTGCTAGCTGGAAATTCATGACCAAAGAACCACCTTTCATCATGCACTTGTGGAGGTGGTGGAAAAATATCCTTATCACACTACACAAGCTTAAAATAATCCACATGAAGAAAGTTATAATTTACATCATCCTGCACATGCTTGTTAGGAGAATGCATTAAGTCTCAGATGAGACATCCTTTGTATAGACTTTGATGGATATTAACCAAAAAGATATTTTCATTCACCATTTCAATATTCTCCCTTTCATATAACAATTCTCGATCAAGACTAGGCAAGAAAGACAAAAATTGCTTATCTTTATCTTCAGCATGAGGAGACTCCAAAACTAAATCATCATTTATCTTTTCAAAGCACAACTCATCTCCACAATTTCTCTCATGACTTTCCAGACATTTTTGTTGTAGGCATTCTGCACTATTTGTTTCCTTAATGCTAACATCAATAGGAGAATCTTCTTCAATATGAGTCATAGCTTCACCATCATATTCTTGATTTGTCATTGGTTATCTATACTGACATAAGATTGTTCAACTTCTCTAGTATCCAGTATTAAGTTATTCGTGCATGCAGATTTATCTTTTTCAAGAACATTTAGATCTTGAGCAAGTAAGAGATTCACACCATTGGTCTCTTTTTCAATGTCTTGCAAAACTTGGAGCAAGGAAGGATGTACCTCTTGGGATTGAAATTTCATGCCACCATAGAAGTTCTTTAAAAACTCCAATAGTTTGGGTTCATAATCCATCTGAATATTTTGAGTTGCAGCAGAGGAGTATTCTCCATCTTCATCATTATCATCATCATCAATAGCAGAAACATATAGTTGTCTTTGTTGGAGCCAATCCATGATTCAAGATTTGAAACAAATAGATTTTCCAACCTCTATTCTAGGGGAGGCACCTTCAATTTTTTTGAGGAAATGCAGCACCAACACTTCGACTCAATATCCCCAGTAGAGTCGCCAAAAAACTGTTAATAAATAGATTTTTCCTTCGAAGATAAATATGAAAAATGACTCAAAATGCCCAGAAAGAAGAACAAACAACACTAACAATTGCAGAAATCAACATTAGATTGATGATCTTTCTCTGAATTTTGAAAAGGTACAACTCCCTTTTTATGATTTTCAATTAATTAGAACATGGTATGCTTTTGACCGAAAAGAAAAAAAGACAAATCTAACACCTACAAATAAGAAAGAATGATTTAAAATGAATTGGATGCAAACAAATGACACAAAGTTCGTTTATCTCACACCCACAAGCGAGAATCAAGAAAATAAAAAGCAACAAATTTCCACTCAACATATGAGTTAATATGAATTCAAAGCTTTGGGATTAACCACATATACAACCTAATATACTAGAATAAACACTGGAGAGTAATTGCAAAGACTCAAAGTTCATTGGCAATCAAAAGAAAACATTAACAAATTCACAGATTTGAAAACATCTTCCTTATTTCTCCAATATCAAAAATGTGAGCTCAAAGACTCCACATCCCTGTACAACAAGACTAAATTGAAAAGAAAATAAAACTGCCCACATTTCCCCTATTTCCTCTTTACAACATAAAATAATAAAAAAAATTTCCCCCCTGAGTTACAAAGTACTCTTGGAGAGTAATAAAATTTGGCCCCAATGACTTCTAACTCCTATTTAAAGAATTCATCCTCTCGTTTAGAGCTTTTAGTTATAGAAACTGATTCTTGAAAATAAAAATATGCCTTTTCTCCTTCCCATAAATATAACCATCTACAAACAATATACTCATTGACAAGTGTAATAATCGTATTTGATGAGATTGGCTTCTTCTATTGGTTTGCGCAGTCTTCTTTACCTAGCTCGTGCTTCTACCATCCTTCGTCGTATCTAAGCCACTTCAATCACTTGAGGTACTGCTAAAATGTTGGTTGTGCTTAGTAGATCAAGTTCCATTGTATATTATTAGCAAAGTATTCATATCGCACCTGATACCAATGTTTTGTTCTCCTTGTTGAATATCAGGTCGGAGATGTTAAATCAGGAGGTCAGAGAATTTGGAGAGACTTTTGGATTGGCATCAAGCCCAACACTGCCAATGCTTTGACCTAGGAAAAGACTTCCCAATTGCTTTGTAAGATGAACTAGGACAAACCTTTTTAAAATGATGATTTTAAGCCACTTCTTTATCATGATGAACTTGATGGTGATTTAGGACTCATATAAGGTGTGAGATATTTCATTGGACTTTTGACTTCAAACCTGGTGTCATGGTGTCACCCAAACAAGAGACCATGAAGAACTCGTGGCATGTGCTACCCATGGCCTTGTCTCCATGTCATCGAACCGGGTGTATAAGAGGGATTGGTACTTTGTTTGCATTTGAGCCAAATCAAGGTTTAAGATGTGATTTGCTCGATACCTCATTGGTATGTTAGGTAGAGCACAAAATGACATGAGAGGTGAAAATTTTAAAAAATTGCAAGGTGAAAATTTGCAGGTAACAAAACTAAAATCATAAAACCATACACAAGAACACTATATTTGTGTGGAAAACCCAATGAGGGAAAAACCACAGTGAGGATTAGCTCACAATATAAGTAATAGAAAAACTAGTACAAAGGGGCTCATTGTCAAAATAGGACACACTATCCAAAAGGCTCACAACCAAGGCTCATTGCCACATAAAGAATACAAGAAGAGAGAAGAATAATTTTACATAGAGAAAACAATTCTCATTACAACAAGGGGTCCACTACAATTGCTCGCACACTTTCACAGTCTCACATGAAAGATTTTGAATGCCTTCAGCTCACTGCCTTTAGGAACTCTAACATGAATTTCACACTGCTCTACTTAAATTCGCATTACACAAATTACTCGCATCAATATCCCATCTATCTTGCTTATTACTCTCTCCTTCACCAAATCACATCAACACCATACATATTTATATCAAGCTCTACCTCAAAAACTTTCTCCAATGTCGGCCACTACCCAAATTTGAAATAGGATGGTACCTAAACATTCCCATGGTAGAAAGGAATGAAATGTGACATACATAAATCCTTAATTAGGACCCAAATAGATCCTAACACACTTCAACACACTTCCACAAGCCTCACATGTAGTGTTAAACACAAGGTCAACCAACACCCGTGCAAAACACAATAATAATTAAGTACACACTTCCTTAAATCAATCTAAAAGGATGAAAGTTTCAGAAAAAATAATTCACTTGAACTCAATCTATAATAATCCATGAACTACTTAAGATTCATCAAACACTTCATCCAAGCTCGCATCAACAAATACTTCAACTCAACACAACTGCCAACCCTTATTTGCATACTGATAAGTGAAACTCACATTGTACTGTACTAAATCAAGTAAAGACTTGAATACAGAAATATCAAAGCATTATAATCATCTTCCCAAATCTACACAACCTAAATCCAAACAACATAGAAAATTGGAGAAAATACAATTCTCCCAAACCACAAAAAACATCATTGAACAATTGGTTCACACACTGGTAAAAATATCTCATACTGTACAATGATCCAAAAACCAAAATTATGAATATAGCAACCTCTGTCAACCTTGAATAACCTATAAGATCAAAATAGGCATAGTATCAACACTGAAAAAATGTGGAGCACAATACCGGAGCACACTATGAACATTTGTGCAACACAGTTTACTCTATTTATTAAATTTTCTCAAAAGCACTTGGAAACCAAGTACTAGAGACATCATCTCAACTCATTACTTCATTCCAACTCACCCTCAGACTTTGAAAAAAAAATAATAGCTCCATGTACTCAAAACAATTCCTCAAGGTCTCAACTACACATACACAACCTATTTTCCTCTTTTTCATAATTTTCTCAATATCCTCAACATCTTCATCCCATAGTTTACATCAATGACAACACCACTCAATAGACTTATTGTTGACATCAATGACAATATCAACATTCTTGCAACAAAGAAAACATAAGTGGAAACATATTTAAGATCATGTTGGTGCTTCCAACTGATTGTCTAGGCTTTCCTAAAGGTTAGCTAATCCTTATGCTCAGAAACCCTAGGTCAATGGCCAACAAATAGGAGATAGATTGGAAAATTATCCTCTGCACTTTAGGCTCTATAGAACCAATTTGGTTACCCCTATAACATCATACACATATAATACCTCTATGCAAATGATTCATTTGATAACAAATCATCACACTAATATGAGAGAAGGAAACTTGATGGGCTAAATCATCTATGCAATCCTCTATATCTGCAGTGATTCTTTATAGTGTGGTAATGGAAATAAAAAGTAAAATAAAAAAAGTAAAGGTTTTTTATTTTTATTTTTGAATTTGATTCTAATTTGGACTTAGGCTTTAAAATTAGACTAACCAGTGCCTTATCGACACAGAGTCTAGAAATGCAGTAAAACTCCTACAATAGACCAACCCTTTAGTTTCTAATAACCTTGTTTCCTTACAACAAGAAACTAATAAATGAATCAACACTATCAAAATACTTACAAATCCTTGTTGTAACAACACTACCTCAAATACATTAATTGAAATGAATTACTCTATTCCTTGAATAGAAACTAACAAATCATACATCCATAACACAAAGTGTGAAATGAGAACTAGAAAATAGTCCTTGATTTTATTAAGTCAAAGGAAATGAGTACAATAGTGGAGAGCATGATAAAATTGGTATACACTACTAAGCATAATGCAATGAATGTTTAGGTCATCTATTGTTATTATAGAGAAGAATTTACAACATTTCCTTTCTAACTGCAGAAGAAAAACAGAACCTGAGACAAAGACTTAGAAAGACTGAAAAGGTAGAACCTAGAAAGGAAAACATAACTCCAAACCTCTTGGGAAATAGAGAAGAAATATGAAACCATACAAAAACAAAAAAACTTCCCTTTATAGTTTAGGCATAATTCAAAAATTGAATTCAAAATCCTAACCCTAACCCAACTAGGGTTTATAGAAAGATGAACTCCAATCAGATTCTAAAACATACGAATTTCCCCCAAACCTAGGTAACAACTAAGCCATAAAGTCTCTAACATCTTAAGCACACCACATGATGATTACTTTCATGAATGAAAGTATGGAGACCTCATAAAATCTACAACAAAATTTGGGAAAACATACCCTGACAAAAGAATTTGGCCTCTTCAACACATCAAGGAGTAATGGCATCGCCCTATCAATGAATACAACATTGAAAGTGTGGAAAATCAATCTAGGGTGGATCAAATTTGATCTAGTTGCAGAGGATTTCATTGAGCAATAACTTTTGGCATCTTCCTATGAAATGGAGCAATTGACCATTGCATTTTGAATCTTGTCCATCAGATCAAACATGGATGGTCAAGATCATGCCCAAGGTGAAGTTTAAAACACAACCATTTATCACCATGGGATTCACAATCAATGGCCCATGTGTAGCCTTAACACATTGCAACTTCCCTCTAGCAGTTGAGGAACACAATCATGATGAACTAAGTCCATGTTATGTAATATTTAACTGACATCTATCTTTGGAATATTCTTTTCATATATGCCCTCCTCCATCACACATCACATACTACCCCAGTGTGGTATAATTGACAACAACAATGTGAATTACCCACACGGTGATTGTTAGGTCCTCCCTGCTCCTATTGCAGCCGTTAATTCTTGAACATAGCATATCACACATCAAACCTACACTCAAGAAGAGAAACAATAATGTGAAGAAGGAATGCAATGATCGCTTGATCATCATCCTCAAATCTAAGCCATGAAAAACCATGCATTATAAACCCACGTGACCAATCCACCAAGACACCTATCACCTTCCCACACTCCTGTTGAGCCAGAATGAAGGCTCATCATCACCCTTGTGGGGTATTAAGATGTTACCACTTGTCGACAGGAAAATTCCCTCGATATATACCTTCCTTTTAGTCTTCATATCGCCCATCACATATTGAAAAAAGGCCTTGGTCTCCATGAAACATCAAACCCCTGTGATGGAACACAATCTTGCCACGTGGAACAAACATGACCTCTAATGTACATCGCACCAAGTAATAGGATCACATAAGTTGAATTCATGATGCAAGGAAACACTGCGATGGAAAATTTCCATCAAACATTGCAGTTTGGTGTATATGCTTGGTAAGCAAACCTACAATACATATGAATATTGTGATGGAACAAGATTGATACACCTATCCCAATAATTGAATCAACGGTGCCATCGCACTTCACATGAAGGAAACTAGTAGATGCAAGACAAAATGTGATGTGAAGGATGAGTTTGATGAGTTATGGCATCACCAGGTGTCCAACACTAAGCAAGGACAAGGTAACTTAAGTGAGGATAATTAGCACATGCACAAATATTTATTTTAAAAGGGGGGCATGCCTAGGAAAATGAAGAATAACAAGGGAAAAGGTGTAACATAGCCATGACCAAGTGAAATGAAGGATGCACACCATCAGTAATAGTAAAGGTTATAGAAACCATAGTAGCCACTGACACAGTTCTAAAAACATATCAAAAGGCCAACAATATTGATACTTGGCCAAAATTGCACCCAATCGGTAAAAGAAAAAGTTATGAAAACTATGTCAGTAGCCGAAGAGGTTTTAAGAACTTAACCAAAGGCCAACAAATTTTACACAACCAAATTTTATAAAAGTGGGTGGGTTCAAGTGGAAAAAGGAGCAATGGGTGAGTCAAACAATGATAAAATAGACTCAAGGCACAACTTAATAGATTGAACCAACTAAGCAGGTCAATGAATGCAAAGAAAAAATGACTAAGGAATGCAAACTATTAGGGTTTTAGGAGGGTTTTAGCCTTATCTTGCAGACTAGAAACCCTAGTTTGATACAATTGAGGAATTTCAAAACCTCAAAGAACTTAGTATTTCAAAATGAACATGGATTTTGTAAGCTCCACTAGTGGCTCTAGTTGGGGATGTTCGTTTAACAAAATAGAGTGAGAATTTAGATTGTAGAGAAGCAAACCATGCCAAACCATTGGGATATAGAGTCAACCCATCCTTCAGACCTCATTTGGTGGCCCCAGGCCACCAAATGAGAAAGATAAGTCAACACTTACCCCTATCAAATACCAACCTATCAAAGGAGCTAAACTCCCTTAACCCAAATTTTTTTTGCCACACCAAAATAAAATAAGTAACCCCTTTCCTACAAACACAAACATATGATTACCTTTGAACAAGTGAATAGTTGATCCATATTTGATCTTGCTACTTTAGGGAAGCCACATACCATAGGCCATGACAATGTTATGCACCATTTTTTTCATTTTTGTAGTAAGCAGTGGCAAAACTTGAAAGCTTAAGTCAACACCATATGAAATCATGGAACATTCTACTTGTTGACCCTCTCAAATGAATCAAGGAAAAAATAAAATGTCTCCAATTCACTTGGAAAAAAATATGCCTCTTCATCACATTGACTTGTAGAGGGAAACTCATCCTCAAATAAGTCAAACTGAAAACTCTGAAGCTCAGGGACATGAGAAACATGAGCAACCCTAAAATCACTAGTTTGTTGTTGCTAATCATAACTGCAAGCTACATATTGGGTCCAAGTGAAGTGCTCAAAATTAGGGATATTAACATCCATATCATGAGAAACTATTTCTTCATCACAAATGAATGTCTCATATTCAACTTTGCTCAAAATAGTGACCATTGATGACCAACATGCCTTGGGGTCATCTATGCTAACACAAACCTCATCAGCACATCCATTTAAACTATGAGACGCTTTATGTAAAAATCTATACTCTTCATATTGTCTCTTTTTTTCCGTGTCAAAGTTGAAGCACACATAAGAAACAATGCTACTATGCATTATCTTTAAATTAGGAAGCACCTCTTCAATGTCATTATCTTCATGTAAGAATTCAACCTCATCAGTATTCCATGAATCAGAAGACTCTTTTGTCTCATAACCATGAAGATCAACAGCAACATCATCCTCAACACATGTGGAATTACCAAGATCAGAAAAGAACTAATAGAAGAGATTTCATCATCATTTGTATCATCATCCACCAAAAATTCCAACTCACACTCTTGCAATCTATCACAACACACAATTCTTTCCTTGGGGACTAAACACATGATTTGACCCATATTCTCATTAATTTCCTCTTCATATGAAGTGAAGGAAACCATACTAATCTCACTTATGTAATCATGAGTAACAAAAAAAAATCAGGGTCAACAACAACCTCATTATTTTGACAGGGTGAAACAATGACACGACATGAACTTCTGCATTTATTTTACTTCTTCACGTATTTCATCTAGATTATCCTAGATACAAAGCTCATCCTTATCATCATAAGATGCACCTTAATTTTCTAATGTTTTCCTTTTATCCATATGCATCATGCCATTATTTTGGTCATACCTAGCAATGGGAAAAATGTTGCCAGGACTTTTAGGAATTGTACTTAGACAATTTATCTATAATTCACCATGAGTTGTGGAATGTAATGATAAACCATTTATAATAGAAGAATTATCATTAACTAGGAAATCATTTCTATTTTTTGATCTAGATACTTCACCTCCTGAAAACATGTTAGGATAACCAACACTTGTAGCCATATATCCCTTAGGCATTGAATACCTTATGTTATTCTCAATATCCATGGAAAATTCATGTGCTTGGTGAAGTGTTGTAGGCTCTTTGTCTCTTAACAGATAAATCATTCTTTCATAAAATGCTCCAAGTTAAACAAATAGACACACCGTAACATTTGATCTAAAACCCTCGAGAATGTTATTTACTACTTTTGTAAACCTAATATTGAAAGTTGGGACTAACTCCTCTTCATCTTTCTGAATGTCCATGAATTTTTGTTTCACTAGACTTGAATAAATTCTCTCACCAAATTATTCTACAAATGCTTCCATGAACTCATTCTAGGAAGAGATAGAATATACTATAAGATATGAAAACCAATCTTTGACATCTTCCTTCATAGATTGAACAAATAACTTTATGACAACATCCTCAACATCTACCTCATAATCATCCATTAGATTCACAAACTCTTGTAGACGCTTGTTTTTTGATTCATATTTCTTTCCATAATTTTTTTTGCAAAAGTTCCCTAATCCCATTAGGAATAGGATTTGGGAAATTATGGATACCACTAAAGTTTAATATTCTATGTCTTTGAGCAGAGAAGGTTCTTCTTTGAAGACATAACTGTTGCTCTGTCATGACACCATAGCTCGAAGAGGGGGAACCAAAATGGTTATACATACTTGGAAATGAATTTATTTCCTCTACAACTATCTACTTCTTAATATCTCTTTTAGAATACCATGTTTTATCATTTCCCTTCCTTTTAATGTCTTGAAACATTGAATAAGGGATAATATTTTTTAGGACCTTAATAGTTAACCTTCATACAAAATGCTACAATGGAAAAATACCTAAAAACCATTGCAACCAAACTCTTCTAATGATGTAAAACTTTGTTGTAGAGTTTCCACCTCTTAAAATAGGACAAGCTCTTCAAGAAGCAAGAATATCCTTCCAAGACCAAGATATTTCTGAGTTCTCTCAACCATTAGAGCTCCAAACTTCAAGAACACACCAGAAATGTTGCAACAATCTCCTTCTTCAAGTATGCAGGTCCATTTGGATCATTTGACCCAAAAATTCAGATCAAAAAAGCTCTTGACTCTCCCAATTGGATGCACCTCTATCTTCTTCAATGGATTGGGTGATCCCACAATAGTGATTTACACTTTTTGGGAGATCCTGATTTTTGTTGAAATCACATAGTTTTAAAAAATATAATGATTTAAGCCTTAAAAAGTTTCATTTAAAGGATTCCAATTGAAGAGGGTTTGATCAAACCACCTTAGATCAAACCCCCTTGGATATAACCCCACTAGTTTTAAACCGTACCTATAACTAAGTCTCTTTTACACCTATCAAAATACTGATAAAAAACCACTTTTGATTTACCTTTTGGGGGATCAAATGAATTCATTTAAAATTTATTTTTGTAAGTATGTAGTCCTTATTATAAGCTTCCCAAAAAGTATAATTTTTAATTAATTTAATTTGTTTATTATATTTATTTATTATTTATTGTGAATGTAGGTTTTTCATCGAAAATCAAGCTCTCTATTATGCACATGTGGAAAAATAGTAGATTATCAAAAAAAATTGAAAAATATCAGTGCACTAGCTATTGATGTCCTTGATCCAACAAAAAAAATGAATTTTGATACATACAAAAAAAGTTATGTTTTAGCTAGTAAATCATGTCTAAATTGTAATTGGTTTGACTTTAAAACTTAATTAAGAAAAAAATATTCAATGAAATGTTATGAAACCAATTCAATACACTAGATATCGTAGTTACAAATCTAAATTTGAAAAAAATATAAATTTTTCCTTCATAGAAAAAAATTTATGTGTTAGCCACTAATGTCACTCTTTAAAAATGGTGTTTATTGTTACAAACTAGTTTTCAAAGGATATGGAAAAATAAGTGCAATCTAATTCCAAAAATTTTGAAAAAATAATATTTAGAATCTATAGACAAAATTTCACAAATCACTAGTTTGCATCATCTTCAAATTCCTCATGGTTTAGCCACTATAGGTGCCTAAAAGTGAAGATTTACTTAAAAAAATAAGTTCAATGTCCAATTTGGCCAAAAATTGTAAACCGGTATTTTGGGATCACCTGATTCACCTTTGTTAGTGGCTTAGATGAGGCAGAGTATATTTTCAATTTCTCACCCAAATTTCTTTTTTCATCCCCAGTAGAGTCACTAATTTGTTGGTCTTTCCAACTGATTGTCTAGGTTTTCCTAAAGGCTAGTTAATCCTTATGCTCAGAAACCATGGGTCAGTGGCCAATGAATAGGAGATAGATTGGAAAATTCTCCTCTACACTTTAGGCTCTGTAGAACCAAGGTGGGTACCCCTATAACATCATACACATATAACACCTCTATGTAAATGATGCCTTTGATAACATAACATCACACTAATATGAGAGAAGGAAACTTGTTGGGCTAAATCATCTATGCAACCCTCTATATCTGAAGTGATTATTTATAGTGTGGTAATAGACATAAAAATTAAAATATAGAAAGTAAAGGTTTTTTATTTTGATTTTTGAATTTGAGTTTGATTCTACCTCACACTTAGGCTTTAGAATCAAGCTGACCATTTCCTTATCCACACAGAGTCTAGAAATGCAGTAAAACTTCTACAATAGAACAACCCTTTAGTTTATGATAACCTTGTTTCCTTACAACAAGAAACCAATAAATGAATCAACACTATCAAACTACTTAAAAATCCTTTTTGTAATGACACTACCTCAAATACATGAATTGAAAGGAATTACTCTATTCCTTGAATAGAAACTAACAAATCATACATACATAACACAAAGTGTGAAATGAGAACCAAAAAATAATCCTTGATTATATTGAGACAAAGGAAATGAGTACAATAGTAGAGAGTATGATAAAAATAATATACACCACTAAGCATAATGCAATAAACATTTAGGTCATCTATTGTTATTACAGAGTATACTTTACAACATTCTTTGTGTAGAAGAAAAACACTATACAACTTGAGACAAATGTTAGAAAACCAAGATCACCTGCATGCAAGATGAATACCTGTCACATGCAAAAGATATTAAGAACCAAAAAGATGTTCTCTTAACCTCAAAGTGTAAAATGCATTAAGAGAATCGATTATTACAAAGTGATCAATCCTTATGAAGGAGATCAAGAAACCCTAAAAGGGAAACCCTAAATAAAACCCTAGTGTGCACACTTAATAATTAATAATTAATTATTAATGTGCCTAAGTTTAGCTTAAGTAATAAAGAGGAATAAGTGACTTAATTAATTAATCAATATGATATAATTAATTAAGCATAGTAACTTATTACTCTAACAACAAATACTTACAAAGACTAAAAAGGTAGAACTTGGAAGGGAAAATACAACTCCAAAACTCTTGGTAAATAGAGAAAAAAATCTAAATCCATACAAAAACAATAAAACTTTCCTTTATAGTGTAGGCATAACTCAGAAATTGGATTCAAAATCCTAACCCTAACCCAACTAGGATTTGCAAAAGATGAAATCTGATCAGATTTAAAACATCTGAATTTCCTCAAAAACTAAGCAACAACCAAGCCATAAAGGATTTGACAACTTGAGCACACCATAGGATGATTACTTTCATGAATGTTGGTATGGAGCCCCTACGAAATCTGCAACAAAATCTGGGCAAACATAACCTGACAAAAGAATTTGGCCGAGCTGCAACACATCAGGGAGTAATGGTGTCACCCCATCAATGAATGCAACATTGGAATAGTGTGGAAAATTGATCTAGAATGGATAAAATTCAATTTGGTTGCAAAGGATGTTGTTGAGTAATAACTTTTGGAATCTTCATACAAAATGGAGCAACTAACCATTGCATTTTGAATCCTGTCTGTCATATCAAACATGAATGGTCAATATCATGCCCAAGGTGAAGTTTAAAACACAACCGTTGATCACCATGGGATTCACAATCAATGGCCCATGTGTAGCCTTAATACATCATAACTTCCCTATAGTAGTTGAGTAACACAATCATGATGAACTAAGTCCATGCAATGTAATAGTTAACCGACATCTATCTCTAGAATATTCTTTTGGTATATGCCTTCCTCCATTGCACATCACATACTACCCTTGCATGACATAATTCACAACAATGATATGAATTACCCTTGTGATGACCATTAGATCCTCCTTGCTCCTATTGTAGTCATTGATTCTTGAACATCACATATCACACATTAGCCCTACGCTTGAGAAGAGAAACAATGATGTGAAGAAGGAATGCATTGACCACTCAATCATCATTGTCAAATTTGAGGCACTAAAAACCATGCATTATAAACTCATGTGCCCGGTCCCACCAAGACACCTATCACCACCTGCAGTCCTGCTGGACTAGAGTGAGGGCCCACCATCACCCCTCTAGAGTAGCAAGATGTTTCCACCTGTCCATAGGAAAATTCCCTCGATATATACCTTCCCTTTAGTCTTCATATCGCCCATTGCATATCGCAAAAAGGCCTTAGTCTCCATGAAACAAAAATGCGATGCGTTAGATCCATATAATTGAACACGACCTCGGCAAGTGGAACAATCGTGACCTCTATCTAGCACATCACACCAAGCAAGAGGATCACATGAGTTGAATTCATGATACAAGGAAACACTACAATGGTAAACTACTATCACACATTGAAATTTTGTGTATATTCTTGGCAAGTAGACCTATGATACATATAAATACTACAATGTCACAAGATTGAGACACCTATCCCAAGAAAGGAATCAATGATACTTCCATCACACTTCACATGAAAGAAACAAGTAGACGCAAGATGAAAAATGATGCGAAGGATGAGTGTGATGAGTTATGGAATTGCCACATCCAATGCTGAGCAGGGCAAGGTAACTTAAGTGAGGATAATTAACACATGTGCAAATGTTTTTAAAAGTGGGTCATGCCTAGGTGAATGAATAATAACAAAGGAAAAGGTGTAACATAGCCATGACCAAGTGAAATGAAGTATGTGCACCATCGGTAAAATTAAAGGTTATAGAAACCATGACAGTGACCAACGTAGTTCTGAAAACATATCAAAAGACCAAAAACATTGATACTTGGCCAAAATTGCATCCAGTTGGTAAAAGAAAAAGTTATGAAAACCATGTCGATGGCCGAAGAGGTTTCAAGAACATACCTAAAGATCAACAACTTTTACACTTAGCCAAATTTAATAAAAGCGGCAAAAGGAGCAAGCGGTCAATTGAACACCAATCAAAAAGACTCAAGGTACAACTTAATAGACCAGAGACTGACTAAGTAGGTCAACAAATAAAAAGAATAAATGACTAATAAATGCAAACTATTAGGGTTTTAGGAGGGTTTTATCCCTATCTTGTAGAATAGAAACCCTAATTTGATACAATTGAGGAATTTCAAAACCTCAAAGACCTTAGTATTTTAAAATGGCCATGATTTTGCAAGCTCCACAAGATCCAATTGTAAAAGAATTATATAAAAAGGCACAACCTATGTTTATATTTGACCTATAGGCTTCACAACTACTGCAGGTATAACTGGCATTAGATAAATAATTTTTGTTTAAAATTTCCATGGTCAAAGTTGGGGGTAACATTGGATCTAATTAGGGAATGCAAAGAACTCCAGTATCTTTGGTAAAGACCAGTCCTTGTACATTGGTCCATAGATTTAAAGGAGACGGGAGCAAGCTAAAAATATGACAAAGCAAGAAAAGGACCTAAACTACCAACATAACAAAACTCCTAATATGTACATGGCAGGAAGACCCTACCTCAAATGACTCCAAGATGATCATGAAAATCCATTAACAAGTTGGGAGAAATAGCTACCTATGGGGAATAATGCTTGGTGATTGCTAATCACATGTAGAGCCAACTTGCGAGTAGTGCAATTAAAGAGTTATGAATAACATCTTGTAGAAACTCCGCCAAAAAAATATGATTCTCAAAAAGCCACTTTGCATCATATATCGAAGCAACCAATTGATTAATACTAGCACTGCCTTGCATATGGTCATCAAAATCTGCTTGTACAACATCAAATGCAACATCATTCTTCCTTTGATTTTTTGTGCAAAAATAAATCATCCCTTGAATGGGACATTCGACATAGAAACCATGAGAAAAAAACACTTCTCAGGTGCTACATGTAGAATTTATTGCATCTAATACTGCATTATTTAAAAAATTGGACCCCAACTTGCAGTATATGCACCAATGACTTCACCAAACTCAAATCTTGATCCACCCACTTCAATTTCTTCTCCATTTTAATTCACCCACATACTGATTCAAATAATGGGTCTAAAAAACTTAAATTTTCTATAATATTTTCTTCAAAATGAAAAGACTCAAGAATGAGATTCTTTATTACTTCATCATTTACTACATTATCTTCATAAACTTCATCAACAAACTAGAATGTTTCATATTCAAATTGCATTGAAGAAGAAAGGGTGTCCGATGATTCACCTACCTCTTGGAGTTGGTTTTAATTTCACCTTCAGTTGCACAACATATAAAATGTTCGTCGACACCCTAAAAAATGAAGGCCTTCATTTTTTATAACTCATTTATGTCCTCTTTTTCTAAAAGTTGACCTTCTACATTTATGTTAACCAAATTGTCTAATAAGCCTATATCAATATTCTCAAATGTGAAAGATTCAATTTCTGGAGCATATAGAGATGTCAACAATTGTTAGTTTCTATTTGGTTCCAGATTACTCATACTATTAAATGATTGTCTATTATCTATTGTAGTCGAAATGGAAGATGTCATACATATTGATTGCTCACAAGGAGAGTAATTTTCTTCATCACTTGAAGAATTAGAGTCATCCTCAATTCTTTTAGAGCTCACATTGTATACCTCAACATAATGAGTTTGAGCTACCTCATCATTCATTGCATAACTTTTGAAGTGCTCTTAATTGAAAATAGTAAGGTTAGTATTTTCAACCTAAGGATATGAAATTTTTGGTGTATGCGAAGGTTGAAAATCCAAAACCTTACATTTTTGTACTTTATTAGTTGGAGCATGCTTTTCCATACAACTTTGTTTTCATACTCTAGATAAAATTAAAACATTTTCAATACTAATAGCCTCTTGTTTTGTAGTCTCGAGATCACATACCTTACTTCACTTCAAGAGGAATTTGACTTCAAGTTGTAAAGCTACAATAAAAGTGGACAATATATTTTTCTTGCTTGGCTAACATTATGAGGAATCCTTTTTAAATATCTAATGAACCATTCCACAAACTCCCTTATAAATTCATCTTCTTTATTTTTAATGTTGAAAATTTGATATAACAATGCACTCATATCAACTTCTAGTTTGAATCTCCTGAGAAAATTATTTTTCAATTTGTCCCAATTCGTAATGCATCCATCTTCTAAATTCTAAAACCAATTTGCAGTAGCCCCAATGAGGGATTCAACAAATATTTGAACAAAAAAAAATTCTTTATTCACCCCAAAAATTTTGCATGCTATGTTGAAGGCTTGAATATGATCATCTACAACCTATAAATTTTCTCCATTGAATGTTGGAAAATGCTTTCTTGAACCTGCAGGTAAGGCTAAGCATTGTGACAACGATAAGGGCCCAAAATGGGTACCCCATGGTTGTGGTGAAACCAACACCATAATGCAGATTGAAAGAATACCACTGGCATTGTTCTAACAATTTTTTTTTTTGAGTATGTTCCATATAATAGAGTCGCCAACCTCCATCCTTGAGGAGGTATCTTCAAATTTAAATATGAAAAGAAAGCATTGATCTTTCGATTTGAATCCCCAGGAGAGTCACCAAAAATCTATTAGTAAGTAGATTGGTCATTGTGATTTACTTTTATAAATGACCCTAAGTTTACCTATTGAGTAGTGACACAAAGAACTAACAGTGTCAAAGATTTCTATTGAGTTAGAGATCCTCCTCTGAATTTTAGAGGTACAACTCCCTCATATGATTTAATTGGCTTTCAAGTATGATTTTAACCAGAAAGCGAGAAAGGGAAATCTAACATATTTGCATAACAATGACACAAATGCAATGTCAAATATTAAATAGAAGATAGATAGAAATGAATGACACATAGATAATTGGTTGTATGCCTATGAATAATAATCAAGAGGATAAGAAACAATTTATTTCAAACATAAGAGCAAATATAAAATGCTCAGAATTCACAAATCCTACAAAATATGCATCTAAGACCAAATATAGTAGAGTATTCACCAAAGAATGATCATGATCTCACACAAGAAACTTGTAATCAAAAGAAGACAACTAAAACAAAGATCAAAATATCTCCTTATTTATTTGATGAAATAAGAGTTCACAGACTCTATAATCTCTATAAAAATGGCCCTACTAAAAGAGAAATACTGCAATTTAAACAAGAAATTACTATCTTCTCTAAGATCTCTCACAAAAGCTCCTCTTTTTTACCATTCAAACTCTCCTTTATATTTATTCCTCCCAACTTCCCCATAACTGCTTCTTGAAATCTACCCGTGTCTTTTATTATGAAGACTTTTCAACTTCCTTGTAACTTTTGGTGTATCCAATAATCACATTTATACTTCTTCTTGTAAGCATTTAGATGGAACCCCAAGAGTTTCCTTTTCCTAAAATTATAAAATAATCAGATTTTGAAAAGTCATCCCCTAAGAACACGAGCCATTTCTTTCAAATATTATGACAAAATGTAAGGAGTCTTTCCTTTCTTGCTTGACTACATGCTTGACAACCATCCATGATAAAAAAAACACAAGTTCATCTACCCTTCCATAGCTCTCTATTAGTTTGACAGTAGTTACTTCGTTAGGAACATCTTTACAATGACTAAGAAGATCTCTGAACTCTTGAAGGGTGTCCTAGTACTCGGTGTTAATTTCATTTGAAGACAATGTTCCACTACTTAGTTTGTCATCGCCCAATAGAGTAAAATTAATCTTGACAAAATGCAACTTATACCCATGTAGAGATCATCGTTATTTGAGAATATTCCTCATGGCCAAAACTATCTAACTTCCTTAGAAAAAAAGTTCTCAATGCATCCTGTTCACCTACAACAACAAATTTTAAAGCAACTTCCTCGAATAGCATGATATAATCTGTCATTATTAAATGAATCTTGATCTTGAAGTTTTTGATGAAAACATCCATGTAGCTCGACTATTGGTTCTAATGAATTTTTATTTGATACCCCTTTCCTTTATTATTACTGAATTCTTGGCATAGCGCACATTATCACATTGCAAACTCATTTTTTTAGATTGTTTCATTAACATCACCAACGACTTACATTTATGTCACCAATCGAGGCTCTTGATGCTTTTCGAGAAATAGAGCTGAGTGAAACCCATGCTTACAAAATGTGATCAGCCAAAGGCTATGATGGTAGTCTTCACAAATTTCTACTTGAATTAATTCATTTTTGGGTTGCGGATAATCAACACCAAATGCTTGCGTAGAAAGACTCATCCTCTGCTTTGTTTCGTTTCATCAGTGGTGAAGGGAATTTTTCATACTTATTGCAGGGGTCACCTATGGTTATGAAACCATTAAAAATGTTGATGATAATTTGTCTTTAAAACCCACCCAAAGTATGAAATTTCTTTGACTTGAAAGGTTTTATGTAGTGTGTTGGGTTTCGACGGGGTTATGACATCATCACCACCATTATTTTGAGATGGGGTTATGACATCATCGCCACCATTATTTTGAGATGTTGCGTGAAATTCTACTCTTTCTTGTTCCGGATTTATCCCCAATACATGTTGGAAATATTTAATTTTCTAACTGAGCCTTTCTCACATCAACTCCCCAATTACACCTCCCTGTCGGGAGCCTTTCAAAAACAAGTTTATTTCTTGGGATCTTCATCCCTGTTCTAAAACCTGACTGTAGAATTTATTATGGTAGGAAATTTTGAATTTCCAGAATTTATTGTGTTAGGTGAATTTGAATTCTAAGAGGGAATTTTTGAATGAAGACAAATAGAAGGAATGTAACAGTCAGATTGAGATTGGTAGAGAATTTACAAGTGATTTTCAAGAAGGTGAAGTTGTAGCAACAACAGGGAATGTTCTGTGCAGGGAGAAACAAATAGCTCTAGATCAATCAGTGTTTGTAAGGAGTAGTAGATAGCTCCAGGAAAATAGGAAGGAGAGAGAGCTCTGAGAAGCCCCTGATACTTCAGTTTGTGTGTTATAGTGCCTCTCGTGTTACTATTACTCTTATGATACTATTTGGATATTGTTTATGTTTGATGCATACTCAAGACTACGATGATGATTGTTTCACCTGTTTGACTTGTGCGTTTTGTTTGGATTCTCATGATACTGGTTTATGATGATGATGATATAATGATGCATGTTGTTCATCTTTATTTGCTTATGTGATATTGTGTGGTTACGTAAATTGATTAATGGTCACTTCATGATATTTATGATGATGCGTTATTGTTTGAGATTCGAGTGAGGGATGGTGTTGCATCACTCATCTATGAGCGCCTGCTACACTGCAATTCTCTCTCACGATGTGTATGGAATTGGATATATATGTTGTTTCGACACTTGGTTTTATGCAGGACTATAGGTACCCAAGCCTCGATTCCACTTGCACTGTCAGGACTGGGCGAGCCTCATAAATCCCAATGGGTATGAAGTTGAAAACAAAGTTGACAAGAAAGTCCTACAACCTAGTCCGTCATCCCGTCGTTGTTTGATGATGTTGTCTGTCAGTATCCCATTTTGTTATGGTATCGTTTTGTTTTATGTCGTTTGTTTTAAGTGTTAATTTTAATGTGTTAATTGTTTGATTTAGATACGTTACCGTTATTGTTAATTAGTTAATTTAATTTAATGATGGTTAGTATTATTGTTGAAATTAATTTAATTAAGCATTAAATTTAATTATTAATGTGAGTTGTGAAAAAACGTCAAGGATTTAATTAAATATTAAATTAGTTTACAAATTCTAAGTGTTTGTAGATTTAAATGAATATTATTTTAATTGTCGATATTAATACTTTAAAGAGAATAATATTTTAATTACAACATTGTTAAATTTTAAACTAGCAATTAAATAATATTGTTTATTTAATTGTTATTAAGGATTTATTCAAAAATAAATATCTTGTTAATTACTATATTTGAAAACAGTAAATTTTAAAAATATATATAAATAAAAGAATTTTAGTGTGGGTTATGATTTAATAAATTTAATAGATTAATCTAACGAAAAAGGGTGATATAATTATTAAAGGTGAAAGTTATTGCGCAGATGGAAAGAGTTAATAAATTTAAATTTATTTGAGTAGGTTTTTTAATAATTCTGAATGTAAAGATTACCCAAGAGGTGGTTAAACAGGAAAAAAAGCATTTTGTGGGGTGTACTCTCAAGAACGGGCAATATTTTAGAAGTTTACCACTTGTCTCCCTTGGATATCAAGAAAACTCTAAAGTTTCTCTTTAATTTATTTTGGTGAATTGGGAGTAAAAACATCATTCGGGGAATTTAAAACAAAATTTTTTACTATGTTTGTGGGCTGGTAAAAGTTAGAAATATTGCAGCCGAACTCTAGAAAACAAAAATTGGGCACTAGGGAAAAAAGTTTGTTTTGCTCACCATCTCCAATCCTCGAGCATTTTATTTCAGGTTGGTCCCGTGAATTTGTAATTTTGGATTTTATCTTTCTTTACTACTGTGACCATCTCAAATTGCTATCATTCAGGTTTGCACAATGGTTTTTTTTTAGAATGTGTTTATTAAAATGAAAATTTCTATCAACTCACAAGCCATGTCTATGCATCCACATTTTTATTTTTTATTCAACAACTCTCATGCCTGGTCTTACTTCTACATTTCTTTTATCAGCATACATGTCAACGAAGGCAACTACACCCTCTAGCCACCTTCCTCCAACCCTTATGTTTCGATATCTATATGTTGCATATAGGTCTACTAGGGCAGTTGAAACCACAACATCTAAAGAAAATATGCTAGAAATATTTGCGCTTGAGGGATTCCCATGCCCTGTTTCAAAACACCCATTTTGGCATAGGTTGGAGGTCGCTGGGAAATAGAAAAGCCTGGCTTAACACTTGCCAACTACATTTTCTTGAAAGTATTTTTTTTTAATTCTTTTTCAACAAATCCATTTTGTGCATATCCTGCAATCATTGCATTCCATGAGACCAAAATTCTTTAGGGCACTCTGTCAAACCGTTCATGTGCCTTTTCCATGCATCCCTGTTTCCCTAATTCCCAACTCCCATTTTGGTACAGACAGAGTGGACGTTAGCAAGGTTATTAAGTCTAGTTTACATCTGCTAATTGCATTTACTTGAAATTTTCTTAAACCTTTTTTAACAAATCCATTTTGTATGTACCCTGCAACCATTGCAATCCATGAGATGACTGCCCTTTTTGGGCATTCTCTCAAGAGTTATGAGCTTTGTCTATGGTTCCATATTTTGTACACATGCCTACCAGAATTTTCCAGTGATAATATTTGATTAAAAAATTCCTACCATTATGCTTTGATGGATGTCCATACCACATATTCTATACATATATAATTTAGATTATGAGATGTATTGATTTGGGCTCCATAGTTTAAATAGACTTATAATATTATAATTTTGTTTTTATGTTGAATTTGTAATGTTGTGGCAGTTGATTTATTACAATATTTATATAAATGTATATATATATATTGGTGTAGACAGGTTTGTATATGTATGTATGTATTGCAGATGATCCTTTATGCCAATTCATTTGGGAAATAGGGTTTATGCTCTTTCTTTTAAGCTTTCAAGATTTAGGACAATTAAGTTATTAATTACATAGACTCCATCCAAATAAATATTGGAGTGAAATCAAGTTCTCACTCGAATTGGGTGCAATATATAATAAAATGGAAATAAGACTAGCTTATCTATCTTAATATATTAATCTATATATTATACGCCGAGAGATTTCATTTTCGAGGCGTATTTTTTTGGTTTTTTGGTTTTTTTTTTTTAATTTAAAAAATACTCCTTGAAAATGAAATCTCTCCGTGTATAATATATAGATTAATATATTAAGATAGATAAGCTAGTAGCAGCCGCGACATGCGTAACACATTGCATAAATTAATATATTTATTAGGGTTATGATTAGAGTTAGCATTTAGGATTATGCTTTATATCATGGTTAGGGTTAGCATTAGGGTTAGGGTTTGGTTTAAATTTATTATTATGATTAGGGTTAGGATTTAGTGTTAAGGTTGGGTTTATGGTCATAGTTAGTGTGAGAATTATGTTAGGGTTAGGGGTAGAATTATGGTTAGGGTTAGGGTTTGGATTATAATTATAACATGTTTCTTGAGTTAGGAAAAAGACTTTGGTTAGTGTTAAGGGTAGGGTTGGAATTACTATTAAGGTTTGGATTGGAATTATAATTAGGGGTAGGGTAAGGATTTATATTTGGTCAGGGCTATGGTTTGGGTTAGGGTTAGGGTCAAGGTTAGGATTAAGGTTAAGATTAGCATTAAGGTTAGGATTTGGTTTACGATTATGATTATGGTGAGGGCTAGGGTTTAGACTTATGATTAGGGTTATAGTTAGCGTTAGGGTTTAGTGTTATACATTGAATAAATTAATATAATTAGGGTTATGATTAGGGTTACAATTTATATCATAGTTAGGGTTAGCATTAGCGAACTAAAGTATATATCATGGCCAGGGTTAGAATTAGATTTAGGGTTAACCATTTAGGATTAGGGTTTAGCATTTAGGTTTATGATTATGGTTAGGGTTAGGGTTTAGGGTTATGGTTAGGGTTATAGTTACAGTTAGGGTTTAGTGTTAAGGTAAGTGTTAGCTTTAGGTTTATGGTTAGGGTTAAAATTTTGTTCTATGGCTAGGATTATGTTTAGGGTTTACATTAATGTTTGGGTTAGGGTAAGAATTATGGTTAGGGTGAGGAAATGGGTAGGATTGGGATTATTATTATTATGATTATGATAGAATGATAGAATTGGGATTATTAATTTAATTAGGGTTAAAATTATGGTTAGGGTTAGGTTTTAGGGTTAGAGATTAAATTTGTGTTAGGGGTGGGGTTATGATTATGGTTAACCCTAACCATAATTGAACCTTAACCTAATCATTATCATGATCCCAAGCTTTATTGTAGAACCCTAACCCTAATTTCCTAATAATTAATCTCTAAACTTAATTGAACCCTAACTCCAACCTTATCCCTAACCCTAACCTAACTGAACCTCAACCCTAACCCTAATTGAATTAGGCCTTAACCCAACTATAATTGAACCCTAAATCTAACACCAACCCTAATTTAAACCCTAATCTCAAGCTTTATCTTACAAAATTAACCCTAATCATAATTGAATTTGAATCCTAATTGAACTTGAACCCATAATTAAACTCTAACCCTAACCCTAATTGAACCTAAATCCTGATTGAACTTGAACCCATAATTGAATCCTAACCCTTATTGAGATTAAACCCTAACCCCACACTTTATCATAGATACCTAACCTTAATTGAACCTTAACCCTAATTAAACACTAATCTTATCCCATATTAAAGCCTAATTGAATGCTAACCTAACCTAACACTAACTTTAACTATAATTGAACTTGAACCCTAAGCTTAATCCTTATTGAATCCCATTCCTAATTGAATTATAACCCTATCACTAACCCTAAAAATAAATAAACCCTAAACCTAACCCTAATTAAACCTTCTCACTAACCCTAATATAAACCTATCCCCAATGCTATTTGAACACTAATACTAACCCTATCCCTAACCTGAACATAATACTAACCCTAACTGTAATTGAATCCTAATACTAATCCTAACCCAATATTAATTGAAACCTAACCTTAATTTAACTCTAACCCAAACCCTAACCCTAACCCTAACCTTAATTTAATCCTAACCCAAATTTTTATTGAAGAATTTTAACCCTAACCCTAATTGAATCTTGATTGAACTATAATTCAACCCTAACCCTCACCTCAACCCTAAGCCCGATTAAATTGTAATCCTAATCTTAACCCTTACCTTAATTATACGCTAACCCTAATTAAACTCTAACCCTAAATAGAACCTAACCCTAGCTTGAACCCTTACCCTAATTGAAGCCTAACCATAATTAAAATCTAACACTAATTGGACCCTAACTCTACCCTTAAACCCTTACTATAATTGAACCCTATAACTAATTAAACTCTAGCCCTAATTGGACCGTAACCCTAATTGAACCCTAACCCTAATTAAATTCTAATCCTTATTGGACCCTAATTTTAATTGAACCTTGATTGAATCTTAACCCTGACCCTAAGAATATTTTGTATTAAACCCTAATCCTAATCCAAATTGAACACTAACCCTAATCAAACTATATAAGCCTAATTAAATTCTAATTGAACCCTAACCCTGATTGGACTCTAACCCTTACCCTAAACCCTTCTAGAATTATTTTTAGTTTTAGGATTGGAGTTAGGGTTAGGGTTGGGATTACAATTAGGGTTAGGGTTATTGTTATAGTTAGGTTAGTGTTAGACTTAGAGTTAGGGTTAGGGTTAAGGTTAAAATTAGTTATAGAATAGAATTTAGGGTTAGGGTTAGAGTTAGAGTTAGAATTAGCATTAGTTTTAGGTTTTGAGCTATGATTTGGGTTAGGGTTACAATTATTATTATTCATAGTTTTAAAAGTAGGGTTACGGTTAGGGTTGTGGTTAAAAACAATTTTTTTGTGGACCATGGTTAGGTTTATATATTGATTGAGTTAGGGTTGGTGTTAGAATTAGTCTTAGTGTTAGGGTTAAAACTCTAACCCCTAGCTTTATCCTAAAACTCTAACCCTAAAACTAACTCTAATTGAACCCTAACCTTAACCCTAATTGAACCCAAACCAAAACCCTACCTGAACCATTATTGAACCATAACCCTAACGTTAACCTTAACCCTAATTGAACTCTAATTGAACCATTTTGAATAGTAGTCCTAATTGAACCCTAACCCCAATTTAATTGTAATTATGATCATAACCTAATTTTAAATACTAATGTTGTATAAATTATTTTTAAATTATACAATAAAGTTATGTGTAAATATAATTCTTAATTACATCAATTTCTCTAACCCTAATTGAACCTAACTTTAACCTTAATCCCAACCCTAACCCTAACACCAAACCTAACCCTAACCCTAACCCTACTTGAACTTGAATCCTTATTGTAGTTAAATTCATAATTGAACCCTAACGCTCATTGAACCTAAACCCTAACCTTAAGCTTTATTGTAGATCTCTTACCTTAATTAAACCCTAAACTTAACCAAAACCCTTTTTAAACCCTAATCCTTCCTCATTGAAGCCTAATTGAATCATAACCCTAACCTTACCTTAACCCCAACCCTAATTAAACCTGAACCCTAACCTTAACCCTAACGCTAATTGTAATTCTAATACTAACCATAATTCTAACCTTATTTATAATCACATTCTATGTTCACTAACCCTATTCTAATGGAAACCTACTTCTAAATACAACCCTAATTAAACCCTAACCCTAACCCTAACCCTAATTGAAACCTAAAGCTAACACTAAACATAAATAGACCCTAATATAATCCTATTTAAACCTTGATTATAATTTATCCATGAACTTAACCTGAATATTTCACTTATAGCCCTAATTAAAACCTAACCCTAGCCATAATTATACCTTACCCCTAACCCTATCCCTAATTGAACATTGATCCTAATTAGAGTTAGGGTTAAAGTTAACATTAGGGTTAGAATTAGGTTTAGGATTAGTGCTAAAGATATAAGTAGGGTTAGGATTAGGGTTAGAATTAGACTTAGAGTTGGGGTTAGGGTTAGGATTGAGGTTATGATTAGGGTTAAGATTACTAAATGAAACCTAATTGTAACCCTAATTAAAACCTAACACTTGTGAACAGTTACTCTAACTTAACATCAACCTTAACACTAACCCTAATTGAACTTTAACTCTAACCCTAACCTTTACACCAAGCTTTATCATAGAACCCTAACTCTAACCCTAATTAAACCCTAATCAAGAACCTTGACCATAACATAACCTTAACCCTAATTGAACCCTAACCCTAATTAAATCATAATCATAATCATAATCTAATTTTAAATTATACAATAAAGTTATGTGTAAATGTAATTCTTAATTGCATTATTACGCCGAGAGGCGTTCTACAGTCGCATAAGAGTTTAAGAACCTGTGTACATAGAAAAGAAAGCTCTACCGTTACGAACCGATGGCAGTTACAAAACCCGGTCAGAGGATATTGTAACGGAGATTATAATGGAGAAGGTGGAAGTCGAAGAGGCAGGCGTTTCAAATCATGGCCACGCTTTAACCACCTTTAATCTTCTCCTCTATAAATTCTCTCTGCCTATTTTTATTTTCATTTTCATCTTCACTTTTCCCGACCTAGCTCAACAACTTTTGTTGATTCTTCTTTGCCATAAATAATGATCGCGTACAACAAGAAATAAGAAAGCTCAAATCTATTGTTCAGGAGGATTGGTCAGAAGTCCAAAACAGTTTTGAAAGGTAATTTACTGTGATTATTATCTGTGGTCATTTGTTTTTGAATGCATCTTTTAACTGTTTTTTCTAACATGGAAGTGTTTGAAATAAGTTTAATTGTGGCATCGGATTTTTTTGCTGGTTGATTTGATGTTTACATTCATACATTTAACTTCGATTTCGTAGGTTTTGGAATTGCTCGGACTTGGCATTCCACTGAGCTTGATGTTAGGTTTCAATTTAGCATAATTGCTTCAACACTTTTTTCCAGTTTCTTTGGTGTTTAGATTCATACATTAAGCTTCTAATTTCATAGGCTTTGGATCTTGTACTTGGCTTTCTAGTGAGTTTGATGTAAGGTTTCAATTATCTCGAGTTATGCACCTGACCAGAGATATCTGTCTCGTTAATTGTTACATTTTGAGGAGGGAGTGGCAGATGAAGAGTTGCAAGCCTTACACACTGAATTAAGGAAGCAGTGAACAAAGAAAAAACAGGAAGAAATAAGAGCACAGTAAGACTGTTGTTCTTTTTTCAAACTGCCAGACGTCTAAGGTGCAGATTAATCCCAGGGAGATTGGCAGGAAAGATCTTAATGATTTACACCAGGCAGTGTTGGGTCTTCTCTTTTTTGTGTTTTCTTTGCTAACAAGGTACTTCATTATTCCGCTTCAAATCTGCTTCACTCATGAACACGAGAAATCTCTAAAATATCCTTCATTTCTTCGTACTTAGCTGAACATGAGCAAGCTCTAAAATATCCTTCATTTCTTCGTAGTTAGCAACTCTCGCTTCTGCAAGGTTTGTATTTGTCTCTCTCATCATATCAATGCATGACTAGATATCTTCACTTTAGCACTTTTCGTAATATCTTTCACACCCAAAGTAGACTTCTGATTAACGTAATCAACTTTTTAGATTCATTATTAGATATAATTTCATAAAAAGGGATTTCGAATTTAGTCTTGGCTCAAACCAGGGGTAAGACTGGTTCCTCGCTGAAGTAGTGGTTTCTTTGTTGATATAATGATATTTTCAAACTGCCTGAGGGATATCTTTTACTCCTATTCTTCTTCAGGTCGGCTAACTTTATCCTCAAAAATTGCAGGCATAAGCTTGATGAACATATTTATCAGCACAGAGATCTTACTCCTCTTTTGAGAAAACATATTCTCAAAACCTTTGGTCTCTGCTGCACTCTTTTCTTTAATACGCTTTCTCATATCTACATACACTGAAACAAAAGAATGATTTTAGGATTCAAATCGTTGTCATCTGCCTTAGAGTACAAAACTATGTTTCTCTTTCAATGTCTTTTCTTAAGTCCTCAAGCATCGAACTTATTTCTTCAAGGAGAAAAATATTACAGCAAAAGCAGTGAATGAAGCGATGCATCCATGCCTTTATTTCCAGTTAAAAAATAAATGTTGTTTCATTCTTTAACAATTTTCTTTTCTATTCGGAATAGAAAGTTTGCTAAACCTGTAACCAATTCTTATGAGATGCTTCCCGCAGTTAATGGTTCATGCATTTAAATTTATTTATTTTTTGAAAAAGGCATAAGATAATATTAAAGATGACAGTGAATATATCTTCTTGTCGTCTCAAGTAGTTAATGATTTATTTATTGTGTGTGTTTATGGCCGATAGGTGTCACCTTTGAATAACAAATATTTATCAATAAAAGTTGTCTCTGTTTATGGAAGAATGCAGTATTAATTGTTTGTTGGGTATTTGAAAGTCGATTGTATATAATAATTGGATAAAGAATTAGCGAAATATTCATTTGACCATTAAAAATTCATCTATATTCTATTTTATTAAAAAATATAATATATCTATTAAAAAACTAAATTAAAGATTTCACTAAAGATTTTAAAATAAGTCTATAAATTTAGAAATGAAGTTTATGAAAGTAAGTTTATACATTTAGAAATGTTATAAAAGAACTTACTAAATTTTATAAAAGTGACGTCAATTTTGAAATGAATTTAGAAACTTTGTTTGGTTTTATTTTGAAGATTTATTATTGTAAATCAACTTACATAAAATCTTTATTTATATGTTAAAATGTATTAATTGTTTGTTGGGTATTTGAAAGTAGATTACATATACTTAATTAGATAAACAATTAGTGAAACATTCATTTGAACATTAAAAATTCATCTATATTCTATTTTATTAAAAAATATAATATATCTATTAAAAAACTAAATTAAAGATTTCACTAAAGATTTTATGATAAGTTTATAAATTTAGAAATGTAAGTTTATGAAAGTTTCTAAATTTAAGTTTATACATTTAGAAATGTAATAAAAGAACTTAATAAATTTTATAAAAGTAACTTTCTAAATTAATATACTTCAAATTAAAAAATATTTAAGATTTTTTTAAAATAGGACATCATTTTTTATATAGATTTATTTAAACAATCTTTTCCAATCAAAAAAATACTTTATAAAGATAAGATTTAGAAAAATATGTGAAGTTTCTAAAATTTAGATAATTAAGTATGAATGGACTTTGTCAAATTTACTATTACATATAAGTTTAGTTATGGTTACAATTAGGTCAAGTAGGGTTAGCTATAGGATTAAATTAATTAATAATATTTTTCAATAATAGAATAAATGATAAAATATAGTAATTTGGTTAGACTTAGAGTTAAAATTGGGATTAGGGTTTAGGAAAAGGTTTATCATCATATAAAATTGAAGAGGATGTGTGGCAACATATAAGTTTTCCATTTCCAATATTTTTTTCTTTTGACAACATATTTTGTGTTCTCATTATTTGTAATTACTTCACCATTTGATCAATTTAAAAACATTAAATTATAAAACTAATTTTTTTTTTATTATTGATTAGAGGTAGTTCACAAAATTTAATATTTTATTTTCAAAATCAACTAACCATTATTTTCCATGGGCCAGTAGTAAAAATATTTTCTCTTTAATTTCATTTAAATATATATATTTTATATATTCTTACAATCTAATTTACTTCTTCTATTTTTAGTAAATTTCATCATACATAAATTATAAAAAAAAAATAATAAAAATTAAAAATTGGAATTATAAATACCTTAAGACTTAGTAAGCATTCAATTAGGGTTAGGGTTCAATTAAAGCTAGGGTTGAGATTAGAGTTTAGTTCATGTTAAAATTTGATCATGAGGCATTTACTGTTGAAAATGCAATTATTAAAGCCATTTTAATTGTGCACTAAAAATTGAAGGTGAATAAATTAATTGTGCAATAAAAATTAGAAGTGAATAAAGAAGACATGATTACATTTTGAATCCTATCTAAAAATGGTAAAAGGCTCTAAAAATAATACCATTAAATTTTTCTATTTGTATGATAGGGTTTAAGGTTTAGTATTTAGGGTAAGGGTTGGGGTTAGGGTTAAGGTTTAAGGGTTAGGGTTAGGGTAAGGGTTAGGGTTAAGGTTTAGGGTTAGGGTTAGGGTTAGGGTTAAGGTTTAGGGTTAGGGTTAGGGTTAGGGTTTAGCATTTAGGGTAAGGGTTAGGGTTAGGGTTTTAGGTTTAGTATTTAAGGTTTAGTATCTAGGGTAAGGGTTAGGGTTAGGGTTAAGGTTAGGGTTAGGATTAGAATCAGGGTTAGGATTAGGAGGGTTAGGGTTGGGGTTATGCTTAGAATTAGGATTAGGATTAGGGTTAGGATTAGGACTACAGTTAGTGTTAGGTTTACTTTAGGATAAGGATTAGGGTAAGGGTTTAATTAGGGTTAGGGTTAGGGTTAGGATTAGGGGAGGGTTAGAGTTAGGGTGAGGGTTATGATTAGGGTTAGGGTTAGGGGGTTAGGGTTAAGGGTTAAGGGTTAGGGTTAGGGTTAGGGTTAGGGTGGGGTTAGGATTAGGGTAAGAGTAGGTTTAGGTTAGGTTAGGGTTAGGGTTAGGGTTAGGGTTTAGTTAGAATTAGGATTAGGGTTAGGGTTAGGGTTAGGTTTATTAATTTTATTTAGGGTTAGGGTTAGTATTGGGGTTAGGGTTAGGGTTAGGTTTAGGGTTAGGATTAGGGTTATGATTAGGCTTTAATTAGGGTTAGAGTTAGGGTTAGGGTGAGGGTTAGGGTTAGGATTAGGAATAAGGTTAGGCTTAGGGTTAGGGTTAGTATTAGGGGTATAATTAAGATTAGGTTTAGGGTTAGGGTTAGTTTTTTTAATTTTCTTTAGGGTTAGGGTGACAATTATGGTTAAATAAAGGCTACAATTAGGGTTAGGGTTAGGGTTAGGGTGATATTAGTTAAATAAAGGCTACAATTAGGGTTAGGGTTAAATTAGGGATGGTGTTAGGGCTATGGATCAATTAAGATTAGGATTCAATTAGGGTTAGGGTTCAATTAAGGTGGGGTTAAAGAATAAAGCTCGAGGTAAATGTTAGGGTTAGGGTTAGGGTTAGGACAATCGTTAGGAGTTAGTTAAGGTAAAATTTTAGTTACCCTGACCCTCATCCTAATTCTAATCCTAACCCTAACTGTAATTCTAACCCTAACCCTAACCCTTACCCTAAATACTAAACCCTAAACCCTAACCCAATCCTAACGCTAATGCTAACCCTAACCCTAATTAAACCCTAACCCTAATACTAACCTAATTTAACCCTAACCCTAATCCTACGAAAAAAATTCAAAACCTAACATAACCCTAACCCTAACCCTAATTCTAATTCTAACCCCAACCCTAATCCTAACCCTAACCCTTATCCTAATCTTAAACCTAACCCTAATCCTAAACAAAACCCTAATCCTAACCCTAACCCTACTCCTAATGCTAATCCTAATCATATCCCTAATCCTAACCCTAACCCTAACCCTTAACAAAATTAATAAACCTAACCCTAACCCTAACCCTAACCCTAATCCTAACCTTAACCCTAACCCTAATCCTAACCCTACCCATAATCCAAACTCTTACCCTAACCCTAACCCTAATCCTATCCCTAACCTTAATACTAACCCTAACCCTAAACGTAATCCTAACCCTAGCCTAATTAAACTCTAACCCTAATCCTAACCCTATTCCTAAACCTAACCCTAATCCTAATCCTAACCCTAATCCTTACCCTAACCGTAAACAAAATTAATAAACCTAACCCTAAACAAAATCAATAAACCTAACCCAACCCATACCCATAACCCTCTTGTTAGTTCCCTAATTATATCTCTAATCCTAACCCTAACCCTAACCCTAATTGTAACCCTAATCCTAACCGTAATCATATTAACTATCATATTATAATATATTAATTATTATAATAATTTAATAATAAAATAATTTATAATAAAATATATAAAAAATAATTTATTTAAGATATTACATGTTGCGCCCGACTGCTACTAGCATATATATATATATTATTTTAATAATAATATATATAAATAGAGATATCCTTCTCGAGCCCTATTTTTTAATCAAATTTTTATAGGCGCCTCGAAAAGGATATCTCTCGGCGTATTTTATATATATTATTATTAAAATAATATATATATATATGCTAGCTTTTTAAAACATAGATATGCTATTCCTAATCTTATTTTTATGTATAATAATAAATTTATTATATTTTCTTTGTATGTAATTTGTAATTTGAAATTGATTTTATTTGCAATTATAATGAAAATCTTTTATATTAAATTTTGTATATTTAAGTTGCTATATTTTTGTACAATAAAATCTTTAGTAAATCCTTAAATTTATAATATTTAATTTTTGACTTTTAGAATTTTTAAAAGGAACAATTTCTTTTCATTACTAATAGTTTTATATCTATTCTATTTTTAAATTTGGAAACTTACTTTTATATGCAATTGTAAATTTAGGAAATTTCTTTCATTTAACATTATTTTTGAATATATTATTTTTATAAATATTTATAATTTTGATTAGAAAAACATTACTTAAATAAATCTATATAAAAAGTGTCAAATATATCCTCGTCTTAGAAAGATATTGAATATTTTTTAATTTTAAGTCTACTAATTTAGAAACTTACTTTTTTATGAAATAGTAAATTACTTGATATTTCTTTCATACTTGGATTTTATAAATTTTAGAAACTCTATTGTTGTTTAAAACTACAAATAGATTTGCATGTAAAAATAATTTCATCATTCATTATAAAATTTTTGAGAATATCTAAAAAATAAAAATCACAAATCATTTAAAAAACATTCCATCACTCATGACAAATTTTTTGAAAAATATCTTTAAAATAAAAATCAATTTTGATATATGAACCATTCCTACAAGAATGATATCTCTATACAGATTAGAGATTACATTCTGCGGTGGAAACTAAAATTCATTTTCTACTGTAACACAAACCAGAATAGACCTACAGTAATTAGCACATGGATTTGATCCAGAAATAATTACAAAAATTCCACTGCAAGTTGTAAATTTTCCCCTGTCCAGATTTTGATACAAAAATGGTCTGAATAGGAGCAGTAGTTACAGGGTACCATTAAACAGCATATAAATAGCATCAAAGAGTCACAGATGAAAGAAGAAAAAAGAAAACTTATGCTGAATTACAAAGATATTGATGCATTTTCCCGTAAATAATATTTTTCAAAACTTTCATTCATGTGTCGGCAGACATGAGTTTGCTCAGCAAGCTCTCCAGATCAAACTTTCCTGAGGCCGATTGAATACTGTGAATAACAAAAAACAAAGCATTTTCAAAAGTTTCCACATCGCAGGGAACCGCCAAGCCCTCCCTCTGGTTGAAGCCATATTCTTCCTTTGCTTTCTCCAGCAGCATCAGAAATACAGGATGCAATAAATCCTCCGTCGGAATCACAAATCTTCGTCGTTCTTGGCCGACATACACAGCGAAACATCCATGGGGAACCCTCGCGTTTCTCCAACGCCAGCTACTGTCCTCTCTTTCCAATTTCTCCGCAGAATCTCCATGCACGGTCGTTTAAGGAACATCCAAGCTCTTCAAATTAACACTGATTTCCATAACCTTTTTCACCAAATTTTTGAAAGAAATTGTAGTGTATTTTTCACCAAATTGTCAACTGAAATTATAAGTGTATTTTTCACAAAAATACATTTATAATTTCAGTCGGCAACATTGTATAATGACATTGTATAAAACCGGCCATCCCAACTCCCCCGCAGACAATGTTCTCTTGATCTCTTTTTACTGCTGTTTAGTAATAGCCAGAGGCTTCTCTTCTACGCAGTTCCTCCCGCAAACGATTATGTTCAATAATAGAAGCCCTAAAGAAAAGCCTCTCGTTTGTTATGGTGTATATCTATACGCTGGCGAGTCGCTTGAGAAACTATGAATCCGGCAGGCCGAAGATTGATTGCAACGACGGAGGAATGGAATGGCTGGCGGCAATTACAAACCTATATGTTTCCTTAATACTGATATATATTTCTTTAATACTGATATAGATTTCCTTAATACTATTGAAGATGATGCGATCTAAAGACATTCTGTTAAGTTTCTGCATATCTAAGGCCTGTGATAAATCGACATGAGATCTGGGCTATGCATCTAAGTACAAAAATATGAAATGATAAATTTCAATTACAGAGTTGAACATTTGTATCTACTGTGTTTTACATTGGATGATAAACTCAAAGAATCCGCAGATTGGTATTATTGACAAATCTGTATTCACTGTTGATTTAGAGGCGAAACAAAGAATCCAAACATCTGCTTACAAGTGGAATACTCAAGACATACCTGTGAAACCTGTTTCAACCTTTGGCTAGATCCCTTCTGCCCTCTCTGCGCCTTATTGTTTTCTCTCACTTCCACACTCCTTTCCAAAGAACATTGAATCGAAACAAAACAAATAAACAACATTGAGTCGAAACAAAAAAAATATGCAATCTTCAGATTCGAAATGAAATTACGTGTCTAATGCACTTACAATGGACAATATAAATTCATACCTGCAAATGACCCAAACTCTTTGTAACTGTATGCTCACGATAGTAGTGAAATTGCAAGAGAGATGATGCGATCCTCAGAATTCTTGATTTTTATAATTTCAAATCTCGTCGTGACTCTTCAATCAGCTCGATATTAGAAAACAAAGTCCGCCATGAATTAATAAAACTTCTGCCACAAACGTTACACTAAGCAATCAATAAATTCTGACGAATTAATAAAACTTCTGCCACAAACATGAGTAATCAAAAAATTCTGGCGAATTAATAAAACTTCGCCACAAAAAACGTTATAGGGGGGAGTGGAATCGCTGGCGGCCGTTTCAAATAAAATATTTATTAAGCCGCCACCACGTTATTCGTCATGCCTAAAGCCATCTTAATTTAGACCATTTTCTGCCAGCTGTTAATATGAAAGCAGAATACCTACCATTTCTTTTTCCTAAGACCGTTATTTGTGCTGGGCTCCTATAGAGGCTGTGCTGCCACGGTAGGGTTACGCCTCTCGGCGTAATAAATTTGATAATCAAATGTTAATAAGAATTATGAAAAGGGTTTTTTACCACCCGAGTGAAAGGATGTAAATTGGATAGTTGTGATTTTAAAGAATAATTAGGCTTTAAGATTATTGAATTATATAGATAAATATATTAGGAAGTAGAAATAGTTATTTATATTGTGAAATTTAAAGGGAATTGATTATGCATTCTAGATAATTGGGGGTTTGGTAAATTAACTAGGTTATCTTATGTTGAATGCTTTTATAGATAATTAATAGTTAGAAGGTGGATTATCTTGTGAAAATTTAACTAGGATTATATTATAATGTTAGTTAATAAGAGGAACAAGTAGTTGGACAATTATTGTCAAAATAAATATTCAGATTGTCTTAGGTGAAAGAAGCGTGTAATTAATTTGTTTAGTTAACCGATGGTTAGGGAAATGGTAAATATTGACGGAGGATAGTGCATTTAATTCAAATAATTCCAATTAAAGGTAATTGATTTAGATTTCCCTCTCTCTATCTAATAGTTGGTGAATATTGATTATTTTTATGATTTTAGTAAATTGCTATGAAAATTTAATTATTTAATAATATTGTGATCAAAATTATTTTTTGATTTCCATGGTAAGAAAATAAATTATTATTGTGTTAATAGTTTAGCGAGAATATTTGTCTCTATATTTTCTTTAATTATTTTAAATAATTTTCCCTTAAGTGAAAAGTTAAGATGTAAAGAAAGTTTTAGATGTAGGTTTATGGATATTACTTTGTTTGGATTACTAAAAGTAGATTTAAATTTGTGATATATATAGTTTCTTAAATCGCTTTCAATGATTTTATAATGATGTTAAAATATATTGTAAACGGATTAGTTGGAATATGTGTTCCTTAATTATTTTGTATAATTTCATAATGAGCGTATAAATTAAATGCAAACTGATTGTTTTTGAAAATTCCTTGAAATAGATAACTTTAGTTATTTTAAATTACTTCTTAAGAAATGAATAGATAAACAAGTATTTGATTGTTTGTTATTTTCTTTTTAGGGTTTAATTATTAAATGTATTCGTGTTGTTAAGGTGGATCTTTGACGGTTTCTTTTTTTATCTTCCTCTTGAGTTGTTTCATTTTGAGGAGTTTTATTTATTGAATTCATGATGAAATTTTTTTGGGAACCTGTGTCACTTTATTTTTCTCTGAGTTGTGAAGTTCTTGGGCAGACGGTTTTGAGTCTTCCAAAGGCTAGGGGAAAGCTTGTTTGTTTGAGTACTATATTGTTTAGTGCATGGTATAGTTTATGTGATGGGTGGTACCTCCTTTTTTTTGTTTCAGTGATATGGAATGGGTTTACAAGATGGTTCTAGCCTGGCATGTTGTGTGTTATGTACACCTTGATTTTTATGTGATATGAGGTACACCCCTTGCATGTTTTTGGCTTGGGTACCCATAGGGAGTGGCTCTTCATGGGGGTTGGCACACAAAGGGGTTGTCAGGGTAACCCATGGAAGATTTTCCTAAGCAAGTGATAATTTAATTAATGAACTAGTGGGTTTGGGTAGTTAAACACTAAACAAGATTAATTATGTACCTCACCCATACCGTTAGTTCTTTCATAGACTAAGGATGGGATGAGAAGACCTAGTTGGTAAGATCATTTCCTTGTCCTCATGAAAGGTAAGTGGTTCTGCATGAGTCACCCTATGGAGCGGCTCCTTGAGATAGGCAATTAGGATAACCATAGATGGAGGCGACACCTTGTGATAGTTTGTCTAGATAATCTATGTAAGGTCGTGCGATGACACTCTCCTACATTACCCGTTGATTTTTCCCTTGATTAGTTTCCTTTGGGAGTGTTGTTGTATTTGTTTGATGTTGTTTTAAGTCGGTGTTGTGTTAGTCATGTTTGCTTGACCTTGTTTGGATTTGGGTCATTTCTTGTCATCTCCTAGCATGGGGCTGGACCTTTAGGTCCACGTGGTTGGGTGGAACATGCTATGCACCCCATTGGGTTTCTAGGTTGTGTTCATGATGTGGAAGCGGATGCAGAGTTTCCAGAGCTTCACCTGGTTGAAGATTGTTCTACGCTTTGTACCTTATTCTTCATTAATGTATTATTCTTGTACTTGATGTACTCTTCTCATTGATATAAGGGAAGCATTATGCTATGTACTATTGTATCCATGATGTGTTGTATCTGTGGAAATATGCTCCACAATTGTAATATTGAACTATGAATTGAACTGTAATAAAATGATGTATCATTTCCTCTCTATTGACCATGGATGGTTGTATGTTATCATTACATTATCTTGTGATTGTATGCATCTATTGTTATCTACTTGGCATTATCTTTAACAATGTTATTGGTAGGGATTGTTTACGTGTAATGCAACCATGTAACCCCATGGGACTAGTTAGGTTTCATTATGTATTACATGTTTATGTCATCTTATGTAATGTTCCTCTTTAAAAAAAAATGTGTGGTAATTTGTGAGTTGTAGTAGTCCTACGAGGTTTGCGTGGCAGGGCGTTACATGTGTAGCTCCAAATTGTTGCAAATCAAGTTTGTTATCAGTAGTTTGTAGTTTCAAGTTTAAGAATCCTTTGTAATTCTTATTTTCTAAGTTAATAGAAGAAACAAAGTTTGCATGCCCAGCTGTGTGTCTCCATTCAGTTTGTTTTGTTATTTTTCATTTTATTTTGGGTATTCCCAATTGATTCAGAAACAAAGCAGCAACTCTATGCATTTTATTTGAAGTTTTTAGCAATACAAACAAGGGTGAATCAATCCTTTCAATGGGAACCAACTTTCCTCCACTTAAATCTTGAGAAAATGATTTAATTGGAGAATGTGCATGACCCATTGACATGACAAGCATGGGAATTTCCAACAAAACCTTTGCAGTCAAGTTGTTCCATAACATCATTTGATATGTTCATTCAAGTAGCTCACACATCATCTTGGTCCTTTTATTCTCTATTTCCTGAGTGATCATATTGTAGCTTGGCATTAACCCATTTGACCACCCATAATGTCTTGCAATCCACTCCCACATAAAAATAAATGTGTTCAATTTCAATATCGGGAATATTTTAAACCATAAACAATGTATTCTAGAGATGGAGAGCCATTGAAAATTATCAAACTTTTCATGCTCTCATTTCCTTGTCAATTAGTCATTAATTCTTTGAACATTCAGTGTCTTCTTCCTTCTTGATCTATGAAACTTTTCCAATTTCCAAAGTGGCATAATTTATTTGAATAGATCCTACCATTAGTGTCTGAAACTTAATAATATTCTTGTTTTTTTTGTCTTGAGAATAACATCAATGATTTTTATTCTATGAATCTTGCATTAGATATGGCATTGCAACTCTCAGCTGCTAGAAGAATAGGATCTATACAACCACCTTTAGTGGTAAATGGCCATCCTGAGCAGCATGTAAGCGGGTTCCGCTTTATAGATGTGAAACCTTTACAACCCTACATCCTAATATTCCACAACTTTTACAGTCCCTAAAAACATTTAAGTTTTAATTTGACACTATAGTTCATGCAACTCAAGGTAGCTTTTACCTTGTGTTATGAAGTGAATTTTTACCCATAGGAAAATTCCCCATTTACATCACACCCATCTTAGAAAAAGAAAATTTGATGATGCAATTCCATATTTCTCCATCCATTTGGGAGCTCATTTTGGCATCAGTGGAGGAATCTCTATCAAGGACTCACGCATGTCGCGTGGACATCCATGCACTGCACTGCCATCCTGATAGGATTCTTGCCTCTAGAATCCATAGAGGCATTATGTTTCTCCATTGGTGATAAAGTGTAGCATCTCTTCCTCCCTTGATTGATGAGAAACGGGTCTTTTTCCTCCCTTTTTCCATTCAAATGATCTATCTTCCCATTCATTCACTCTCTTTTAAACTCTTGAATATTCTACTTCACTCTCTTCATGCTTCATGATCAAATCACTCTCTTAGCTCCATTCTTTCACTTTCAAGCTTCTACACCACCATTCTCTTGACTGCAAGTTGTTTCTTGGCTCCTACAACATGTTTGTTGTGGCAACACTGCTATTGGAGGATTCACAAGCTCTCTCCTTCTACTACTTGCCTTGAGTTCTCGTAGGTGTGGAGGTGATATATTCCATTTCTATTTTCTCTTCACATCATTTTACTTACTACATAGCATACTTGTTGTTGGAGCTTTCCTTTCTATCTCTTTATCATTTCTATATTTTGTGGCTATCTGGTTGTTTGTGGAGGTGGGAACACAAAAGCGGTGGACTGACTAAGGCAGTCCTCTAAAAATAGCCCCAAAATTTTCCTTGATCTTGTGTGTGTAGGTGTTTTCGTGTGAAGCTATTTGAAGAATCAAATTGTAAGAAGTTTGTTATTGCTTCCTCACCCTCTTTTCCAATTCAAACATAGTTTAGATATAGTATTCTTCTTGTTATATTTCAGCTCTATATCTTTCTAGCATTTCGTCATAGCATAAAGCATCTACCATTCAGATAGTTAGTAGGTTTTCTTGTGCTTTATTTTGCTCCCTAGACCTTGTGTCTGTATGGATACTGAAATGTCCCTGAGACTCCAGCCTGCCATGTTGGGTTTGTCATCTGCTTTGTCATCCTCAGAAAGTGAGCTATTTGGGCTATAAGTTGAACCTTGGAAATTGGCTCTTCTGACCTCATAAGCATTCAATTTTAGTAGATGGAAAGCAACATGCCATCTATCCTTCCTTTTCAGCCTTAGTACCTTATCCCTTTCAATTCACTTAGCAAACTCAAGGTAGTTTAGGGAAGCTTGTTTCTTAGGACTCTCATGTGACCTGGAATCTCGAGGTGGAAGGCCCCCCTTCTCTACACCTTGTAACAGAATCATAACCTCTTCATTAATACTATCATGTAAGCATATCTCCTCTTCAAAAAAATATCATGTGATTCCTCTCCATGCACCCTAACTTGATCAAGTGCATCCTTTCCTGAAATGTATTGACATATATGAAGGTATTGACCACAACTTTCCATTTTGAGTCTAAATCAAGACTGAACAAAATAACTACTTCCTCAATGTGGTCATCTTTGACAAGCCTACTTCCTTCATTCACTGAGACAAATTCTACATCATACATAAATCATGGTTTCTTTAGAAGCAAGCATAAGTGGCAACGTCTTTAGGATCCGATTATAAAATTAATATATAACAAAGGCACAACCTATGTAGGTATAACTAGCATTGGATGAATGAAATTTTGTTCAAAATTTCCATGGTCAAAATTGGGGGTAACAAATATATGAAATATATTAAATATATTATATATTATATAGTATATATATTATATACGCTGAGACAAATTCTTCATCATGCATAAATCATGGTTTCTTTTGAAGCAAACATAAGTGGCAACATCATTAGGATTCGATTGTAAAAGAAATATATAACAAAGGAACAACCTATGTTTACATTTGACCTATACTCTTCACAACCACTATAGGTATAAATGGCATTGGATAAATGAAATTTTCTTTAGAATTTCCTTGGTCAAAATTGGGAGTAACAAATATATGAAATACATTATATCATATTATATAATATATTTATTATATAATATATTATGTATTATTAATAGAAAATATGTTTATTATATATTAATAATACATAATATTAGTTTTATGTATTCTTTAGTTTTTAAAAATACTAAACAAAATGGATATCCATTATAAACGCATATGTGTTTCCTCCCACATAAAGACTAAACCTTTTGTGCCCTATGCATGGAATTCAAAATAGATATTTGTTTAGAATGGATATCTATTCTAAATAGATATTCATTTTGGGGACCATAGAAAAATAGGACTTTTTTTAGCATTCCAACGGTCCCCACATGCTCTTTGATGTCTAAAAACTTATAAATTCTATATGATACAGATAAAATTCTATTTTTTCTACATTCTTTTATATATATCAACATAAAAATTACTTTTGTGCTCTTTTTTGTAGGTATAATGGGGAGTAGTAGTCATTGTAAATGAAAAGATAAGAGAAAACTCACAATAGAGAAAATTGAAGCATATAGGGAAAAAGATAGAGAAAGTCATAGGAAGAGAAGACAAGGTATGTCAAATATTCGTCAAGGTGATGATTCTTCTCCACCCGTAAATGTTATTTCAAGTGAAGATGAAATAGAATTTGAAAATGTTGAACATCATATTGAAATTGGAAATGAAAATGTTGAAATTGATATTGAAAATTTTGAAATTGGAAATGAAAATATTGGAATTGATATTGCAAATGTTGATAATGTTGATAACATTGAAAATGAAACATGTGAACCTTATGTACACCAAATTAAATGAAAACACAAGACCTTTGTGAGGAAGAAAGAGAAATTTCAAATCCAAGACATTCAAGAACCCTAAAATGGTTACTTGAAATTGATGAGAACATAATTGAAAATATTGAAGGAAAGAGGTCAATGTGAACCATTTGGTTGTGGGCTTCAAAAAATTTCATTGAATAATTCAGCAATGAAATTGACCGAACAATTCCAAATCGTACAATTGCTAAAGATTCATATGAACAAAAAGTCAAATAAAAATAAAATTATTGTCAAAAATATTTTTCATGCTCTCAATTCTATTGGAAAGACTAGTAAGGAAAGAGATACAATAGTTTCTTGTAGAGTAATCAAAACCTCATTAGTAAGCCATCATTTTAGAAAGGCTCATTTATTAAGGGAAACTTCTGTTGATTTAAACCTAAACTATAAAACATTGTCTAGAGCACTCTCAAGAAAATGAAGACTCGATAGTCCTCTTCAAATGATACATGGTATTTTAGTGGGAGGCTTCAATATGTTGAGAAGAAGCTAATGGATAACATAAAGGATTAAATTTAACAACTTTGGCACTCTCAATCTAGAGTATCACCCAATGCAAAGGATGTTTTAAAGTTAATAATTAGCAATCGAGACCACACACTGCATCCTAAAAATTTATTGGAATGTAGCCAAACAATATTGTACAAACAATTTTGTGAAACACATCCAAATTTGCAAATCTCACAAAGGGATTTTGAATTTTGTAAGCCATTTTATTATGTACCTCTTAATATTCGTAATACATGTTGTAAATACCATGCAGAATTTTCAATGTATCATGAACTATTATGCTATATTCATTCTACTATACATACTAATGAAATGTTGTAGGAGTGTGATGCAATGCAACTTCTGAAGTCATCCAACAACTTGTTAGATTTATTTTTATATGTTAGAGGCGATGGTTGTTTTTTCTATAGAAATGATTGTTTAAATGAGAAGTGTTTGCAATGTGGTGGTTTATCAAAGTTTGTAACATGTTTTATGAGGGAAGTGAACATGATTTTGGAAAGAAATTTTTTGAGAAAAGGAGATTTGAGATAGTGAGATATAGTTTGAAGAGTGGAGGTGAAGGTTCTAGATGTGAGTTGGTAACAAGAGAAGTCATTGTTGTTGATTTTATTTTAGATTTTAAGAAAAATATTTTTTATAAGTATGCAAGGAATAGCCATGGGTCCCAGTGATTGGATCAACAATTCAAGATGTTTAAATACTCTTTCCCAATTGGAAGTATTATATCTGTGGTCGATTTTACAAAGAATTACACATTGCAACAGCAAAATGAGGTACAAAATCAATATTAAAATTCTATTAAAATTACTAGTTTTGTCCACATCACATATAGATATGCCCTTGATAGTACAAAAGAGGATAGTAAGATAAGCAGGGAGTACCTCTTTTACATGAGTGATGATAGATCTCATTTGTCAAATTTTGTGTAGCATTATTCTCCAAAAAAAAATGAGTTCTTGTAAGAAAAAGCTATTGCAATGGGTTGGCATCTCATTTGGTTAGATAACTACATGAGACAATTCAATAATTTGCATATAATTTATTTGTTGAGTAGAATGCATGTACAAAGGGGTGTACCTCATATTTGGAGTTTTTGGAAGCTAGGCATGGAAAATGGGAGCATGATGGAGCAAGTGCATGTGTGAAGAGAGCTCTGGTTAAGGAAAAAATGAAGATTAGAGGTGGTGCAACATTCAGTGACGCACATTCTATTATTGATTAGTGTAGTTATGCATTGTCATGAGGAGGGACACTTGATTTAGAAGTATGCAGATTCTTTTGGTTAGTTGATGAGGGCACAGTGGGAGAGAAATCAAAATGTTAGATAATTAGAGAATCTTTAAAGATGCATTCATTTCAAAGCTTAGATGCAAGTGCATGGACCATATGAAAAGGAGAGTTGGCTTGTTTTTGTCAAAAAATATATTCAATGTGATTGAGACCAATGCAAGTCAAGTGAGTGGGTAGATACATAGATTCCACGGTATCTAACACATTAATCTATAACACAATCCTCTTTAGAAGATGAAATGGAAAGTTCACTTGACTATGACCATATTTCAAATCTTATACAACCAAGGTATGTCTATGTAGTTGTTACACCGTAGGGGAATGAAGAGGGATCAAACTAGTGGTTGGAAAGATGTGTACAAGGAAAGAAGAAGCTAACACAACTGATGACAGTTGATGATGGGTTCATGTATCCTACAAGTTTAATTATTTTTGTAACTTGGTTGTGAATGTATATGAATAGAAAGAATGGCATACATGCATTTGAAGACTATGAGAAACAAAAATCCATTCTCAAGTATTCACACCTTCTTATAGCAACAAATGTTAAGTTATTGAGACATCATGCCAAACCAAGAACAAAATAACTGTGGATAGCTAGTAGGTGTCGATCATGAAGAAATATTGGATACTCTGAAGGTAAGATATGACCCTTCAAGCACACTTGAGTAGTAGATATTTTTTTGTATGGGGAATGTATGATATTGTTCATCTTATTTAGATTCAAGTCATTTCTATGGGTTGGATTAAAATTACATTAAAATTTTGTATAGAAAATAATTGGTATGTAAAAATGTAGGTTTTTTGGAGAACAAAGGTATATTTTCAAGCGATTCAAATAAAAATATCCATGGTAGTTCATGTAGATCAATATATTTTTAAGGTATATTTGATTTGAGAGAATGTTCAGTTAAAACTTTGTAGTTCATGTTTTTGATAATATAAGCAGCATTTACAAGGTGTTGTACCCTTTACACGAAAAATCCCATAGGGAAAAAAAGGAACCAAGTTCATCAAAACATCATAAAGACAATACAAAAAAACAATGGAAACAAGACACATACATGACATAGTAACATTAGAAACCCAACACAACATAGATCTGACCACTAATTTTTCACATTTTCCCATTTTTGGATGAGGAGGTTTAAAACATTGTCCCCAATCTAGTTGGGACCTTCACCCACAATATTCTTGTATGCTTCCTCCTTGATGACGTCTAAAAGTGTGAAGGTCGATCTGTGAATCAGTGAACTGAGCCAGACTATTGAATTTTTGTTCCAATTTAATAACCTACTCTTGCAGCATGTTGAGGTCCTCATCGTTACCTTTCTTGCTTTGGGTCTCCTCTTCCTCGCCCACTCTAGAATCTGAGGAGTGGGTGGAGTCATCCTTAAGCATTCAGTTCATGTCATAGAAATTACTAGGACCCTCCACGAAACCTTCTTCCATCTCCTCAACAGTGTCTTTTTTTCCTTCAGTTCTACCACCAGTCTGCTCTAAATCACTAGAAATCTCATCCACCAAAGCCCCTTTTTTGTTCTTTGCTAGTCTATGGGACCTCCTCACACTAGTTTTTTTCGTCCCCACCTCAAAGCTCGTAGCCACCATGGTGTCACCCTTATATTTTTTTTCCTCAACACGATTTCCTTCATTGTCAGTGGTCGACAAGTCCACCTACCATGGAGACTCTTTTTTCCCTTTCTTCTTAGCAGTGGGTCTATTTTCCTTCTTTATGGGTTTATTTTTTAGCTCACATAACCTAGCCGTAGCCTTGGACTAGGCCAACCCGACCACACATTTCTTCTTTTTTGATGGGGGTTTAGACTTAGGCTCAACATTGGGCTCATTTTCAAGTATGGGGGTTTTCCTCTTATGACTCTTTGAAGCAGTAGGGGAAGGATTTTTGGGGGCAATGTTAGGAGGTTCCAGTTCCTCCACACACACAACCAAGATAGGTTTGGCAGGGCACAAAGCCAAATGGAATTGATAGAGCCTAAGGATTAGGCCCCGATGCAGTGACAAGGGAGGTGGAATATCAGGGTTGAGAGCAGTAGCATCAAGGGAATCTTTGAATAAATTTTCAAGGGAAGTCAACAAAAAGAAAGAAAAGTTGAGGATCATCTTGTGCCATAGGTGATTTAATAGTGGAAAATGGTAAAAGTAAAACACCTTGTATCTACCTTCTAATGTAACATATTTCATAATAGCAAGAGACTCCTTGTCCCAAGGTTTTGGAAGCGCCTTATGATTGAATCCTAATTGCTTTTTAATGGGCTTCTCATTGCCCTTGGGATGATCCCACAATACTGGTTTATAATTCTAGTGAGGAAGGAAAATTGCAAAAATGCTCCTATGAAAAAAAAAAATTGCGTTTTAGGGGTTCACACGAACTGGGGTGTTCAAATGGACCCAAAAGGGGTTTGAATGGACCCTAGTTCAAGCGAACCCTATTAAATGATGGGACCCACTTTTTTGGCTTTTTTTTATAATGAAGACAATGGAAAATTCAATAAAAGGGAGGGTTCGCTTGAACCAGGGTCCATTCGAACCCTAGTTCTAGCAAACCCCCAAGGGGTGTTTTCTCTAACTAGGTCCATTCGAATCCCCCTTTTTTCCCTTCTCCCCCTCTTGCACCATTTTTTTTCAAAATTGTTCCCTTCGAAGCTCGGGTTGAGGATGAAAATGGAGGAGATTTCATAGACCCAAATAGATTATGGTAGTCCTCAGAACTAGCTATTCATTGAATATAATTTAAATATGTTTTGGTTTTATTATGTATTTTATTTTTTAGTTTGATTAAACATAGGTCTTTCACTTAAAATCAAGCTCTATGTTCTGCAAATGTGGAAAAATAGTAGATTATCAAAAAAAAATTGAAAAGTATCAATGCACTAGATATTGATGTCCTTGATCCAACAAAAAAATTTGAATTTCGATACATACAAAAAAAGTTATGCTTTAGCCAGTGAACCATGTCTAAATTTTAAAAGGTTTGACTTTGAAACTTAATTAAGAAAAAAATATTCAATGAAATGCTATGAAACCAATTATGTGCACTAGATATCATAGTTATGAATCTAAATTCAAAAAAAATAGAATTTTATCCTTCATAGAAAAATTTTTATGTGTTAGCCAGTGACGTCACTCTCTAAAAATGATGTTTATTGTTAAAAACTAGTTTTCGAAGGAGATGGAAAAAGAAGTGCAATATGATTCAAAAAAAATTGAAAAAAATATATTTAGAATCTACAGACAAAATGTCACAAATTACTAGTTTGCATCATCTTCAAATTCCTCATGGTTTAGCTACTATAGATACCCGAAAGTGAAGATTTAGGTAAAAAAATTCAATTCAATGTCTAGTTTGGCCAAAAATTGTAAACTAGTATTGTGGGATCACCCCTTGAAGAAGGCGTTGAGACTCTCCAATTCTTGCGTTTTGGTGTGTTTTTTATTTCTTTCCATCATAGGAGAGTCTCATCGCCTTACCAATCACTTCCTCATCCACCTTGAACGAAATGCCACCCATGGTGACCCGCCTATCCTTCCATGAACTAGCAAACTGGAATGACAATCTCTCATCGTGGCCCGCAAGATTCTCTAAAAGCAAGACCAAACCTCCCTCCATATAGATATGCCAAGCTATGGGGTCCTTGTGAAACTCCTCACAATTATCTAGCTTGGTCCTCACCCTATCACCTCCCATCGCGACCCACAACACACAGGAACTGGCCCAGAGAAACAAATTTAGCCAGAAAATGGACTGCCCACCGATGAATTTACCCTTTCTTAAACTATCATTACTTCACCCAAGATAGTAAGGCGTAATAAAAACAATTTTACGTTTACACGCTTCAATAGTCATTTCCAATGATGCCAGTGTTAGTGTAATTAAATTAATTAATTATTACACTAGCATAAGTTAACTTAGGTCAAGCATCATTTAGTCCTAGGTTGCATTTTAATAAATCATTTAATAATGGGGTAATGTCCCCTTTCTTGTTTGTAGGGATAAGATTCCTTCTAGAAGATGAGTTGTCCTTCTAGAACTTATCTCAACATTTAATAATTTCCTAGATAGGGTTCACATGTTGTTAGATCATGAAACATGACAACATCTCATGCATTTTAGGTTTTCTTTGATGCCTATATATTCAAGGCATCTTGTACATTTGTAATCAATCCAATCTCATAATGTAGATCAATATAGAATCTCCATTGTGCATGCTTAGTTGCAACACTTTCTTTGTGGTTGATTTTCTTTCCTAGCAAGGGTCCTCCATTGAAGATTCCAGAGCTTCAGGGACTATGCATCCATAATCTCAACATGGTATCAGAGCATGTCCAGTGAAACATCAACCCTTGATCAAGAAAGTTGGTGTGCGAGACCCTTGTAGGCTTGAAGGTTTACATTGAAGGCTACTTGACTCCACTGGAGGACCAATCTAATTTCTGAAGCAGATAGAGTCAGATTTGAGCTCGCCATTGTCTTTAGAAGGCCTCAACACCCTAGGATCACCTACCCATTCATCAAAATCGGATTCATCAACCCAGGAGCTATTAGAGGTATTTGGGTTTGCAAAATCAACTGGTACGATCTGTACAAATTTGTAGTAAAAAAGTCACCCCAGTCAATTGTCCTCTGAGGAAATTTTTTTTTAGTCGCAGGCACTTTTTTTTCAAAAAAAAAATCGGGCTATTATATCTATTATTTTTGGCAAAAAAATAGTTTGGGGTATTTTTCTATAGTTTGTGAAAAATAAATTGAAGCGACTGGAAATTTATTTACAGTCGGCATATCATAGGTTTTGATTTTTCATCAGGCTTTAAAATATTTCTGCATAATATATGTTGGTGGTCAAATTTATTTAAATATTTTTTAATTGTCGATTGGCAATATTAAAAAAATCAACAATCTCGCCAGCCATTCAAAAGGACTGCAAATTGTATGTCGGCTAAATCCGTCTGCAGATTTAAATATTTTTTCTTTGTCGTCCACATAAGTATTTAAATATTTGTAGGAGGGGAGTAATTTTGACCACCTCATCAGCCAGACCCCTCATCGGTCCCATCACCCAGCAGCTGCGTCATCCCATTCGTGGACACCATACCTGAGGCCTATCACATTTTCGGTCGACGTTCCATTTGGCATGTCTTCTACTAGATGTTTCTTTCAGCTGTCCACCGGCATGTGATATTTGCTACTTCCATCGACCGTTGGAGTTATTGTTGGCATTGGTATTTTGTAACTGGTTCTCGCCAGCCGGCCTTTCCCATAGTTGTCAGCACTGGGGCCCTCGGTCCTCTCTGTGCCTCGAGGTCTGCTCTATCCGAGTGGAGCAAGATTTTCTTAGGCTGTGCTGCCAAGAAATCACCACTCCACTGTTGCTCCCAGGAGGGGAGCACTTTTTTTGCTGCCATAAAGCCCAACAGTCACATCAAGGACCAGGGGCACAATTTTTTTAAGCCCAGGTGGTTAACTTTTGCACCTAATTAGCCTGCAAAGTACCAAATATAGGCATTTTTTTCATTTTATCATAACTTTCACCCAGGGTATCAAAAATCGGCAAACAAGATATCGTCAAAAAGGTAATTCTGAGCACTTTCTAGTGGTGACATCAAATCTATGAAATTTTCTCAAACAAAATTTTACATTCAACTGAAGACAAAACCCTAATCTTGACTCAGAGGCCCGTATCTTCGCAACCGTTCATCAGATTTTAGTGATTCTAGCGGCATCAGGAAGTGATTCAGAGCTTTTTTCATCCGTCCAAACTCCTTGATCAGTTTTAGCTCCAGGTACTCTTGCATTAATTTTTTCAGTTTGGTGCATTTGTTCAATAACTTAGATAACCTGAAGCTTGGGAAAATATTTCTTGATCCGAGTAACATCACTTCAATTGCACATCATCCTTGGAAGTCTTTCTTTGTTGTTGAAGGTCATTTGTCTTTATGTTTTTTGGAGAAAGTTCATTATAGGGCTTGCATATACTCCTTCTTTGGTTATGTTGCACAAGGGTAACTATACACAATGGCGGGATGGGATCACACACCATCTCCAATCACTTGATCTATTGCCTCATCTATATGGTATAGTTCCTCATCCAAGTGAAGGTATTCATGAGTTTTCTTGGAGTTGCAGCAGATATACTGTCTTACCGATATCATTTTATCAGAAAATTCATATCGGCATGATGCAGTTCACAGTCTCAGCGACAGAAGGATCATCTTAGAAAAACAACAATCATCGGAATGAGTCATATCGAACTTATACGTGTCTTACCGACCGGTGCACAAAGAGATATATCAGCCAGACTAAAGCCATCAGAATGAAGTCCTATAGCATTCATCCGGTCTTGCCAACAAAACAGAAGGGGATCCTATCGATGTTATCAGGATGAAGTCAGGGAGTCCTGCCGACCCATATGTCACACCGACAGGATTGCATTAGTAAAGGACTTGGCGATATGTATTGATTATCGGCGAGACTGGTTTCATCAGAGAGAGATATGAGAGTCATGTCAAGTGTTGTTCCATTGGCAAGAAAATAATTATGTCTCGGTGATCAAAAAATAGACCAAAGGATATATCTTGGCGAGATAAGAAATAAGCGGAGGAACATCTGTCTGACTTACAAAGTCATAGCGACATGTTTGCATTGATCGGAGTTATAGTGATATACTTGAGATTGAAGGGATAACTCTCGGGGAGACTCAAAGTGTCAAGGAAACTACAAGATGTCTTAGCGGATGTTTTAATGAACGTTGATAAAAGCCATAATAGAGGGATCGCCCAAGATTTGAAAATGTCTCACCAACAATATTACATGATGTGACAGTGAGAGTTTCAAAAAAATACCTGCTACACTCGTGTTTCAGCTAAAACATTAATGGCGCCACGGAGCACAAATAACTGCATGAATTAAGGAAAATTCAATTGGAAACATTAGTGTGGAATTGATAGCAGAGGAAGCATCTGAGGATAATGTGCCACAAGGCTAACCAAATAAGATGTCAAGATTCAGAACTCAACATTACACTTGCCCTGTCAAGGAATTGAGTGTTGAAGAGAATGCAGATGCGGATGCAAGGCATGTAGACTACAAATCGTTTGTAGCTGATGATGAATTTGTAAACACTCCAGAGTTTAAGGCATTACTATACAAACAAAAGGGAAAGGAGATAAGAGAAAAGGTTGACAATATCACACCAGGTAATGAAGAATAATTACTAAATGACCTAAAGATGTGTGTGGATAGAGAGATGGCATGTATGACCCCTCAAAAAGGGAAGGAAAATGTTGGAAAGTGTCGGTGTTATGATTTTTCCAAGGTTGGATCTTAATTCTGCATTATTTTTTGATAGTTTTTTTTAAATATAGTAATGCTACACACAAGCTTAGCCCATAAAAGGTGACAGAAGTATATGCAGGGTTGAAATACAATCCAGATGAAGGGTCATTAATGATATGGGCCTTATATCCACCTCACAGGAAATCAGTTGTCATTGATACTGAGAAAGCATTCGGGCATGTTATGAATTTAAAGGTTGGAGAGGCTGATCATGTGGCAACTGTAGAGATCAGAATCAATGTAGAAAAACTAAACAAAGCTCAAATTTAGATGTTAATCAAGGAGAGGGAAATTTACAAAATGACTAATGAGAGGATGTTGAGAGAAAATGACTGCCTGAAAGATTTGTTAGGGGTCACAATGAAATCAACCAAGCTGCTCACTCATGGTGAAATTTCACAAGCAAAAGATCATTGGGAAGGATCAAGTGCTTATTCTCAAGGGAAATATGATACACTTGTAGCAATGATTAAGAAAAGACAAGCTAGTATAACAACTTGGTTAAATAAGCTCTGGGGAACACACTCACATAACTTTGTTGCATTGCAAGAACACAAAAGAATGGATGGTAGGATTTTGGAGAAGTTTCAAGAAATAAACCAAAGGGATGTTTCTGATAATGCAGCAATTAAGGCTGCAAATCATCTTGTGAATAAACATCGAGACTTCTTTGAAGAATTGAGAGGGGATGCGCAAGGATTAATAAATTTGATCAGGAAAGGATTGACTGCATTCTTTGATGATAAAGGAGGACTAAAAGAAATGACTGAGTGGAAAAGTGAAAGTGAATCAATACTAAAAGAAATTTTGAAGACAACTGCCGTGAAAGATATAACACTAGATGAGGCGTGCGAACAGAATGGAAAGATGATAAGAATGGAGATAATGATCCGGAATGCATTAATAGATGCAGATACGGATAAGTGTCAGGATTACTTGGACCACTTATCGAAGATTCATTTATGGCTTAATAGAGTTTAATTACCTTTTAATCTATTGTTGTTTAAACATATGACATTTCTGAAAGGACGTGTCCTTTCAAGTTGTTGATGTATAAATATCCATTTTGGTAGCGAAATAGGATATATAGTGAATAGGAAAAAGATACAATAGATTACAATGTTTTACAATTATGAGACTATGATGCATGTTTGAAACTATGGAGATATCAATGAAAATCATTTGATGTGGTGGCATATTTCTAGTATTAGTTGTGTGTTGTGTTAATTGAAAGTACTACTGAAGTTGTCTCCAAGGTTGATATTTTCTAGTTATTTAAATTGATATAACAAGCTTATATTCAGTTTATCGGTCCACACTTGTTGTATCTGTATGGTTGATTAATTGGTTCTTTCAAGAAAAGATTAAATCCTTTTAGTTGAGCCTAGTAATTAGGGAATCTCATTTGGATCATTAAGAAGAACTTCCAGTAATCATATTCTTGCATGTTTATACAAGTTATAAACTCAAATATATATGCCAAACAATTAGAGTATTTTCCAGAAAGAAGTTACTCATTTTAGATTTCTCTTTTGACTCTGCATACCAAATAAGGCTCTAGTCTCCACATTTTCATCATTTTAGTTTCACTCATTATTTATATTTGTTAAATTGAACATATTAGGTTTTAGCCTTGATATTGCTATACAATCTATACCAAAATAAAATTTTATTTATCCATTCCCATTTTCCATTGTGGGTAAATTACTTTAAGAAATAAACATAAGTCAAGTCTACCTCATTCATATAGGTATACCCGCCTATGTCTAGCAGCACCTGAAGAGAAGAAGGCCTAAACCATTTGGCCTTTTCTATTACCCTAAAATGTACCAAGAGTTTGGCAACCTCTTGAGGTATTTCACCTGCATTTTTGAGAGCTAACAAATTGGCGACTCTGCTAGGGAGGCAACTCAGAGTCAGGGCCTTAGTCATAGAGTCAGAAATCTTGTATAGACTCCGTTGGGAATAAGAAATAACAAACACTTTCTCACTTTTAAGAAAGTGAGTGGCGACTCTGGAACATTGCAAAAATTCAAAATGAATGGTAGAAGATCCCAATACAAAGGAGGTCCCACCGGCAACAGTAAGTGGTCACACAAGGATGATAAGGGTAAGAAGGTATCTAATGACATGTGCATAACAAACAAAGACAAAGCATCAAGACCACGTTGTGAGACGTATGACCGTTATGATACATGGAGAGAGAGTTCAAGAGGAGAACCTTGTACTCTTGAAGAACAAAGAAATCCTTTTTATAATCCTCAGAAATAGGTAGAGTTCGATGCTAAACTCGAAGCTGAAGGAATCAGATATCAACAAGAAAATGATTAGAGAGTGGAGGGAAACCAAAATGAGTTCATAGATAATGTAAACCCTCAAGAAAATTACGAGTTCATGACCCACAAAGAAGTAGAAGTACAGTTGGAGTTTCATAAACAAGAAGTAGAAAGAGCAAAAGTTGAACAGGAAAAGGCCCAAATGATAAAAGCAATCCAAGACTTCAAATTGTAGAAAGCCCAAATTGATGCTCAAATAGCTAGATTTTCAAAATATATACCGCCTCATAGGTAAGGAAATAATAATGCAAGGCCTTCAGATCCATCAAAGGCTCCTCAGAATCAGATAGGAAATCAATAAAAACAGTCAAACCATCCACCGCATATTTCCTCACAATATACAAATACACAAACACCTCATGGTCAACATTACGTGCCACATCCTCATGCACAATACAATAATTTGTTGTACCAATATAAATACCCACCTAACCCTCCCCCTCAGCAATACACAACAATGATCAGACAATTTGACTTGACAGGGTTTCAATTATACCTTTACCCTATGGATGGCAATTGGAAAAGTCTTGTTCCTAAGTTTACAGGGAGTAGTGCAATTACTTCCAAAGATCATTTAAGGAGTTTCAATGCTTTCATCCAAGATTTGGATATGCCTTATGAGGATTTACATATGAGGATATTCATGATGTCGCTCACTGAAGAAGCTAGGGATTGGTTCAATAGCTTACCAATAGCCTCTATTAATTTTATCCAAGAATTTTAGGATCAATTTCTCGAGCAATATGGGAATCTAAGTGCACCAGATGCTGCTCTTCATGAATTAGTACGGATTCAGAAAAATCATGACGACTCAATTTATGATTTTAACCAGAGATTCAACAAATTGCAGAATAAGATACCACCTAGGTCAAAGTTGCCAAACTCTACAGCATTGAGTATTTATTTGAATGCCTTCGATCCAAAAACAGGGTATGAACTAAGAAATAGGTTCCCAAGAGATTTAGTTGAAGCCCAAAAGATAGCATTAACTATTGAAAACAATAAGAAAGCTATTGGGATAATCAGTAAGAGAGACAATTCTAGGGTTCCTCAACAAGTCAATAATTATCAATACAAACAGGAGAACACATATAGAAATGAGAGGCCTAGGTTACATCACATGCCCTACAATACAAATTGGAAGGATGGAAAACCTGTAATAGATAGGCCTAGAAACAAAGAAACTCCTTATCCATTAAGGAAGAAGGGAGTGTACATGGTCAATAATAGTTGTTGGTGTGAAAGTTGTGATGGACCACATTCCCCAGATCATTGTGTCATAGCCCAAAGAATGCAAGAAGAAGGAATGTTAGTGGGTAACAGTGGAGATAATCACACAGTGTATTTGACTTCAAATAATTTTCACCTTGTTGAGGAGAAATACTCATCTTCAGAAGATGAAGGCTATGAGTACGATGTTTCAAATCAAAGGTGCAATGTCCACATGGTTGAACAAGTTTTTTCTAATTCTGAAGAATATTATATAGAACCACACTCTGTTGAGGTGCCTGCTCAATGCAATATGAGGAAACTCACCGAAGAGGAAATAAGGAGGTTAACTATTGCTGTAGTTGAAGAAGCAAAGAGCAAGTATTAGTTAATAAATAGGACAGTGAATGAAAAGGAAGGTGTCCCTAGGGGAATATTTATAAAAGATCAAAAGGTGACATAAGGAATTTTGAAGAAAACAAAAAATAAACAACATGATAAAAACAAATAGAATCTTGTTCAAAAAGAGGAAGTTAAAGAATTACACAAATAAAAGTAGAAGACTAATCAATTGAGTAAAAGGGAAAAGGAAGAGAACAAAGGAGAAACACCAGAGCAAAAGAAAATGATTAAGGTGGAGGGTTCCTCTTTTGACTTCACTCAGGCTTTATCTCAGGTAAAAATGTTTGTTCCACTGCTTGAGATGATGAAAATTAAGGAATATAGGGATGGTGTTGTTCAATTGATAACAACTGGAAATGAAAAACATATAAATTCTGAAAATAAGATAGCCACTAAAATGATTAATAAGAAAAAGAAAGTAAGTGTCCCAAAAGTCTGCCTAAATGATGTATTAATAAATCCCCCACAAATTGATCCTTTTTTCACTATGTTACTTATAAATAACAAACTGTTAAGAAATTGCATGATAGACTCTGGTGCTACTATCAATATTATGCCAGTTGGAGTTATGAAATAGCTTGGCATGTGGGTGGATACTAATGGAGGGAAGTGTTATGCAATGGATAGCAGACATGTTCCTGTGGTGGGTATTATGAAAGATGTTGAAGTCAAACTAGTTGCTTATCCTCAGGTGGCCTTTAATATAGATATAACAGTAATTGATAACCCTCCTCAGTTTGGGATGCTTCTATCAAGACAATGGATGGCAGCGGTTGGGGGAAATGTTCAATTTGATTTGTCTTATGCAACAATTTCAGTGAATGGTCGGAAGTTAAGTTGTACAGGGAGCCGAGGATGAACCAAGTTGTAGATTATGTACCTCAAAATCAAATCAATTGTTTTTGTGATATGGATCTTGGGAATTTTAAGATACAACCAGCCCAGCTAGAACTAGTCAATGATGATCCAATTGAAAAGCATGTTGCACAAAACTGCGATGGTTTGTGGAAAATGTACTTTGATGGAGCATGTAGCCAAGAAGGTAATGGAGCGGGAATAGTATTTGTTTCACCTAAAGGAGTTACATTTAAATATTCATTTTTGTTAGAATTTGAATGTACAAACAACGTGGCAGAGTATGAAGCTTTATTAACAGGTTTGAATATAGCTATAAAACATAAAACCAAGTTGCTAGATGTTCTAAGAGATTATGAGCTAGTTGTTTCACAAGTTAAATCAAAATATGCAGCAAAACATAAGATACTGAAGCAATATAGGAATGTTGTATGGGACACAATCAAGTTGCTTGATGCTTTCTCCATTAAATGGATAGATCAGTTGAAAAACATAATGGCAAAATTTTTAGCAAATGTAGCACTAAGAAGAGATGACATTACACTGGTTGGAGTGTCACAAATTGAGTTCGAAACAAGACCCGATGTGCCTGATAATATATACAATTGGCAGGTTTTTAATGATGATACTAACCTCCTGAAATTTCTTCACTATATAGATCAATATGAAGCTCAATAAATTGATTTCAATGCCTTTTTAGAAGAAGTAGATGGAAAGCAGACAGTATTTGGGAAAGAGGTCTTATAGCTTAAAACTAATAAGCTTCCCAAAGGGCTAGTAGCACTGGAGAGGGTATATGATGGAAGTGATCAGTTCCTCATGAAGCAAACACCAATCAAGAGGGAGGATATTGAAGACATCAACTTAGGGACTGAGTTGGCACCAAGAAAGGTATACATAGGGAAGAAAATATGTTCGACAATTCGAAGGATGTTGATAGCATTATTGAGAAAATATAAACATGTGTTTGCATGGTCCTATGAAGATCTTAAAGCATATAGGGAGGATTTGTTTCAACATGAAATCCCATTGAAACTAGATGCAAAGCCATTTAGATAGAAATAAAGACCTATTAACTCGACATTGGAACCAAAAATGCAGGAAGAATTGGCAAAGCTCAGAGATGGGGGTATCATCAAACCAATCAGGCACTCAACATGGGTCTCAAACCTGGTTCCTGTGAGAAAGAAAAATAGAGATATCAGATTATGTGTGGATTTCATAAATCTAAATGTGGCATCCCTCAAGGATAATTACCCTTTACCTAATATGGAAGCTATAATACATAAGGTGACAGGGTGTGAGTTGTTATCTATGATGGATGGGTTTTCAAGTTATAACCAGGTCAAAGTTAAAGAATCTGAACAGTATAAGACAGCTTTTACAACCCCATGGGGGACATATGTTTATGTGAGAATGTCGTTTGGTCTTGCAAATGTAGGAGCAACCTTCCAAAAAGCCATGGATGTAGCATTTGCAGACTTGATTAATGCTATAATGGTGGTATATCAAGATGACCTTACTGCTTATTCAAAAAGGGTTGAAGATCATGTAGAACATCTGGAAAAAATATATATTAAAGCTTTACAATATGGTATTAGTTTGAACCCTAAAAAATGCCATTTTACAGTCACAGAGGGAAAACTTTTAGGCCATATTGTATCAAAGTCCTGAGGGAATTAGAATAGATCCTGAGAGGGTTGAGGCCATAGATAAAGTTCCTATCCCTAAAACTGTTAAGGCCATCCAGTCATTTTTTGGACAAATCAACTTTGTTAGGACATTTGTGTCTAATTTTGCTGAAATCATTAAGCCCATATCAAAAATGTTAAGGAAAGGACAAAAAATAGATTGGACTGTAGAAGCATTAGAAGCTTGTCTATCAATCAAAAAGGCCATCAAGGAAGCCCTTGTCCTTAAATATCCATATTTTTCAAAACCCTTTCAAATATTTTCATTTGCTTCATTGCATACTATAGCTACTATTATGTTACAAAAAAATGAGGAAGGTCATGAACAGCCTGTGTCTTTTTTCAACAAGTCATTGTAGGGATCAGAATTGAAATATGATATAATGGAAAAACAAGCATTTGCATTGGTAAAAGCCACAAAGGCTTTTAGGCCATATCTTTTTGGAGCTAAGGTGATTGCTTATGTCCCTCATGCAGCTATTAAAGATATCTTGACGTAGTCGGAAGTAACACGAAAGAGATGAAGGTGGATTAATAAAATCCAAGAGTTTGATATGGAAATACAAATCACTAAATTGGTGAGAGGTCAGGGTTTGGCTAGGCTAATGGCAGAAGCAAATATCAAAGCAAATAAAATTTGTAATATAGAAGAGGAAGAGAATGCAATTGCAAGTATTGAGCATACTCGTTGGTATGCAGACATCATGCATTACCTCAAATACATGAAGTGTCCAGAAGGATAAAGTGATAGTCAGAAAAGAACTTTAAAGCTGCAAGCATCTAAGTATGTGTTCATGGAAGGTGATTTGTTTTGGAAGAACAGGGACGGGATATTGTTGTTATGTCTAGATGAGTCAAGAGCTAAGCATGTCTTAAGAGAAATGCATGAAGGGATTTGTGGAGGCCATTATTCTACGAAGACAACTGCACATAAGATTCTCAGGGTAGGTTATTACTAGCCAAAAAATTTAATGACTGCTTTTCATACGTAAGAAGATGTGAAGCATGCCAGAAGTTCTCTCGGAAATTGAAGTATCAAGGAGCTTTACCACTTAGACCTTTGCAGGCTGAAGCCCCTTTTCATCAATGGGGGATTGATTTTATTGGGGAGATATAAGAGAAATCGAGTGGAGGACATAAGTGGATACTGGTAGCTACTGATTATTTCACCAAATGGGTAGAAGCAGTCCCAACAAAGCAAGTTACAAGTAAAGTTGTGACCAATTTTTTTATGCATAACATCATTACCAGATTTGGTACACCATTAAGATTGATTACAGATAATGGGATGTGTTTTAGATATGATGAATTCAAATATTTTTGTAGCACATATGGCATTACTATTTCCTATGCAGCTCCTTACCATCTGCGAGCTAATGGTCAGGCAGAGTCCAGCAACAAAAGCCTTCTTAAAATCATAAGAAGAATGCTAGGTCAGAATAAGAAGGCTTGGGATTCAAAGTTGAAAATGGTTGTGTGGGTTGATAGGATCACTATAAAAAAGGCAGTTGGAAATCCCCATTTGAACTAGTATATGGAACACAAGCTAGTATGCCTTTGCAAAATCTATTACCAGTTTACAAGTTTATCCTTGAAGAAGATATAGATATTTCAGAACCTATGGAGGAGAGAATGGAGTAGCTGGCTGAACTTGATGAGATCAGAAGAGTAGCTCAAAACCAGAATATGAAGTTGCAGGCATAGATGAAGCATTTATTTCATAGAAAAGCAAAAGATAGAAAATTCGAAGAGAATGATCTGGTGCTAATGTGGAATGCAAGGTGTCAGGAGAAGGGTAAGCACGGGAAATTTGAAGACTTGTGGTTGGGACCCTTTCTTGTTGTTGGAAAAGGAGGTGAAAACTCTTATTATTTACAAAACATGATTGGTGAAGAACAGGAGTTGCCTATACACGAGCAATTTTTAAAGCATTTCTTCTCTTGAAGAATACAGGGGATTAAGGGTTTCCAGTACATGGACAATTCTTGATAATCCTCTCAGAATTTTTGAGTTCCATGCACATTAGTTTAGGAGATAAAAGGAACAGGAATTGCCAATACATGGACAATCCAAAAATTCCTTCATTTAAAATAAACTCTCTCCATGTACAGTAGTATAGGATCTTTTTCATCTCCTTTCCTTTTCATTCCATCCTTCTCATTGGTCCATAACCCTAAAAGTTTGCCCTGCTCATCCAGAGATCTGAATCCTTGCAATGATCTCACAATCATTCATCCCCAGACGGAGCCACTATTGGAACTGTGAAATTTTAAAATTTTATAGTTGTCCATACTCATAAAAGTTCCCCAAAGAAGCCCATATCATGAATAAAATTGATGTAATTTTCTTTTTCGCCCATGTTCTAATTAGTATTTACCATTTGGTCCCATAAAATTCACTTGACCCCAAGCATTTGAATATATAAAGTCATTTCGGCATGAGATGATATAAGTCTTCCCGACCCATAAGTTATTTTATACTAACACATATTTTTCAATGCATCGACAAGAGGTCAAGAATTTCTTACCGATATCATTTTATCAGAGAATTCATATTGGCATGATGCAGTTCATAGTCTCAACGACAGAAGGATCCTGTCGGCAAAACAATAATCATCGGAATAAGTCATATCGAACTTATACATGTCTTACCAACCGATGCACAAAGAGATATATCGACCAGACTAAAGCCATCAGAATGAAGTCCTATAGCATTCATCCAATCTTTCCGACAAAGCAAAAGGGGATTCTATCGATGTTATCGGGATGAAGTCAGGGAGTCCTGCCAACCCATATGTCACACTGACAGGATTGCATTAGTAAAGGACTTGGCGAAATGTATTCATTATCGGCGAGACTGGTTTCATCGGAGAGAGATATGAGAGTCATGCCGAGTGTTGTTCCATCGGCAAGAAAATAATTATGTCTCGACGATCAGAAAATAGACCAAAGAATATATCTTGGTGAGATACAAAATAAGCGGAGGAACATCTGCCCGACTTACAAAGTCACAGTGACATGTTTGCATCGATGGGAGTTATAGTGATATACTTGAGATTGAAGGGATAACTCTCGGGGAGACTCAAAGTGTTGGGGAAACTACAAGATGTCTTAGCAGATGTTTTAATGAACGTTGGTAAAAGCCATAATAGAGGGATCGCCCAAGATTTGAAAATGTCTCACCGACAATATTACATGATGTGATAGTGAGAGTTTCGAAAAAAGACCCACTACACTCGTGTTTCAGCTAAAACATTAATGGCGCCACAGAGCACAAATAACTGCATGAATTAAGGAAAATTCAATTGGAAACATTAGTGTGGAATTGATAGCGGAGGAAGCATCTGAGGATAATGTGCCACAGGGCCAACCAAATAATATGTCAAGATTGAGAGCTCAGTATTACACTAGCACTGCCAAGGAATTGAGTGTTGAAGAGAATGCAGATGTGGATGCAAGGCATGTAGAGTAAAAATCATTTGTAGCTGATGATGACTTTGTAAACACTCCAGAGTTTAAGGCATTCCTATAAAAACAAAAGGGAAAGGAGATAAGAGAAAAGGTTGACAATATCACACCAAGTAATGACGAACAATTACTAAATGACCTAAAGATGTGTGTGGACAGAGAGATGGCATGTATGACCCCTGAAAAGGGAAGGAAAATGTTGGAAAGTGTCGGTGTTATGATTTTTCCAAGGTTGGATCTTAATTCTGCATTAGTTTTTCATAGTTTTTTTTTAAAGATAGTAATGCTACACACAAGCTCAACCCAGAAAAGGTGACAGAAGTATATCCAGATTCGAAATACAATCTAGATGAAGGGTCATTAATGATATGGGCCTTATATCCACCTCACAGGAAATCAGTTGTCATTGATACTGAGAAAGCATTAGGGCATGTTATGAATTTAAAGGTTGGAGAGGCTGATCCTATGGCAACTGCAAAGATCGCAATCAATGTAGCAAAACTAAACAAAGCTCAAATTCAAATGTTAATCAAGGAGAGCAAAATGTACAAAATGACTAATGAGAGGATGTTGAGAGAAAATGACCACCTGAAAGATTTGTTAGGGGTCACAATGAAATCAACCAAGCTGCTCACTCATGGTGAAAGTTCACAAGCAAAAGATCATTGGGAAGGATCAAGTGCTTATTCTCAAGGGAAATACGATACAATTGTAGCAATGATTAAGAAAAGACAAACCAGTCTAACAACTTGGTTAAATAAGCTCTAGGGAACACACTCACATAACTTTGTTGCATTGCAAGAACACAAAAGAATGGATGGTAGGATTTTGGAGAAGTTTCAAGAAATAAACCAAAGGGATGTTTCTGATAATGCAACAATTGAGGCTGCAAATCATCTTGTGAATAAACATTGAGACTTCTTTGAAGAATTGCGAGGGGATGCACAGGGATTAATAAATGCTACCAGGAAAGGATTGACTGCATTCTTTGATGATAAAGGAGGACTAAAAGAAATGACTGAGTGGAAAAGTGAAAGTGAATCAATACTACAAGAAATTTTGAAGACACCTACCGTGAAAGATATAACAGTAGATGAGGCGTGCAAACAGAATGAAAAGATGGTAAGAATGGAGATCACAATCTGGAATGCATTGGGAGATGCAAATAAGCATAAGCGCCAGGATTACTTGGACCACTTATCGAAGATTCATTTATGGCTTAATAGAGTTTAATTACCTTTTAATCTATTGTTGTTTTAACATATGACATTTTTGAAAGGACGTGTCCTTTCAAGTTGTTGATGTATAAATATCCATTTTGGTAGCGAAACAGGATATATAACAAATAGGAAAAAGATACAGTAGATTACAATGTTTTACAATTATGAGACTATGATGCATGTTTGAAACTATGGAGATATCAATGAAAATCATTTAATGTGGTGGCATATTTCTTGTATCAGTTGTTTGTTGTGTTAATTTAAATTACTACTGAATTTGTCTCCAAGGTTGATATTTTCTAGTTATTTAAATTGATATAACAAGCTTATATTCAGTTTATCGGTGCACACTTGTTGTATTTGTATGGTTGATTAATTGGTTCTTTCAAGAAAAGATTAAATCCTTTTAGTTTATCATAGTAATTAGGGAATCTCATTTGGATCATTAAGAAGAACTTGGTAATCATATTCTTGCATGTTTATACAAGTTATAAGCTCAAATATATATGCCAAACAATTAGAGTATTTTCCAAAAAGAAGTTACTCATTTTAGATTTCTCTTTTGACTCCACATACCCAATAAGGTAGTAGTCTCCATATTCTCATTATTTTAGTTTCACTCATTATTTATATCTGTTAAACTGAACATATTAGGTTTTAGCCTTGATATTGCTATACAATCTATACCAAAATAAAATTTTATTTATCCATTCCCATTTTCCATTGTGGGTAAATTACTTTAAGAAATAAACATAAGTCAAGTATGCCTAATCCATATAGGTATACCCACCTAGGTCTAGCAGCACCTGAAGAGAAGAAGGCCTAAACCATTTGGCCTTATCTATTACCCTAAAATGTACCAAGAGTTTGGAAACCTCTTGAGGTATTTCACCTGCGTTTTTGAGAGCTAACACCGTCCTCTACCTATAATGCATTCCAATCAAGGACATGAGATGTATCTAGATAATAAGGTCTAAGAACTGAAACATGAAACACCTCATGAATGTGTGAGAGACTAGGTGGAAAAGCAAGATGGTATGCTATAGGAACAATCCTCTCCAAAATCTTGAAAGGCCCAACAAAGCGTGGTGCGAGCTTAGAGCCTTTTCCATAACGGATCGAACTCTTTCAAAGATGCACCTGCAGAAATACCCAGTCACCAACCAAGAACTGACGGTCCACCCTATGAGCATCAAATTATTTATTTTGTCTAGCTTGGGCTACCACCAAATGATCCCTTATGTGAAAAACCTGCTACTCCATCTCCTGAAGCATCACTCGACCAAGAATAACTCTATCCTCCAAATTATCCCAACTCATCGGGGTCCAAAACAAACGACCATATAATGCCTGAAAAGGAGGCATGCCAATAGAACTATGACAGCTATTATTGTAAGCGAACTCCACTAGATACAGGTAGTCCTCCCAACGAGACTGTTGATCCATGACGTACATTTGAAGCATATCCTCGAGGACCTAATTTACCCTCTTGATCTTCCCATCAATATCTAGATGATAAGATGAACTAAAGTTCAACTGAGTCCCCAATTCATGCTACAAGGATGTCCAAAGAGTTGAATTAAACATTGGATCTCTATCTGAAATAATCATGTGAGGAATATCGTGTAACCTGACAATGTCTTCCAAGAAAACTTTGGCCACTGATGAAGCATTGTATGAGGATTAGATAGGCAAGAAGTGTGCTACCTTTGTCAACCTATCCACAGTGACCATTATGGCATCATGCCGACAGGAAGAAATAGGAAATCCAACAATAAAATCCAATGAGATGATATCCCATTTCCACTCTAGAACCAGATGAGGTTGCAAAAGACCTGTAGGATGTTGGTGTTCTACCTTCACCCTCTGACACTCCAGACATCTCGACACAAAATCAGTAATATCTCTCCTCATTTCGACCCAAAAGTATAGCTATCGAAGGTCTATGTGCATCTTTTTGACACCCAGATGAGCTGAATAAGGTGCTTGATGCGCCTCTGACATCATCAAGGTACGAAGATCTCCTGAAGAAGGAACATAAATATGACCCAAGTGCCTCAAAAGGCCATCTGACTTAAGGGAATATCCTGCAAATTTTCCCTCTAAAGCTCTACCTGACTCCACCTTAGTCCTCACCTCCTAATACCAATTGTCTGAAAGGAGTGTCAAAAGGATCTGACTCCTCAAGTCCACTCCAAGAGTCACTACCGAAAGCTCATGTTTCTAGCGACTAAGTGCATCCACAACCACATTCTCCTTTCCCTGAATGAATTTCACCTAAAAATCATACTCGCATAGGAACTCCATCCATTGTCTTTTTCTCGCTTTCAGATTAGGCTGCATGAAAGTATACTACAAACTATGGTGGTCACTGTGCAGCTCAAACTAATGCCCCAAAATAAAGTGCCTCCATCTCGTCAAAGCATGAACCACAACGGCTAACTCAAGATCATGTGTAGGATAGTTCAGCTCATGATCCTTGAGTTTGTGAGACTCATAGGCAATCACACGACCATCCTGCATAACACAACTCCTAAACCCTCCAAATAAGCATCTGTACAAACCACAAAATCCCCAGTAGGGTCAATAATAGCCAAGATAGACCTGCATTGGTCAATATCTCCTTAAGAGTCTGAAAAGCTTCCTAGCACCACCCTAACCAAATAAACTTCTTCCCTTTCCTCTAAAGAGAAGTGATGGGGTGGGCTATCCTCAAGAACCCCTAAAAAAACCATCAGTAGTAACCTGCTAACCCCATGAAACTGTGAAGTTCTGTAACATTAGTTGGTGTAGGCCAATCAATGATAGCTTGGATCTTTGAAGGATCCATGACAATTCCCTCACTAGAGATAACATGACCTAAATATCTCACCTTCATCTCGAAAAACTCACATTTTTCCAAATTAGCATACAATTGGTTCTCCCACGAGCACTGTAACACCTGCCTCAAATGTTCCTCATGCTCCTCCATGGTCCTTGAATATATCAAAATGTCATCTATAAATACCAGGACAAACTTGTCGAGATAGGTGCAGAACACACCATTCATTAAATTCATGAACACAGACAACACATTCGTTAACCCGAATGGCACAACTATGAACTTGTAGTGTTTGTAACAAGTATGAAATGTGGTCTTATGAATATTTGCCTCAAAGATGCACATCTGATGATAACCTAACTTAAGATCAATCTTCAAAAATACCTTGGCACCCTTGATTTGATCAAATAGATCATCGATCCTCGACAATGGATATTTGTTTCTCACTGTCACCTTGTTCAACTGCCAGTAATCAATGCACAATCTAAGGGACCAGTCCTTCACAAATATAACTAGAGCTCCCCAAGGAGAAACACTAGGATGAATAAACTCCTTTTCTAACAACTCCCCAAGCTGTAATCGGAGCTCCTTAAGCTCCTATGTGGTCATCTGGTATGGAACTTGTGAAATGGGCATAGCTCCAAGTACAAGATCTATCTTAAAGTTGATGTCACGCTTAGGTGGCATCCTTGGAATCTCACTAGGAAATACATCAGCATACTGTCAAAGGATGGGATGACTATCAAGTGACACCTCCTCCTAACTCTCTCCCAGCTCCAAATCATTAACTATCACTACAAATAACTAGCAGCCCTGCCACATACACCTCCTCAACTACATAGCTAAGATCATCCTTAAGGAAATAGGCCTCTAAACCCCAACTACCTCAACCTCACTACCAGAATCATCTACACACTGCACCGACTACGATGACAATCTATGACTACTCTGTGAGCCTCTAACCAATCCATGCCCAATACAATATCATAAGACTCAAGGGGAATAATACAAAGGTCTAATGTGGTGCAAAGAGACTCAATCCTCAAACTACAACCACGAACAAGAGACTCAACTACGGCCTTAGCACTAGAAGCTAACTCAACCTGCCACCTATCATCCTACTTTGTTGCCACCAGTCCACATCGTGCTACTACATAAGGAGATATAAAGGAATATGAAGCACCTAAATCAAAGAGAATAGAAAATCTACTACCTTATAGCACACCCGATGTCTCAACCATTATACCCTGGTGTTTGGCCTAGCAGTTATCATTCACAGCAAAAACTTTGTGTGATCTACCTACATCCCCTACTATCAGTTCTAACACCACTGGTCTCTGAGTAAATCCAGATGTGCCCCTTTGAGGACACTGTCTAGCAATGTGACCCTGTTGACCACAAGAGAAGCACCTTGTACCTCTTTGAAACCTCTACCACCTGGAGGTGCACTATATTTTTGAACACTACCCTTAGTAACTATATACTACAAAGTTTGGGCTAGCCGATCAAAGCGATAACTCTTGTTTCGCCTCCAATTATTGTCTTTCCCGGACTAAAACCTATCACCATGACAAGACTGAGAGTTCTTTCCTTTAGACTGAGAATGTTGTTGTTGTTGCTACTGATGTTGTTGACCACTCTGAGTGGGTGCATGGTGGCTCCTAGAAGGACCTGCTCCCTGAGTCTGGCCACCTCGAAAATTGAAACTTGCTAGAGGTGCACTACCAATCTGTACACCCGTCTGACTGCCTAAAGCCATAGCCAAATTCTCCTCAACTATCTGAGCTTTCTCCATGGCTACCTCCATGGTTTTTGGCCCAAACACCTAAACACCTCCACTGATACGAGCATTCAAGCCCCTAATAAAGTGTTATATTAACATACCCTCATCGTCTCATATGCCAACATACTGCTTAAGTTCATAAAACCTCCACTCATACTACTCAACTATCATGGCCATCTGTCAAAGCTCATGGAACTCACCAGCATGATGTTGTTTCCAATGATCAGACAAGAACCAAGCTCGGAATCTGTCTAAAAGCATCTCCCATGATACTGAATCTATCTCCAAATGGAGCTTCTTCTCCTCCAAATGCCACCATGTGGAAGCGAAACCTTAAAGATGCATGATAGCGCACCTGGCCATGGTGTTGCTACCATATGGATGCATAGCGAAACATTTTTTTACATCAATTAACCAGGTCTCTTCCTCTAAACCACTTCCAGTCCCATCAAATATGGGAGGACATGCTCACAAAATGTCCCTCATATGACCGGCTAATATAACATCATGCTCAATTGCAATCTCTCTCCTCTTGGGTGACCTCTCTCTCTTTATTCACCAACTATTCACCTTCCTATGTTGGACCAAGATGGGCAAGAACCTCCTCCAGTAAATAACGCAATTGTGTGCCCTCCAATCCCAATTGTCCTGAATTATGATCTCCACCTCCATGATTGTTCTATGAACCCTGTTGTTCCTCATTGTCAGACTTGTGGGAACTCTGTGGAGGGGAGTCCTAGCCGTTGGCCCCATAGCCACCACCATGACCTCTACCACACCCTCGACCTCGACCCCAACCTCTAGGCATTATCCTACATAGACACCACCAAGGACAAGTTCAGGGTATTAGTCGAGGTCAAAAAGGGAAAACATAAACTTCAGAATCCATGCAACTAATACAACTTAATGGGCTCTTGTATATACCTAGAGCACCCAGTGTTTGAACTTGGGCTCTGATACCATGTGTAATGCCCCACCACGAAACCCCAGAGGACAACACACTAACACCTAAAATGAAACAATTTTAAATTTTTTTGAAAGTGTAACATTCACACATTTGCAAGAGAAATATTATTTGGTTTTCTACTCTAATCCCTCTAGGGTCTATGACTACGCTACTTGATACCCATTAACTAAATTAACAAGAAACTATATAACATTACATTAAAAAAATTCTAACAATAATATGGAATTACATTTGAACATTCCATTTAATTGAACCATCAATGGAATACAACCATAACATGTATTCAAAGAAGATCAATTGAATCAAACCATTTAATTACATATGCAATATCATCTTCAAGTCCATAACATGATAGAGATCACATCATTTTACATTTATAGATTTATACATCTAAATAACAATATCTCCTCGTATACAAGAGAGGAGTGTACATAAAGTATGATACATGATACATCAAATTATGATACAATACAGTTACAAGAATAGCAATCCACATGAGTTGGTACAATGCAGAAGTCTTCAATCTAGGAGAAGTCACCACAATCACGAACAAGGAGAGGGAACCCAATGGAGTACAATAAACTTTCCACCCATCCATGTGGAACCCAAAGGTCCACCCCCTATTCTAGGAGATAGCAAAGGGTCCCACCATCACAAGCAGACAAAAGGGAAAAAATAACACAAAGCTAACATGACAACAATGAACAAGTACAGTATAACATCAACGAAAGAACACCACTTCTAGAGGCACATAAAAATCTAAGGAAAACAAGAAATGAGGGGATTCTAGCTTGTTGTAGGAGTGCCATCACATAGTTTGCATGGGTTCTCTGGGTAGATCTTCCTAGGCCCCAGCCCCCATCCTAGCTTACCCTAGAAGCCTCTACTGACCTCTGACCCCTCATGCAACTCTATGTCGAATTAACATACCTCTCATGAGGATGAGGCAGTTGATCGTGCCATTCCAGGCCTTCTCGACTCATCTCAAGCCTATACGAACACTTGATCCATGAGTGAGGCATTAACTTATCTTGATTAGTGTTATTACTACTCAACCCCCTAGTTCATTTTAGGTTATCACTTAATTACAAAACTCCCACATGAGTTACCCAAGTGCCACTTTTTGCGTCAGCCCTCATTGAGAGCCACTCCCCTACTCACAACAAGAAGACCCCCATAAAACAAGAGCAAAGCCACTTGCACAATTACAAAAATCTCATTACAAATACAAGGTGAGGCATAACCCATCTCGCACACAAATCCCAATCATAAAAATGAATCAGTAGTGCATGGCTAAAGACCCTCGTGAATCTATCTCCAAGACATAATCAACCATTTCAAAATAAATAAACATCAAATCCACTATTCAAACTACTCAAAAAGAGACAACATAAAATCCTCATACCAGGTACGTTTCCCAAAGCCTCTAGAAGACAACATTTCCATTTTAACCAAACTCAAAACCACTCCATTTTAACTTTGACACAATTTAAACACAAGTGGCCTATCAATAATTGCCACAAACACATTATCTTCACACACACAATTGTTCTCAAAGACTAGTGTCATGGTAGATTTAGCTCACCCCAAAACGTTTATTAAGAGTCAAAATTCCATATTTTCATCCTATAACTATGATTCACATATATGCATATATATATATATATATATATATATATATATATATATATATATATATATATGCATACATACATATGTACATATAATTAATATTTTGAAAGTTGTTTAACTTATGATCCTTCTTTTCTTACAAATATTGTATATAGATATACTTTCTTATGTTAAAATAGAAACATTCCCATATATAGACAAAAACATAATGTTGTAACCCATTTAAAAATCAAACTTTTGTATTAAATATCTATCCAATATATATGGAGATTAAATATTTTCATTCTGTTGTTTCCTCAATAGTAAATTCAGATAGATCTAAATTAAAGTAACATTCAAACAACACAACATAGGAGTATATATTTAGTTACATTTATAATGCATTGACTCAGAAAACTACAATATTAATTGTGCCTTCTACAACCACAGCAAACCATAGAAAAAAATGTTGATTTGAAAGGCAAGAGCATCGATTTCAAAATTTAAACAAAACAACGAACTAGGAGAGTACGATTTGTAGCATATTATGAAAACATGAGCTCAAACGAATGCATACATACTTCAATACACAGTTCTACATTTAGATGTAGAAATTTGCAGCAAATGGAACATACAAGCCCAAAAGAAACAAGCAGCTCAAGACCCATTGAAAAGGTTGAAGGTGTGGAATACAAATAACTCATTTTGAAAGATAAAAGAAGAGACTCAGCTTAACTTCAAGGATTTAACAGAGGTATTCTAAAACAAGGATATACATGCATTCAAAAGACGAGGGCACACATGATAAAAGGAAAGAAACCAATCTAAAGTAAGGGACGTTTCATGGATCGGCATCTTTAAATTGAAAACTCAGAAGACTATGTGCTCAAAATTTGATTACTAATACAGTCGATTGCTATTAAAGAGGCCAGGCGCAATAGGAAATTCAATGGTGGTCAACGTGCTATATGCATCAGGGCATCAAACGATGTAAGAAAAATAACCTCAAAAGGCCAGGCGCAATAGCAAATTCACATACTATATTAAGGATATTGAATGGTGGTCAACGTGCTATATGCAATGGGGATAAACACACTTCATAGTCCAAACGGTGGCTAGTAACATGCTATTTGTGTGGGAACAGATCGCCACACAAACACATAAGTGGCATGCGCAGTGTGAGGAAATAGGGGAAGATAACAGGGGAGTCATGAAAGAGAAAGATTAGCCATTGCATTTTCTGGTAATCAAGACCCTCAACAGTGACCATACTAAATGTTGTATTAGAGGGAAAAAGTATGGAACTTTGTACATAGTGGAACAAGAACATAATACCGCAAATCTCATTAAAATCATTCCTTGAATGGGGCATTAACCATAAAGTTTTGAATTAAGAGGGGATAGCGCAGATACGTTGTGAAAACTCAGGCTAGCTTAAGCTATAAAACAAACACGATGGAGGACATGGATCTACAAGAAAGGTGGGATTGATTGCAGAAAACATATATTCCAAATTGTAGCATTATATGTATATAAACTTTCAAATCACAAACATTTTCATACTGTATTCTATTCAACCATGCTTCAAACAAACAGAGATGGAAAATTCAAGAATGGAACCTGGTTTAAACGAGTAGCTCGACCAAAGATTGATGTCGAAATTCAGCTCCTCGATTTGTAGCTCCAATTCTTCAATAGCTCCAACAATAATTTCAGAAAGTGCAATCCAGAATTCCCATACAATTTTTCAGAAAAATCTCCTTCAAATTTTCCCCCAAAAGATGAAAGTTTCCAGAACCAGAAGAAATTTCACGGGAATTCTCCTAAAAAAACACTCCCTCTTCAATTTAAAACTCCCCAATTAATAATCATGAAAATGCAATTATTTTCAAAAAGAACAACTGAAGAAGATTCCCTGCTTTTTCCATATTTTTTGCCAAATAATTAAATTTCTAGAGACCAATTGAGTTGCATGAAGCTACATGGTCAATGAGTTGTTTTCAACAGTACTCAAATGGAAATTCCATTTAAAGCTCTAGTTTTTCCCACTTTTGTTATTTATTCAACTTGTTTTTATTTTATTTTTATTTTTAAATCATAACTTGCAATTGCACACACCTAATTAACTATTTAATACATTTAGTTTATTAATTTAATTTCTCATATAATTTGCTTGCATAATCCCATTAAATTTAATATATATTTATTTAAATATTTAATTTTAAATCACAAAGTTTAATTTATTAAAATCAAATAAGGACCTTAATAAATTTTATTTAATCAAGGCATAAACTATATAAAAGCTTTTATTTAATTAACCCAAAGCCTTTTTTATTTCAATTATCTTTATTTAAGGTAATAATCAAACATAGGCACTCATCAATCACATTACTCGATATCATACTGTCAAGCAAACCAGACTGCAAGCGAAATGAAAAGTAAAATGACACAACATTGACGAACCAACATGAACTGACCTTATAGACGGGGTGTGACATACGGATACTCATCCTCGACGAGGATGATGGCTCAATTTGGAGAACCCAATGCTACCTCTAAATCAACAACCTCCATTGGGATTTAGGCACGCTCAAACTTGGCAATTCAGATGGAGTCAATGCCTGGTACTTGCAACCTACAGCAAATCACACGGTTAAACATGTGCATAACGAAAATAGTCAATCACGCCATGAAGAGAAAATTGCAGAGTCGCAGGGCGCTCGCAAGCGAGTGATGCGACAATGTTCCCCTTCACCAACACATCAACACACAATATACCGATATCAAATCATGATAGAAAATACATCTACAATCACATAATATTCATATCCATGATAACTCACATAGACAATTAAACTGATCTACTAAGCATGGTATCATCATATCATCATATATAAATGTGTCATCATAACAGAGCATCAAAAATGTCATAATATCCAAATATCCCCAAACAGTATCATAATGTCCAAGTATCATCAAACAAAATTAGAATGTCCAAATATCATCAAACAAAATCATAATGTCCAAGTGTAACTAAGTCTCTATCAAAACAAAAAGGAAAACTAAGGGGCACTACATGATAATAGCTTTTAGGGACATCATTGACTTTACAAAAGATGGGCTTGGAGAAAATAATAGAAAACAACCAACTTTTTAATCAATAAAATATTATTAGGTTCAAGAAACTTATACCAATAATAATTAATTATATAGGACTAGGACTTGCTATTAAGATTGACATTACATCACTTCTTAATATGATCTACCACTTCTTGGGAGTCGATTAGCATATTATATATTTTGGAGGGGTTGGTATTTAAAAAAGGAGTACCATCCTTCCATTTGATATTTTCTAAACTTTTAGAATTGAATGTTAAATTCAATGGAACTTTAGTATTGAACAAATATTTTTTAATGATTGGGAGATTATTCTTTCAAAACTAGACAGAAAAATTAATCTTAAATTGTCCCTAGTCTCTAGCATGCATACTTATTAGGTTCAAGAAAATTATACCAACAATAATTAATTACGTGGGATGATGACTTGCCATAAAATTGGTATTCTAGCACTTCTTAATATGGTCTATCACCTCATGGGATTCATTCAGCATATCATATATTTTGGAGGAGTTGATATTTAGAAAAGTAGCACCATCTTTCTATTTGATACTTTCTAAATTTTTAGAATTAAAAGTCAAATCTATAAGAAATGTAATAGTAAACAAGCATTTTAAATTATTGTGAGAGATCTTTGAGAATCAAGAAAAGAAATTTTTTTCTTGAAATATTCCTAGTCACTAACATGCCTATAATTAAAGATATATTTCTAAAAATAAACAATCTCTTTATTGTGCAAAATATCAGAAAAATACTCATAAAGCAGTGCAAGGGGTTTATTTTTAGAATGAATTTTCCATCAAACAATTTTTAAATATAAAATTCCCCTTCATCTCTATAAAGAGCCTCTACATTAGTGATCAAAGAGCTCGCCATCTCCCATGCCCTTCAAATGCTACAAAACACATTAGAGCCTAAGGGTTTAAAAAAAAACTTACTAAAAAAATGGAAAATCTTCTAATGCTTGGCCTTTTTTGGGACAACTCATTGAATATTATTTCTAAAAATCGCTTTCCAAGGTTCATTTCCCTTTAAGGCTTTAACAATACATTTTGTGGCTAAGGCAATATCCTAGATTTTTATATTTTTTAAATCTCATACAACCATTTTAATTACTTAAGAAACTCCAATTTCATCTAACTACACATGCCTTTTCATATTACCTTTACCATTAGACCAAAGGAAGTTCCTAATAAGAATATGAAATTTTTCAATTTGATAGTTTGCAAAAATCTAAATATAAGCATAAAAAATTATACTATAAGAGGAAAGGATTTCTTTGACAACCTTGGATCCTCCCAGCCAAAGGAAAAACCTCCTATTCAATTTTAAATTATTCTTCTCAATCTTACAATACATCCAACCCCTCATGTTTTAAGAGAGGAATTCATAACAAATGAATTCCCGCGATATTTATTTTTTCTATTAGGAACACCCCACTACTATCTATAATTAATGAGCCTCTCAAGAGGAGACTCATTCTAGCTAAGAATAATTGGTTTAATTTCAAAAAAATAGTTGTAGAAGATAAATAATAGACATTAATCCTCCATACAAATTAGAACATAGAATAATGTCTTTAACAAATTAAATATTTAGAAGCATCTCGTTATTCGATAAAGAGATACCCTTAACCAAATTTCAAAAATATTTAGTTCTCAAAATATAATTAAGAGCATGAAAGGTAATGAAAAACAAGATAGGAGATAAAGGACATCCTTGTCTAATAGATCTTTATAGAATAAAGTGTTTGGCTAAATAACCATTAATATCAATTTGTGTGTATGTATCATTAAATAGAATCTTGATCATATTGTATATTTTTTTATAAAAAATCAAAGCTTCTAATACCAATACAATTAAAGACAATTCTACTCTATCATAGGCCTTTTCAAAATCAAGCAACATTATCCCAATATTCTGACTAGTTTTTTGCCCCAATCAAGAGCTTCCTAATTGGTAATAAGATTTTCAATAATATATCTACATTTTTATGAATCTAATTTGAGTATTATTAATGAACCTTCGTAATATATCCACTAACCTTAAACCTAAAAATTTAGTAAGAATTTTATATGAAACATGGAGTAGAGTTATTGGTCTCCAACTCATAATATTAGACCTAGATCCCCATGTTTAAAAAATAACTTAATAATTTACTTGTATTGATTTTATTACCTAGAGATCCTTTCTAGACAATTTCTTTGTAAGCTACAAATAGATAATTTATAACCCGCTCAATATTGAATTTATAGAATTCAATCAATAGATCATCAATACTATGAGACTTATCAATTTTTAAATATTTTATAACATCTAAAATTTCACTCATGTTAATCTCTTTATTAAGTATATGGGACTCATCAATATTAATCTTAATAGGGATAATATTTTTTCATAATTTGAGCATTCTTACACCTTGCATTATTATCATTAGCTATAATAAGATCTTTGTAGAACTCTCAAAAATTATTTTTCATTTCTTCAATATTACTAACTTCTAAACATTATTGATCAAGATAGTCCCCACAACCTCTATAATATCCTTGATTAGGGATATTGAATATTTCTAAAATTGATTTAAATCCATGGGATATTGATGATTAAATATTATTTGAAATCAAATCAAATACAATAAATAATATACTTATTAATGTGTATAGTTCAATGAATGATAAACCCTTACAAAATGATCAATTGACATAGTAGTTTACAATAATTGATTAATTGTCTTAAATAATATTGAGGAATTACACTTATAGAAAATTTATTTTACCAAAAAATTCAAGATCAATAGTAATTTAATTGATATTATTATCAAAGATATACCAACTATATATAAATATCAAAATTATAATTCCCAGGTGTTAAGAGATCTTCCTAAAACTATAGACAAATTTAGGCACTATAGGAGCTGCCTAAACAACAAATAAGTGAAGCCCAAATGCAATCCCTATGTGAGATTATTTCAAGGCTAGTTTAAGGGTTTCCATCTTCCAATTTCTAATGATAATTGAACAGAATGTCCAATCTATTGCAATAAAATTAATGGAAAATAAGCATGAATTCTCCCAAGCCCAATCTTGATTAAATATGTATTTTTAAAATTATTTCCCTTTCCTTTCAAAAATACACATGCACACATTCCTTGGATGACACCATTTCAAAAATAATCATCTTATTACCTAACACTTGTGGCTCCATAATTTATACATGCGATTGGCACACTTAAATTTCCATATGTTACTTTTCCTAAGATCACGTGAAAAGAAAATGGGCTTATGGCTCAATCCAAAATATTATGGGAAAAGGGGACATTACATCCCCTCCTTGCGATTTCTTACCCTCAAGAAATTTAAAAATTTGGATGCTTCAAGATGTTAGATCCTTCTTATGTAGCATCTTTAGTTGGTATATCCTTCCTCCTCACCAAATAATTTCTAATGGTTATCTTCCTTTTCTTTCTCTCTTGAGTATCCATGATAGATTCTAGTAATAGAATGAGTCTTCCTTAATCATCCAAATGTGGAAAGTCTTTGGATGGTACAATGTGTTTCCCCATACCTTTTTAAGGCAAGAAACATGGAATATATTATGGGTTCTACTATTCTCAAGTAGTTTTAGTGTATAGGCTATTTCTCCCATCTTTCTTATAATCCTCTAGGGACCATACAATCTAGGTTTCAAATTTTTTTCTCTTTTCTTCTATAACGAAGACTATCTATAGGGTTGTATCCTTTGGTAAACCATGCCTCCAACTTCAAAAACTCTTTTTGTATGCCACTAGTTTGCATAGAGCTTTTGCTAGTTCTAGGTATGTTGAAGATCTGGGCCTTGAAGGATTACAATACCTCTTGACTCTGATTGTTCATATATGTTTCTTTGGGAACCTTATTTTCTATTATTGTAAGATCTATAGTTGTTAAATAATTATATCTATATAAAGCCATGAAAGGTGAGATACTTATGGACATATGGTAGGATGTGTCCAATCATTGTTCTCCCAAATATAACCACTTGACACAAGTTATTCTCTACCCTAAAACATAATTTATTTGGTACCTTTGAATCCATTAATTTATAACTTTAGTCTTCCCATCCATCTATTGGTGATAACTTATGTTAGGGGCGAGCTCTATTCCTATCAAATGAAACAATTCAGACCAAAAGTGACTCAAAAATATGTTATCTCTATCACTAACAATGTTCTTAGGTAACCCATGTAATCTGAGAACCTCCTTGAAGAATAAATTAGCAATTTTGGAAGCCTTGAAATTAGAGGATATGGCACAAAAAATTGCATACTTGGTGAGTCTATCCACTAGAAAAAAGATGTATTATTTACCATTTATATTGAGTAATACGATGATAAAATCCATTGATATACATTACCAATTTTCCTCAAGAACATGAGTAATGGTTGAAGTAGGACTATGGGATAGACTTGTTCTACCATATTCTACTAGATTTAGATGAGCATTTCTTAATGTGATTGAGCACATCCCCTTTCATTCCTTTCAAAAGGATAATCTTTCTATAATCTATTTGTATGTCTTAAAATACCCCAAATTCCTAGCCAGTGGAGTATCATGTATGGATTTAAAAAATCCTTCATCTTTGATTTTTTTATCAAATATATCCCTCTTTATGTAGATTTAGGTATCCCACCACTTTTAACCTATCATCTTATACTCTTCCATCTAATATCTTAGTAGTAATATCATTCTTGACATATCTAGATGTGGCGGTGGTGACCCAGTCATTATAGATCAAAAATAGAACACAAAAGCATCAATAAATAAACTATTCCTATAATATCCTCATGGTGTCATCCTTTTTCTTCATCATCCTTACTAGAGAGTAAAATAGGCTAGCTTGACATTATGTGGTCCATATCTAAAATCTCTTCTTTTTTCTTGTTTATTTCTTCCTTGTGGATCCTAGGGTGATGGTAAGGAGTGGTTCGATCAATATCTTTGCACTAGCTTCAATCTCAATGATATGTTGGAACCCTCAACTAGGTATTATTCCTAAGGGTATATCCTAGAATAAATTTATGTGCTTTCCTGACACAACCTATAAATAATATCATAAGTACATTTTTAATGTCATGGATGAATATTTTGGTGTGATCAAGTAGTTGATCACCTAAGCTACTTTTCCTCTCCTGAAACCTCTTTCCATCCTTTTAGTAGTAATTACCTAGGGTGCTCTATTTCAAATTCTCTTGACCACTACTTCAATTCCTTCAATTCTAAATTTTAATTATATTGATTAGTAGTTTTGTGAGAGTTCTCCTAGAGATTGTAGCCACTAAACTCCACAAACCATGTTAGTATCTCCTAATTTGATCACATGGAAATCCTCAAATATTGAATGATCTATGAGAATCATTTTTATCTACCAAATTCTTTATGCACATGGTATGATAAACCCATCAATCACAGTCACATTTAATTCCTTGAAATTCAAGTAGCTACTAAACCCTTTCTTACCACCAAACTCTCATATTGAAGGAATTAAGGTTGGAAGGGATTGGGTGAATAATCATCCATTTGGTTAATTCCTAATGCACTTCCCATTTGAGTAGGTGATTTTGGATCTTCAAGAGCTTTCTGGCCTTGCATGAACTACATCCTCATTTCCATTGCACCTTTGAGTGTGTGAGACATATTTCTCTTTCCTACATTATAATTAGTCACCACTTCAAACATTGCTTGATATTTTTCTTCCTTTGTCAATTTATGTCTTCATCTATTTATCATCTTGTGTATTCACTTTTTACTAAAATGCATTAGCCCTTGATTCCTTAAGTAGAAAGATCAAGGCTTAGATACTACTATAATATTCTTGGTTAGGGATATATTGTATATTTCTAATTGATTTAACTCCATAGTATACCAATGATCAAATATTATTTTAAATCAAATATATTGCAACAAAAAATATGCTTAATAACATATGTAGAATTGAATGATAAAACCTTGTAAAATGATTAATTGAAATAGCAATTCATAATAACTAGTTACTCCTATTATTACAAAAAAGAATTAAACTTATAGAAAATTTAATTTTCTAAAACTTTCAAGAATAATAGTAGCAATATTATTATCAAAGATATAGAAAATATTTTAAACAATCATAATTAAAATTTGTAGGTGCTAAGATAGCCCCATAATTTAGACACCCAATTTTCACTATATTTCCCTATGTTACTTTCCTTAAGCCCATAGGAAATGAAAAATGGACTTACAAGACAATTTGGAATCTTATGGCCAAAGCTTATGATAGAGTTAAATGGAGTTTTCTTCAGAAGATTTTGTTGGCATTTGGATTTTCTTCTGATTGGGTGAACTGGACTTTGAGCTGTGTGACTTCTCCCTCCTTTTTGGTTATTATGAATGGTGAACCTTTGGAGCTTTTTGGGGCTACTAGGGGCCTTCGTCAAGGGGACCTGCTCTCTCCTTATTTGTTTATTTTAATGGCAGAGGGGCTGGGTCGATTCCTTAAATCTTGAGTTTCGCAAAGCTTGATTCATGGTTGGCAATGGGGGTTGGGCCTGCCAACACTTTCTCATCTCCAGTTTGTGGATGATACCTCTCTTATGGGGTTGGCTCGTATTCGGGAGGCTAAATCCTTTAGGAAATCTTTGGATATCTACCTTGCGGCTTCGGGCCAGAAATTCAATGAGCAAAAGTCTTCTATCTTCTTCTTTAATACTCCCCAGGCTATTCAGCAGCGGATTGCAGCTATTTTGCGGTTTCAAATAGGGTCTCTTCCCTTTTTCTATTTGGGAATTCCTCTTGTTGTTGGTCGATAGCCCAGGCCCTCTTGGTTGTTGTTGCTTGACAAGCTGAGGCGGAAGGTTACTTATTGGACTCATCGGTGGTTGTCTACAACTGCTAGAGTGACTCTTCTCAAGTCTATTATCCAGGCCCTTCCCATCTATAGGTGCTTTGTTCAAGCAGCCCCTATGTATTTCCTTAGGGAATTTGATGCTCTCTCATGTCAATTTCTATGGAGTGGTAATTTTCTTTCTTCAAAGTGGAGCCTTGTTAAGTGGGAATCTGTGTGTAGACCAAAGTAGGAGGGTGGTCTTGGTTTACGCTCTGCTATTTTGAATGGGAAAGTTCTTGCTGCCAAGCCTTACTGGCGATGGTGTACTAGTCAACACAAGTTATGGGCTCGTATTCTCAACCATAAATATCTTAGGGGTGTTTCTTCCTTTGAGGTTCCTCTCTATCCTCTGGAAGGGAGTGGTTCTATGATTTGGCATACTTTGAAAGTGGGAGCGCAGTTGATTAAGCGTGCACTTTTTTGGATCTATCATTCAGCTCTTTTTTGGTCAGATTCTTTGGATGGTCATCCACCTATTCTCTCTTCTTTTCCTCACCTCTAGTCCCTTTATGATGTTTTTATTGTGGTTGGTTGGGATACTGTGGAGCATTATAAGGTTGTGCAGCAATGTGGCTCGGCTGTAAGTTTTCATTGGAAGCATTCTTCTGAGTGGCCTCCTGGTGGGTCTAAGGGGAATAGATGTGAGATTGCTTAGCTTTTGGCTTCCCATGCTTGTAATTCTTTAAGGGGACCTGATGTCTTGGCTTGGAATAGTTCTGATTTGTTTGGGAAATACTTTGTGTCTATTGGTTATAAGCAGCTGGATAGGCAGTTGTTTGGGGACATTGAGGTCCCTTGGTGGAAGCAAGTCTAGCACAAGTTGTCCTGGCCCAAGTGTAATTTCTTCATGTGGTTAGTGGTCCAAAATCGGTGTATTACTTGGGATAATTTATGTAAGTGTGGTTTCCAAGGCCCTTCTAGGTGTGTTTTGTGTCAAGATTGTGAAGAGAGTGTTTCCCATCTCTTCTTTCAATGTTCCTATGCTAGGGAGATCTGGAATTTTTGGTGGAGGGTGTGGAATACGCCATGTTGGCATGTTTCCTCGTTGGAAAATTTTGTGGAACGGTGGGGCAGGGCCCCTATTTCTACTTCCTTTCTTCAAGCTACTTGGGCTCTTGGCCCATCTTTTATTATCTGGAACCTGTGGCTAGAAAGGAATAGGATGATTTTTCAAGATGAGTTGTTCATAGCCCCTCACCTATGGTGGAAAATTCTCCATTCTTTGGGAGAAACTATTGCGGCTAAGTGTGATCTGACTGAGTTAGTGGACCCTTTTGATGTTGGTTGTTGTAATCATCTGCATCTTCCTCCTCTGCAGTGACAGCTTATGCACAACAGATGTAGACATCCTACCCTGAAGGTGAATAGGGAGGGTCGATGGTCCCCTCCTCCTCAAGGAGTCCTAAAAATCAACACGGATGGCTCTTCTTGAGTAAATCTTGGTCATGCTGGAATTGGTGGTGTTGGTCAGAATTACTCTAGAGATGTTCAGTTTATCTTCTCTATTTATAAGCGTCTTCATACTAATAATTTAATGGAGGCTCAGGCCATTTTATTGGCTATGGAGCGAGGCAATCAATTGGGATGGCGAAGGATCATATGTGAATCTGTTTCCAGGTTGTGGTGAACTTGTTGAATAGGTGACAATTAGATGATGTTAGCTAGCAGCTAGCATTGATTGTTGAACAGATTCTCAATCTTTGTGCTTCTCTGGAGTTTATTACTTTCATTCATATTCCTAGAGAATGGAATGGTGTTGCCGATTGCTTGGCTAAATGGGCTTCTGATCATATTCATGATTGGAATTTGGTGGACCGGGGTCAGCTTCCCCTGGATTTGTCTCAACATTTTGCTTACTTGGTGGAGCTCGATAGGGCCATTTAGTGCCCTTGCTTTGTAAATTTTTCCTAATTTAATAAAAAAATTACCCCTCCTTGATGTTAAAGTTCTATCGTTTAAAATACTAAAGAAATACTTAGAACCCTTATCACCATCTTTTAGCCAAATATTTTGTTCTCCAATACTAGCTCTAAGCTTTCTTATTTTAAAAAAATCTAAGTTTGTGTTTTACTTCACCCAATGAAGTAATAAGAGTCTAATTATTGGGATAATTTTGGAGAATAATTTCTTTATTCAACAAATTTTTATGTACGAAATTTTCATACCCCTTAAATATCAAGAGTTATTTTTTACCAATGGATATAAAAAGACTTCTACAATAGCTAATCAGACTATTCCAATAGTTGATGCTTGATCTATATGAGAATTATTTTTTGAAATCATTCCCAAATATTTAATCCCATTCAAACAATCTTGATTCTTTAATAGCTCAATATTCAATTTATAATTATTATTTTTTGAAAGTATCATCATTCCCACTATCTTTACTTAAGATGTTAGTTTTAATAAGATAGTGATCAAACATAGTGTGCAATGTAGAAAAAAAACACTATTATCATCTTTAACCTTCTAAAATAATAATTTATTCTCTTGCACATAAAACTTGTCAAGTCTTGACTAAATTCTTTTACCCTATTTTTTACTATTGCATAATGTAAATCAGATATTTTTTCTATATTTCTTTTATTTTTTCCAAAGGATCAAACTTCAAAATATCTTTTCCCTCAACCAAAAGAATTTATAATTACATTTCTAATTCAATGGAAATTCACCATATATGTCTTAATTTTATTCTATCATATTAAACTCACCACCAATAGTCCAAGAGACCTTTAGTAGTGAAGATCATTTATAACATAAATTGAGAAAAAGTCAAATTTCAACCCATTGTTTTCTATACTTATTTGAATTTGCTTACTTATTCAAACCCCCCTATTACAATGGGAATAGCTAGAGTCAATAATAAAGGGGGTCCAACTCTTATTCATTAGAATAGAAATAACTCCTCTACCTTTTTCATCCTTTGAAGAGTAAAATTTAGAATTTATTCAAAACAAAATTTAAATCATTCTCAAGTTGAAAACCAATAATTTTGGTTAGCTGCAAAAGAATGAAATATAGATGCTTGTTATTATTACAAAAAGAACTTAGGTTGTATTTTTTTAAGGGATCAAAGACCACTAGTTAATGTATATTTTAGCTTCAAATCTTAAAATTACAAGATGGGAGACCTCTAATTTTTTTTATATAATTTGTCAAAGAATCTAGAAATCTTCTCATTCTTCCTTTTTTATATACATTATTGGAGATTTACTCTTCTGCTTAATTTCTTCTTTTCTTTCATCTTTCTTGATTTCATTTTTCTCCACCCTCTCTTCCATTACCTCATCTTTAAAGAGACTTTATGATTCCTTTTATAATATCCTCATTATATTTTTTACATTAATCTAAGTTTCAAATATGCCCTTAGATTCTCCTATGTTTTAGGCATTAGAAGATACTAGAGACTTAGACTCCTTTAACATTAATAATAATTTAAATGTTTTCTTTTATTTTATTAAGTATAATTTTCTCAATATTATTTTTAATAGGGATTTTTTTTTTCATCTATAAGATTCAAAATATTATCTATTTATTTCTCACCCTACTCATTAATTTTTCTTCTTAATTTAACATGTTACAATTATCCTCCTTATTTTCAACATTGGACATCACTAAAATGTTTGTGTATGTAGATTTTTATTTTTCTAGTCAGTTAATTTATTTTCCCTTAATCCTAGGTTTTTCCTACACTTAATTAAGTTTGCTCAGGATAATAAAGTGAGTTTATTATTTAATAACTAGGAGATAAGTGATAAGGTGTTCCCTTCCTTAAATGGTGGAACTACTTTCCACTTTTGGTGTCATCCTCTACTTTTGGTGGTCCATCTCCACTTTCTGTGGTTGATTCCTATTGGTTGAATTTTCCACTTACCTCCTCTCCTAAGTTCTATATAAACTCACTACCTAGCTTGTATTTTCATCCATTCATGCATATTTGCATTGTATCTTTTCAGCTTGGAAGCTCTTAATGCAATTTTGTCATATTGACATTGCATAATCTCTCAGAGTTTTGGTGTGCATTTTTTATGCTTTACCAATTTATATACCTTTGATTTTCTCTTATAAAGTTCTTGGGTTATTCAATCTATTTCAGATTTCTAACATGGTATCAGAGCTTTTGTTTCGAGAAATCTAAGTTCTTAGATTCTTGATTGAGAGATTGAGTTTCTTGTAAAAAACTTGTAAATTCGCATATGCTATTCTCTTGTGTTATTGAACAATCTGGAGAATCAGAAAGGATTTGCAAAGATTTAATTACCTCTTTATTTTGCATGTGTTTTATGAGATTCGAGTGATTGCAACATTTTTTATTATACTGGAAACATTTTTTATGGTTCCTATGCATCTAGAAGCCTTGAGAAAGTCAAATTTGGCTTCTATTTCATCTATATTGGAGATCATTTGACATAGTTGCATACGGGGGTTTGAAGAAATCCATTTTTCATTGGAGCCATTTTTCTTTTTGTTTTAAAAATCTAGCTTCCACTCATTTGTAAGAAAAATGATTTCTAGGTTGTGTAGCCAGGGTTGAAATTTCAATTGGGTATCTTTTATATTTTTCATATCTTGCACAGATCTGAAGAAAATTGTTGTACAAAAAGTGCCACGCGTCATTTTTCTCTTGGTTGAAAGCTAAAAATATTCATTTTTTCATCTTCTATTTGTTGGATCAAAAAACAATTTATGGGTTTTGTTCTTAGCTTCAAAATATTTTTTAGGTTTATGTTATTTTCTACAAGCAATGAGTAGATTTTTCAGAAATCAAATCAAAGTAAACATTTTTTGCTAGAAAACCTGTTTGCTACAGGCTAAATTCAACTAGATTTTCAAAAATTCATAACTTTTGCTTCAGGCATTGGATTTCAGTAAATAAGATATCATTGGAAAGTTGGATATGAGCACTTTCCATCCACAAAGGTATTGAGGAGATTTTCTCCCATTTTGTACCAGATATTTCAGGTTGAAGTTGTCTTGTGCCAATTTCCTTAACAGGCCATAACTTTCACCCCGGTGCTCTATTTTTCGGAAATGAATGGGCGTTGGAAAGGCCTTGAAGAGAATTACATAGTCATAAGGCTAATTTTTCCATATTTTGTCTCAGGTTCATGTTGTATTAGAATTTGTAATTTTGGTTATTTTGAGCCTATTGAGCATTGTATCTTGGAAAAGGCTTTGTAAACGCACTAAGTTATAAAGTGCCAACCTTATAATATTTGGGGGGTGATCTTTGATACTAGTGAAAAGGGTGGAGGGGTCTTGGAATTCTTGCGTTCACTTTCTTTCCACATTTTCTTTTGCATTTCTTCATCATGGCATCAACAACAGTTCCTATTCTAACTACATACAACTATTTTGAGTGGAAAAAACAAATTGAAATTCATGTAAGAAGACTTGGTTTGCATAGAGTAGTAATGGGACCAAAAACTGAACCAACTAAAGATGAAAAATAGTCTAAGTGGTTTAACAAATGTGATAGAGCATATGGAGAATTGTGTGTGTCTCTATCTCCTAATTTACTCTTTCAAGTTGAATCTTTGAATACTCCAAATGAAATATGGAAAAAGCTAGAATATATTTTGTGTGCACAAGATTCTATGAGGGGTCATATGTTGGAGAATGAACTAATTAGTTTAAATCTAGGTAACTTCAACACAATTCAGGATTTCTTCACCAAAATGAAAACACTAAGGCTACAACTACAACAGTGTGGAATTGATAAGAAAGATGAACAATTGATTCTAAGTATTCTCTCAAAGCTAAGTTCTAAATATTCAGTATTTGTTTCTTCCTTCTATGCTACTAAGGATGCACTTGGATCTCAATTCAAGATGCCATCTTCAATGATTTTGCTACTCCTCTCACACGGGAGTGGGATAAGCTAATTTAGATGGGCACTCTTAAGTCTTCTAAGTCTCATGCCTTGGCTACCAACCTTGGCACAAATGAACAAATAGGACAAAGTAGTAATAAGGATAAGAAGCAAAAGAATAGAAAAGAGAAAAAGAATAAGAAATCGGCTACTCCAAAAGCAAGTAATGAGACCTCATCTCCAAAAGGTGACAAGCCTAAGAAAGAGAGGGTCAAATGTGCCTATTGTAAGAAACTCGATCACGATGAGCACTAATGTTTAGATGAAATAGGTTGATCATTTGACACACATTCTTGAGAAGAATAATCTCATTGTTCTTGATTCCATCAAACAGAGTTCAGAAGAGGGTTCTCATAAGGCCAAAAAGAACAAGGGAAAAGGAAATGGCAAGGCCCTTGTAGCAGTTGCTTCTCCACCATCCACATGGGTTCTTGATTCAGGTGCTTCACACCACATGGCTTCAATTGAGGATGAACTTGAATATATGTAGTCATGTTCTATTCATTCCATTTTGATGGGTGATGACACTCCACTTGAGGTGTGTGGGAGAGGGTTTGTTGATATGGGGGATGGAACATTCCAGGATGTTCTTTGTGTGCCCTCATTATCAACTAATATACTATCTATCTATCAAATCACTCGCATAGGTACAGGAAAGAGAGTTGAGTTTACTCCTAATTCAATGGTGATTCATGAGATGAAGAATGATTCTACAGTGGCAGTTGGGAGAGCATATCATCAATCTTACCTTTATATATTCTCTCACTTTATCGTTGATCCTCCTTCGACTGTCCTACTCACTCATTCAAATGATGTGAGCAACTTGTGGCATCATCAGTTTGGTCACTTGAATTACTGCTACCTACAGTAGCTCAGCAGATTAGACATGGTTATAGGATTGCCTACAATTCACTTTTCTAAAGGTTTTTTTCATGATTGCATTCTTGGCAAGCATCCTGAAGAGAAGTTTGAGAAAAGCAAAGCTTGGAGAGCATCACATCTTTTGGAGTTGGTACATAGTGATTTGGCAGGGCCATTTCCACAACCATCTTTCATTAGAGCTCAGTATGTTTTAATATTCATTGATGATTTCTCTAGGTACACCATTGTGTACTTTCTCAAACAGAAGTCTGAATTCTTTGATTCATTCTTGGAGTATAAGGCTTTTGCAAAGAAACAAAATGGAAAATCTATCAAAGTTCTACATACAGATAATGAGGGGGAATATGTCAACCACAAGTTTGTGTAGTATTGTGCTTCAAAGGGCATTGATTTGCAACATACAGTCCCCTATAGTCCTCAACAAAATGGAGTTGCAAAACGGAAGAATCAATCCTTGAAAGAGATGGCTAATTGTATGATTCACTCCAACTCTTTGGCACCACCTTTCTAGGTAGAAGCCATTAACTGTGTGTGTTATATCCTAAACTGCATTCCCCACAAAGTTGTGCAGGGAGTAACTCCTTTTCAAGCTTGGACCGGTCAGAAACCATCAATTAAGCACTTTCGAGTGTTTGGATCTAATGCATGGGCTCACATTCCAGTAGAGAAACACAAGGAAATGGATCTATAAAGCAAGCCTTGCATATTTGTTGGTTATCGAGATAATGTCAAAGGCTGCAAGCTTCTTCATCCTACCACACATGAGTTGTTCATTAAGAGGAGTGTTCAATTTGAGGAGAGTACTTCCAATCCTTCCCTCGAAACTTCTCCTACCACCATCAGCTTGGAGTCCTTGTATCATGATGACAATTCTTCACAAGTTCATAATACTTAAATTCATGATGAGGAGTCTTCTTCCTCCACTTCAGATGATGATAGTGATCATGAGGATGCACACAGTTCATCTTCAAAGGATGATGATTCTCCTCCAGATTCTCCTCCTTCTCCAGTTGTAGGGCCTCTTTGGACTCATCAAACTTTGCATTCAATAGGTGATTGGGTAGGGGATCCATCAAATGATAGGAGAAAAAGATCACAGTTTCAAGATGCTTTGCATGCCTTCCTTGCTTCAACTTCCAATCCAAAGACTTTTCTGAAAGCTTCTGGTGTCCCTGAGTGAGATGCAACCATGCAAGAAGAGTTCAATTCCTTGGAGAGGAACCACACCTGGGATCTTGTCCCACTTCCTAAGGGAAGAAAAAAAAATTGATGCAAGTGGTTCTATTGAAAAAAATATGCAGCAAATGGGTCATTTGACAAGCATAAGGCTCGCTTGGTTGCCAAAGGATTCTTCCAAGTTCCAGGGATTGACTACTCTAAGACTTTTTCACCAATCACCAAAATGAATTCCATCTGACTTGTTCTTGCCATAGTTTCAGCACATAGATGGGATGTTCATCGGATGGATGTGAAGAGTGTTTTTCTTCACAGTGATCTTCAAGAGGAGATATACATAGAGCAACCATAGAGTTTCGTTCAAGATTCTTCACTTGTGTGTCATCTTTGGAAGTCTCTCTATGGCCTCAAATAGGCCCCTTAGGCTTGGTAAGCCAAGATGGACTCCTTCCTTCTGACAGTGGGGTTCACTCAATTCCATTTTGATCCTAATGTCTACATATTGCAGTACGATGATACTCACACCTTCTTGGTTCTCTATGTTGATGACTTGTTGATCATAGGGAGTCACTCATCCACCACTCAGGCAAGTGAAAACCGCCCTTCATGATTAGTTTTTGATGTTAGACTTGGGCTTGTTGCACTACTTCTTGGGGATGGAGATTACTCAGTCTTCCTCAAGTATCACTACTACATAGTCTAAGTATGCACTTAACATGCTCCAGAGGTTTAACATGGCTGATTGTAAACCTACAATGACTCCATTTTTTTCAAGGATCAAACTTGATGTTGTGTTCTTCACCCTTGGTTGATGGAACTTTGTATCAACAGCTTGTTGGTAGTCTCATCTATCTGACTCATACGAGGCTCGACATTTCATATGTAGTAGGCATGGTTTCTTGATTCATGCAGGAGCCACATGAGCTACACTGGAAAGCAGCTAAGTGGATTCTTCACTACATAAAGGGCACTCACAATTATGGGATTCATTATGCAGTGGGTGTGGATTTTGACTTGGTGGGACACACAGATTCAGATTGGGTAGACGATTCTCAAGATTGCAATTCTACTTCAGGATATTGCTTCTCCCTTGGTTCTGGTCCAGTTTTTTGGTAGAGCAAGAAGCAGTCTGCTATTGCTCTTTCATCTATAGAGGTTGAGTATTGATGAGCAATTAATGTTGCTAGTGAGTCCATTTGGCTTCAAAACATTCACATTGAGTTTTTCATTCCCTTTCGAAAGGCCATAGTCATCTATTGTGACAACCAGAGTGTGATTCAGATCTCTCGCAATCCAATCCATCATCAGCAGACCAAGCACATTGAGATCCACATGCACTACATTTGGGAGTTGATTCATGGAGAGATCATTGATCTCAAGTAATGTCTGACATCAGATCAGACTGTAGACATCCTCACCAAACCCTTCACTAAGAGAAAGCTCCTTCATTTTTGAGCTTTGCTTGGGGTGTGGTTGGTGTCATCCATGGGGGGGGGGGCTACTTAGTCCTTTTTTTCTTCTTTTCATCTCTCTTTTGGAGAGGAGTTTTGTCCTACTGAGTTTTCTCCTTTTCTCTAGTTGTAAGAGATTTCTTTGCATTGTATTTGTACATGGGTACCTAACATGGCCTCATTTGTTGATACCCATCATCTTTTACATCCTCCTAAGTTGTGCTTAAGGGGGAGTGTTGGTGTATGCAGGTTTTTATTTTCCTAGTGGGTTAATTTATTTTCCCTTAATCCTAGGTTTTTCCTACACTTAATTAAGTTTGCTTGGGATAATAAAGTGAGTTTATTATTTAATAACTAGGAGATAAGTGATGAGGTGTTCCCTTCCTTAAAGGGTGGAACTACTTTCCACTTTTGGTGGCATCCTCCACTTTTGGTGGTCCATCTCCACTTTATGTGGTTGATTCCTATTGGGTGGTTTTTCCACCTACCTCCTCTCCTGAGTTCTATATAAAATCACTACCTAGCTTGTATTTTCATCCATTCATGCATATTTGCATTGTATATTTTCAGCTTGGAAGCTCTTAATACAATTTTTTCATATTGACATTGCATAATTTCTCAGAGTTTTGTGTGCATTCTTTATGCTTTTCCAGTTTATGTAGCTTTGCTTTTCTCTTATAAAGTTCTTGGGTTATTCAATCTATTTCAGATTTCTAACATAAAATCCTATTAATAGTTTCTACACTTGGAACATATTTATTACATTGAGGAATACTATCCTTTTTTTCTTTATTATAGAAGCTAGAATTATAATTCTTGTCAACTTTGAAAATTATTGGATGATATTTTTTAATGTGTTCATCCCTCTTACAAAGATAGTAGGTTTTGAGTCCTCTATGGTAATCAATCTCACACAAATGCATATTTTTTACCCAGCTAAAACTCAACAAACCTAAAAAATCTTAAATTTGAAGGAATGTGCACTAAATTAGAGATTTTAGCCATTAAGTGATTAGTTATTTATAAATAGCCATCGTACAATTGTGTTATTTATTGGAAAATACCAATCCACAAAGTGATTGTGTTATGGCTTTGTAAATACAAATCTATAACACAACTGTGTTTTATCTTATACAAAATGTGATCATATTTTATATTTATAAAATGCAATCATGTTATATAACAAGATAACATTTTTTATTTTATAAAATATAATCATATTATATAATATGATCATATTTTATAAAAAATATAAAGAAAAAAATAGTGGAGAGAAATGGAGATGGGTGGAGGAGAGATAGAGATATAGAGGGAAAGGGGGGAGATTAAGAGATGTCTATAGAGAGAGATGGGGACAACAAGAGATAGATAGAGATAGGGAGAGGAGAGGTAGAGGGAGAGAGGAAGAGAGACTATGATGTCATGATTAGATTCATAAGCCAATCACGTAGCCCATAGATTGTAACAATATAAAACTTTTTTAGGGACTATGAGGATGATTCATCTGAGATAAGATAAAAGTTCCTTGATATTTCCATTTGACACATTAAAATACCTTCTTCCCCACTAAGAATAACTCAATACTAATAGATGGACGATAGTTATTTCTATTTATTGGCTTCATTTTCTCTTTGTAAGGCATAATCATCCATCTATGTATGATGCACACAACAAGATAACACTCCAAGTGAACATAAATATGCAAACACATGCTCCTCATATTTCTCACTTAGTGTGGTTTTTTATTCTCCAAGTGGGATAAATCACAATTGGGATTTGCTAAATCTTATCAATTGTCTCCAAGAAAACCATAACAACCCCACCATCTCCTATCAAGCTCATAGTACTCTTCAATTTTTTTCAAATTTGAGCATATTTGAGGAGGATTGAAGATAAAAAGTCCTAAAACATGCTTTGGATAATTCATTTCTAAAAGAAAAATAAATTGTAAGATTTGCTTAACAAGAAAAGTGTGGTCGATGGTGTGATTTGGTAGACCAAAGCTTAATCCATAGTTTCTCAGAAGCTTAGTAGTGACTTTTCTTGCTAAGATTATTTATGTGATTTATTTTGAAACATCCCTAATTCCCGTAATTCCTACTCCTTTTGAATGAAAAGGTTGTAATAATTATTAAATCGGATTTGAATTGTTTCCTTAGCCTTTCTATACTTGTTCATAGAATGAAGAAGGTTAAATTAGACTTCAACAATTTGAGTAAATGGTGTAAATAAGAATATTTCATTGAATGGGCTATTTTAGTTAGCAATGTTACTAAGGTATATGTGTCAAGTTGTGTTGATTGGCTAGCCCTTGGGGAAAGTGAAATAGGTTTGGTGTGTGAAGTGTAACAAACTTATAATTCAAAGTTTAAAGTAAATTTTGTTTGAAATAATTAATTAAGATAATTAATTGAATTAGATAAGATAATTAATTGAATTAGATAAGATAATTAAATAGTGTGAATGTTTATTTAAATTTTAATAATTGACTATTTAAGTTGATAAATGGAATGATTTTCCATTTGTATTAAAAAAATTAGATCTAAAGTAATTAATATTTTTTATATAGTACAAAGTTATAGTAGATTTGAACTTCAACTATCCTTTCAAATTTAGAATTTAGAAATTAGATTATTTAGCTTAAGTTTATTTATTTGATTTCAATAAGAGTGTTGCTCTAAAATTAGTGTTGAGAGGAGCTCAAAGTTAAAATAGAATTGGAAGTTATAATTTATGAATTTTTTTTGTGAAGTAAAGTGCATGAAGAGAATATAATTTTTTAGTAATATTACTTAGTGAATTAGATATCATTTTTTCAAATTAGAATTTTTCTAATTAGGGTTTGAGAGCTTTTTGAAAGGGGATTTTAATAAAAGAAAATATTTAAATCACATTAATTTATATATACACATACTCACAAAGGATTTCTCGAGAGATTCAAAGAATTTATAAGTGTTTTTTGGATTCAAGTGTTTACACTTCAAGGGTTTTAGCATCTTCTTTGATTTTCAAGTTGAGATTTGAAAGAGGATGGATTCATATTTATAAAAGGCTTTAGAAGACATTTCAAATCAGTAATTAAATGAAATTGGACTAATTGTGAAATCATGATTGAGTATTATATGGATTCTATATGTGAAATTTATGGTTGCTTGTAATGGAAAAACCTAGTTTTAAAAATAGGGAAACTTTTTGTGAAATCATGATTGAGTATTATATGGATTCTATATGTGAAATTTATGGTTGCTTGTAATGGAAAAAACTAGTTTTAAAAATAGGGAAACTTTGAAATGGTTTGTAGAAATCAAATTATAAGAACTTATGATAGTATAGAATGAAATGAAATGGATTCAGAAAACTTGTTAAATCTATTTTTCTAATGTATCAAATTTGAGAGTGAAAATTCGAGATTAAACTTGAGGTTTCTTATCTAGGAAGAAAGATTTTAAAACTATAAAAATGCAAGCAAAGATGAATAATTTTGGAAACAAGGATCTAGAGGACACAAATAAACAAGATGGTGTTGAAAGGGAAACTATATTACATTCATATCAACATATTGTTGTCTTGTTACTTTACAATGAACAATATAATCTCCTTAAGTAGATGTGGGTATTTTTTCCAAAATGTATTTAGACGATTTAGTCGACATGTTATTACTGTTATAATGAGGCTTTCAATTGTAGTTATGATGACTCTATTAGGTGATCCCACAAAATTGGTTTACAATTCTGTTGAGGAAGGAAAATTGCCAAAACGCTCCCATGAAAGAAAAAAAAATGAGTTTTTAGGGGTTCGTTCCAAGGGGGGTGGGGCGGGGTCAAGCAAACCCAAAAAAGGGGTTCACTCAATCCCCCCTTCAAGCGAACCCTTATTGATGATGTCATCCCTTTTGGTGTCATTTTTAAGGAAAACAAAGGAAAAATTGCAAAACAAGGGGGGTTTGAGCGAACCCCCCTTTGCTCGAAGGGGTCAAGGAGGGTTCGCTCAAAGGGGGGTTCACTCAAACCCCCCTTTTTCGCCCTTCTCCCCCTCTTCTACCAAACTTTTGCAAAATTTTGCCTTTGGAAGCTCGGGTTGAGGATGAAAATAGAGGAAACTTCACAGACCCAACTAGATAATGGTAGTCCTCAGAATGAGCTATCCATCAAATGTAATTTTAATATTTTTTGGTTTTATTATGTATTTTTTCGTTTAATTAAACATAGGTTTTTCACCGAAAATCAAGCTCTATATTCTGCACATGTGGAAAAATAGCAGATTATCAAAAAAACAATTGAAAAATATCTATGCACTAGATATTGATGTCCCTGAGCCAACAAAAAAAATTGAATTTTGATACATGCAAAAAAGGTTATGTGTTAGCAAGCAAATCATGTCTAAATTGTAACTGGTTTGACTTCAAAACTTAATTAAGAAAAAAATATTCAATGAAATGCTATGAAACCAATTGCATACACTAGATATTGTAGTTACGAATCTAAATTCGAAAAAAATAGAATTTTATCCTTTATAGAAAAAATTATGTGTTAGCAAGCACACGTCACTCTTTAAAAATGGTGTTTACTGTTAAAAATTAGTTTTCAAAGGAGATGGAAAAAAATGCAATCTGATTCCAATTTTTTTTTTTAAATATATATTTAGAATCTATTGACAAAATTTCACAAATCACTAGATTGCATCATCTCCAAATTTCTCACGGTTTAGAAGCTATAGGTACCTAAAAGTGAAGATTTAGTTAAAAAAAATCAGTTCAATGTCCAGTTTGGCCAAAAATTGCAAATCGGTATAGTGGGATCACCCTATTGTTGAGATATTGACCACCCTCAACTACTAACATTAAATATCCAAACATCCCCCCTTAAGATGACTCAAGACTTAACAAACTAATAATATCTAAAGACTCTTAATGGTTAACATTTCACAACAATCTACCTTGAATACATACTTTGGTTCTTACAACCACATATGTCTACCACTTTAGGTCTTATGACAATTTTGTTGAGACAACCATTTGCAAGTGTCCATATAGTAGCCACTTCCACTCACCAAGTTGCATGGGTAACCAACCGCTTCAATCATCAAGTAGACTAGATAATGGTAATTGTCATTAGGTTCACTTTATTTTCTACAATAAAACTATAGGTCCCGACACAAAGCTTATTAGATACCCATGTACAATCATTTAGTATCACTACCATTTTTGTGTATTTTAGCATATTACTCTAGTCCTTGAGTGATCATGAGGTATTATTCTCTTCTTTCCTTTTGCCTGATATAGCTAAAGGTGAAGACTTATAGTCTTCTAAACTACATGACACCATTCTTTTATCCACTAAAACTTTGTTGCACTATTATGAAGATCTTTGCTCTTCTTTGAACATCACAATTCAACACTCTATTTGTATCAACATAACTACTTTATCATCACCATCATTGACTTTTAGCATAACTCATGAAAGCATCATATGAATTCTCATTAACCACATTTACTAAACACCAAACTTGACCCACCAAAAAAAACTGCATACCACTATTTACTTTTGAACCACAAAATTTTACTATTAACATATAACAAAACAAAGCTTTTTAATTTATTTATCACTTATCTTCTAAACATTTTATATCTTCTCTAATACTACATTAATAATTTTTAAATAACTTTTTTTCTAATTGATGTATAGACAAAGATACTAGACTCTAACATACCATCTTTGATAGGGGAGAGGGGCCCATAGTGGAGCATGGTCCAATAGTGGGGATAGAAGTAGTCCTCAATGGGCCCCATAGTGGAGCACCTTAATATCCAATTGCAAAACACTTTTTATCCATAAAGTACACAAACTAACAAATCATGTGATGCCACATCAGCGCACCAATAAAACATGACTTAGTGCACCCTTATCGGTCTCACCTTTTTTTTTGGGCCTTTTTGGATACCTCAACAAAAAGCATGTTGATGTGGCCCTAAAACGAAATATAGAAGCACGTAAGTTGCCAAATACACTATTGTACAAAATTGGGAGTGATTTCAAATTTCCACATAAGATTTTGAGAAACATGAAGTTAGGGTGTTCCACTATAGGTCCCTCTCCCCTAATAAGTATACACTAAACATCATTAAAACATAAAAAATAATATGACTATTTTCAAACCAATCATCATTCATAGCATACCTTTCAAGGGATCTAAATCAATATTAGACATTTCTTCTTCTTTTTAAATCAGACCACACCTCAATACTTTTTCATTAATGACTTACTTTCACCATTGTTACACCTTTCAAAAGAGGCACACTTTTCATACCTTTGATGCTTCATTTACTTCTTCACGTTTTTAATGTCATACATGACTTTCACAAGAATGCTTACCTTCCACACGGAGTTCCTCGCTCACAGTTGAGCCTTTGGGATCCTTTTCATACGTTTGAGCCTTCTAACAATTCTTCAACAGCTAACACTGTAATGGACATGACACTACCTGCCAGAATTTCAATGGTAATAAGAGTCACCGCCTTAGGTGATGGTGTAGGAGCTTGTTGTGCAATGAGTGCCATTAGAAAGACCAGTACTAGTGCAGATCTACCCATTTTAGAACTGGTGGGATTCCAATACTCGACCTATTTGCAAACAAAAACTGTTTTTTTGCTATGTCTTTATTATTTGTATTGAAGTCCTCATTGTAGCAGTCATCATATGGGGTCTGTTCTTTGTGTGCGTTAAGCTCACCAAACATGGGGATTTGAGATGAAAAATGACCTTCAAAAGGTATAAATCCACAAGGCTCCTTCTTGAGGTCATACCCATTTCTTATTCATTTGGAGCCATTACACTAGTCTTGAAAATATCCAAACGGCTGCCACAATCCCCTGGTGACTAAACCCATCTCTCATTGAGCTCTGCATTTTCATTTTATTTTTTTATTTTTTATTTTTTTAATTGAGACTAAGCTCTACTTTTTTAAGATGTGCCTTCACAAGAATCCAGCTCTAATATTTGTGAAACAAGGATTTGGAAAACATAAATGAACAAGAATAAGTTAAAAGGACAACCATATTATGTCAGATCAACACTTGTTCTTTCGTTGGTTTATAATGAACGAGATGATTTCCTTAGATGTGTGGGTGGTTGTTGTCAAAATGTATTTGGATTCTATAGTGAACATGTTAAAAACATTACAATGGAGGCTTTCTATTATATTTATGAAAATTCTAGTATTGAGATATTTTCAATTATTAATATTAAATATTTTAATAAAAGAGTCAATTTAAGAGAATTTAGATTCATGTGTAAATTTAGAAATTGCATAGTTTACAATTTCATTTGTTTTGTTTTATTTATTTTCTTGTCTCTTTGTCCTAGATGTTTTCCCTTCCTTGCGATCCATCACCCCTCTTTCCTTGCCACCTTTTTATCATTTGATCAAATTATTAATGAGATCATACATCTTAATTTATCTAGTATAACAACCATCTCTTAGATCCTAAAATCTTGCTTTTATAACCTCTTCACTATTATAAACCACCATCCTTGGATGGCAATTCTTCTCTTTCATTTGTTGTAGGAAAATAAGATATATTGAGCCTCAAAACATCTCCCCACCCTTGAGCACAAGGAGAGGCAACATCCTCATCATTAAATCAAGCTGAATTTTTAATACCAAACAAATAAGTTTCTATTCAAATTCCATTTGAAATCTTAGAAGGAAGCCTCGCAATCTCATTTTTTTATAATTTAAATAGCAAACTTTTTCCTTTAGAGAAATTTTATAGCAAGTATCCAATAGAATGAGCATATATTAGATATTAGAATTTCTATATTGAGTTAGATTTTAGTCTAGATATTGTAGGAGTTTTCTTGAAGCAATATAACGACCTCTATAGCCAAATTAATCAATTGTCTATACCTTTTTGTGTTTTTGCACTAGCTAGTTTAGGTTTCTCATTGCAATAGATTGATTTTCACTTCATCTTAACTTCTAATCTGCATACCCTCACTCTTTGGCCATATATCATCCTTCCCCATCCATTTCCATCAACCTCCATACTCATTTCACCATTTTTTATTTCCCCCATCCTCTATTGGCTCTATTGCAAGCCTAGGTCATTAAAGTTTTTGTTTTTATTTGTATTTTGCATCTTAGATCCCAAACCCTCTTAGATCCCAAACCCTCATTGCACATTAGTGTTCTCAATTCTCATACTAGTCACTTTTAGTTGTCCATCATATTTGTAGTTTATATTGTCATTTATTTCCATTTTTCATCACTCATTACCCCTCTCTCATTGCAAACCCTAAAAGACAATTTTGGTTTTTCCTATATTTATCCTATAAGATCAATCACATCCCATCAAAATTAACTATCTCAATCATATTGTAGATATATTTCCAACCATACCACCCTTGCTAATTTTTATTGTTATTTGAATAGTTTTTGTTATCCCCCAAGTTCCATTTTGTCAATTCTTTTTTGCATCGCCTCCTACTAGCATATACACCTAAAATTTATGGGTTGTGCTTAGAATAGATGTGGTTTATTTTCATGAACCCATTTATCAATATTTCATTAATATTCTATGTTATTTGGATCTAAAATTGAATTCCCACGAAGGGGTTGACCAAGGTAGCATTACCTTTATACATTTATTTGGCAGATGTTTCCTCCTACAAGTTTTTCTTGCATGGTAAATTAAGGAGAACTAGTGAAGAATCTAGCAAAGTGTCAATGCAAATAAGTGCTTTAGATACGAAGAAAAATCTCCCTACAAATATTTAGAGCATTATGAAATCAATAGCATCTCCCTACCCTTGGGAGCACCTCTAGAGGTCTTCATAGTGTTGGGTGCACTCCTAGACTTATCCCCACCCCTAGGCATACCAATTTCAAGAAGCAAAGTCTCAAGCTCAAAATTTAATGAAATTTAATTTGTAGATTATCTTTGGTTTATAGATATCAATTTGGTGTTGTATCTTCTTTTAAACTAAGTGTCTCTTTGCATTTTTTCTTTAATGTGATTTCCAATCCATTTGAGTTCATTTAAAATATACATTTTTGTTTCTCCATATTTTGATCATTCAATGATAGGTGTCCATATTGAGTTTTGATCAAGACTATATTTTGAACAAATCTTAAAAGTTTGAAGCTCATATAGCCTCAAGGACTTTTCCTTGGCTCCATATTTACCCCACCCCTAGGAAAACCTCTTCATTACGACCAAGTCCTTGTGAAAAACAAATAAAATTTAATTTGGAGCCTCTATGGGTAGTCTTGAATCTAATTCAAATAGTTCCTAGTCTTTTCAGGTGCATTTAGTTTCTTTGTTGTATATTAGCACATGGGAGTTCTTATTTGTATTGTTTATGTTTGTTTGTCTTTGTTAGTGTAATTAATATTTAATTACACTTGCATAACTTTACTTAGGTATATTTTAATTCCTAGGTTAATTATTGTCATCCTTATCTTGTTGAGCTATCTTGTTGCTCAAGATAAGATTAGGGTTATGCATACTTTGTTTTTATAAAGCAAATCATCTCATGTAATTATGAATTCTTGAATAATAATATTTTATGCATCTTTTTGCAAAGCTCTTACTTTTTCTATTTTTCTCTTTTGTGGAAGGTTTTTTGGTTTGCATGTCTGATCTTGGTTTCTAACATTATATCAGAGCCTCGATTTGCAACCCCTTCTCAGATTTTTTGAGAAAATCATTGCAGAGTTCGTTTGAGATTCCTCAAGGGTTTTATACCTTGAGCTCATCTATGCAGCGTTTTGGATCAGATTGAGCTTCACCATTGGATTCAGAGCGCTGGAAAAATTCAAGATTGGCTTTTATTTTACTGATTTTGGTCATTGTTTGCTAGATCTGTGAGGGTTTCAAGCTCGATGTTTTTTTGCAAGCTTTGGAGGTAGCTGATTTTTCAGAGCACTTTGGGCCCAAACGGAGGTCACCATCGTGTTCGCAGCGGCCAAAAACCCTAAGAATTCCTTTCGTTTCATCAATTTCTAAGCAGTTGATCTAGAAGGCAAAAAAAAAATTACCAGGGAGGCCGCACGTTGTTCAAAAAAAATTAAAAAATTGAATTTTTTGGAAAAAAAATTGTGATCCCCGCACAGAAGAAAATGCGCCACTAGGGTGCCACCCAACGGCCACCGGGTGACACCCCCACTGTCTGTCGCCAGCCTTTATTCGCCCCCTCAGGCCCCCTTCAGATGAGCGGCGGTCCTATTGAAGCCCAGGAACCCTACGCCCAGTCCCGGCGGGCAACAGAATATTCTGACCAAACAAGGCATATACTGGCAACCGAAAAAAATTTCCGGCAAGGGAGTTTTTTTTGCCCCAACAACCTCCAAGCCGTCAAATTTAAGCTCTTGAACGGATGACGTCTTGATGACATCATCGTACGGTCAGCCCTCTTTGCCCCCTCCTAACCCCAGTTTGCCTTCAAGGAGCAATTTTTTTCTTTTTGGCATAACTTGGGCATATGGTATCAGAATTGGGCAAACGAGATATCGTCGGAAAGCTGGTTTCGAGCACTTTCCTGTGGTGTAGTTTATTTTTTGGTATTTTTCTGTTTAGCTTCATTTATTTCTGTTTGAATTCAGATGTTCATTTATGGCTTTTGAGCTCATAACTTTTTGCCACGATCTTCATTTTTTGCCATATTTACGGTGTTGGAAAGGTATTGAGGAGCTCTATTTTTTTGTCCATGCACCTTTTTTTGTATCTATCCCAGGTTGATCGTTATTCCAGATTTGTCCCAATGGGTGTTTTGGAGATTACTTGGATGTTTTGGCAGTTGGAAGGGTGAAACTTGAATCTTTGCACTTCATTTTAGTACCACATCATTTTATTTACTATTTATGCATGTTTTCCCATTCTCTCCTTTTACAATCATTGGGTTATTGTAATAAATGTACTGAGATAAAGTTCCATTAGGGGGGTTTCTTGCATAATAATCTAATTAGAGTGTCCATGCACTTTGATCTCCATCTCCATCTTGATTTGATGACAGCTCGCATGGGTTATATTTGGTTTCCTAGTTTCTTTTGGCCACATTTTTTCTCTTGCTTGACACATCAAATTCATATCGGTTCACACTTTAGATTGAGATTTTATGGTTATTGATCTGCATTGGTTCAGATCCTTCTCAGTTTGAGCGCCATTTTTTATGGTTAATGTTCCAGAGTCTTTATGGTACTTGTTCCCATGGAAGAATTTTAGTCACAGTTTGGCATCGGCATCGAGATACATAGTTTCCAAATTTTGTCATCATTTCATCTATTGTTGCTTTATGGATTCCAGGGTTGTTCCAGTTTGTGAGTTTTCCAGTGTTCCGTGGCATTGAGTCTATTGTCGCATTATTATGATTCCACTTTGGTTTCTTGTAAACAAAAGTATCTTTCTTTGCTTGTCGGATTGCAGTTCCAGTGTTCTGGGTTTTCCTTCTCTACCTCATTATTGCATTTGTACATGGGTACCTGATCAGGCCTTGTTGTCGGGACCCATTCATGCTTTCTTGCATGCATCTTAGTTTTAGGTGCATGCTTTTTTAGTCTCCCTAAGTTGTACTTATGGGGGGGTGTTAGTATAATTAATATTTAATTACACTTGCATAACTTTACTTAAGGTATATTTTAATTCCTAGGTTAATTATTGTCATCCTTATCTTGTTGAGCTATCTTGTTGCTCAAGATAAGATTATGGTTATGCATACTTTGATTTTATAAAGCAAATCATCTCATGTAATTATGAATTCTTGAATAATAATATTTTGCACATATTTTTGCAAAGCTCTTTCTTTTTCTGTTTTTCTCTTCTGTGGAAGGTTTTTTGGTTTGCATGTCTGATCTTGGTTTCTAACAGTCTTTAGTCATATATTAGAACCAATTCTTGTTGCTAAGTGTTAGTGTAGGAAAAAACTTAATTTACTTAGTCATATTTACATTGATACTTAACAACAAAAAGAATAGAACATTTTCCTTTTCCCATTCTTTCATTTGATGAACCCATTTGACTTACATTTCTAGTGATTTGAATGCAATTATTCTTTAATTTATCATAAAATACAAAATACAAAGATAAATTCATCATTCTTGGAGCTTTCATTATGTTATTGCTAGTTATTTTGTTGGTTTTCATGGTTTAGAATAGTCCTTTCTTTTCATTACCTTGTGTTTGTGATTTTTTTCCTTATCTTTGATAGTTGGTTTAAGTAATGCCCCCATATTCATTTCTTTAAAAGAGTGAGACCTTATCCCACTAGAACTATACCTTTTAGAATCCCTCAACTAAATTCATCCACGGGCGGTTCTTAATCTTCTTCCATTACCTCTATTGATGATACGTTCTTTCTTCCCTATTGTGAATAACTTCAACCAAGAATCCCAACTACACTTGTAAAATATATTGAAGATTGTGAACCAATTTCAAGAAATCAAGAATGCTCTAAATCCTAATATATCCCTAATATACTCCTAACTAATCCAACTAGGTTTATATTCCAATAAAACATGGGCTCATAGTACATGTACATGCTCCTTCATCCAACATTTACCAGCCCATTGAAATCCCTACATCTAAGTTTACTCCCTTATCTCTCTCACCACCTTCCATAGGTATCATGTCCTGTAGTTCATCCTCAAACATCATTCCACCACTACTTCAACCTAGTATCCCACTTTTTGTCTTCCTTTCCATACCATTTTTTCTATTCCAACATGCAACCTATTTAGCTCCTACCCTACTTCTTCCATTCAACCTCCACTTGCCTCCTCCCCTAACCATTTTCCTTTCTAGACACATGTACTTATCACCACAAGAACATCACATCGTAATACTAATTCATGCATCACCTCCTCCTTTCTCCACTCCATATGCATCTCACATACCCCATATCAGGATACAAAATTAAGAGGTATTTGCATCCATATTTTTGTCATTTTGTTGAATAGAGAGCATCCACATTCTCTTTTATGTTTCCTTATGCTAAAAACTACATCTAAAAGACTTTGGATTCTTTCCTAAATATGTAAATATTCATCATTTTTCTTCTCAAACTGTTGATTCTAATATATACCTTGTTGCATATTTTGATTGAAACTTCCAAAAGGGATGACATTGCTTTGCACATTTTGATGAGGAACTTGGTATTGATACTGATAATGCTCAAGATATTGATTGTATTGATGACATTGGTAGCTTACTAGTCTTTGACCGAGAGGGACAAGATAATCATTTATGTGTTTAGAGTCTTGTGGTGTATAAATCACCTAATGTACATGTCGAGCACTTTCATTACTATGAGGCACTTGTGGGATCCAAGGTCTACTTGTATCCACATATTCAACCTAATTAGAGACTATTATATGGTGTGATCTAAGTGAAGCAAGTTGGGCTAGCTCTTGAAGCAACTCAAGCCTTCTCTCTTGTTCTGACATATTTATTTTGACCAAAAAATGGTGTTGTCACAAGATGTCTTCATATTTTTCATTGATTTTTTTAACAGTCACCACCTCTTTACAAAAGAGGAATGAATTTTATCTTTCGGGTTTGTTTTTTTCCAGCAGAGTCTTGATTTTCAGCAAACTTCTCAACTATGAATCTCTTGTCAATGACTCTTTATGATGGTCTTCAACCAGATATGACTGAATTACTCCCCAGCAGAGTCGCCAATTTGTTAGGTCTCAAAAATGCAAGTTTTGAACTTTAAGAGGGTACCAATCTCTTAGTACATTTTTTTCTAATGAACAGGGCGAATATGATTGATCACCCCCTGCTCTTTAGGTTTTGCTAAACCTAGACAGGTGTACCTGAGTAATAAGGTAGATTTGAAAGCTTGAATATGATCTCTAGCTTAGGCAATCTACTCACAATGGCACATGGGGGTGAAGTAGATGCAAGGCTACTGACTAATTCTTACTGCAAATATTTCAAGAATCAGATGTATGAGTAAATTTTGTATAAAGTTATTCTAAAGTTGACCAATGCCTAATCTATTGGGTGAATGGATTCAATGGGTGGATGATGATGATGGAGATAGATTTTTAAGATAGGTAGATCTATTCCTTAGCTTAACTCTAACTGTTGGGAACTTTTAAATGTTTGCACCTTGTATAAACATGCAGGTTAGTCAGCGATTGTACTCTTCTTTATAAATCCTACTGTTATCCCCCCAAATTACTGTGATAGCATGAAAGGGTTTTTAATTCTTAGTTTGAGGGAAACCAATCATAACAACCACTTTAAAAGTATTTTAATCCTTGGTAGGAACCAATTAAACTAAATTATTTGAAAGGGTTTCTAATTCACTTCAACCAGAAACCAATCAAGGCAACCACACAACAACAACAAATGTGTCCTAAAAAATTATATAAATTTGAATAGCTTAAGAGAACCACTTTGGAGACATCACAACAACATGTAAGCATGAAAATTAACACAACAATTGAACGCTAACAATAAATTCTCCAATTAAGAGCATTCTTCTCCATTATATTGCTTCAAAATATATACATTAATAGTAGAAGTTTCTGAAGTATGGAAATGGATGGATGGAATATGTTGTACTAATGTAACCTACTACTACTACTAATGATTTTCTAACCTACTATCTCTTCTTATTGATGATATGATTTCATCTTACATAAATACATTGCATTTTTTAGGGTTATGACCCTTTGCGCGTTCATTCGCTGCAGTTCTTCATTTAATTAATTATCTTCAATTTAATCTCTTTGATCTTTGAACTCCATGAAAATAATCTTAATTATTATCAAATCTTTCCTTTGCTGGCAATTTTCATATTCGTATTTATCCATATGTATTTTCACCATTTAGAAAATATTCTTTTGGCAAAGATAATCACCTGCTTATAACTCCCTTGGTGAAAGTATTTCACTTTGTAATTAAAGGTATTCCTTGAATAAAATAATTACCCATTCTTTAACCTCCTCAATGAAATGTATTTCAAAAAATTCACTTTTCAAAATTATATTTTCGGCACTCATATTTATTTCCCAAAAAGATAGCTTTTTCTTCTCCTGCGAAAATATTTCCACTATCCCCCTCTCTACAAATTCATATTTCACCAATATATTTATCTTCACAATATTTATATGGTAAAATAATCACCCATTTTCCCTAGGTGAAAATGTTTTCACAAAATCAATATTTTCACCTTTTCAGATCACTTATCCCACACATTTTAATTTATTACCCCAAATTATATTTTTCCTTTTCTAGTGAACATCATATTTGACCATATCTTCATTTGTAAAATATTTCACTTTATACCTTATTCTTTCTACTCTTTTCTTTCACTGCACACCTGCATTATTTTGTGGGAGCATCCACAGTAATGCAGGAAGGGTCTTCAATTTCATCGCTCTCCCACACATAGATCTAAGACCCCCTATGCGAACATGGGAATGCTCACTGCTCACCCACACACCCTTCAAATTACACCTGCAATAAAGCAGAAAACATTGGGTCACCTTGATTTTGAACATTACACGATGCTCCCATCTTGACACGAGTAGGAGAGATGCTTCCAACTCTAGCCCATGGTTTTGACATTTTTGTTGCTTTTCATGTTCTGCTATTTCTTTACACACTTTGGCAGCATCAAGCAAATGTTTACAGTAGTCAACCTGCAACTCTATCTTCCTTTTTTCAAAGCCATGTGTATGAAAGTGTGCCACAACTGCTAGTTGGTTGAACACACAGTGTGCATTTATCAATTTTGAAACTGCTTTACGATCCATGACTTATTATACTATTCTTCCTTGTTCTTGTGTTAAGCGCTACTTCTCCTCTGTATTAGTTTTTCCTCCAAGGCCGCACGGGTTATTCTTCATTCTGAAGAAAAATCATCGATCAAAAACTTTCCCTTCTCTATAAGAGCATAATTGTCACTTTTAATGGAACAATGTTCTCTCCTTGATCATATCTGACATGCACTCTTCCTTTTCACTCATTTAAATTTCATTCTTCGCTTCCCTTTGTTTACAAAGTTAAACTTTAAAAATAATGATATATTTAGGGTTTCAAAAGCTGCCCAAAATTCATTTTAAAACATATCAAATGTTTTAAATTTTAAGTCATTTGAATTTTAGCATTTGAGGAAAATTTCTTAATTTCGAGGGAAAACAAAGTAATTTCACTACAGCCACATAGAGCATCCTAGAGCCACAAAAATTTTCAAGGGACCGCAATCAATCATTTCGGAAGTGGGTTTCCAACGGATTTTGAATAGCTTGCCAAATTGAGGTACTTCCTTTGTAAATTGCCCTATCGGAGAAATGAATTTTTAAAATAATGCACCAAATGAGATCGACATCCAACAAAATTGAAATTGGGAACATTTGAGGCCAAAACACCAACTGGGTCACCCTTAAAATTTGAAGATTTGCAACCTTTTTGGGGTCCCAAATCTAGTCTGGGAGTAGTTGTAAAACAATTAAAAAGCATACCAAAACTCTTCCAATAACCATGAAAATGCACAAATATATAGACATATGATCCAAAAAATTATTGCAACAAACAGCTTGAAAAAACTCATCCCGAAGTGTGAGATATCAACATTCAAAATGGCCCACTTGGCCTTTTGCTGCAACTGCACTTGTCTGAACTCAACTGAAACTCATCAACTTGCCTCCTTGAAAAATTATTAAATTTGATTATGGGAAGTTGTAACTTGGAGGGTTGGTTCTTTTAGGATCCATGAATACGCATGCAAAAGGGTTTTTCACCAAACCTCTTCCTTCATAAGATATCAAGTATAAAAGTTGACCTTTTTGCAGCTCTCTGGAAGTGTAGTCACAAAAATTGTGTAAAACCCATTTGGTTTTGACTCTGAAAAAATACCAAATGAAGAGTTGAGGCTTTGAGAATTGGCATGAAGGTATATTTACATGGGAAGAATATGGAATTCCAATTGGTTTTTCTTGACGATCTTTTAGTTGCTCAATATTGTCCTCCAAAGTTGACCCTTTTGGTAGTTTTAACGTTGTGTGAACAACAGACCTTCCTAGAACCCTCCAACTTGGCCTTTTGAAACCCTGTCAAAACCAATCATATGAAGCTGAAAACAGGTGTACATACTTACATATGATAGATAAACATATTTGTAAAGTGATTTTGCATGAAACTGAAGAGGCTTCAAGTTGTGATTTTTCAAAGTGGGGCATTTGAGAAGATTTTCCAATTGTACTTCTGAGTGTTGAAATCAAACTTTTCATCATGAGAACCTAAAAATTTTGCAAAAAATTGTAGGAAATTTCAGGTTCCAACACACCCATCTTTGTCCACCCCATCTCACCAAATTTTTAATACTACTCTCTTATCTTCATCTTCATCTTCTCATATTGATCCTACAATTTCCTCTATCTTACAAACTCAAGATAAGTTGCAATATACCTTCATCATAACCCACTCTCATGAAATTCTTGCTCACCCTTTCCCTCTATAATTCATGGCATCTCACCTCCCAGTTTATGGAAAAAAAAGAGATCCCACATCACACATAAATTTTCTATTCATTTTTCCTTGACTATATGTACAATGATCACTGCATGTTCAATGTTTTTCCCAATATCACTTAAACGAAATGATCTTAAGTGGTTATATTCACTCTCTCATGGTTCTATTCACACATTTGAATGATAAAAAAATAATTTATGAACCAAGTTTCCAAATTTAGATTCAATCAGAGTGAGATTCATCAACTTAATTCATTCTAAGAAATTATAATGGAAAAAATCAATGACTTTGTGTTGGTATTCTAGTCTATCTTGTCCAAAATGAATCACCACATTTTAGGCATAGAAATATAGAGGGTCTTCATGGACAATATTCTATCCTCTATTAGAGAATATACTTTTATAAATACAACACCTTCAACAATTTATGTGTCTTGTTAAGGGATAATGAGATAAAAATATATATAAGCTAGAACATCCCATATCAACCACTACCACATCAATGACTAACAAAAAATTTAAAAAAACATACAAAAACCATTTGCTAACAACAAGAAAGAAGTTGTAGACACTAAAAATTATCTTGAGCCTACGAGACATTTTCTCCCTATGTTTTGTCTAACCCTAATTTTGTCCTTCATCTTTTCCATCATAATTAAATAGTTTAAATTATTTCATTATTTGATTTTATTCTAAGATTAATTAAATAATATTCTCCCTCTTCTTTTGTTAATTAAACAATTTTAATTGCTGCCACAATTTTCTCCTCTTAAATTTTCCACCCTCCACCTTTCTCTCCACTTAACTCTTACTTTTTTCTATTTCCTCCACTTATCTCTTCCATTTGTCATTTTTTAAATGAGAAAATTTCCCTTGCATACTCTCTCATTCAATCTCATTCGTTGATCATCTATCGAATCCTGACCGTTCATCATGCCAACGTTTCCTATAAATTCAAATGGAATTCCTTCACAATTCAACCACAATATTCAAAATCTCACCATAATTATCAGCATAAGCTTAGCGCATTTGTGCACATAAAAATTTGAGAGCTACATTCCCAACTTGAAAAGGTGAGATGGAGAAAGACAATGAAGGTGATTCAATGGTGCTGTAAGAAGGTATATTGCTTTTTTTAAATTTGTCTCATTTCTTATGTCATTTTGTTCTTCATTGATAGACTAGGATCTTATGCTTGAATCTAACAGTTTTGTGGTTGTTGTTCATGATTTAAGCATCTAGACTAATTTATGATCCATACATAAGCAATCAACACATTGTCAATAATCAATCCAAATCCATCTTCTCCTTCATTTTCTCCACTTCCCTTAACTATCTTCCTCTAATTTCATCTCCCTTAAACCTGGACCATTTTGATAGTTCACAAAATTAGTAGAATCCTATCAAATAGTGATGAACCAAGCTCTTTCAATTTCCCCCAATTCATCATCTAGAAAAATTATCCCATTGCCCAAGAACTATAATTCCAATTCCTTATGTCAATATCATATAGTTCTTGGACATGACACAAAAAATTTATGGCCCTAAAAAATAAAATACAAGACTTAATTAATGATAATACCATTACCTTTAGCAAGGTGAATGATAAGGAAATTCTTTTGTTACCTTGCCCAATCAAAACCTACAAATTTTCACCAACCCCTTTCACACAACTCTAATAACATTGAATTGACCAACATCTTGGAGTCTCCTTGTGTGCATTCAAACAATTAATTTAAATCCTTTTTTGATATGATTCTTATGGTAGCCTTAGGTTTACTAAGTGGAGACTTACATCCTACTCAAATCACTATTGTCATCCTTGACATGACATTTACACAAAAGGAAGTTCTTGATAATAATTGTCATGGAACTTTCTACATACTGCACTTTGTGAATAAAAATTATTGTGAGGGAATTCTCGTTGACTCCAACTCTCCTTACAACATTGCTATAAAATAATAAATTATAACATCAAAACCCATCATAATACTTATCATACTAGAGAGGTATGTTTGAAGTTTTAAAATGCTACTTCTATTGAGACCCTTGATAATATCATCCCACCTATGAAAATTAGCTCTAAATTCACCCAATCCTAGTACATCTAATGTTAATATCCAAATTCTTCCATATTATTCTTATAATACCTTGGATAGATGAATTTAAAGTAATACATTTTTCCCTCTTCCAATATGTCAAGTATGTATATGAATATTTTGTCATTACAATCCCTTAATCAATGTTCAAGCTTTTATGCATAAATATAAACTTTACCATGGATTACTTTGTTATAAAACTAAAATTAGCACCACTACACCACAAAGATCTAATATATGAATGGTTTGCTAACTATGTAATTCATAAACACAAATTTAATTAGGACAATCATCATGGTCTCAAATGCAAAGTTATTAATCTCCCATTAATGATGTGTTCGTCAATATATGGCCTACCTTACCCTTTAGATAAACTTTTCAACCTTCATCACCTTCACATTCACTTCATTCTCAATGTGTCCCTCCACCAAACCTTTCCAAGCTCCTACCCACTTCCATAATCTCCATCTCCCACCCTATCATACAATAACAATAAGAAAATATCTACTATCATTCTCAACATTTGCCTCCATCTAATTCTCCCTCTTATATACTCCTACCACTTCCACCTACACCAATCTTTCATATCAACCTTCAACACAACTAATAATCATCTACCTAGACTTCTCATCTTTATTCTACCAACCCACCCTCATCATCACCAACCAAAAAGAAATCTAAGGAATTAAAAATTGTTTTCTTGTAACTTCCCCTCATATTGACCATCCTCTTCCATAATATAGTCTAACCCTTCCTCTTCATCATCAATTCATTATATCTATCTTACACCCTCTAATACTCTTCACAACCACCCACCTTCACTAATTCATATTGATCACTCATCCCCTTCATCTTCTATTACACAAGGCATACACATTAATAGTACCCTAGTCCCTTGCCTTAAGGGCCTTGATCTTTACCCTCCCCTTGATTCATTACTTATTCCTCCCATTAACCCAAAATTAACTCATTCATATTCACTATCACTTCATTCTTTCTCACCACCACCTAATGTTGTGTTCAACACTCACTAAAATTCCACCGCTTAGCTCCATATTCATCCCACCAATATATGTAAATGATTTTTTTGGATTTTATTTCTCAAATGATGACCATGTGATTGATGATATTCTACCTTATATGCCTTGTGTGTGTATTTCTCTCTTATCCTAAATTTTACCTGTAGTTTTTTTCCTTCTACTTACTACCCAATGTCATGTGATGAGCTATTCTTCCAAGCACTACTAGGGAGAAATGAGTGATGTTTTTGTGTTCATTTACTACTAACATGTAATGAGCTATTATTCCATGCACTATTGGGGAGTCAATATTTCTTGGTATCTTGTGCCTTGTTCCATTGTTCACTTTTCCTTCATAAGTTTGTTCCTTGTATTTCCTTCCATGTGTCATTTATTTTTATTTCTTCCCTATATTTATTTCTTTGTTTTTGTTGAAAACTTTAGGGGTGATGTAATTTTCCATTCCTCTCCATGTTGACCCAAGTTAACCTCACATTCTCATAATGTGTTTCATAAATATTGTGACATTATTCTTCATTTTGATTTTGTATTTTTCTTTTTACTTTCTCCTGTCTATTTTTCTATTCTTTAATTTTTTTTCCCTATAAGTGTGTGTAAGATTACAACTCAAATTGACAAGTTCCTTACTATCATCCCTCACTCATGAAAATAAAACCTTTCCCAAAACCATCCTATCATATGCTTATTTTCTTACACACTATCCTTCACCCCTTTACCCCTTTTCATGTATCAAAGATTACATTGTTTGACATGGTTTCATACCTACTCACATCCCCTCTTGTTATGATAATTTTTTAGCCTTTTATCATGTGGACTTTTAGATATTTGGTGCATATCCACATGCACCTTACACTTTCCACTTACTCATTCTTTTAACTAATATGTTGGCTATGGAAATCAAACTAAGGATCATGAATTCTTTATCCTCATCTATATATTCCTAATATTTGAAACTTAATTACAACTCTTACAACCCTATCAATGGATCAATTCCCCCTTATTTATTTGGGTAGACATGAATACTATTAATCATTCCCCTATTTCCTTGAGTATACATGAATACCATTAAGCATGCAAACAATCATCCTAATGAATGGGAACTTCAAACTAAACTTTAAGGTGACATCCAAAATTAACAATAAATATACACAAAAGCCTAGTATAATCCTTTTTGATGATCCCTTGCATGTTAATAGTTGCATGGGTTTAGATCATAGGGGTGACATCAATAAAATATTTGATGAGTATGATAATACTACTAATTAGTAGCTCTAGCTTAAGATATGGAGATATCACCCAAAGAATGTAAGCCTAGGAGATGAACCTAAATATCAAATCAAGGCAACTCCAAGGTTAAGTCAAATCAAAATAAAGCACTTTTCTATATTCAAGATGTCTCACTTCTTGTGTATTTTTTTTTCTTTGATCTACTTCATAATCCATTCTAGAATTAGCAAAAATATATTATTATTTTTATGCTAGTGTCCATGACCTAATAATGAGACACTATCTTAGCATATATCAATTCTAGCATTTCCTTTTCCCAACACTTACATGTTTCTCTCTTCCTATTATCCCTTAAAATATAGGATCAACATGGAAAAGCTATCTAGACAACTCATAGACAAACACATATACCTCTTCTCCCCTATGCACATCCTACACCATTACATTATGTTTTCTATAGATAACTCGCCACCAAAATGTATATTTTAATAGTGTGGAGGCACATACATTTATAATGTGTGTATCTACAAACAAGTATATCAATCCAACTCATGTGACAAGAGAAAGTGAAGCAAGGGAGTGCCTACAAGACTACCTTTTCATAAAGGAGAAGTGTCCTAAATATGGCAATAGAGTTTGTGAAAAAAAATTGTGGTGTGGATAATATGGGGGTTTTCCCTCACAAACTTGTAAAGAGGTGTAGTGATGATTCTATGAGTTTCCATAGTAAGGTCTTGTATTTATTCAAGCTTGTGGTGAGAAATTTCTAGAAATAGGTCAAGGTGATGGTTTCCACTTCAAATAAAATATTAAAATATGGAAAGACAACTACCTACTCCTAACCATTTTCTTATTGTATTTATTATATTACATAATCTTATTACTCTTTGAGATCAAGTGGAAGTAGATTCTCTCTTAGTTCCCTTAGATTGTTTTCTACCCAATCTTAGTGTGAAAATTTGAATGTGACCAAGGTAGAGAAAATATGAGTGAAAAGTATTATTAATATGAATTTAAAGGTTTTTGGACTAAATACCACTTATTGAAGATTTATGTCCATTAGAGGTTTTCTTGTTTAGGTTCTCTTGTTTGATTTTTCTTGTTTAGGTTTGCTTGTTTGAATATTAGAGGTCCTAGGTTTTGTGTGAAAGTATGTTTCTTTGTTTGTTTGAATAATTTTAATAAATTAACTATTGGTAAAATAAATATTTAAAAAAAAAAAAAACTAAAATGAGAACTAATAAATCAACTAATCTATTATTCTATTTTTACTTTTTGGATATATATTGCAAGTAAATATAATCTAAACACTTAAATGCAAAATATGTTTTATTTTTTATTTTCTCTATTTTTTATGTCTACAAGATGTTGGAGTTGATAGTGGACCCCACACCTACCATAAATCACATGAAACCAAAACTCTTATCACATCTAGAGAGGAAAAGTAGATAGTATGCTCATGCAACCTTGAGAAGAGATCGATCTAGAATGGCAAAAAGATTAAATTATTGCATTGAATGAATCTAAATAATTATTACAATGAATGGTGAATCCTTACAAAAGGGGAAAACCCTAAATCAAACCCTGGGTGAGGATTAGATTAGTCTGTGACAAGTGTCCTCATCCTATGCAATGAGACAACATAACCTATAATTAGCTCAATCTAATAATAGAAAAGAATTTCATAAGTTTAGCTTAAGTGATTAAAGTAAAAGGGGCCTAATAATTAATTAATCATTAGGCTATTTCCTATTTACTCCAACACAAGAAAGTAAATAAAATAATCAACTATGATTTTTTACATTTGTGTGTTGTAATAGTTTAAAGAAATAATGACTGAAATTATTTTCTAAAATATGTGTTACAAAATGAACTAGCTTTCTAATTTTTAAATGAACACTAATAATGAAATAAGTTAACCAAACTAAAAAACCACTTCCTACACTAAATCTGGAGCTTGCAACTATGTTCTAGTAATTCCAAAACAATGTGGATCTTGTTGGAAGTTTTTCATTGATTTGTTTGTCGGCAACATGAGCATGGATGTACAGTATGCAGATACAGTGTTGGCATTGATGTCAACATTGTGGTTTGATATGAAGATTGATGTGCAGACTAATTAGTGAAGCATGAGTGTATATGAGAATGATAATCCAGTGCATAGATGCAAGAAGTTTCAATCTGGTGCATACAATTGAGTGGAAGAATTGGTTGTGTCAAAACGCAGTTTTATGTGTACAGGGCATCCAATTTTTTTGGTTTGCATTGGTATGACTTGAAAATTTTCACTCTACAATTCTAAGGAAATTTTTGTGTATTTCAAAGGAGTCTAAATCCAAATTTTCATTCCTTTTGGCCCTCTGGTGCAAAAGTTATTAGTAACAGGATATCAGTTTTTCCAGTGACAATGTTTTCTAGTGCAGAGTACATGTTTTGCTAAGTCCGCACTTCACAACAAAATAAGATTTGGTCTTGCATATTTTTGGAGGTATTTACAGGTGTCTGATGCATCTAAGTTCTAAGTAGCATGAATTTTGGAGGTTCAAGTGATGGTTTGAGGATGATTAGTTGGGTTATTTTGATGTTAGGTCTCCAACAGTGCCGACCTAATATGTTTGAGTGTATGTGGAGTTTAAATAAGTGTTGATGTGTTTTGTGGGAACTATTATAGGTCCATGCCAACATTTTTGAGTTCATTATAAGTTTTGATTGTGGTGTGAAGTATTTTTTGGGCTGACAAGTCATTATTTTGCATGATACATCTAATTAGGCTAACCTAATTGATGTTGCAAGAGTTTGCAATGTAATGGGTATAAGTATAAGATCTTTTTGGTGTTGGAGGATGATGATAGCAAATATAAAAGTGTTTTTGATGTGAATTGTGTGAATGTAATGCGATTACAGAGCAAAGTAGAGTGTTAGAGAAAAATTGTATGAAGTGTGTAAACTTTGCATATTAAGCTTCAGTGGAATTGTAATTCCTCCATATTGCAGATGCAATTGTAGCAGTTCCAATCTTGGCAGTGAGCCACCCCTTTCTTCTATCTTTCTTTCTTTTTGTGGGTAGTGAGTTCACTAGGACAGTGAGTCCACCTACAATGAGCATTTATGTAATATGTTGTAACCAGTTATAATATATTGTGAGCTAATCCTCGCTGTGGTTTTCCCCTTTTTGGATTTTCCACTTAAAAATATGGTGTTCATGTGTTATAGACTTTTGGTGGTTGCTTTCATGCTTTCCTTTCCTACTACAAATTGAATATGCTATGTGGAATGAATTTTTAAATGTTTAAGTTGTTTCAAAGAATACTAATTCACCCCCCCCCCCTCTTAGTATTCTAGGTTTTCAATAATTGGTATCAGAGATTGGTTCATTGGAAGAAGCTTAACCACTTGAGGAAGGTCTTGGAGATTGAACACATGGCTATTAGAAGATATCCTACTCCTCCAGAAGAAATTCTTGCTATTGGATTCACTAAAGAAGATTTCATGGTTGACATGAATGGAGAACTCAGAATAGCCCTTGATGATCTGGAAAGGATTGAAAACGAGAACAAAGATTTGAAGGAAAATTTCAAGGAAGCAGATGAATGCATCAAAAAATTGAGAGAACAAATCAAAAAAATTAGAGAAAGACATAAAGAGGTTAATGAGCAGTTGAAGCAAGAAAATGAAACAATTATCAATCTGAAAGTGCAAATTGAAGAAGGAAAAAGAGTTGAAGAATTTCTAGATGCTAAGATGAAAAGAAAATCTAAAGAATGTTCAAAACTTGAAGAAGTTGTAACCTTGAGATCAAATATGGAGAAAGAAAAGAATCAAGAAGATAAATTCAAGATGAGCTCTACAATGCTTGATGAAATGATTGCAAATCAAAAGAATTCTAAAGAAAAAGGTGGACTAGGGTTTGAAAAAGGAGAAATTTCAAAAGCAGATTAGACACCAAGTGTTGAAAAGGAGAACAATGAACAAAAGAAGATTGAGGACAAGAAGAGTAATGGCAAGTAGGTCTGAAATCAAAGGAAAGATTTCAAATGACCACCTATCAGAAAACTAGGTGCACAAAGGTATTTATCTTTTAATGGTTTTTGTTATTCTTGCAATAAGTTTTGACACAAGGCTATGGAATGTAGAAGCAGAATGAATCAGAATGTTTCATCTTTTCCCTGTTAGTGTTCTACATGCAAAAGATTCGGTCATAAGGCTAGTGGATGCAAAATTCAAACAATAAATGGCTATAACAATAGTATGAGATTTCAATCTTTCAATGGCTACTATTATGCATGCAATGGATTTGGGCATAAAGCTAATCAATGTAGATCCAAAATGGGCGGAAGTAAGCTTGTTCAAAATGTTGTCACTTGTTACAAACGCAATAAGTTAGGACACATTGCTAATTTTTGTAGAAGCAAGAATGCAAAGGTTGATCCGGTAAAGAAGAATCATCCAGTGAAAAAGGTTGATCTAGTAGAGATGAAGAAAGAGATGGACAAGACTTGGAGAAAGAAGGAAGACAGTGAGAATAAGCCTGAGTCTATACCAGCATCTGATGCAGATGTTTCCTTTGGAAACTAAGTTGAAAGCCTTGGCTTAGGGGGAGCATTAACAAAAGATCCTTTATCCCCTATTAGAGAAATGGTGTTGATGCCTCAACACATTGGAACAAGGTGTAGGTTGACATGGTTAACCTATTGATGAAAGAACTGGTGGAAAATATTGAGTTGCAGAAGTTTGCAAAGCATTTGAAGTTGACTATGCACACAGTTAGGGTTTTTACCAACTTTTCAAAATGTGCATTCAATGTGAATTAGGTCAGTTAAAAAAGGTTTATAAGTGATTTCATATTCAATATGTCATTTGCAAATGAGCATTTGAGGATAGAAGAGCAATGAAAGAGCGAGGTGAAGCATTTTAGAAGTTCTTACAAATGAAACCCTAATCGGAAAGCGATCATAAGTATTTATAAACTTCTATCTTGCCCTAAGTTTTCAAAAGTGTTATGAAGTGTTGAAAAATGTATACACCACAAGTAGTTGAGTTAGTGGATCGTCCATGTCCTAAATTCAAACGGCATCTTGATAAATCCTTGGTGGGTGATTCAGATGGAGCATTTTCATGCATTCCATATGGTGTTCTGCACACAAAAGATGTAAGAGTATACATCCATGTGAAGTTGGAAGAATATGATCACTCTAAATTGGGTGATGTGTGGGTTAATGAACTCACTAGAGATGACTTCGAGTTGAAATCAGAATTCGAAAGCTTGGCAGAAAAGAAGCTCAATGTGTGGAACTATTTCCCTAACTTCTTCCACAATGATATGTGGGTAAGGTACACCCTGAGCAGAATCCATGATAGATTCATTTGGCTTGATATACCCCACTTGATCAACAAAGAGGCGATTAGGGTCATTACGGGTTTATGTTTGACCGAACTAGCTCCGATGCTCATTTAGTGAAGAATGAAGTGGTGATGGAGTTAGTGCAAAGTATGATAGAAGAGCATTGACAATTAAAGACATCAAAAATTCAGAATTTAAGTACACTTATATGGTGATAGGATATAAGATATACTTCACTAACAGAGAGAATTCAGTGTCAGCAAATGCAATTAATACAACATATGAGATGGTTGCGAAGGGTGCAGATTATGATTTGTGTGAGTTATTGAGAGAACAATTGATTGAAAACTAGCAGAAGACTAAGGACTCGAAGTACCCCTTCAAGTTTGGTACTTTGATCATCTGTTTATTGTTTCACTTCTTAAATGAGGTTCCTGGAACTAAGAATATAGTATGGTTGAAGGGAAAACCAATGGAACATCATATTAGAGACCACCTAAGGAAGTTAGGTGATGTAGAGGCACAAGAAGAAGCATTATGGGGATTTTTCAAAACCTTTCAAAAAAACATGCAAGACAAAGAAAGGATTCCCTAGAGCATGGCGGAAAAGTACAAGAATGATATCACCTTCTTGGTGACAAAAGATTGTTGCATTATACAGGTTGTTGAGCCTAGGATTGTTTGGATCCTAAAGATGGGATATGAGATTACAGAGGAAGAAGTTATTGATTCAATAGACTTTATGTTGAGCAAACCTAAAGACACCTCTGAGGAGAGATATGGTACCTATGAGGAGAAGTCTATAGAGGTGCACATGCAACAAAGGGAGAAACAGATAAAGAAATATATTGAGAAGATGACTGCACAATTTTTAGAGGCAATGGGCCTCACAAAGGAGCAAGTAGAGAAAGATAAGAGCATGTCTAGCCCTTTGGGAGATTCATCCAGTGTTAGTAGATTTGGTAGGATAGCTACCACCTCTCTGATGGCTCCCAAGTCCTTTGGGACTATGTCATCAATCAATGGAACAAAGAGAAAGGAGCCAAGTACTCCTACAAAATAGACAAGTGCCCTTATGAAAGAAAAGTCTATTTCAGAAAAGTAGCAAAGTATGTCTAGGAAGGAAAAGGCAGCCCCAAAAAAGCAACAAGGAGATCCTCAAAGGAGAAGAGTAATGACAAAAGCAACAAGAGAAACGTACTTGGGAGTAAATGTTGATGATGAGGAGGAAGAAGGGCCACAATTGGTCCGAAAAAGGAAATTTGAAGCATCACAAGGAGAAACAAGTGCAAAGAAGGTGAAGACTGACATTGTGGATACGGACAATGAGGCAAAAGTAGAAAAGGAAAAGCAAGCCTTTATGATTCACATGAGAGAAAAGAAAATAGAGTCTGGCAAAGAGAAGAAGTCACTAGAAGATGAGAAAAAGAAAAAGAAGAATTTTGTAAGCATAGTCGTATGAAGTTAGATGCTTTTTTTAATGGAATTGTAGAGCATGAAATGTTAGAGGAGCATTGTACACCATTGTGGATGAAACTAACAAGGCAACAATAGAAGAAGCAATTTTCAAGTATATAGTTGCGTTTGAGGTCAACATGAAGAACATAGAAAGTCAGTTTCCTAAAGAATTGAAGAATGTTTTACAAGCTAGAAGATAGGAAGCCATCAATGAAGAAGAAAAGTTGAGATATTTTGCTTTTGAAAAGGTTAGTGCTACATTATCTTATGAAAATAAAGCTACATTGGCTTAGCTATATAATAAGGAGTTCCAAACCAAGCAAAGGGTAACTACCCTCATGACCAGAGATCATAATGATCTTGAGATGCTCTGGAAAGAAACTATGGAAAAGGTTGCCAGTTTGGTAAAGGATTTAGGCATGGGTTCAAACAGAGAAGAGAAAGTACATGATGATATACTTGCTCTAGAAGTTAATGTAATAGAAGAAGCACAATAAGAAGATGATCAACGTGAGCATTCAGAAGAGGTAAATGTGCAGAATGACACTCTTCTGAATGTGGAAGAGAACATTGTAGAAGGTGTTGTTGGTGATGCTTCTCTAGTAGGAGAAAATATTGCTACTGAAAAGAATGTTCAAGAGTCACATAACGAGGATGCATCTATAGGACATAACTCCCCTCATTCGGAACCTGAAAAGAATGTTGAAGTAGTACATGACAACCCAAAGATGAATATGCCTCTAGATAACAAGGATCAATCAGTTAATGATGGAAAGAAAGATGAAGAAGATCTTGACAATGTTGAGAATAATAATGAAGAAAAAGAAGAAAGCAGCATTGGTGACAAGGAAAATGCTTTGGAAAAGAAAGATGCAGAAGATAATGTGAAGACATTAGGTGAATATTTTGGTACCTATAGAGATTCATTGAATAATCTATTGAATATGCAGCTCCAATTCCAACCTATTGTGTCTACCCAACTACTACAACTTCCAATGCAACGAGGGAAATTCAATATGGATAAAATATATCCTTTGCATAAATTATAGTTAGGCAATGCATTCAATGCCTCTGCTTGGAAAGAAATCCTACAAACACATCAAAAGAGTGTAGAGCTTATTGATGAAGCAGTGAAGGTGTTGTAGGAGAGTATATTAGGTGCAAGTGTTGATAATTCATTGTCCAATATGGAAAATTTGAAGCTTCTACTTGATTCATTCAAAGAGTATTCTAGTGGGTTGAAGGAGAAATTAGAGAAGGAGATTGATAAAAAGATGAATGACAGAAGGTTGATGGACATAATTGAGAAATGTGCTACTCCACATAAAAAAATTCAAGACAACCTTAAAGGTGTGAAAAATTGTGTTGCAGAAGCTAAGGTCTTATTCCAATTTTGCATGAAATGGCTTGGTTCCAAAAGTATTAAGGATGAGATGGACTCCATTGAGTCCTAGATTGATAAGGCATCTAGTGCCTATGATCAGGTGGATGATGCAGATGGGAACACATGGTTAGCAATTGAAAACCTACATGAACAATTCTTCCAGCTACAAGAACAAAGAGAAAAGATCATAGTGTGGTTTGGACATCTTAGAGAGCTGGTAAATACAAAGTTTACATCTATATCCAGTGCCCCAAAAAGTATGGAGAAGACAACAAGGATGAATCTAGTACCCAGTACTCCGAATGATGGAGAAAAACTCCTCATGGAATTTGAAGCTTAGAGCCGCATGCTTGGCATAGCCAAGAAGGAATGGGAAGAAGGCAAGAAAGTTTGGCAAGCACACCTTGCAAAATTACAGGTGTCAAAACACTTCTTTTGGATAATCTACGTATATTTCTTCCATTTTTATACATTTTTTATTTCATATTCAGACTTCATTATATATATGCAGAAGTTAGAAGATAGTATATCAGTGCCAATTTTGATCCAGTTTGATGGATAGCACTGTTAGGGGGAGTTGGTCAAGATTTTGAAATTTTGTTACTCTCATTCATACATGTATACATCGATCAGGGGGAGTATGTATGTAGTTTGGTAAAAAGTTTATGAGTGATGTCAAAGGGGGAACAAAGATTAGAAGGCGAAAATCATGGTGGAGTGTCAACATGATTTATATCGAACCTCTCAGTCTAGATCTCTCTGAACTGAATGAAAGTAAAGTGAACTCTAATGAAGTTCCTCTAGATGTCTTCTCTCCAAAGGAAGCACTGGAAGAATTCTTAGGTGTCTACTCTCACTTGCCTTCTTATCACCATAAATGGTGATTCTTGTATCGCTTGCACAAACAAGCATACTTTGGAGAGTCTATTATGGGTGTTGATGAGAAGGCCCCTTTGTCTAATGTGGATGATGATGTTCCTATTTCCCATCCTGAAGATCGTCGCTCTTTCCTTAAAGGGGATACTACTGATGTTCTCATGGATCTTAAGTCTTATGAGAAGGTGATTAAGATTGGAAAGTGCCTTTCTTTAGAAGAATCTAAGCAACGTTTTGATTTGTCACATTCTCATCTTGACATCTTTGATTGGTCGTACGAGGACATGTCTGGTATTAATGAGTCTGTGGTGGTTCACAATATTGTTTTGTGTCTCGATGCTAAACCTGTTAAACAAAAGATTTGAAAGATAAATCCCAAGGTAGCTTTACTAGTTAAGATTGAGATAGAGAAGCTTCTAAAAATTGGCTTTATCCATCCCATTAACTATTTGCCTTGGATATTGAACATCATTGCTATCAGCAAACCTAACAGTCGTATTTGCATTTGCATTGATTTTCTTGATCTCAATAAGGCTTCTCTTAAGGATGATTTTTTGTTGTCTAATATTGATATGATTATAGACTCAACCATAGGCCATGACTTGTTGTCTTTCATGGATGGCTTCTCAGGCTATAATCAAATTCGTATTAGCCCAGAAGATCAGCATATGACAGCCTTCACTATCCCTTAGGGTACCTTATGTTATGTGGTCATGTCGTTTGGATTAAAGAATGCAGTAGCGACTTACCAATGGACAATTACCCTTATCTTTCATGACTTCATTCACAAAATTCTAGAAGATTACATTGATGACATCTTGGCTAAGTCTACGACTCGTCAAGATCACGTTGAAAATCTGTCTTATCTTTGAAAGGCTTCAACTCTATAAGATGAGACTAAACCCTCTTAAGTGTGTCTTCAACGTTGATGCGGGAAAATTTTTGGGATTTATCGTCTCACAGTGGAATCAAGGTCGATACAGATAAAATTGATGCAATTGTTAACATGTCTCCACTTAAGAACATCCCTCAACTACGTAGTTTGCAGGGGACGATTTAGGCAATTCGTAGATTTGTATCTCAATTGGTTGATTGTACCCTTTCCTTCACATGTTTGTTGAAGAAAGATGTTTGCTTCCAATGAGATGATGAGTGCAAAAAGGCTTTTGAGTCAATCAAGAGCTATTTGGCCAATCCTCCTAACTTAATGTCGACTATGCAAGATAGGCCCTTTTTTCTTTATATTTCTGCATCACCTCATACCTTAGCAGCTTTGTTAGCTCAACATGATGATGATGGTAAAGAAAGAGCGGTCTATTACATTAGTCATATTTTAGTTGATTATGAAACTCATTATTTTGCCATGGAGAAACAATGTCTTGCTCTTGTTTTCACAACACAAAAGTTATGACATTATCTTCTTCATGTTGAAACTCATGTCATTGTGAAAATTAATCTACTAAAACATCTATTTACTAGAACCAATCTTTCTAGAAGGTTGGCAAAATGGGTAATGTTGTTCTCTAAGTTCAACATCAAGTTTGTGACTCAAAAAGCAATTACAGATCAAGTTGTTGTCGATCAACTGGCAAAAGCTCCCTCATCTCACACCTTCCCTAATCTAGATTTATTTTCGGATGATCTTTTTACAACAGACCATGAGCCTGTATGGGAGATGTACTTCGACGGATCGAGATGTCAAACTAGCTTTGGAGCAGGTGTAATTCTAGTCTCACCTGAAGGTGAGCCAATTCCTCTATCTTTTCGATTGAATTTCATTGCACTAATAACATCGTCGAGTATGAAGCTCTTATCATTGGCTTGCATGTCGCGATGGCTTTAAACATTAAACATCTTTGCATTCGTGATGACTTTGAGCTCATTGTAAATCAAATTACAAGAATGTATCAAGCCAAGCAGAATAAGCTATCTTGGTATCAAGATTTGGCTTTATCTTTGATTGATTTTTCTCTTCTTTTACAATAGATAGTGTTCCTAGAAAAGAAAATCGACACGCAAATGCAATGGCAAGTGCAACCTCCCTTGTATCTTCAGATGATGGCATAGACGAATACCACTTCATGGTTTACATTCGCGGCTCTCCTACTGTCTTGGATCAACTTGAATCTGATGCTCTAGTGTGTGCTCATGTGGACTCGGAGGAATGGTATTCTCACATTTATAATTATCTAAAGACTGGAAATTTTCCCGACTATGTGACTAAAAATGCTTGCACTCAGATACAAAAACTTTTAGTCCGATACATTATATTATTTGATGCTCTTTATTGAAAATCTTATAATGGTCTTCTTCTTCAATGTCTCACTAAGGCAAAAATATCCCTTTCCCTTCAAGAAGCCCATTCAAGTTCTAAGGTTGGACATTTTGGGGGTAAATCCCTCGTGTGAAAACTAATTCACATGGGATACTTTTGGCAAATGATGGAGCAAGACTTCTTTTCCTTTGTGAAGAAGTGTCTGCAATGTCAACAACATAGTAATCTTATTTGTGCTCCTGCTCAAGAGCTTCAAAATCAAACCTCTCCTCAGCCATTCGCAAAATAGGGGTTGGATATCATTGGTAAAATATCACCTCTTTCCAAAGGACATACCTTCATCATTACCGCTATTGATTACTTTACAAAATGGGTTGAAGTTGTTCCACTTTGATCCATAAACGTTGAAACGATCTATAGCTTTCTTCGAAACAATATTATTGCTCATTTCATATTGTCTTCTACCCTTGTTTCTAAAAATGGTACTTCATTTAAAAACAAAGAGGTGAAACAATTCCTGGAAAATTTTCATATTCAACATCATTTTTCTACACCATACTATCCTCAATCCAATGGTCAAGTTGAAGCGTCTAATAAACTCTTGAGCTGATTCTCCAAAAAACAATGAATAAACAAGGTAAAGATTGGCATACTCAATTAACATACACCTTGTGGGCCTATTGCACAAGTATTCGTATAGCTATTGGTACGACGCCGTATAACCTCATGTATGGTGTCAAGGATATCATGCCTCTAAAGCTGGAAATTTTGTCTTTGTGAGTTTCCCTTAGAGGATTAATTGATGATGACACTTATTGTGCTAATTGTTTGCATCAGCTTGAGTTGTTCGATGAGTGTTGGTTGTAGGCCTTCGATCATCTCCAAGCTTATCAACAATCTATAATTAGGGTGTTCTTTCTCGAATTTTCAAGGTAGGTGATCTAGTTCTCTGAGTATCAGAGAAATGTAAATGTGCCGCCTGATCAAAATGGGAAGTTTAGCCCTAATTGGTTAGGCCCTTACATTATCATCTTTGTGTATAGTTCTAATTCTTATGGATTGTCATCCATAGATGGAACGCCTCTAAAAGAACCAGTCAATGTGATGCATCTTTATCGATACTATGCATAGTGTCTATGTGGCATATGCATGACGCTCATCCCTTAAGGATCGCAGTTCATTATGCTATGGCATTTCTTCATTAACACATTGACTCTGCATTTTGTGTTATGATGTGAAAATTTGCATATAATTAATTTCTTTAATTATGAATTATATATATATGCATGTGTTTTATTATGTTGTGTATTCATGCATTGTATTTAATTAAGTCTTTGGTTAGACAATTATATCATCATTAAATTTAATTAACATACATCCAATGTGTGTTTATTAGATCATGATAGGATCTAATCTAAATCCGCTAAGCTCGATTGTTGAGGGCATCGTTAGTATCCGCTTGCTTGACCTCTTCAGCCTCTACAATATCCTTTTGGCACACAAATCTGTAAAATTTTCAAAAAAAAATTAAAGTTGCACTAATGTTTTTTTTCTACTTCAATGTAGCTATTTTTTCTCAAAAATCAGCTCACTAAAATAGAGGCAAAATGTGTCGTAAAATTGCACCCCATGGCAATTTCACACTTGTGCATTTGGTCCCCTGCATTTATGGCGCCTAACCGCATTCATGACAAGAACCTTATGAGTCAAAATTTCATGATTCCGACTCCATAAGGGGCAACGATGAAGCGTCAGCAGTCCACCACCTTATTTCTTGCAAAGTTGTGAGTTGGGCGCCTGCGCGATGGGCGAACGCCCGCGTGACACACAAGCATCCCTGAACCTTTACAAGTTTAAATGAGGAATTTTTGAGAGCTTTGCCCGTGACACGCATCGTTGTGGGAGAATCTTGAGTGTAACGACTTCCCATCCATGCAACCTCACAAATCTCTCTTTCACCGTCATTCTCATTCATTCTCATCATCTTGCTTCACAACTTGCTCTCTTGCTTCTTTCTCCTCTTCATCTCTTCTCTACGATGAAGCTTTCCAGATTCATGTCTCGTCAACAACCAAGGCTCTCTTGCAAGCATTCAACATCACGTCTATCCAACCAAGAGGGAACCATGGACTGTTGGTAACGCTCTCTTGCTATCTTGTCTTGTCTATTTGCTAACATATTTATCGAGTCTATTTACTTCATGATAGAGATTCTCCTTCATTGCAAGGTTTGCTTTTATCACTCGTCTATATATTTCGTGATACAGATTCCCCACAACAGAGATTACCTTATATCACTCTTTGTGTCTACTTTATATCTTTTTTATTCTCTATCTATCTAGCTATCCATGGAGGTGGAAACACCAAAAAGAGGGTTTGACTAAGACAAGCACCAAAACAACCCCAACATTTTTCCCCGTTCTCCTTATATGTAGATTGTTCGCATGAAACTTTGTGGGAGGTTTCATAGCGCAAGACCTTCAAAAAGTTAACATCTTACCTTCTTTGTTATCTCCTTACATTTTTGCTTTTTGTTAACTAAGTATAATAGTCAGACTTCAAATTCTGGATAGGTAGTAGATTCTATGAGTTTTTGTGGGCGAATTTAATTCTCTGTCCATATGAGACGCCAATGCATCTTTGAGATACCACCTACCGCGCTGACGTCCTATCTGTGGCCAAAAGTTAACCCGCTTGTCCCAAAAACCTATGTAATCTACGCTTTTGGTCCCCCGAAGCCCTTCACTCATAAACATATTAAAAACTCTCTTTTAAGCACATTTTTGCAATCTCTTTCATCTTGTAACCTCCATCACTTGAACTCTTGTCATTGAGGTGACGGAGGGCAATTCACTCCCTTTAGACCCTGTTTGTCTTGGGACATGGAAGTAGTGAATCCCCTCCTTCAGAAGAAGCTTTGATCAAGAATTCAAGGATGGATTTGGTGGAACACCTCCCATATGAATCCACAATTGTTCACCAATCATTGGTCAAGTTAGACCTAACTTGAGATCCATTTGTGTTTCCTTTTTGAGACCATCAAATGTTTGCCCATCGATGAAGAAAAAGCTTGAGTGATCTCTGATTGTTCAATGACCGTTGATTTTGAATTGAGATCATGCCACATGCTGAGATGGGAGAGCTGAGATTTAGCATAAATCCAATGTTTGTCAGGGAGGTGATCAAGGCCATGTCTTGTCTGTCGTGATTAATGTGAAGGCATTATTTTAGAGGAGTTTAAACAGTAGAATTGGATGCAACAATTTAAGAAGAATTTTATAACAGCAGTCATTTACTCTTTGCATCTGCATACGTACCAGTTTAGGAAGCACTTATATTCCAACGTTCATTTTTACACTTTTGGTGTCTGCACCTGGGTAATGCAATAGTAAACCTTACCACCCACCATATCAACGGCAGACAAGGCACGCATCCAGTATCTTATGAGTCCATCAGGCTAGGTTTACTAGTTTGGAGACAACTTCACCAGGCTTAAGACCCAGGTCCAAGCCTCAGCAGGCTGAGAGCTGCTGAGAGCTAAGCAACATCCAATTTAAGGTCCAGGTTCAAACCTCAATGTGCTGAAAGTTCCAAAATTATCCACAGAGAGTTTGACCTCAAAAGAAGAACCAAAAATGCATTCTCTCAATCTAGTGAGAGTTTCAGTGTACATTCCAAGAGAACAAGCCATGTCAATTGTTTGCCAAGTTAATTACCAAATTTACCACTTAATTTTATAAACGCCAAGCCAAGCTAACTCTTATTGTTTTGACAAGTGTAAAATGTTATTTAAATACATTTGTATGGATGGTTCCATTTGTTTACAAGTTCAGAAAATATACACAACAGGTTTAGCCATGCCTGTTTGGAAACAAACTTCAATATCTCCTCCCCGTCATTAAAAAATACGGAACCTTTGACAGTGCCCATAGCATTACAGGATTTCCCCCCTCTGAAACTCATAGCAGAATCAGGAGCATCCACCTTTATAGTGCTTTGGCTTTTACCCTACTTTGTCATCAGGAGGACTAACAGTTTAAAAGGAGGGGTAGAAAATTAGCTGTAGCCTATGTTACAGATTAAAGGAGAAAACAAAAGCTCAGCCTAATTATCTCTGTACACCAATATCACATATTAGTATATTACAAAATTTGACCCAAATTAATATTTGCAGGATCTTCAAAAGGCATAACGACATGCAGCTTGCATAATCTATAATTCAATACTATGCTCCACTGCGAGTCAATGTGATGAGCAATAAATTGAAAACTCCTGGTGTGTACCACAACTCTATCAAACGAGTTATATATCAAAAACTAAAAACAGAACATTTGACAAAAGGAAACTTTCTTCATTACTTTGGGAATTAGAAATTAATTCTATCCATAAAAATCTGAAATCACCAAAATCAACATGAGGCATGTTTGTAGCAGAACACTTGGGACTCTAGTTACTCAAAATTAAGTTCTCTTTATCAGAAAAAAATACATTTGCTACTCCAACTCCGTCTTCTAGCCAGATTCTGCATATCATCACATTCCTCCAGTCCTATACTGGTAGAGTTTACCGATTACATGTAGAGTAGTTACAAAACCAATGAATCCAAGGCTCATCACTAATACCACGGTAGGTGTGATTTTTAGTCCTGGAGCATCATCAGTATAAAACCTCAGCATGTTGCTGCTGTTGCTGCTTCCAGCTCCAGCACCTGCCGTTCTCCTCCTCCGCATCCCAGCAGCTGCAGCGCTACCCCTAGGAGGATTATCACCACCCCTTGACACCATTTTGAATCTGAAACTAGATAAACAACAATTTCATTACTTCAACTATTCCACACAAAACAACTATTTTGAGATAATCAGACTTTTGCAACTAAAAACATGCAAGGAAAAAATAGAATTGAGTACAAACACCGGTGTGAATGCAATTTATTCATAAAATTTTACACATCATTTAACATGTTAGAGAAGAAAAATGTGACAAGTCTACCGATGCAGAAGAACCCTCAGGGCACTGCAATCTTGCATCATCCAAAAAGAACTCAATGATTAACAAGCACAGGTAGGCAGAAGTAAAATGGTTCCTCCTTGATCATTTTGTTGTGTTTGCACTTGAATGAAGACCTCTGAGAGCACCATTAAGGTTAAGATATAAGTGTGAATGGATTCATGCAATGGCGTACTGTTTAAAAACAGCTAAGGTGCTACCAGTTGTAGTACATCTACAAGCAGATACATTAACAAAACATCCTGGCACACTCCATAACGGACAACAAGAGGAAACTGATGACAGTAATAATGTTAAGTTGTTTGCAGATTGTTACAGAAGCCATTACCAAACAGTCTTGCAGCTGATGCAAAAGGCATTCTGTAACAGTCTTGCAGCTGCCACAACATGGGGATGGAGATAAGTAATGTTCTTATTATGGGTTCTACTGGCTGTGACAAGGTATGTAGGAAAAGACATGGAGTTTATTTTATATATAAGCTTCTTGTGGCTGCCAAGTTCAACGTTGCAACAGATCAAGAAGGCATTTTGTATATTGCTGGTACTGATAAAATCACAATGCAAGCAGAAAGCTTGAATATTAGTAGGGATGTGTCTGGAGAGGTTACTAAGCAGGCATTATTGAAAATACTACAAGAAATAGTTGTAAACATCTCAGCTAAGGGGTCTCATAAGAATCCCCACACAGATAAAATTCATTTAGATAAAAAAAATAGTCTCTACAACTGTGATGAGGCATATGTGGACCTAGAAGGATGCACAAGCTTCTTCCGTTTACTGCACCTTGCAGTAAGAGATGTGATTTAAGGATACATCTTGCCACGTGAAGACTAATCTGGTTCATAAAACACTGAAAACAGGTTTCAAATACTAAGAAGATTCCCCCAAAGGTTCTCTTGTTGGGGTGGGCATTCCTCGCTGGAACTGCTAGTCATCTGGGTCAGATTCAATTGTCTCAGACTTGTTGGTTAACAAGTTTTCCTATTAGCGAGGAATGGAAAAGAGGAAGCATGAAATATAAGAAAAGCTGGTAGAAGAGAGAAGGCGCTTCTCAGATTAAAAACAAAAAACAATTTTATTCTCAGAAATGCGATGGCTGTGTACAGCAGCTTGTGGCATTAAGAGACAGAAACTTTCAAGCATGGCAATCTGACTATCTTGGGAACAGAAACCCTCAAGGAGCAGATCATGTTTCATACTGCCATCAGGGTCATCAGAAGGTGTCATCCAATTTGCATGTCAGATGTGCCTAGTAATTTGCATCAGCCTAATAAATTTTAATTTGCATGTGTTCTTTGAAGAAAATATTAAAAAATATCAAAAGAATATTTATTGCTGGAGAATTTTTGGATTTATTATTTGTGCATTTAGTTGACGTTCTTACACCAGCTCTGCCCAGATGACACTCCCTGCATGGTGTACCAGGCAACATGATAACCTAAAAATTAGGTAAACTAATGCATCCAATTCTCTAGGTACAGCAAAATTCATTGGCTAGATGCTAGTTTGAGATAAGTCTAATAGGAGAACTCTCCCCAGATCATACCAAGTCCAAGGTCAACTCCCACAAAAGAAAAATTTACCAAATCACACCGGGATTTCACAGCGCAGCCTTATTTTAAACTTCCCAAATGACATCTTGATATGTAAAATTGACTCAATATACTGCACCTAACTCTGGATACAGCCTAGCCTTTACCTCAACAGTAAAAAAAAGGTGCAAATCCCAGCTGAAATTTACGCAATAGAGACCAACAGTCAAGGCATCTGAACAGCGCAATTCATAATTATGATCTGATCCTTTCGGACATTCCAATAAGCCCAATTTGCATTATATAATTTATAATACCAAGTCCAAGGTCAACTCTTACAAAAGAAGAATTTACCAAATTACACCGGTATTTCACAGCGCAGCCTTAGTTTGAACTTCCCAAATGACATCTTGATATGTAAAATTGACTCTTAACATACCCCACCTAACTCTGGGTACAGCCTAGCCTTTACCTCAACAGTAAAACAAGGTGCAAATCCCAGATGGACTTTACGGAATAGATACCAACAGATATACAGGGCAATTCATCAATGCGATCTGATCCTTCCAGGTATTCCCATTAAGCCCAATTTGCATTATATAATTTATCACAATTTAAAATTCTCGTCTGTGATCCCGGAAGCACGCAATCGAAAATTCAAAAAGACTATAAGATCTAAAAACATAATTTCATTTTCGAGCGCTAACCAGAAAAATTATCTATACAACCAGCAGTTTCATGACAATTCATGACACTTTAGATTACACAGACCATCTAACCAATTCAATATATTAAACCCTAAAAAATCCAAAATTTAAAAACAAGATTAACAATTAAACTATAAAATACAAATAAGCCCAAATGGGCCATGGATTCAACAAAACTACAAGAACCAACCGATCCACTACAAAAAGTACAACACATCCATCAGACACGAATTATCTTTATTCAAAAATTTGTAACCCAAATGAACGTTTAAAGCAAAACAGCTCTCCTTGATTTAAAACCACCAAATGAGAATTTTATTCCAGAAATTTTTATTACGGGCTACCTTTGAATTGAGTCCGATACAGAAATCCTCCCGCCGATCTGGATAATGCGCTCTCTAACAATCTTTTCCACACCAGCTAATGAAACAAAATGCTTGGAAACGAACTTTATATAAATCTATATATAAAGAGTGCAGTATGGGGAGGGTTTACTTTTAACCCTGGTCCTAGCTTTGTTCGTTTAACCAGGATTAAGTACCGGGTCAAATGGTGGGGTCCACTTGAGATGATTACACGTCATTGGAAAGCGTCTATTGGTCAGAGTGCTCGACACGTGTAAGGAAATTTGTACACTTTGCAGCGAAGTCCTCGCGTGTGGCATATCTTGAATTTACATGCAAAATGGTGAAAACTTTGTCTATGCCCATTTTCTCTTTTCCCTTTATTTTGTCCCTAAAAATTGATTTTAATCTTTACATATCATTTATATGTTTTTTTTAATATATAAATATAGAGCAAGGTAAATTGTATAGAATAAGAGGTATCAATAAGTAGGTGGAAAAGAAACTTAAACAACACTATTAAGAAACACAAAGTAGTTATTAGAGGGTTGAAAGAGATAACACAATCATTTCATCAATTAAAACATTTCTTGACATTGGTCAAATTTATTATTATTTTGAAATTACATGACCTGCTTTTTTATGTGTTAAAGTTGATACATGGCATTTACACATTTTGGATAAAATTTAAAACTACAAGAAAAGAGAGGCAATCTAAAGAAAGATGTTAGAGTAAAGTCTTAGAACAATAAAAGTAGATGTTATTTTGTTATCCCTGATAGTAGTCGAGAACTATAATATGCCTTTATAGTGATCAAAGTCTCCTAGAAATTGGATGAAACATTATAGGCTCAATGTAGAACATTTGTTCCCAATAGTCATGTGAAATATACAAGTGTGGTGGAATGTGATATGATCTATGGTGCCTAGACAATCAATGGAAAGTTATTAAAAACTTGCAAACAAACAAGGTAAAAGAATATTTTTAGGCGATGCAAGATTGCTCTTACACCCTACGATGCCCCTACATCAACATTTTTTATGCTAGCACTATTGCAAAATCTTAGAGCATTCTAATTGCATCAATAGATTGCACCACCATCGTCAACATGGCACATGCTTGTTTGTTATCTTTGATCTTGGTTCATATCCATTGAATTGGTCCATACAAGATTTTGACTAAGAAGAGCATGACCTTCACTTAGTAAGTTAAAAAGTATTTGTACACATTGGGGAAATCTAAATCTAACTATTAGGTTACAAACAATTCATTTCTATTCTACAAGTTTAAGTACGAGTGCAAATTCACTTATGCAAGTAAAAAGGCCAATTCAATAGGCATGAAACTAAACTAGAACATGCTATGATTGGTTTATTCTAATTCAATCATTCAAATAAGGCCCGAATTTTTAACATATTGGCAAATAAATTTTATATAATATTTGCAACATATTTCATCCCCTAAATAAATTGCATTTCAATACTATATTTTAGACTATAACTAATTTTGTTTAATTATTCTAGTCATAGCTCTAAAATCTTAGCATAAATTAATTTTTTAATTAGTTATTGTAGCTTAATTGTAGAAAAAGTCTTTTTTTTTTTATTGCATAAAATAGTGAACCCAACTTTATAACATCCCTAAATTTTCATCCTTAGGGTTTGTTCCTCCTTCATTAGGTTTTTAGATTTAATGCATTTATGATTGTACACTTTTAATTTTATATTTGATTAAGGTTTGGATCCACTCTTATATTTCATTGTTCTACTTTGATCAAGGTTTAGAATTTCAATGTTTCATACATTTCCCATCCCTACCCTCCCACCTTTTGGATTTAGTGTTTGAATTTTTATTTCTAAATTTGTTCATTTCTAATTTTTCAAACTTTGTACTAGATCTAATCTTTATCATTGATCCCTCTTTGTTCTTTTATTTTATTCTTCTTCTCTCTTTAATGATGGTATCATAGGTAATGATTGCATTACTATGTTTATTCCCCATGTAATATATTACTTAGACTTACTTATTAGATGTATGATATTCATAATGCACCCATGCTTGCAAACCCTAGAACTAGGATGTATGTTATAGTGTTTACAAATGTATGTGCTTTGAAAAATATATTTTATTTACATGTATTTAATATTAAATCACTAGCTATATATATATATATATATATATATATATAATTCATGGTTTATCATGCTATGTTATTCCATGATTACTCTTATTTGTATAATTGCATATGTACTAAGGTGATGTATACTACTACTTTATTACTTTATTTTTAATGACTATATCTTTTAGTGTCTTGGGGAGTTATACATACCATTATATGATGGTATTTCTTTTGATGTTTCTCTCTGCTTTCATGATATTTTACTTGTGAGCACTCTTCTTGCATGCCATGGTGCTAACCTTCTTTCTATACCTTTAGATTTATATTCCTTTAATGATTCATCTTATGAGGAATCTAAGGATAGTGCCTCATGTGAGTTACCCTATTTCGTACATGATGATGATATATCTTGTGAGCGTATTTTTTACACTTCTCATGCTAGTATTCCTTGTTCACTAATGGGTTCTTTTCTTGTTCCTTTTTTGCTTCATCCTGCCCTAAGGATTCTAATGATGTAGATATATATGCTTCACATTCATGCATTCTTACTTTTCCTTTTTCCATTTATTGTGGTTCTTGGTCTATTGATTATATGCTTAGTGAAGAGCATAATGATAGTTCATTATTTTCCTATGATGAGGGTGATGACTCTTTTATTTATGATGAATTTATATATGATGCATATTATTTTATTAAACTTCTAATAGGTTTATTGAGCAATAATGAAGATGTAAAGTTGTATGTTAGATCATCCTTATCTTCATGTTATACTTATATACATGATGATAGTACTTTGATATAGACATTTGGTGATATCCTAGTTGATAGAGCTAAAAAATGGTTTAATTCTATTATGGCTTAAAATTGCACCCTTATGTACTTTCCCATAACACCACTCTTACTTTAGCTTATAAGTCGATAATGAAAAATCCCATTGTCCTAAGCCTTTATTTTTGTTTGTGCCTTGTCATTTTCTATCAGTGGGGTAATTTTGTCTTAGATGCTTCCACACTATGTAGACGTTTGCACATTGTGTGAATGTCCTGACAAGATTATTGCTCTTGTGGTTGTTGGGATGTTACACTATTGCCTGCCTGCGAAGTGTAATGCCTCTACAGTCATAGGCGTGCCCAAGAATGGCTCCTTTACATATGTTTTGACCATCTCTTTCCCTCCATTCTTGATTCTTCTTAATTCTCATTCATTCTTGCTATTCGATCTCACCTTCTTTAATTCTTGCACTTCACTCTTCTTAAATTCTCACTTCTTAGCACTCCTATTCTCTCTACACCATTTCTCTTGCAGGTTTCAAGCTATCAACACTACTCTCTCGCACGACCGTCACACATCTTCGAAGCTCTTGCTCTTCCTCTTGAGCAGCTTCACCAAGCTCATTAGAGGGAGGGTAGCTTCATCACTTCATTGCATTATCTTTCTTATTGTTAGCATATTGTTGTCTTTGCATACTATATGTTTCATCTTGTCACTTTCTTTATCATTATTTCTATATCATTGTCTATTTGATTGTTCGTGGAGGTGGAAACACCAAAGTGGGGGTTCTAAGGAAAACCTCAAAAAGAATCTCCAACATTTTCTTATTTTCATGTGTGCAGGTTTTGTTCGTGAGGAGCTTGCGAGAGGCTAGACCTACCGTGAGTTATATATCTTTTCTTCCTACTCGTTATTTTGCTTATAGTTAGCTTATCTATCATTTCAAGTATTCTTCATTTTTTACTTCTTTGTATTTCGTGAATTTCCAGCATTTTGTCTAGTTAGTTAAAACCATTAGATTTTAGCATGTGAGTTATCAACATGTCCCAAGTATTTCTGGCAATAGACTCAGCCTTTTTTTATACAAGGTGCCAATGTACCCTAGAGATGCTAGCGCACCACACTATCGTCCTTGGTCTACACTCTCATCCTTTATTCGAGAGCTTTTCAATCTATTCCCAAGACATTTGAGGTTTGTTCACCTAAATTTGGAAGTTTCATGTCATAAAACATCTAGAAAACCCAAAAGCATAGCATAGTTCTTCCTCCACTTGTCACCTGCCAATTGAGATTTTGTCTTTAAGGTAACCTAGAGCAATTTGTTTCTTGCAGACTCTTCCTTACATCCTAGAGACTCGAGAGTTGTGGATCCTCTCTGTTACATTTTTTGTGAATCTGACGTGAACCTTCCTATTCTCTTTGTCCTCATGTCAAAAAATTCTTCTCTCATGCTAGGACATGTAGCTGATAGTGTGTTGTGACACTCTTTATGAGCTTTTTGACCCATTCAAGTACCTTCGGCCACGTTGTTAAAAGGAGCTATCAAAATTTAGACATGGGATCTAGAAGGTTTAGTCCTACATGATTCAGCCCAACTTTCAAAGAGTTATCTACATGAATCTCAATCGGGTACACCCCTCTTGTCTATGAAGTTACAACCCATGTTCCTAACCCTCCTACCTCACCCTCCACTACTTCCTCTTCCTTAGAATCTGGATTTTCTCTAAGGGACCCTACAAAGCAAATTTACTCCTTGGAACCAAGACTTGATGAGCTCATGGGGTTCTTGACAAGAGATGATACATTTGCCTAAGTAGCTCTTGTTGAAAATATAAGGACCTTGTTGAATAAAGATCAAAGGGGATTAGAGCTTCTTCGTGGTCTAGCGAACATTGTAGAGACCCATGTCCCATCCTACACCTTTTTCTTAGGTACTACCCAAGATGTCGAATTGGAGATCATTGGACACTAGTTGAACATCTTGATGCCTAAGGTGACTATGTGCATGGCTGACATGGGTCCCTCTGTTAACACCACCACCATGCTTAAGTAGAGTCGTACAATGAAAGTAAACAAAATTCCTATGGGTTTCACTTACTCCACATTTGGGGCTCAGAATACCTCTATTCCTAGTGTTGGTGTTGGTGCCTCTATTGGTGTTGGTGTTAGAGGCTTTGTTGGTCAGGTGTTGGTGGTTCTACTAGTGGTTTTGTTGCTCATACTTCATCTATTGATCCCATCCTTAATGCTCTTTTATAGAACATGGGATGTATGTAGAATTAGCTAGCAAATTTGGCCAGCTCATCCTCTCAACCTATGTTCCAACCTTTTGTCATTGCGGTCCTCTTTTTATTGCCATTTTAAATAGTCTTATCCCTCAGGGGGTGGAGATTTTGAAATTTGAAAAGTATAGTGGTTGTGGGGATTTGTAGACACGTGTCTCATCCTTTAATGTCATGTGTATTGATTTCTTCCATCATGACGCACTCTTGGCAAAATTGTTCACGTGTTCCCTTAAGGACGTCGCTTTGGAATGGTATTGTGCTTTGCTTGATAATTCCATTTTCTCTTTCGATCAACTAGTTAATCAGTTTCCCCAACAATTCCAGGACAACATCAGGTCACATTCATCAATCTTATTCGATACAAACATGGCACTCATGAGAAGGTAACTGATTTCATAGCTCAGTATCAAGCCTTATTTTCATAGATTTCTTATCCTTTACCTGATTCCAATGTAGAGAAAAATCTCATCAAAAACTTGCAGCCTGCACTACAAGATAAGTTTCTTTTAATGAAATACCCATCCTTTGCGCATCTGTTTGTCACCTTGTGAGAGTACTAGCGAATAGTTTCCCATTACGAGGATTCATCCTTGCCCTCCCATCAGGATGTTCAGTCAATAGTGTTAGTCTCTGGTGAATCTAGAAAGAACAAGGTCGTTGCAAACATGGTCTTTATTCCAACAAATAAAAATGCTACAAGACATAATAGAATATTTACTAAGCTATCAGAATATTATAATAGTGTGGACTGCAAAAACTTTTGAAAGATAAAATAATAACTTTTCTAGAGATTAGACCATTGTCTGAGTAATATCCTTAATGGTATGACCTACAAAAGTTTTTCAATACCACCAAGTCTCCAAACATGACACTAAGATATGTGTTCGCTTGCATCATATGATTTAAAACCACATTGATAACGAGACTATTTGGCTTAATGGTAGGAAACATAACTCAAAAAAATCTGTAGTGAAGCCAAATAGCTAGCTACAAATTTACACAGATCCATTCTCGTCGCATTCTGCTAATTTGGTCACTTCTTCATCATCTTCTGATTTTTCCCCATTCGAGTATGTGAATGTAGTCTCATTCACTCGTATTTCTCCTTTAGACCATGTGAATGTTGTTCTTGACATTATGTTCACTTTGCATGATCTACCTTTGAATAAGGAACTCTCCTCCCTATGCATTCCCGCTTGAATCAATGACAACGTTGTAACAAGCATCATGGTTGATCCTTCAAGCCATGTGAATGTCTTTACAGAGGAGACCATTTTTATAAATAACTTACATAAGGAGAAATATGATGATTCGTAGGCTACCCTTTGCATGCACAATGGGTTTTCTATTGCACCTATTGGCACTATTTCTTTGCCAGTCTCAATAAAACCAGAGGTTTTATAAGTCCCATTTGTTGTGATTCCTAATTTCAACTTATTCAGAGTGAGGCTAGGCATTCCATGGCTAGTCTCCATGAATGTAGTCACTTCGGTACCAATCCATAAATGTCTAAAGTTTTCCCACAAGGGTACCGTTCATGCCTTCCATGATACTGGATATAAATTATTGGTATCACATGGGGGCTTCTCCCTTGACTACTTTTGGCCCACCCCAGTCAGACCCCTGCCTCCCAGGGGAGATCTTTTGTATAGAGCTTACAAGACTAGGGGCTCAGTGTCGAAGGGTGGTTTTCCCCCATCTCCTCATGTTGTTTCTCTAAAAGCCTATTTGCATGCACTACAACATTCTTCATCTTCCACCCCTTTGAAGGGGAAAGACAAGCTTTCTCTTGCCCTAGGGCCTTCCCCTTCTATTTTTTCTTCTTCTACACCTTCTTCTTCTTCTTCTCAACCTTTAGTAGCATCTTTTGTTCCCCTACTATGCCTAGAACAAGAAGAGGAAAAGTGCCTACATTGTGAAGATTGAAGCCCTAAGTCTTTCAACTTCATATCTTACCCATGGTACCCTAACCCACCATTTATGGAAAGGGGAAGCATTCCCATGGGGTGGTTCCTACATCTCGACCTCCACCTATTCCTCCACCTACCTCTAAGGAAAGGAAAGGAAAGAGGTCTATCACTGAGATTCCTATCTTTGTTTCTACTTTTGTGCCTCCTACTGCTCTCACTCCTCCTTAAGAAACCACCCTTCCACTGACAATAGTTGTGGAGGACACTCTTATGGTAGAGCAGGAGCCCTTGACCTCTTCTTAGGTTGCATCTTCTAATGCCCACAATCAATGTAACTAGCTTGCACACAAGCGTAAGCATCAACAAAAGGATCTAGCTAAGGAGCATGTTGCCTTGTAGAAGACCAAGGAGGAACCCATCATTTCTATCTCTACTCCTTCTATTTTAGTTCCTTCTGCTTCTGTCTTTTCTTTTTCCTTAGTTCCCATCACCTTTGTTCTTCTTCCAACTTCATTGGTGGATCCCAATGAACCTCACCCCAAAAGGTTTAGGTGTTCAGCGCTCCTTTAGCAAATCTACCCCTTCTTACTTCTCTTCCTGATATTCCTCCCTTCTTGTAGCCCGTAGACATGCCTACCACAAAGGTGGTGTCCTTTGTGGCTCTGTCTCCTTCTTCTAGTTCCACTTCCTCTGTGGGGATTCCACATCCTCTATTGACGTGCAAGCTATAGGATGACCTCACTCTGAGCGATGGTTGTAAGAAATTTTTATCTTCTCTTGAGTCTTGAACTGCTTTGGCCTACACCATCCTCGTGACAAAGGCAACGTTGGCTTCCCCAGAGTTTTTCACTGCCCCTCTTCTCGAGTTCGGCAATGACTCTCGAGTGTCTTATCCTCCTCCTGCTTAGTTGACACATGTTACCCCTAAAAAGTGCATGTTCAATTCATTAAAAGATCAATGACTTTAGTCTCATAAGAGCTTAGTGACAAAGACCTTGAAGGGCCTTCTTCCTTAGCCCTTGTTTGCAAGTGAGTTGATTCGTATTGCCCTCATTATCCCTCCCTTACAAGCTCGTCCTCCCTCCTCGCATAATGATCTAGATTGGGAGCAAGACCAACTATTGGTGGATTTGGACTAAAACAACACCTTATTCTACATCTTTAGATTAGAATTGTGTGTTTGTTTGTGTTCCCTCATGTTTGTATATATATGTGTGTGCTCTCACTTGGAGGACCCTTGCTACCCTTCTAGGTACTTGGATACAGGAGAGAGTAAACTTCTTCTATTTGTCTCATCATTCTGTTGTGTTGTCAATTTTGACTTTTCACGTCAAGAAGGATGCAAAGTGTGGGGGAATTTAGGCCTCTTCCATATTGACCCAATTTTTATTTCTACTTTGTCTTCATGTGCTCTTCTTCACATTCTGATACATTGGGGGTGATGACAGTTCATATTTATATTATACTATATTTATCTATCTATATATATGAGTAGTTATGACCTCAAATAATCAGATCCCTTGTGCTCTTGATTTATTCATCTCTATTTTTTTCTTCGTGATGTTGTGGTTTCTATGTGTCATCCCTCATGTGACAACATTTCCTGAATAAATCTCACCATTTATCTCATGTCATGACATCTCTTGTCTTTCTCTTCTCCTTTGAATGACATGTGCTCCTCTACATATCACACATCATTGTAAGGGGGGGCTATCATATGTGCCTAAATTTCAAAGTTTCAAAGTTTCAAAACTTTCAAAAGGATTCCTTGATGTCTTATGTCTCGTCCTCTAGCTTGGGGACAACTTGACTAGACCCACCTTGTCTTTTCTTTGACTGTCTTGCAATGCATTTTGCAACAACCACATGCTTATATGCTTTTGATATGGACTCTAGCCATGCTACCCATACCTATCAGCATTGTCTTTCTTTGATTAGATTGTCTTGTCTTGTCTATGAAATTTTTTATCATGTCTTGTCTTGTCTATGAAATGTTTTATCATGTCTATTATTTTTTTCTCTTTCGCCTAACATGTTTGTCTATAGCTAACATGTTTGTGGTGAGATTATAGTTGGCTTTACAGAATCGAAGACCTGTATCCTCTTCGTATTTTGGTGAAGCCCCTTTCATGCCAGGTATACTAGATCAAAGGTTTGCTTCCTCTCCATCTTTGGTATATTCTCTTTAATCTCTTTCCACTTTAGCTCGTGCATGCTTAGATACATATGCTCGCTAAAGTGAGAAAAAATGTTATAGAATAAAATTGCAACCTTATGTAATTTCCCATAACACCACCCTTACTTTAGCTTATAATTTGATAATGCAAAATCGTGTTGTCCTAAGCCTTCATTTATATTTGTGCCTTTTCATTTTCTATCGGTGGGGGAATTTTGTCTAGGACACTTCCACACCGCATGAACATCCTAACAAGATTCCTAGTCTTGCGACCATTGGGACATTACATTGTAGTTTACCCATGAAGTGTAACACCTTTGCAATCATAGGAATGCCTGGAAATGACTCCTTTGCATACATTTTGACCATCTCTTTCCCTCCATTCTAATTCTTCTCAATCCTCATTCATTTTTCTATTTGATCTCACATTCTCTCATTTTTGTACTTCACTCTTCTCATTCTCGCTTCTTAGCACTCCCATTCTCTCTACACCATTGCTCTTACATGTTTCAATCTATCAGAACTACACTCTTGCATGACCATCACACATCTCTAAATCTCTTTCTCTTTCTCTCGATTTCACCAAGATCGTTGGAGGGAGGGTAAATTCATTGACCACTTCATTGCATTGTCTTTCTTAGTTTTAGCATATCGTTGTCTTTGTATACTATATGTTTTTTCTAGTCACTTTCTTTATCATTATTTCTATATCATTGTCTATCTAGTTGTTTGTGGAGATGGAAACACCAAAGTAAGGATTTGACTAAGGAAACCTCAAAAAGTAGCCCAACATTTTCTCATTTTTGTGTGTGCGGGTTTTGTTCATGAGGAGCTTGTGGGAGGCTGGACCTACCATGAGTTACATATCTTTTCTTCCTACATTTTATTTTTCTTATAGTTAACTTATCTATCATTTCAAGTATTCTTCTTATTGTACTTCTTTGTATTTCATGCATTTCCAACATTTTGTCTAATTAGTTAAAACTATTATACTTTAGCATTCAGGTTGTCAACAAGTCTCTAGTGTTTTTGGCAACAAACTCTACTTTTTGTTCCTACAAGACACTAGAATGCCCTAGAGACATTGGAGTGCACTATAGTGTCATCCTTGGTCCATGCTCTCATCCTCTAGCTAAGAGCTTGTCAATCTATTCTTGAGACCTCAAGGTCTTTTGCCATAAAACATCTAGAAAACCCAAAAACATAACATATTTCTTCCTCCACTTGTCACCCCATCACTTGAGCTTTTGTCTTTGAGGTAACCTAGAGCAATACATCCCTTGTAGACTCTTCCTTGTCGTAGAGACTCATAAGTGGTGGATCCTCCCCATTATAGAATAATGTCATGATTATTATACACCATTCAATTCCTTGTCATGTGTTTTTATACCTTACTATTTTCCCTAAAACATGTTTTTTTCTTTTGGTCCTCATCTTTCACAATCTAGTGGTCCTTCCTTAATGGATCCTATCAATTTTTATATGCATCATAATGTCATGAATTTTTTTTATGTCCATATATATTCTCCTTTGGGTCCTTTTCTACTCTCTCATGATTCATATTTATGTGAATATGGAATACATTTTTATACACATTCTATCAAGCAAACATATTGTTGATGGTGTTTTCTGCACAGCAACAACTCAGACAGAATACAATGTTATATCTCTCTTGAAAGGTTATTTTCAACAATAAATAACTGAAAATCACCCCAAGTTCTCTCGGGTGTCAGGTCATGACAATGCATAAACAACTCAGATAATATGTGAAAATGTTGGTAATCACAATAGGACCTTACTACAAGCAAACTGTATCTTTCAAATTTATCAGATCTTACAATATGATGATCTCAAGTCCTAAATCTAACCAGATAATAAAGAAACAGCAAAAGATGAGAGTGCAAGAGAAGCAATGAAACCTAAACTATTTCTAAGATGAACCATGCAAATGACAGATATCAAGAATGGACCAATCTCAAATAACCAATTCTTGCTTAACCCACAGTGCAATATCACAAGAACGGTGCAATCTTCTAAGGCATATAGATTTTCAAATCATAGACATTCATCCACAATCGAACTAAGCACAAAATAGATATATGGTCCAGGTTGACTTCACCAGCTTACTACAATCAGATAGTTACTGGGAGTATAGACCAGAGATTGCTACAAACATTCCAAATATGAAATCATGAACATCATTCACCAAACTAATCCAACTCTAAAACACTAAATTCTAAATCTTTAAGCAATTTGAAAGATGAAACAACGGGAACCATGCAAGATAATTAACACAAAAGATTTCACCAGGAAAACCACAATGCCTTCTATTGTATTAGATTACCAAAATGCTGCAACAATTCCACTGTTCTGTTACAATATTTTCTTCAAGAAATTGAATACTACTTCTACTACAAAATACTCTAGCTCTTTTCTGATCTAACTTGTCTCTATTATCTTCCTAGCTCCTTACAATGAGGCAAGAATGCCCTTTATAACAAATTCTCAAGACATGTCGGCCCAGCCAAACATTTTACAAAATATATTTAGCCCAAAACAAGTCGGCATCAGGAATTTCAAAATTAGGCACACATTAAATGCCGATACATCATCAAGGTCAGCCTAGACACATTCCCTAATGTAGCCCGGATCAATATATGCCCTATAATAATAGGGAAGCACAAATATCAAAATGGGCATTAACTACCGCCTCCCTTATCCTTATTCTGAGCCAATGATCCATGAACTTTCAAAAATAGTTTATCTAGCTCGGTGACAAGTGGCAAGGGAAAGATCTTAAGCCGACATTCGATGGAGCCAATCTCCTCCTTTGACTATTTAACAGTTTTATTCCAATCATCCTTGTGAGCCTGATACTTATCCATCACAACCAAGTAGGTTGCTGCATCATCCAGCTGGTGTCCTGTTATGACATTTTCAGAATCTGAGGCATAAACATCATGCCACCATTCCCTTAATTGTTCTAGGCTTAGGTACTTAGGAGCAATTTTCCTCCTGTCGGTCATAATCTCGAAAAATGCAATGCACCCATCATATACTCCAGTCAGGTCACCATCTATCAGCTTCTTTCGTTTATGAATCTTCCTCATGGCCTTTTGCCGAATCTGCAAAGCCTCAAACCATTCCCAAGGTTCATTAAGTTTGGAGGAAGGAAGAATCCCATCTGTAACCAACTGATCTTTTCCATGTTCCATGATCACTTTGGATTTCTGCAACAGAAGATCGATGTCCTCCTTATCTCGGGATAGCACATGTTCCAACAAGTCTTTGGTTCTGACTGCATCCTTTCCAACCGAAAGGACATCCTTTATTGCATTATCTCCCCTCACTTGCACATCCTTCAACCAATCAATTGCAGTCTGGGTAGAAGACTTCATCTTTTCAATCTTGGAAATAGTTTCCTTGGGCAAGAAACCAGGAGTAGTAGAGGAAGAGGGGTGGAGAGATTGTAGAGGCTTCATTACATCTTCTAGACACTTCTTGAGCCTCTCATTTTCCTTTCTAAGTTCATGCTTGGATTGAGTTTCCTTCCTTAATCAGCCGATTATTACTGCACTGGACCCTTCATATTCTTCAATATCCTGTTCTATAGAGGCTGGTCCTAGATTAATAGTCTGCACATTATAATCTTTTCTGGTGACCTCCTCTTTAGTTTTATCTGCAGCAGGGGTGGCAATGTGAATGACCCTGTTACTCGCTTCATCTCTTTCTATCCTTGAAACCACCTTGGCCATCTTTTTCTTCTTGTCTTTACCAATCTTAGTTAACATCTCGTCCCAATCTAGAGGGGTGTCCTCAACAATGACTTGCTTCTTCCTGGTTATCTCCTTTTCTAACCAATCCGAGACAGCAGGATCCACCCGGATTTCTTCTGTTTCGATCTCTTCATGTTGTTCCAGTGTTTCCTCCCTTCCTTTCTCAAGAGATTGATCACCCCGGTTACTCAATTTAGGTTCCTCTTCTTGCACAGGCGATGGGGTTCTAACAGAGGCATCCTCCTTTTCAGGTGATCCGTTACCTTTGCTACTCTCCGGAGAATCTTCATATTGAACTAGTGGAGAAGGGTGTCTTTCTACCTCTTCAACCTCAATCTCAGCTGCTGCACCAAAGAGTTCTCCTTCCTTGAAAGGTTATGCCTCTCCACTAGTCTCTTGCTCTTGATGGGCTGTTTGCTCAGGTAAACTCAGTGAAGGGGAAGTAGCCTTAGGTTGCTCCACAACTGGTCCCTTCGGAAGAGGGTCCATCTCTTGCATAGTCTCCTTAGGAGATGGAGTCCTTGATCTCCTCTTATAAACTTTAGTCTTTTCTCCTAAACTTTCCACATCAACAACCGGAGTCCCATCCTTGGAAGTATCCTGATCTTTTCTCTTCGAAACCCTAGTTGTCTTTGTCTTCTTAGGCTGTGGAGGAGCATCTTCTTCTTCTGCTTTTTCAACTTCCTCCTCTTCAGAGGACTTGCCTATTTTCAAGGCTCGGCTTCTTTTCTTTCCTTTTGGTTTTCTTTTCGGTTCTGTCTCATTTTCTTGAGGACCCCTGATTTTAATTTTGAAGGGTGAGCTCCCTTTAGTTTTCCCTTTAGGGTCATCTTCCCCGGATTCTTCTGAAGTGGACATAGGATTGAGATTTCCCATCAAATTAAAGGTACAGGGTACCTTCTCACTTTCCAACTCCCAAACCTTATGCTTCAACCAGGAAGTAGTAAATCTCATGACAGGGGCCATTAGGTCTTCTAGCTCAGTCACCTCATCATCATTCCAGTTTATCTCTCTGATTGATCTGTCTTTGACAGACTCATATGCATGGTCCTGCACCAGATTCTCGTCATCTTCTAGCTGGTCGGGGATCAACTTAACATTGTATTGCCTTATCACATCAACCGGAAGCCTAGAGTACCTTTTCTTCATTGCCTCAAAATCATCTTTAATATTTTCCCAATAGTCTTCTAGGTCTTCTTTGTGATGGTATTCTCTGGTGGCCTTCTTCTGTGCTTCCCCGGTGATATCAAAGTTTGTCCTCTTGGAGTGGAAGGAGAAACCATGAGCTGCCAACTCATCTCCAGCTGCATGCGCTGATTGGATGGAAGGGCACACCTCAGCTATACCAATTTTGAGAGGGAAATCCCCACCAAAACCTATTTTATGCTTTGCTTTCTTGACAATTACATCAAAGTCACATATCTGTCTTACAACCTCCAATAGCACAATATGATCAGTCGGATACCTAGGCAACCTCTATGGAGCAGCCTGACATCCGTCAATTCTGATGTAGGAGAAGGTGGGAAACTGAATGAACCAAGCTCTATACTTCTTTATCAACTCCTTTGCTCCATCAGACAATCTCACATGCTCCACATTTTGAAGCAACCTAGTGATATACATTGTGAATGCATCATTGGCTCTTCTGTAATCCTGGTGTCCTAGGTGCAACTCCGGGTAAATGTCATAGATTACATTCTGTCCAAATGTCCCCTTTGGATTCAGACCCCTGTATGGGTAGAATCTGGCTAACACATACACCACATAGGAAGACATGGTGAACTTCTTTGTTTCTAGGACATCTCTTAATTGCTTATCAATCATGGCACTGATAAGTCCGGCCCAATGGTAGTTAGTACCCTGTTCAATTTTGTTGATCACATGGACCATCCAATTTTCTAACACTCCAGCACTCTTCAAACCCGCCACTCTGCTAAAAAATGTGATTGCATCATATATGTCCGATCTGAATTTAACCCTGTGTAATTGCTTAGGTAGTTTGGAAAAGTGAGATTTTGGTTTCTCCAACCAGGAATTAATCATTTGCTGGGCTTTGGTGGGCTCGTTCTCATAATAGGTTTTGGCCAGATCCATATTTAAGGCACACACATAAGGCAAATCCGGCATGTCAAAGGCTTGAGCAATAGAAACAAGATTAAAATTCACCAAGACTCTCCCTTCGGTACTAACAACCCTTTGTGTGTCAAATTCATACTGCCGGGCGCACTCTAGTATCAACTCATAGCACTGGATTGTAGGAGGGAACCCTACCACATGGACTAATCCAGACCTCATCATTCCTTGTCTCAGGACCGACAGATCCTTCTGAGCTGTTCTTTCTTTGAATTCCTCATATCTCCATGCTCCAACATTGGTGTCAGAGACCTCAGACCACACAGAAGATACTTTGATGTCAGGCAGTTGACTCTTGGTATCCAATCTCAATTTTTTTGCCTCCAAAATGGAGGATCCCTCCGTATCACCTTTAGACTTTCCTGCAGCCGCCCTACTTGATTCAACCTGCATTCACAAAAGAGCATCACGAGCATACAATTATCACACATATTCTGATCAAAGGGTTAGCATAAAGCCACATAAAGCAATCAAGATCCATCACAAATTCATCAATCCTTGAAAATCCAGAAAAAAGAAGCAAATCAGGAAAATAAGGTAAACTGGGAAAATTCAGTCGGGGCAGAATTTCAGAGAAATCCAACCCAGACGGATTCCTACTGCCAAGACGTCATTCGCCAAATTGATCGTTAGTACGAACAAAAAACTATGTAATTATTATGAAATCCATCCATTAGCAACAATAAATCATCATTTAGCACCTTACCCCATTAGCCCTAGCCTTGAGAATCAAAAGAATGAAACTGGGCAGGAAAACTAGAAAAATCCGGACAGGTTGGATTTTCGCGGATGGTTCAAATACTTCGGAATTCGCCATGCTCCGCGGACTTGACAGATATCGGGAAAATTCGGGTGTGCAAGAATTTCGCGGATACGGCAGAAACCCGACGATTACTACCACGCGAACAAAGAATTGGATGATCACTTCAAACCTTCCTACTTGGATTCAAATGGTCCCAAAATCGACGCCAATAAGCAAAATTTCAGATGCACATAGATTCAAATCCCAAAGTTCTCAAATGACTAATCTTCACAGCGAAACAATGATGCCCTAATTTTCACGACTAGACCCTCCGCCATGAAAACCAGGGTAAGCTCAAGGTTTGAAATACTACCCTTAAATGATCAGGCCGGAGCACACCGAGACTCCCAAGGCACGAGCAAATTTGATCTAAACGCCAGATATGAAAATCATGACGGATCAACCGTTCCTAGCAAATCCGAACAAAACACCAAAAAACCCCAATCTCGTAAAATACAACAAATTACGCACCTAGGGGAAAAATCCTACCTAGAACGCCCATCTACATCGATCTATTCGACATTCATTTGGTAAACAAGGGCATGAATAGTGTGAATGATGAAATCTTGTGAAGAGTGAGGTCAAACCCTAGCTCTATAAATATACAATCATACTCAAGCAAAGGCCAACCTAAAATGACTATCAATCAACTCGAAAGATTCGGTCATGACGCAAACAAAAGAGGGGCTAGCAACGACTTACCATGGAATCCGAACAAGGCTCAAGCTCGAGGTGGTGACTGTGAAACGATGTGCCCTAGCAACAAAAACTTTGACCAGCGCTCAATCAATCCACAAGTGGCAGCTCGAATTCAGCAATCAGGACCTCAAATGGAGACTCTCCAACGCCAAAGCAGAAAGCAAGTGAAGAATGAAATCAAAATGATGCCCAAAAGACCTTAAATCCATCCATAATCGCGTCTGAGCAAAGGTACTTCGAGCATTAATGAGCGACAAGACATGTCAGAAAAATCTGGAAACCCGAGCCCAGGACGGAACTTCAGAAAAGACCAAGCCAAATGGAAAATCCGGATAAACACGAATTCCGCGGATATGGCAGAAACCAGGATTTTAACAAAGTTCAGGATTTTAACGCAGTTCGGGAAAATCCGCCCAGCCCGAAAAATCCCAGATTCAAGCAGAAACCTGGATTTCAGAAAATTCAGTAGTAAACGGACAACGAACTAGGGCCCGGGGAATCCGCTAGAGCTGGAAAATCCCGGACTCAAGTCAAAACCCAGATTTTCACTGAAACCCAAGTTTAACCAATTCAAGCCCCAAGCGAGACCAAAGGCAGTAAGACCAACATCTCGAGACCTTAAAAAGACAAATCTCATAAAAACCAAAGGTCAAAAGACATCATGAAAAGAGGGTCCCTACTCCAAGTGGGGCGTGTGTGCAAAACTGCACAACACATATGACTTGAACTTGTATGAAGATAATAAATAGTATGTGAATAATGTGCCACTAGTTGATGATACATTTTTCTCATCCTTCCCATATCTTACACATATAGAAATGGGACATAATTAAGAATGATATTTCACCTCTTTTAATCTCTCTCATTAGTAGGATTGCTCATCTAGAAATTTGTGCTAATATTTATGAGTAAAATTTAATCAAAAATATTATATTAGTAAGAAATGACATTGTTACCTAATTTTCACCCACGGGCTCAATCAGGCAGAATAAATCATGTGATAGAGGTTCGAGAAGGCCAAATGGAGCATTCTCACTAGGGCAAGGGTCATGAATCTGATGCTAGGCTACAAGGAACTCAGTTTGGAAGCTTTCCTTGTTCAAGTTCGGCATGAAAATCCTCTAAGGAGAAAGTCGGCAAGACCTTCCAGATGTCTTGCTGACTAGCAGGGGTTCCATCAAGCCTGAATGTTTCACATTGGGATCCTATCGGCATGAGATTATCAAGGTCTCCCTGACCCATAATGCATTTGGTTAAATACGCTTCTATGTTGTCTATTGGCAAGACCCCAGGAATGTCACGGCGAATGTAATTCACCTGCAGGTTCCTATTGGCAGCACTTCGATCATTGTCCCAGTGAAAAAAGGATATGCATATCGGCGGGAGTTTTTTCCTTCGGGGTGAAGTCTCGGTGACTTCTTTGGGTCTCACTGACTAACCGCATTGGGTAAACACTTCGGCAGGAGTTGTCTTCTTCGGTGTGTGGTCTTGCCGAGTCCCTGAAGTCTTGTCGACCACCAATAAAGATATGCATCTTGGGGAGAAGAAAGGAAGTGAGCTCGGCAGGAGGTCTCACTGACACATGAGAGTCACCCCAACTGGATCCCAGTTCGCCAAAAGGAGGGTAAGGTCACCAAGCTGTCTCGGCGACTAGCAAAGGCCTCACCGAGAGAAATTGATATCACTGTGATGTCTTGGCGAAGGCATTATGTCTTGCCGAAGATAAAGGGGGGCCTCAATATGTGTTTTTCCTTCAGCAGGAGTCTCACCGACAACAAAAGACCTCGCCGAGAAGATTTGACATCGGCATAAGGTCTTGCCGATATAAGGATGTCTCCCCGACAGAAAAAGGAGCTTACCGAAGGAGTTGGCCTTCAGCATAAGGTCTCAGTGATGCAGAGGGTCTTGCCGATAAAGGGAACCTTCGGTGTAACATTCCAAGTCAGAGAAAGGTCTCCCCGACCCGGTGATGTCTTGCCGACCAATGAACAACTCGGCGAAAGAGAGGACCTCGGTGTGAGGTCAGGGTGAAGAAGGGAAGTCTCGTCGACATGAAGGAGCTTGCCGAAGAGTAAGCGGGAATCGGTATGATTAGGGGACCTTGCTATGAATTCTTCCCGACTTACCATGGTCTTGCCGAAGGAAATGTAGAGCTCGGTAGAATGGAGTGCATTTGGGGTGACATCAATCAACTCCTGCCGAAGATGAGGGGTCTCGGGGTAATGTTTTTCCTTCGGTAAAATGTCTCACCAACACTCGGGTGTCTGGCCGAATGAAGAGGAGCTCGGGGAGATGTTGAAATGAACTCGGAAGAGGAAACGAAGATCGATAAAGGTCTCACTGACTGAGCAAGCTCTCGCCGAAGGGGGAAATGGAGTTCGCCGTGAGGTTTGGGTTCATCAGGTTGTCTTGGCGAAGTGCGACGTCAACGAAGAAAAAGGAGAAACTTCATTGTGACATCCCAGCTTACTGGTAGAAGGTCTCCCCGAAGTGAAATAGGTGCGGCGAGAAAGAGCTATCACCGTTGTGATGTCCCAACGACTGATCGGGGTCTCACCAAAACAGAATGTTTTCGCTAAAGAATGGGACCTCAATGAGAGCTCTCAGCGATGGTTCCATGTCATGCCGATAATAGTGGAGGATCGTAATCGCATTGGTGAGACACTTTCAGTGTCTCGCCGAGATGCGATTCTGACTGAGCATGCTTTTGATCATTGAGGAATCCATGTGGAATGTTTCCAGCCAATCAGAGAGAGCTACAGGTGATCATTGGCAGCTTGACCGGTGCCAAGGGGATCAACGGAGTGAATCGACGTGGATCGGCTCTGAAGCATTCAAAGCAGCTTGACAGGGGATTCAAGGGTAGACACGAGGACCAAAAATGAATGTGGTAGCTGCGAAAGATATAAGGGCTTCTCCGGGGAATGTCTCTTCACCGACATGGACAACAAGGACACGCAGGGTGCTACATTTATTTCAGGAAAAATATCTAGAGGGTTTTTTTCTAAAGACTGATATTTTGTAAGCCCTAAGGGGCTGAGATCTTTTTTGTATATAAGGTGTTTTTTGCCTTTTTTGTAAATAGTTCAAATAGTGCACTAAAAAGAGTTAGTGATTTTTAGCAATCCTCTCTCAGCTGGTGTATGTTTTGTAACTCACTTCAATTTTTGGAATATAAAGTACAGAGTTGCCTTGGCCTCTGTTGATGCTTCAGTTTTCCATTATTGTTCTTGCAAAGTGTTGTTCATTTCAGGTTAATAATCAAGTTATCTTGTGAATTATTTTTATTCCTTTATAAATTTATTTGGTGTTTCATGCCCTCCTTTGTAAAAAGCACCATTATATGAATCACAAAGTTGTGTTTACATAATCACACATAGATTCTATTATGTGAAAGTCTTTTCCTTTATTGAAAAAGTGTGTGTATCAAACCTGTTTGTGACATATTAATGTGTAGCTCATAGAATTTGATATGTATCTTTCTGATCATTGAAAAATTTCAAGTGCAGTCTAAGTATTCCATTGATCTCATCAAACTCGGTGTATCACCATAGTTTAGTTTCATTCATGTACTTCTTCTCCCTTTTCCCTTCACTGAATCATTAGTTTAGGTGATACCCAAAGGAAGCCAACCTTCTTCGGAGGTTCATTTCAACCTTAGGTGACCCACAACCTTGAAATGATCCCATGTTTCTCCAGAAAGCTTAGTTTTCATGAATTTACATAGGGTGTATTTCTGGGAGATAACAGTTTCTGGCACACCTGGTGGGACAGAAATTAGATTGAACTGCTGGTTTAGTATGCAACCAGCGAGTCCCAGACTTTATAGAAGTCATTTGGCATACTTGGCAACTCCATAAGGAGGAAGAACTCCAGAAATCAGCACCTTCTACAGTTTATGAGAAGAGTTCAAACAAGGAGCAGCTCAGGTCTTTTTGAATATTTGCAGCTGTCACCACCAAGAAGACAAGGAAGAGCAACAGAAAGGCGAGGAACAACAATTATCTATTCTAGAAGAACTCAATCCACTCCTCCATCTGTGGGATCACACATTGCTGTCCCGTCTTTGGTTTCATCTAGAGTACCAGTAAACCCACCTCAGCCACCTCCAATGGTCACTCCAAGGAATCAACCCTTTGTTTCCTTTAATGGAGGGAGCCCCTTGAATTTGGCACAACACAATGACATTCCAATGGCAACCTTGAAGAGTCTGCCAACTTTCATAGGGGAAGACCAAACTACCCCGATTGAACACTTGTGAGATGTGGCTTCGTTATGCGGAGTCCATCACATAACCCAAGAGGATGTTGCAGTGAGATTATTAGCTGCTTCACTAAAAGGAAGAGTTGTGCAATGGTATAGGAGCTTAGCAGTCAGTTCAATTGCAACTTGGGATGAATTTGGAGACAAGTTGCATAAACAATTTAAGGACAGGTTTGATAATCTGTCTTTATTGGAACAATTAACTACAATTAAGAGGGCTCCACAAGAGCAGATGAATGATTTCAATTTCATATTTCAAAGAACCTGGGATAGAATCCCTACAATGGTAAGGACACTTCCATAATATGCATTTTTGTACTTTTTGAGGGCTCTTAACAGTGATATTCCTGTTATGATACAATCAATGGGAGGTGTTTCTCTACCAGATGCTTTTGAAATAGCAATTAGAGCTGAAAACAGCCTAATACAGGCTAGTAAACTAGCTCCTAGGCCACCAATGCCCATATTCCTATAGGTCCATGCAAATATTCCTCTGCAGATACCACCTTTTGCACCTCTGCCACCTGTTCTAGTTGCTGTAACACAAGAAAATGCTGCTTCAAGTTCTCCAAATGAGTTACAGGAAATCAACAGTCTATTGCAGTCTTTTGGTAACAAGCTTGTAAACTTAGAGAAGCAACAATCATATAGTAGGCCTTATCAGCAGCAGAATCCAGGCCAACAACAAGCATATCAAGGTAGTAGACAAGCTTACCAGGGCAATTACCAGGACCCAAGACAGAATGTGAACACAAGACCTTTTCAGGCCTATGCTCCAACACCTGTTAGTGAATTCAAGGACCTGGTTCCTATTCAAAACAACTCAGCAGCTAATTATGAGTGGTGCTACCCTTGCAACCAGCCCCACAATCAAGCCACCTGCTCAAATGGACTCATCAATCAGGCACTTATGGTATTGAATGCCTCAAGTTCGTAGCAGAGTGCATTCAATGATGCATCTCCACAATGCCAAGATCAGCTTATCAATGATGCTACCTTACTAAACTGGCAAGGTGAAGAATTTTGCAGATTAAATGTAGATAATTCTCCAGTTGCAGCTAACACCAGGGCGAAGAAGAGAGCACTTAAGCTTTATCAAGTGGCCGAAAAAGGTAAGGCATCAGCTATTGAACCATCTACATCTCAAGTGACTAGTGGTTTGCAAGGAAATCAACAACTCCCATTGAAGGAGCAGCCACGCTTGCAAGCTAATCATGCTGGCGTAAAGGTACATCATAAGGTAAACCCAAAAATACCCTTTAATATTCTTGATAGCATGAAAAAGATGAATGTTACAATGTCTATGTGGGACTCATTAGCTATCCCAGGTCAAAAAGACATGTTACAGTCAGCCTCGTCAAGTTTGAAAATGTCTGATGAAGTTGAGTCTCCAATAGGCCAAGTTAGAGCTATGTTAACAAATAATCCTCAAGGAAATGATCAACAGTCTAGCAAAGAGACGGGAAAAGGAGTTCAGCCACCTCCATTTTACGTGTCAGTAATCATAGGTGACAAGTTAGTTCATAACTGTATGGTAGATAGTGGAGCTAGTAGCTCTGTGATGCCAAAGCAGATTGCTGACAAGCTTGGGCTAAAATATCAGCCTTTAGAGAGAGGAGTAATCCAATTGGATGGTACCTCCATTAATACACTGGGCATCATTAAAGATTTGAGTCTTACCCTTCATGCTTGTCCTAATTTTTCAGTTCCCCAAGACATATGTGTCATAGACCTTCCACCTTTCTTTTCCTTGTGCTTATCAAGAGACTTTACAACCAAGATAAGTGGTTATGTGTCAGCTGATTGGTCACATATGCTATTTAGAACAAGATATGGAACCAAGGTTACCATTAAATCTGAAAGGTTGGCTAAGGATCACATCGAGCCATATAACCCAAGTCCCATCAATGTTGTAGACACAAATTGTGTCGTTTTCACTGACAGTGAGCTGGCTGCTGCTCAAGAACTTCAAGCAGAAGTTGTTCCTGATGTGCTTCTACACGAAAGGGCAGTTGAAAATGTGTTAGACAGTTCGGAAGACCTTATTCAAGATGCTGGTATGGGTAACTATGTCATACTTGAGCCTGCCGCAGAAATTCCAAACCTTGAAAAGGATTCAGATCAGTTGCTGCAACAGCAAGGTGGACTTTGGGAGATGTTCTTTGATGGTTCCAGGAGCAAGAATGGGGCAGGTGGAGGTGCAATGTTGATTTATCCACAAGGCGATAAGTATTTTTCAGCCTTCTGTTTTGCTTTTGCATGTTCTAACAATAGTGCTGAGTATGAAGGACTTATACAAGGCCTTAAATGGGCAAGGAAAAGAGGAATTGACTATTTGAGAGTCTATGGAGATAGTGAATTGATAGTCAATCAGGTCAGGGGGGTCAATGTTGCTAAAAATGACACACTAAAGTCTTATAGAAACAAAGTGTGGAATATGATTAAGGAATTTGATGCCTTTAACTTAATATCTATCCCAAGGAATCAGAATCAACATGTTGATAGACTTGTAGCAATTGGAGCACATTTTGATATCCCAGGCGATATTAAAAGGGATAAAATACAACAGTATGTCAAGGTGGTTATCAGGCCGTCAATTCCTGATAATAACATTAACTGGCAGGTATTTGAAAGTGATGAACAGATAGTGACCTTTCTGCTCCAAGAGGATCGATTTTATGTAGTAAACTAGGAAAAAGTCAAACAGCAGTATGACGATCAAGTGATACAGCTGAAGACCAATAAACTTCCCAAAGGGCTGGTTACCTTGGAATCCATATTCAATTCTGATGATCAGCTTAAGAAGAATAAAGTTGGCATTCAAGTCAAGGAAGATCATTATGAAGAAGTGGAGATCTTTAAAGGTAAGCTCCTTAAATTAGGTAAAATTTGTTCAGCTGACGATAAGAGAGCTTTCATTGTTTTATTCTAAGAATATCATGATGTTTTTACTTGGAAATATTTTGATTTAAGAGGGTTTGATCCTCATATTACACAACATACAATTGAGTTAGAACCTGGTGTCAAGCCTGTTAGACAGAAACAAAGGCCCTTGAATCCTAAGCTTGAGCCCTTAATGATTAAAAAGTTGACCAAACTAGTTGAGGGGGGTATCATCTTTCCTATTAAGCACACTTCATGGGTTTCTAACCTTGTACCAGTTAGGAAAAAAAGCGGCGAGATAAGACTATGTGTAGATTTTAGAGATCTTAATAGAGCATCTCTGAAAGATCATTATCCCTTATCGTCTCTGGAACAAATTCTCCAAGCTGTTGCTGGTTCATAAAGATTTTCTCTTCTGGATGGGTATTCTGGTTATAACCAGATTCTAGTCAAAGAGGAGGATCAGTATAAAACAACATTTACAACAAAATGGGGTACTATGGCTTACAAGAGAATGCCTTTTGGGTTATCTAACACTGGTGCCACCTTTCAGCATGCCATGGATATGGCATTTCAGGGTTTAATCCAAAAAAAATTGCTGGTTTATTTAGATGATATAACTATAAATTCAAAAACTGCAGATGAACATTTGTCACATCTCAAGCAAGTTTTTGAGAAATGTAGGGAGTTTGGGATATCCCTCAATCCTACAAAAAGTATTTGCGTAGTTCATGAAGGTAGACTGTTAGGCCATATAGTATCAAAGGATGGAGTTACCATTGATCCAGAAAGAGTCAAAGCTATACTTGAACTACCATTACCCAATCACAAGAAAGGATTACAGAGCTTTTTAGGAAGAATCAACTTTCTAAGAAGATTTATTCCTAATGTTGCAAATTTTCTACAGCCATTGACTGCCATGCTAAAAAAGAACGCAATTTTAGTTGGAAAAAAGAGGCAAAGCGTAGTTTTGAAGAAATCAAGGAGGCTTTAGCATCTACTCCGACATTGGTAAATCTATATTTCTCTAAAGAATTCTTTTTGTACGCTTTTGGTCGCAGTAGTTCAATCTCTGCTATGCTGGTTCAGAAAAATAGTGACAACTTAGAACAACCAATAGCTTTCTTTAGCCAAGTACTTATTGATTATGAAGAAATGTATACCTTTGTTGAGAAGCATGTTCTTGCTGTGATCATAAGCCTAAAGAAATTTAAGCCTCTAGTGTCAAACAATAAGATTCATATTCTGGTTGTACATTCAAGTGTCAAGGAGTTTTTGTTGAATAAAGGTCTGAATGAAAAAAGGGCAGGGTGGATCACCAAGGTCATGGAATATGATGTGGATATCAAGATTACCAAATTGGCTAGAGGTAAAGGTCTATGTGAATAGCTTGCTGTAGGGTCAATTAGTGAAAATGAATTAGAAAAGGATCCTATTTTTGTTAATACAAATGATTCTCAGGTTTCTCAAGATGATGTGCCCGTGATAGCAATTAATTGGGTTCAAGACATGGCCCATTTTTTACAAACTGGTGAGTGTCCACTAGGTTTGGACAGGGCTAAATGAAGATACTTCAGACTGCAGTCCATACCATACGTGCTGGTAAATAATGTTCTTTTTAAAAGGGATCTAAATGGTGTTTTGTTAAGGTGTATTCACATTGATCAGATTGAAAAGGTACTTCATGAGTTTCACGATGGAGCTGCAGGGGGACATTTTGCTCCAAGGACAACAGCTTGGAAAATCATGAGAGCTGGTTACTACTGGCCCAACTTATTTAAGGATGCATATGCTTGGTCAAGAAAGTGTATCAAATGTGCCTTGTTTGTAGGAAAAGAAAAACTGCTCGCTATGCCTCTGCATCCAATTCAAGTGGAGCAACCCTTCATGAGATGGGGCATTGACTTTATTGGACCAATTAATCCACCATCCAGTACTGGTCACAGGTGGGTGCTCATTGCTATAGACTATTTCACACAGTGGACATAAGCAATAGCTTTGAGAGAAGTAAAGGAGTCTTCAGTTTTGAGCTTTTATGAGGATATAGTCACTAGATTTGGAGTTCCTGACTCTATCATATCTGATAATGCTCTTGCATTTGTGGGATTAAGATTAACTAATTGGGATGTTAAACATGACATTCATTTGAATACATCCTCAAATTATTACCCTCAGGGTAATGGTTTAGTTGAAAGCACAAATAAGAATCTCATTAGGATTATCAAAAGAACAATGGAGGATAATCAAAGGACTTGGCACACTAAATTAAAGTATGCACTTTGGGCAGACAGAGTGACTCCTAAGAAGTCTATTGGTAATTCACCATATATGTTAGTTTATGGAAAAGAGGCTAGATTACCTCTATCTGTGGAGCTTCCAGCTCTAGACATTGTTCACCAGTTAGAGATGTTTGAGGGACAGGACCCGATGTCCATGAGGTATGCAGAGCTCATGGAGCTCGAAGAATCAAGGGACAGAGCAATGAAAGCTTTGGAGTATCATCGGCTCCAAATGAAAAGAACATTTGAAAAGAAGGCTATAGGAAAAGTTTTCAAGGTGGGAGATCTTGTGCTAAAATGGGATGTTTTGAAAAGTAGGCTAGGCCATCACACCAAGTTTGATAACATGTGGATGGGTCCATTTATTATTAGAGATTGTAAGGAGCACAATGCTTACCAACTGGCCACAACAGAAGGGGAAGTGCTTCCTATCCCAGTTAATGGGATACACCTCAAGCCTTATTTTCAAGTCTGACGGAGTTCCTCTATTGTACATATTAGTTTAGGTTTATGTTTCCAATAAGTTCTTCTGCACTTTAGTTTAGATGTTTTTTCCTTTTCCTAAGTGGTGTTTTAGCACAGTAAATATTTCCTTTTTAGTTTCTCCTGTTTCTTGAGGTTTGGACAATCTGTTATGACCTATGAAATCATCTCGGACACGTTTGAGCTATGTACAAAGTTGATGTTTTAATTTTTCTAAGCTTCCTAACGACTCCATGCCCAATGGACAAGTTTTGGCTACTAGTTTTCCATGTTTAGCAGGCAAAAATCCAGCAAAGGTCGCCATAAATGTTACCTAATTTTCACCCATGGGCTCAATCAGGCAGAATAAATCATGTGACAGAGGTTCGAGAAGGCCAAATGGAGCATTCACATTAGGGCAAGGGTCATGAATCTGATGCTACGCTACAGGGAACTCAGTTTGGAAGCCTTCCTTGTTGAAGTTCGGCATGAAAATCCTCTAAGGAGAAAGTTGGCAAGACCTTCCAGATGTCTTGCCGACTAGCAGGGGTTCCATCAAGCCTGAATGTTTCACATTGGGATCCTATCGGCATGAGATTATCAAGGTCTCCCCAACCCATAATGCATTTGGTTAAATACGCTTATGTGTTGTCTATCGGCAAGACCCCAGGAATGTCACGACGAGTGTAATTCACTTGTAGGTTCCTATCGGTAGCACTTCGATCATCATCCCAGCGACAAAAGGATATGCATATTGGCGGGAGTTTTTTCCTTCGGGGTGAAGTCTCGGGGACTTCTTTGGGTCTCACTGACTAATCGCATCAGGTAAACACTTCGGCAGGAGTTGTCTTCTTCGGTGTGTGGTCTTGCCGAGTCCCTGAAGTCTTGCCAACCACCGATAAAGATATGCATCTCGGGGAGAAGAAAGGAAGTGAGCTCAGCAGGAGGTCTCACTGACACATGAGAGTCACCCCGACTGGATCCCAGTTCACGAAAAGGAGGGTCAAGTCACCAAGATTTCTCAGCGACTGGCAAAGGCCTCGCCGAGAGAAATTGATATCGTCGTGATGTCTTGGCGAAGGCATTATGTCTTGTCGAAGATAAAGGGGGGCCTCAATATGTGTTTTTCCTTCAGCAGGAGTCTCGCCGACAACAAAAGACCTCGTCGAGAAGGTTTGACATCGACATAAGGTCTTATCGATATAAGGATGTCTCCCCAACAAAAAAGGAGCTTGCCGAAGGAGTTGGCCTTTGACATAAGGTCTCAGCGATGCAGAGGGTCTTGCCAATAAAGGGAGCCTTTAGTGTAACATTCCAAGTCAGAGAAAGGTCTCCCCGACCCGGTGATGTCTTGCCGACCAGTGAACAACTCGGCGAAAGAGAGGACCTTGGTGTGAGGTCAGGGTGAAGAAGGGAAGTCTTGCCGACATGATGGAGCTCATCAAAGAGTAATCGAGAATTGGCAATACTAGGGGACCTCGCTATGAAGTCTTCCCGACTTGCCACGGTCTTTCCGAAGGAAATGTAGAGCTCGGTAGAATGGAGTGCATTCAGGGTGACATCAATCAACTCCTGCCGAAGATGAGGGGTCTCAGGGTAACATTTTTCCTTCGGTAAAATGTCTCACCGACACTCGGGTGTCTGGCCGAATGAAGAGGAGCTTGGGGAGATGTCGAAATGAACTCAGAAGAGGAAATGAAGATCGATAAAGGTCTCACCGATCGAGCAAGATCTCGCCAAATGGGGAAATGGAGTTCGTCGTGAGGTTTGGGTTTTCCAAGTTGTCTTGGCGAATGAGGATGTCTCGGCGAAGTGCGACGTCAACGAAGAAAAAGGAGAAACTTCACTGTGACATCCTGGCTTACTAGTTGAAGGTCTCCCTGAAGTGAAATAGGTGCGGCGAGAAAGAGGTATCACCGTTGTGATGTCCCAGCGACCGAACGGGGTCTCACCAAAACATAATGCTTTTGCTAAAGAATGGGACCTCGACGAGAGCTCTCAGTGACGGTTCCATGTCATGCCGATAACAACGAAGGATCGTAATCGCATCGGTGAGATTTTCAGTGTCTTGCCGAGATGCGATTCTGACTGAGCATGCTTTTGATCATTGAGGAATCCATGTGGAATGTTTCCAGCCAATCAGAGAGAGCTATGGGTGATTGTTGGCAGCTTGACCGGTGCCAAGGGGATCAACAGAGTGAATCAACATGGATCGGCTCTGAAGCATTCAAAGCAGCTCGACAGGGGATTCAAGGGCGGACACGAGGACCATAAATGAATGCGGTAGCTACGAAAGATCTAAGGGCTTCTCCGGGGAATGTCTCTTCACCGACATGGACAACAAGGACACGCAGGGTGCTGCATTTATTTCAAGCAAAAGATCTAGAGGGTTTTTTTCTAAAGACTGATATTTTGTAAGCCCTAAGGGGCCGAGATCTTTTTTGTATATAAGGCATTTTTTTCCTTTTTTGTAAATAGTTTGAATAATGCACTAAAAAGAGTTATTGATTTTTAGCAATCCTCTCTCAGCTGGTGTATATTTTGTAACTCACTTCAATTTTTGGAATATAAAGTACAGAGTTGCCTTGGCCTCTGTTGACGCTTCAGTTTTCCATTACTATTCTTGCAAAGTGTTGTGCATTTCAGGTTAATAATCAAGTTATCTTGTGAATTATTTTTATTCTTTTATAACTTTATTTGGTGTTTCATGCCCTCCTTTGTAAAAAGCACCATTATATGAATCACAAAGTTGTGTTTACATAATCACACATAGATTCTATTATGTGAAAGTCTTTTCCTTTATTGAAAAAGTGTGTGTATCAAACCTATTTGTGACATATTAATGTGTAGCTCATAGAATTTGATATGTATCTTTCTGATCATTGAAAAATTTCAAGTGCAGTCTAAGTATTCCATTGATCTCACCAAACTCGGTGTATCACCATAGTTTAGTTTCATTCATGTACTCCTTCTCCCTTTTCCCTTCACTGAATCGTTAGTTTAGGTGATACCCAAAGAAAGCCGGCCTTCTCCGGAGGTTCATTTCAACCTTAGGTGACCCACAACCTTGAAATGATCCCATGTTTCTCCAGAAAGCTTAGTTTTCATGACTTTGCATAGGGTGCATTTCTGGGAGATAACATACATAATCCTTTAGTATATGATATTTTTACTTATCCTTCACCAAGTGAATTTGCGATAGTTTATTTTACAAGTATGTACATAATGGTTTTCTACACAACCTCCCTTTGATTGATTTGTGCTAACCAAAATACGGATTCCTTGGGTCTTTTTTAGTTGTTTTCTTTGGACTCTAGGTCCCTCCTAGTTCCATGGGGTTCCCTTTCTTTAAGTCCTAGATTGTTTCCTATAAATTGTGTAACTCAATATTTGAGTCACAAGTGTTACGATGTCTATAGAACTTTCCTCTTAGCTTCAAATACCTTGGCACTACTCTCAACCCGTGTTCACGATCTTGGTTATTTTATAACTCTCTAATAAGCCTTCAACAGTGCATCCATCATTTTTGAACAATTATTTATATATGATAGCATTGCTTGTGGGGGCCCTACTCCTTCCTCCTTATTAGATTCACAATATTATTCATCCTTTTGGTGACTCAATGTGCTAAATTCCATGCATGATGTTCATAATATCATCTAATAACACAAGTAGCTTCCTTTTGAATAAATTAAGGTCATGGTGTGTCCCACCTCTCACTTGTCCTTTTTTTCTTTTAGAGGTTCCTCCTAATTGTAACCATGTAATTATTCCCAAAGATGTGTCATCCATTGATTTTGAATAACAGCTAATGGTGTAGTTTTCTTTTATTACCTCCTCTATGCACTACCAAGCCTAACTCCACATTGGTGTTCACTTTAGTTAGCTTCTTCTCTTAAGGAACCTTTTAAACTTTTTCCATTTTGGAACCTCTCCATTTTCACTACCCATTGAATTGGAAATATGATTTGACGGCTTGGGGCTTCCCAATTTTCCCTTTTTCAAATGAATCCAAACCTCTTCAAGGATATTTATGTTAAAACATTTCCCTCTTTGAGATGTCAACATTGTTCTTCCTTCCACCAAGTATGTTCAATCCCCTAGTAAATTGGTACTAGTCTAGTGTGGCATCTTCCACCTCATGTTTAGCACATGCTCCACTACTCTTAACATGCATTTATTCTAAGACACTGCCTAGTATTCATTGTGGTCATCTAATATTTATTCTCCACCTTATTTCATGGGTTGTCTACACTAAAAGATCATAGGCAGTTCTTTCTTGCATAAGAGACCATTATAGTTTTAGCTCTAAAAGTTGTTGGATCCCAACTCCCTAAAGATAAATTATACCCAAGTTCTAGATGTATCGACTCAAGGTGGATAGCTTTCAACTTATAATCGGGTAAACCAATGGGCCAAGTAATAAGGATGGGAAAATCTTGCTTTAAGTTTTGTTGGGCCTAAGGGGTATTCTTTGAGGTATATTTTAAAGATACTTAAATAGAAATGATAAGATGATAACTCTTGAGAAAAACCACACCTAATACATCAGAAACTTCAATTTTGAATATCACTAAGCACTTATATGTTGGTTTGTACTAACAAGGATTTATACATAATTATTCCTAAGCCACCTTTAAATTGGAAAAATAAACTATCATATATAAGAGTCTAGACATATTGTTAGAATTATTCATATTCATGTTAACACCAACATCATGTTTTTATCTCATATTTTATTCCCCGCATGCTTGTTGGAATAAAATTTGGGAGATGTACAGAGATCTAGATAACCTTCATTCCTAGATGATCCTCTTTTGGATTGTTTGCTCCTATAGATGATTGTGACAATGTTCCCAATGATGATGACATAAAATAGTTGCTAGATTTGTGGAAAATTAAAAAACCTTGAGAGGACATGGAGACTTCTCTTCCTTTTCCTCCTCCATACACTCAAGTTGATTCTTAAACTTCTATGAATCCTATTTCAAATAAAGAGGCTCATCCTCCTACATCTCTAAGCCAATGTCTAGAGGTTGAGGACTATTCATTTCTATCAATTCTAGATCCTATGGTTATTCATACTCAATCTTCTTATGTTGATACTATATCATGGGATTCATCTCTTCTTGATCATTAAAATGAATACTTACAAAAACAAAATTGTATGAATCCTATGTACAAGATCTTGATGACAATATTAAGGATGTTCATTTCCTCTTTGATGATAATTCACAAGAAGTTTCATCACCTTCTTCAAATTTTATGACAAAAAACTTTAGTCCCAACTATTATTTATCCACATATATATGCTTCTATAATGAAAAATTCTACAAATACTCATGAGTTGACAATTTTGACTCGGTCACCATTCATGTTGACATCTTTTGTAGTAGTAATAGATTTCCATTGGTCATGATGTCTTACTTATGGTGAGTACCATACATTCATGGTGGTGCAAGAGCATCTAGGTTCATTTACAATCCTCATCAACCAAAAATAATTTCCATATTTTTTGTTGTTTGTTTCTGTAGGCATCTGAATTTGACCACACCCATAGGGTCAAATGCATCCCCTTTATTCTTCTATCCCGCATCCCTCATCTATGTTAATTAAATAATTTATTATTTAATATTCCCATTTTCTAATGTTCCTAAGGTATTTAATTAAATAATTAAATACTTTATCCCCTTATCCCCCTTTCTTCTCTAAATTAAATAAATACTCTAATTTATTTAATTTAGGCATTTTCCTTTTATGAATTTAAAGCAATTTTAAATTCATCATTTTCTCTATCCTTGTCCCATCCTCCATAATCCTCTTTAATCTAGATTAATTTAATTAATCTACGATTAGGATGTGCACACCCTTAAGTAGGATTAATGTCACATCCTCCATAATTCTCCTCTTGCCCTTAATCCTTCATTAATTTGTCTAATCCCTTGTTTGCACAACTTTAATTACTTGATTAGGTCAACTAATACTTATGCCATTTATGGTATACCCCCAAGTCAACCTTCATTAATGCTTTCTCCTTTTGGAGAAGGCAACCCATTCCCCATGTGAATTTAAAATTCACATTTAGTCTCCCCAGGTCCTTCAAGAAATTTTTAATTCCTCCTCTCTTCTCCATGTGGATATTTGAGGAATTTTTAATTCCTCATACATCCCATCACCCACATAGAGACAAGGACCTCCTTTATGAGGAGATCTTGTCCCAATCCCTAGGTACCATAAGGTACCTCCACCTCACCTCCATTTTGACACCCCACCTCCCTTTTGAAACCTCACCAGACACATGGCAAGACGCGAGGGCTTGTGAGTTATCAACTCACCCTAGCCCTTGATCTTGTCCATGGTAGCCTCATCTTGACCCTTCATTTTCTAGAGTCATTTCCCCTAAAATTAGAGGAATTTTCCCTCATTTGGCATCATTCAACATAACACACATTTGAATTCTAACTCTCAAGCACTCATCCAAGCCAAGAACCTCCATTATTGCAACTTCATTTTCATCCACCTTGTGCATCCATTGCAATACCCATTTGCATCATTGCATTCCTCATCCTCCCATGATCACTTAGAGCTAGGTTACATGCTATTTTCCATCCAAAGGAGCACACATTCAAACAAATCAATAGGACCAACCAACTCATCAACTTGGACAAGGTAACACACTTCGTTTTATCTTTTGTTTTGTTCAAGTTTAACTAGACTAATCATTGAGGTGTTGTTTGTGCTTTCCTTGTTTGTATTATGTTTGTTTTGCATTTTAGACTAGGAATTCAACTGCACACATTTTTGGCATGCCCAATGGGACCCACATCACAGATCTATACTTTCATGTTTATTGTTGTTTCACATTTTTCAAGTTTGGATTTTACACGTAGGGGCGAATCTGCCTTGCTGGGGGAACTTACTAGTTAATGAGGCAAGTCTACAGACAACAAAAGCGAAAGTGAATTCACCCTTTTGTGAAAAGGGGTGAATCTGAAACTAAAGGCGAAGTTGCTTGTAGCAAAGGCGAACTTGGAGTGGTCTTCGAGAAATAGGCGAGATTGGTCGAGTGGTCTCTAGTCCAATCCAGTCTACCCAAGAAGTGCTAGTGCGTCTAAGCTCTCCCCTTGCACTACATGTGAGCTTGAGGACTAGCCAAAGCATCTAGTATCTTCTTCCCTTAGCGGGACCTACCTAGGATTTCATCACCTAGGGGACGATCCCAACCACGTGTTACCGACAGGGTATATAAAAGGGGAGAACTAAAGTTGTACTTCAATCCAATCACATCGTGTTTAGCAAAGCGTCGAAGCTAGGGTGATACCTAGATAAGGCGTGCAAGGTTAGTTTGAGTTTCTGGTACCTCACTAGGGCTCTCGATCCATGCTTGTGATGGGCTGGTGTTCACAGTTGTGCCTCACATACCTAGCATATATCGAGGACGCACGAGATTGCCTTGTATAGCCTAGATAGAGACTCGTGTTTTAGTTGCGGCTTGGTGTAGTGCAGGGGATGTGCACCATACCCTGAAGTTACTCACCACATACTCCCTTGGGTTGAGATAGAAATCCTTGTGGTGGACTACAGTAGTCCTCAAGACAGAGTGTGAAGGTGAGCCTATGGCGTTTGTTGATGACCCTATGCCACTGGAATGCTAGCTATCCACCTTCATGAGAAAAGGTGATCCAGAGAACCAAACTAGTATCACAAAGAATTAACCTTGGGTTGTCCACTCAAGGTGGTGGGCCTACATCAAGTTTGTAAACCTTCAATACTAATTTTAGGATTGTGTTGCCTAGCGTGTCTTCATTGTGCGATACCAGTGCTTTTATTTTCAGTTGAGTCAGTCCAACCCTTTTGTCTGTTTTTGTCATGTTTGTTATCCTTTGCCACAGTTAGCCCCTTCCCTCAGAGGTGAATTTTCACTGTGGACAGGAAATTTTTCCCTATAAAAGGGTGATTTTGTGTCTATGTCCAATCTAGGTCATCCCTTTAGATGAGTTTGTCTTTGTCAGAGGTGAATTTTCCTATTGGTCCCTTCTTAGGAGACCCCATTTTTTCCCATTCCCTAGAATAGGTGAGTCTTCCCAGCCTTTAGGCAAGTCTACATCAGTTGTCATTCGTCGAATTTGCCCATTTCTATAGAATAGGTGAATTCGTCCTCTCCTAGGGAAAACCTGCTGGCCACAGGGGAAATCCCGCTTTCAGTCTGAGTCTCCTTGTCCATCCATCACCTTAGAATAGGCAAACCTATTGTTCGCAGGGAAAATTTGTTTCCGCCTGTGTCATCCTTGTCTGTACTATCCAAGCCTTAGGCGAATTCATTTTTCCAATAGGAGATCCCATTTTTAGGCGAGTCTATTCCCGGTCCGTACAATTCAAGAAATAGGCAAATTTTTCATCCTTGTTAGGCGATTTTGAAAATCAAACTTCCACCCATTCCCCTGTGGTTTTCCAAGGTTTTAGGTGATCCTGCTTTATCTAGAGGTAATTTTGTCAAAATTTAGGCGATCCTGACCATACATAGGTGAATTTGTTGCCCAACTTCGCCTGTTTCTTGTGTATCCCCTAGAGATAGGCGAATTTACATCACAACTTCACCTGTTTCTTGTGTGTCCCCCAGAGATAGGAAAAACTGCATCCCGACTTTGCTCATTTCTTGTGTGTCCTTAAGACAGGTGAATTTGAGAACACAAGATAGGTGAGTTTTCTCAACACTGAGGTGATTTTGCTCCCCTTAGATAGGAAAAGTCATGACCTAGAGAGGCGAATTTTCCTTACATAGAGGCGTATGCGCTTCCCATACAAATTCCAGAGAATGAATCCTTCTGGTCACTAAAAGCCTGCCATTTTTTGAGTCCTTTGTCACAATCAAATTTTTTTTATCATTATCCGCCTACCCGTAATCATCACTTTCATTCATCTGTATTTTTCAAAAGTCATCAATCCTTTGATCAAATCATATAGGTGCATCTTAGAACATCTCTAGATTGCATATCTATCATTGGTTCATCAATCTGAATCCTCTAGGCCATGTTTTAGAGGTCTTTATCCAAGTTTGATTAGGTGCCTAATCTCAATCGTTATCATCCACATCTACTTAGGATTGTCATCCATCTTGAGTCAGTAGTCATCCACGACCCAATCAATCTACTTCAACCTTGAGGTAGATTTAGTGTCATAATAATCTTTTTTGTCCTTTAATTTTATCATCGACACCTTACATCACCCAGTTTGATCTTTGAACTTGGTTTAGAATCTATCTCATCATCCTATCCAATCAGTCATCCAATCTTAACAATTGTCTCATCCCATTCATCAATCTAATTGAACCAAATCACATCCTTTACCCAATCATCCAATCAATCAATACATCATCTTATCTAATCGATCCTTTAGTCATCATCTAGATCCTTCATTTAAGTGCATCCTAGAGCATAGCATCACCGGTAGTTTTGCATTTCCATGCCTGCTACCACCCAATCACAAGCAAAGAAACTCATGGAAGAACAACAGGCTGAAGGTACCCAGCCTCACATCCCTTGGGATCCCAATAATGATGGCTCATTGCAATCCAATACCGAGGCCCATAACACTTCACCTCCTAGTGATGAGAGCATGTTCAATCAACCTGAGGTCATAGTTGATGAATACCTCAGTAATCCTGCCAACGTTCAAATGAAAAATCATCTCCTTAATGAGTGTGGGGATAAAATACTTGCCACCTTACTCTTGAAGGGAGTCAAACCGCCACTTGAAATTGACCTATCCAAATATGTCAACATTACACCCCCTCTAGTGTCTCAAGACCCTCAGAATTCACAGAACGTTCTGGGAAATTACTACATCCCTGAGGATCCACCTGTGGATAATTGGTATCAACCTGGGTTTGGGAATGTCATGCTTTACCAAGTCACACACCCCTTAGGTTCCAATCTCAGTCATGGGAGCACCAAACACCCCTCAAGGTCTTGATCGTAATGATCCCCTTGCCTATGGTATGCCACAGAATCTCCCACATTCGCCACCCATGCCTATTTCGCAGATCTCAACTCCCATACTGTTTGCACCACCTCTTCCACCTAACCAACCAGGCTAACCACCAATAAATACTAGGGGAAATCCATTTCTTGCACTACCTCCACCTCTTGGATCTACACCTATATCCAACTTACCACTACCACCTTTTACGTCTCAGCAACTGCCTCAAGGAAATGTCTTATCCTTTCAACAACCTCTGGTTAACCCGTAGCAGGCCACCTCATTGCAACCACCTCACCAACATGTGACACAACATACCATAATCCCATCCCAAACACCACAACATACTGCCATTCCCACACAACCTCCACATCAGGCAACAAAGGCTACTTCACAGCCTCAACAACCAATCGCAAGGTGTCTTAGTACTGATCCCTCAGCAAACAAAAATCCCCACACCTTAGGCAATGCAATCTCACATTTTCCTCTTCATCAACCAAAATCACTCAACAACATCAAATTCCATCTCATCCTCTCTATCAACAACCACCTCATTACCAACAACCACCTCAACACACCCAAATCCTGACAGAAACACAAAGCAACCCTCTTGCTCAATATCTTTACCATCCATCAAGCACATATGTCACCTTTTCTACCCCATCCAATCATACTCCCAATCCTACCTATCGAAACCCTCAACAATCTCGACCACCACCATCCTACACAAATCCCCAGTAATCTCAATCGAATCCCTACTACCAGTTGTCCAATCCACAACACCCTCCATATGCTACCCAACAACCAAATGCTACTTATAACTATCAGTCTAATCCATATTACACCCAACAACAACTTCCATACCAACAGGGTGCTTCCACCTCTTTGTATTATCAACAACAACTGCTTTACCAACAAGGGGCTTCCACCTCCTACTATCAAACACCTCCATCATATCAGCAGGGTGCCTCCACGTCATGCTATCAACCATCATCATCCTATCAATCACCTTATACCAATCCTCAACCCACATATCACAACCAATATTAGCAAGTCCCTTCATATTAGCCTCCACCGTCATACGATCAAACCATCCCAACTCCATCTACTTCATATCAACCACATACTCCATATAGTCAGTCCAATCTGACCAATCCTCCCTCCACACCTACCAATAAGGAATGGGAAGAAGTCAAAGCCACATTGAAATACTTGCAAGTAGGGACTAACAAAAATTCTTTCAAGTTTGAAGAGATTTGTCCCTATCTGTTTGATCCCTCAATCTCACTTATTCCTTTTCCAAAGCATTTCGAAATGCCAAAGTTTGACAAGTATAAAGGAACTAAAGACCCTAAGAACCACCTTCAGGAGTTTTATTCACATTGTTAAGAAGTCCTGCACAATGACAATTACCTCCTATGGTTATTCCCTAGGAGTCTAGCGGGGGTGGCTCTAGATTGGTTTATGGCTCTTCCAAAGGGATCAATCTCTTCTTTTGCAGATTTTTTAGAAAAAATTGTCACACACTTCTCCTTTAACTTGGAGAAGGATATCAATAACTTGGATCATCTGAAAGAGAAATGACATGAGGGAGAAACCTTTGCAAGCTACCTACAAAGGTGGCGTGCTTTATCTAGTCAGATGAAATCTCAACTCAGTGAGAAGGACATGGTCACTCTTTTCGTCGCAAACTCTCATTTAGACATGACACATAATCTTAATCTTCATTGTGTCACAAACTTTGCAGAGGTCATAGAAAAGGGTCATATCATTAAGAGAACACTCATTGCTAAGGGACAAATCAAAATCCATAATCCTGATAAAAATAAGTCGTCTGGGGATAAGTCCGAGTACTGGAACAAAAAAAAGAATGTTGTCAATGATGGTGTCACTGACACCAAGCATGTTCAAGTAGCTAACACCTCCCAAAGATCACAATATGTCCCTAATCAACCATCAGTTTCTAATGTTATAGCCATGCCATAGGGGGCACCTTGTCCTCCTCAACAGTTCAATCAGCAAAATCAGGGGAACAATAAACACACATTCATTCCATTGGGAGAATCTTTAAGTGTTTTATTCAATAGAATCCTTCAAGAAAGTTATCAAGTCACTTATCTTGTGACCAAACCTTTCAATGAGTCTAAACCAAAGCCCGTCTAGTACAAAGAAAATGAATATTGTGACTTTCACAAAATTAAGGGCCATTCCACAAGCAAATGTCAAGGATTAAAAACCTACATCTAGGATCTTATAGATCGAGGTGACATCCAAGTGGATGCCAATCAAGACCCATCATCCAATGCTCAACTTCAAATATATCAAAATTCCTTCCTAAAACATAATCAGGGTGCTAGTACGTCCAATGTTAATCCCAGGTCAAGTAACAACAATAATCAGAAATAATGTTAGCTATAAGAATGTGCCCTATAACTATGATGGCATCGTCATGTACATCAGTTAGGTAGAGCCTCATGTGCCCATGATACACGTCAAAGGAAAAGACCCACAGTGTGCTATCACAACCCACCACACTCACATCAACATTCCTGGAGCCTCCATGTCAACCCAACTAGCACCTATAAACTCTTAGTACAATATTCTTAATCACCTAGGAAAAACTCCAACTCAAATATATATCCTAGATTTGCTTAAATCTTCTCCTGTCCATCAATAAATCCTAACCAAAGCTTTGCAGGATACCCATGTCCCTAATGATATAGATCCTACCCAATTTCAAGCCTTAGTAGGACACTTGTTAGCCATGTATCAGCTGGGCTTCAGTCAAAATGATATGCCTTGCATTTATTCGAACCATAACCTCCCCCTCCACATTGAGGTCCTCGTAGCCCGACATAAAGTAAAAAGGGTCTTGGTAGATAATGGCTCTGCCCTTAATCTTTGTACTTTGAAGTTCATAAAATAGGTAGGCTACACCCATGCTGACTTGAACAACCAAGTTATCACCATTAAAGCATATGACAATGCAGAACGTGAATTTGAGGGAACTATTTTTCTTCCAATTCAGGTTGGCCTTGTTGTACAATATACTACATGTCATTTCCTTGATCTAGACCTTCCATATAATCTCCTTCTTGGCCATCCATGGATCCATGCCATGCAGGTCGTCCTTTCCACCTACCATCAGTGTCTAAAGTTCCCATTTAATGGGATAGAAGTAATTATACATGATGACCCACAACCATTTGAATATTGCCTTGCATTAGAAGCTTCCTTCCCTCACTCTCATTACTGCCCAGGAGGGGAAGTGGGGGCACCTCAGGCCTCATCATCCCATCCATCTTCCAACACGCTATCCACCACATCGTCCATTCCATCTTCCGCATCTAACTCCACAATCACCAAGGTCCAGATCATAGACAAAGGTTGTGTCAATTATGAGATGTGCACGACTTTAAATGTGGAAACCATGCCACCCTCATCTCGTATGTATGGACAACCCTCTCAGTCCACACAAAAAGAAGAAGAGAAGACACTCACTCTAAGCTCTAAGAATGTGGGGTCTAGCACATTTTGATCTCCTAGGACAAGACAAGATACACCAGAAGATGATATCAGTCAGTGGATATACTGAGAGGAGCCTGAACCTTCTCCCCCTCTTAAGGAATATTTTCAAGAAACTTATCCTCATGCCTCAAAGTTAGCTGAAAAGTATAATTATCAACGGGGAAGCTTCGACATAGAAGAACAAGGAAGACAACAACCTGTTGATACTCTTGTGCGACCAAAACACTTGGGATTAGGTTATGACACAAAACAAAAGGGTCCCACGCCATCAACTAGTACTTCTAATAATGTTAGTGTGGACAATGGTCTCCTTTAGGACATACCTAAGGAAGAGTCCATCATACTTGCATACAATGATGTGGATCTCTTATCGATGTTTGATTGCCTATCCATCTTTTCCATCAGCCTCTCCCTTTGCCATCCTAGGCTTATTGACTGGGACCTGCGAGGTTGACACCTTTCCATCAGTGGATACTTATGTGCATCTCATAGGATTAGGGGATGATGAACACCCTAACCACAAAAGTAAGAAGAAGAAAAAAAAAGGGTCATCTAGTGAAAACCTCTCCGAGGCACTTCCTAACGCAAAAAAAGTCAAAATAAAGGGTGTATTCAACAGTGGAAACCTTGATGAGGCACTCGAGGATGGGGATGTTAATCTTCCCCTTATAGGAACTCAATTTTCTAAACGATCTTCTATTCTGATCGAAGAAACACAAGAAGTAAACTTAGGAACAGAGGAAGATCCTAAGATCATGTATGTAGCCAAGTCCTTTTTAGAAGAAGAGCACTCTATCATCATCCATTTGCTAAAAGAGGGAATCATCAATTTTGCATGGACATATTCAAACATGCCAAGTCTAGATCCTACATTAGTGGTACACCATTTGGACATTCATCTGGATGTCAAACCCGTCAAACATAAATTGAGAAAGATGCATCCCCAGGTGGCTTTACTTATCAAGAAAGAGTTGGAGAAACTGTTAGAAGTAGGGTTCATAAGACCTATCAACTATTCTAACTGGATATCCAACATAGTGCCAATGGCCAAGCTAAATGGAAACATAAGAATTTGTATAGATTTTTAGGATCTCAGTAATGCTTGTCCTAAGGATGACTTCCCCTTGCCAAATATTGACATGTTGGTTGACTTAATAGTGGGACATGAGATGCTATCCCTCATGGATGGTTTCTCTGGCTATAATCAGATCAGGATCACTCCAGAAGATCAACATAAAACTGTCTTCACCACTCCTTGGGGCACCTTTTGCTACAATGTCATGCCCTTCAGACTTAAAAATGCAGGGGCAGCCTATCAACACGCCATGATTGTTATCTTCCATAACCTCATTCATATCATAATGGAATATTATGTCGATGACCTATTAGGGAAGTCCAAAATAAGAGAAGAACACCCTATGATACTGAAGAAAATCTTTGAGTGGTTAGAGCACTACAAACTGCATCTGAATCCGAAGAAATGTGTATTCGGGGTTACATCAGGAAAGCTATTGGGCTTCATCATCTCTAGAAGGGGTGTAGAGGTAGATCCAGCTAAAGTCAAAGCTATAATGAAAATTCCATCAACGTGTAATCTCAAGCAGTTAAGAAGCCTTCAAGGGAAGTTATAGTCCATCAGACGGTTCATAGCTCAATTAGTTGAAAAATGTCAATTGTTCACCCATCTTCTGCGCAAAGATACCACCTTCAAGTGGGATCTAAAGTGTCAACAAGGCTTTGACAAAATTAAAGAGTACTTGGCTCATCCACCCATCCTCATGCCTCCTATTCTAGGTAAACCACTTCTGTTGTACATCTCATCTACTTCGGTTGCACTGGGGGCATTATTAGCTCAACATGATGAGTCCTCTAAAGAGTGCATGATCTAGTACATCAGTCAAAAATTAATGGGCTATGAACTCAACTATTCTCCAATGGAAAAGGCTTGTCTAGTTGTGGTCTTCAGTTCACAAAAGCTTTTCCATTACATGCTCAGTCATCCTGTGAAGCTAATATAAAAAGTTGATGCGCTTAAATATTTGTCGTCCAGAACTTCTTTGACTAGTTGTATGGCTAAGTGGGTCATGTTGCTGAGAAAATTTTACATAGAGTACGTGGAGCATAAAGCGATCAAGGGACAAGTAATAACAGATCAGTTGGCAGATGCTCCTTTGGTGGATGCATATCCATTGGTAGCTGAATTTCTCGATGAAGAAGTCCTCACAGTCACAAAAGTAGATACATGGACGCTCTATTTTGATGGGTCATACACACATAATGGAGCTGGTGCAGGTGTCTTATTCATCACCCCACAAGGTGACTACATCCTGAAATCATTCAGATTAGCATTCCCATGCACAAACAATATAACAGAGTATGAAGCTCTCATCACTAGTCTTAGGATCTCCATTCAATGGAACATCACTCATTTATGAGTCTTTAGTGATTCTCAATTGATTATCAAACAAGTCAATGACGAGTTTCAGAGAAAGGATGATAAGTTGTTTCCCTAAAAATGCATGGTGGATGACTTTAAGAAATATTTCACCTTCATCCAGTTTGAACAGATCCCTAGAGTTCAGAATAAGGTAGTTGATGTAATGGCTACAATTGGTTCCCTGATTGATATGCCTAAAGATCAAACAGACTATGAGTTCCTTGTCGAACAACTTTTAATCCCCGCATATGATATCCCTGAGAGTGAGATGGTGTGTGATATCGTAGGTCTTGAATCACCCTGGTATTATGAAATTTACACCTATCTTCATGATAACATCCTACCTCCTACCCTTACACACAATCAATGTAAATCCTTCATCCAACACACCTCCCGCTATACCATCATGGGAGATACACTTTATCGTCATGGGTATGATGACACTCTCCTTAGTTGTCTAAATGAATCAGAAGCCCACACTATGTTAACTAAGGTACATAGTGGTGTCTTTGGGGCCCATTCTAATGGCTTGGCCTTAGCTAAAAATATTCTCAGAGCTGGTTATTATTGGCCTACAATGGAGAATGACTCTTGCGAGTTCATGAAGAAATGCCTACCTTGTCAGCAACATGCGGATTTGATACATGCTCCTGCCCAAGATTTACAACCTATCATAGCACCATGGCCCTTTTCTCAGTGAGTTTTTGACTTGATCGACAAGATCTACTCTCCATCTTCTGACGACCACACTTTCATAATCACTGCCACTGAATACTTCACCAAGTGGGTGGAAGCAATTCCACTCTCCCAAATAAAGGGTATTTAGATCTCCAAATTTATCCTCTTCCATATTCTCTGTAGATATGGAATCCCTTCTACCATCATCACTGACAATGGAAAGCCATTCAAAAACTAGTTCATGAAACACCTTTTTGAGACTTATCATATCCAACATCGTTGGTCCACACCCTATTACCCCCAGGGTAATGGTCAAGTGAAGGAAACCAACAAAACACTTATTAAGATTCTTAAAAAGGTGGTCAATAACATTGGTCGAGATTGGAATCTCCATCTCCATCCTTCCCTTTGGGCTTATCGCACTTCCATCCATGCTCCCACTGGTGCCACTCCATACTCCCTCATTTATGGTGCTGACACCATCTTGCCAATCGAAGTCGAGATCCCATCACTTAGAATATCTCTGAAGAACCTCATAAGTGGTGAAGACACCTGGGTTGTATGACTCAATCAATTAGAGCTCCTAGATGAAAATTGCATTCAGGCCTACAATCATCTTCAAGCATACTAGCATCATCTTAGGAGGAGCTACAACAAGAAATTTTGTCCTCGCCAGTTTAATGTTGGTGATCTAGTCCTCAAGGAGAATCAATGTACTCAGCAAGATTGAGACAAGAAAGGAAAGTTTGAGGCTAATTGGCTGGGTCCTTATGTTGTCGCAACTAAATATGGATTTGTGGCATATAGGCTTGCTACACCAGAAGGGGAACCCCTAGAGGAGGCTATCAACATCATGCACCTGAAAAGGTTTTACACCTAAGTCAACAGGGTTATCCTATCCTGAAAAATACAAAAAAAAGTCAAAAGTCAAAATATCTAAAAATATTAAAGATAAATAATTCGTCCTATGGTGAAAACCACCCTTGGTGTCGCCTTGGATAAGTACATTTGGTGAAAACTTGGTAACAGGAACCATTCGTAAAGGGCTTAATCATTAGCTACCTTGCGTCCTAGGTCCTTTATGCTTCCATCCATCTTATCCTCACATCCTACCCTAGTATCATATTCATCTAGTCTTTCCATCCGCATTCGCTTATCTGTCGCTTGGTATGTTTTGGTTGAGCATTGGACATTTTTCATCAGCTATTTGCAATCCTAAGCTTTTTATCCCAATCTAAGCTTGTGTCATATATCTGTGTCATCAGTCAGTCTCTCACCTTCACCTAGGGTCCTTCATCATCTCGGTCCTCATTAGGTCTCATCCTGCCATGTCATTGATAACGAATCTGACTGCATACACCTTAATGTGGGTGCAGTCTCCCTCGACGGATATCCCCATTAGTTTTTAGTATATGGAATAGTATGGTTTGCAAACCGATTTGGATTTTCCCCTAGGGATTTTGGCCATCTTATCGTGTTAGTCCTCTGTCCTTAATCTATTTGGTCCCATCTTTTGTTGTTGGTCTTTTTTGAACTATGTTGCCCTTATGCTTTCACATAGGCAAGGTCAATCATTTGATCCACCCTCGAGGATTTTGTTTGTCCCATATTTTTCATCCATCTTGGTTTCCATTTTCCTCTTTTCACTTTTATCCATGGTATATTATCGAACTACAAGGGATCTGCACTTTCACATAGGCAAGGCTAATCTCTGATCAGCCCCCGAGCCCCTAGGTCTTTAGGGTGTGTCTGTCTTGTGTTTTGCATCTTGTGTCATGTTGTGGAGTATGTCCCTACCTAGCTAGTTCTTAACAAACAAGATCCACTAGTATCATGAGGTTCAATTAGTTTTGAGTATCCTAAGTCATGTTGATCACTTCGTTTAGTCTCCATCTTTGGTCTTAACAAGATGCATCCTTCCTACATCAAATCACATCAATCCCATCCACCTTTTGATCTTGTGGCAAAGGATGTTTGAAATTGATTATTTTCTTGTGATGATTTTTGATCCAAGTGGATCCAGAATACCTAAACAATTTCACAGTCTCAAAATCTCTCAGAACTGACATCATTGTGTAGAACCTGCCGACACGAACCCAACACAACTCGAATTGGCTCAAAAGGAGTTTGTATGCAAAAGTTGTGAGCAGTCAAAGTTCTAGTCAACCAAAAAATTAGAGGGCTCAGAAAAAGGGAAAAAAAGGTAGTCAAATGGGGTGTTGTTGCGAAGAGCTCACCGAGAGCTTTCCGACGCAACTCATTTCGTTGAAAACGGAGTCCATTTGCACAAGATACAAGTGGTCAAAGTTGGCAACATACATTGACCAGTCAACACCTCATCATCAGTCCAGTCAGCACAATGGCCAATCAGCCCTTGAAACTCGACGTCATCTCACCTCTCCACGTGGCATGCCATTATTGGAAAAATGTGGCATAAATATATATTAAACCATAATTATTAATGAAAAAAACACATATGGTTTAAAAAAACAAATTTAAAAAAGAGAGAAGATTTGGTGGGATTTTATCCCTTAAAATCCTCTTGCCTTCCCCATAAAACAAGGAGAAAAATAAAACCCATAAACTTATATTTCAACAAATTAACCCCTTTTCAATGAATTATGATATTTTAAGGAGTTTAAAATAATTGGTTAAAGATTTTTATGTTAAAGGGAGGTTATAAACAAATTGTAAAAGAGGGCATTTTGTTAAAAGGGAGTTATTTTGTTTAAGAGGGTTATTGTTTTATTTATTCACGGGGAGTTATTTATTAAATATGGAGGTTACACCCCATATAGCATATTTTATATATAAAAAGGGGATGTAGGTTCTTAATTTTTTAGCCAAGTGATGGAAAATTATTGGAGAATTGTGAAAGAATTTTTAGAGAGAATTAGAATGCTAATGGAGGATTTGATTTCTTTTTGAGAGGAAGAATTACAAGGTGTTATTATACACCAAAATTGTAATAGTGAGAGAGATTGTGAGAAATTTTGTAGAGGGTTTTGAAGCTTGGATGATGTAAAAAGGCAAGATAAAGCTTGGTGTCATTAATAAATCGGCCCAACATTGAGAAGCGGACCCGGAGACGTAGCTCAAATTGAGCGAACTCCATTATCAAGCATTATCTCTCTATTCATCTCTTTTGTTTATCATTCTCATTAGTATTTTGATTCATTGAGTTTTTATAATTACGAAATTTAAGTAATTAGTTTGTCTTTTGAATCTAGATAAAGTATAAGTGAACTCTATTTGTCGTAATTTCAACGGTTAAGATTCATAACCACGTAATTTTGTTGGATCGGGATAAAATTTATAGTTGAGAGTAAAGTGCAAATTATTTGTAGCTCTTTAATTATAGATCAATTTTGGAATTTTGTTTATCATTTTAGCTTCCTATCATACCTTGTCAGGGTTGCCACAATCCATCATATCATGCTTGGACTGGTAAACATAGGGGCATATCTTGATCTTTTGTTTGTTTCTTTCTACTTGGTTGTCTCGCGTAGTACCCACCAAGATCCATGTGGTCTTGTGTTACATTGGGGGATCTTTGTGCTTGTGGTTATCCCAATGCCTGACTCGACCAAAGTCATTACAATTTTGGGGTGTTGGGATAGCCTCCTTGTTTGCTATGTTTGTTTCATGTATTAAACACTAATCTTCCTTGGTTCCTCATACCCTGGCGTATTGTGTCTTATGCTATAGCAAAAATCAGTGCTCCAAAAATGGAAAAATAGCATTAGGATTGCATTGCATTTACCCTCCACCCATCTTGTCCCTAGCCTATGACTAGTGATTTTGGTTGTGCAAACATTCATCCCCCATCTCCTTTTCTTCTCAGAATTCCTATGGTTTTTTATAGGTCCAATACCACACCCAAAATCTCATCTTGATATGTGATCCATTATCATACCCATCATCCCTCATTTTGATAATGATTATAGGGAAAGTACTTTCCATAAGCAGAAGCAATCATAATACACAAATAAAGGAGGCCTATCAATAACTTTCATTACTATGAAATCCCTTATTTACACTCAGGCTCGTACTAATTTAATTTAGATCACACCCATCCTTCATGTAGGTTGCATTCATTTATTACACCGATAGTACCAAGGTCAAATTTGTTGTCAAATCCCTGGTCTATGATGTGAAAAATGAGCAAAGCAAATGAGATTGATACATAACTATAAGGAAAAGCATGACTGTCATAGAAATAGGTGAATCTAATTGTTCATTAATCTTGATCGATGTCATATTAAATGCATGAAGTACAATTTGATCCCAAAAGACATCAATTTCATCTCATCTAGCATGGTAGGTTCATTGCATTTCATTTCATCTCATGTTACAGTTGTCACTCTCATGTTCATTTTAAGTTGTTTAGATTAATCTTAATTGGTTATTCTAAGCATCTTATGTTCATTTCATAATCAGTTAATTGCATTATCTTTTTAGGTTGTTTAGATTCATTATTCTAAACATATTAGTCCATCTCATTGCATACATTGCATTGCATCACATTTTTCATTCAGTCCATCACATTGTATTTTCATAACATACATCAAATCATAATAATATGCCTAAAAAAAAATTCCCACAAGAATTAAAACGCAAATTGATTGTACAGTGTACAACTCAAATGTCCATGTGATATGAGCTAATTGACGTTTTTGGATCACATTTGCTGATTCAACCACAAGGATTTCTAAACATATCCATTATAGGCATAAGTTTTCCATCTCCATGCTTACATCACCCCCTACATCACAAAGCATTAGTTTCATGTCCATAGCATATAACATCAAAAATAATCCATCACATCCTGCAACACAAAGTGTTAGGCATAATGTATTTCATCCATGTCATCCACATAGGCATAAATATAAATCATCATAAACACATGCATATATCATAGTCATCATCATCATAATCATCATCATCATAATAATCCATAATAAAACACATACATACACATGTGCACAAATAAACATCCATCACATAAGCACCACATAGTGTTGATAAGGGCTATTGCATATCATATAAATATCAAAATGTCATGTCCATCACAAAGTCCATAATAAAGTCCATCATATACATCAATAATCATCGAATAAAATACAAGTACAGGGCTCTGAATCAAATGTAGAGATCACATCAATGAATAAAAGGATCTATATTTGATCTACACTGTGGGATCTGTGGCCCCTGTCTCTGTCCATTGTACATCCACCCTACACCTGTCAAAAACTTGTATCTTGTTCCCTCTCCTTTGTCCTCACTACCCTATGTTGGCCTCATCTGACCTCTGCGGGGAATCTAACATTGGTCCTCTACATGGGGGAGTCTCTCGATAGTTGTTGTACCCTCGTGTATGTGTCACTCCTAACTGTGATGGTGTTGGCATCTGTGATACTGCTTGGATATATGGAGGTACATAGTGTGCGGGATCTAGAACCTCTCTGAAGTAAGCCCCCATGTAGTAGTTGGACTCTCTCATATACTCATCCCTCTCCACTGCTTGTTCCCTCACCATGTCTTGCTCTACCCTATACCTATCTCGTAATCCAACCAAGTACCTCCTCTCTTGATCCCATGCATCTTGTGCCATCCTTAGTTGGTCTATCTGTGCCTGCATCCATGACATCTCCTACACTACAGCATCCCTCTCACCCTGCATGGTCTGCATCTATGCAATTGTTGCCTCTGCTCTCTCTAGTACCACCCTTGCCTCTCTGGTTGTCAACTCTACACACTTGGCCTTGTCCCAGAGCTCATCTCACTCCCTCCTCAGCTCATCCCACTCTCTCCTCATCTCCTCCATCTCCCTTTGCATCCCTAATAGCTATCTCTAGACATCATTCCCCTTTGCCTTTGCTTCCAGTACCCATCGTCCTGCATCATTTGCTAGGGAATTGTAGTCCCTATCCCCCTCTCTCTGCAACCTCTCCATCTCAGCTTGTAACTTGTCCTTATCTGCCTCCAACTCCTGGAGTCTATGCTTTTCAATCCTCAGTCTCACTAGAGCTCCTGTCAGTAGTACCGCTAGATCCTCAGGTGGTGGAGGTACATATGGTACTATTGCTAGTGGATGTACCTCTTGGGAATCCTCCTCCATCGCCTCCCACTGTCCTCTTGCCCATCAGTCACCTCTCTTCTCCTCCAACTCAACCTCTTTATCTCCACCCCTCCTCTATCGATAGCCTCTCCTCTTGAGTCTCCTTTGTTTGACCAATCTCCTCTCGTCCTCTGAGTCCTATTCTAGTGCCCCTACAATCGGGTGCATTGTCATCATCCGTCTCGACCTATGGTCTATCCACCACGCAGAGTACCACACTGTCGTCCCTGCGTCTGTTATCCCTCCTCTCCTAGGATATGGCACTAGCTATAAATCCTCCCACATCTGCCTCAAAAAATCTCCTATGATCTGATCACCACATAGGCACTCTCGACTAATTCATCAAAACCTCTACGGTCTTGGAGGGATATCGTGTTGCACATCAAACTGTCTCGTCACTTTGTCTAGCTTGTGAAGCTCAACGATGTGTGGGTCACATCCGATCAGGTAGCACACTGTGAACAAATAACCCTTATGCCTCCTCTCATCCTCCCTCCATCTTGAGAACCATTGCCTCTGATAGGGCCTCCATATAATCTGATCCCCCTGCAGATCATCCAACCTCCTCCTCCATGCCTCCAATTCACTAACATCCAAGTAGTGCAGTGGCCACCCGTACTCTGTACCATACCAGTATTCTACTGGTAGTGTCTCATCCTGTGCCCCTATTGTTAGAACCCCTAGCCTCGCCACACTAGTATGCTCCCAAGCCCACACTTGGAGTAGTGTCACATGCATGATATTGAAAGCTCTCCTGTAGCACACTACGTGTATGTCCCTATATAGGTGGGTTAGCATGCATTCCCCCCATGCAAACTTTCCCTCCCTCCTCTTCACAATATTCCTGACAACCTTAATGATCTTGAGGCTACAAAATTGTCCACTCCTATCTGATAGTAGTATCCTGCTAATTGTCCCATAGAGGTACAATGGCAATGCAGACACTTCCGATCCCAAGCACCCGTCCAAGTCTAAGTCCCCCTAGATAGGGAGATCTTGTCATCCAAAGATCACCCATAAGCTCTTGTCTCGCTCTCTCCCCTGGCTCCATTTCTAGCTCACCAAGCACCCTCCAATGGGTTGCCGCAATATCCTCCACATGTCCTCTAGTGTCACTATCATCTCCCTTGTCGGGAGATGGAATGTCGAGGTCTTCAAGCTCCATCGCTCCATCAATGCTATCAGGAGTGTCTGGTGCACTTTGATGTTGGGGTATCCCAACATAAGCAGTAACCTTGCTTGTGCCAACGTTGCATGTTCATGGGAAGTCATCGCCTTGATAGTCACCTCCAACACCGTTGAATGCCTCTCTTGAGTCCTCAGCGTCTCGAAGTTCTGCTTCCACACAAAACTATCTGTCAGTCTTTTATCAATTATTTTTATTTTTCTATCATTTTTCCCCCTGCCCCGGGTTTTTGGAAAATTCGCCCCTATGTAGGACAAATTCACCCCTTTCTCAGCCCCCAACGAATTTTCCTATTTTATAGGCGAATTTTCCCCTTTCCCATCTATCCACAAATTCGCCTATTTTTTTAGCAAATTCGCCTTTTTTTCTCCCACATTGCAAATTCACCTATTTTTTAGGCAAATTCGCCCTTTTTCCCCCACCTTACAAATTCACCTTTTTCTTTCACCTATTTTTAGGTGAATTCACCCTTTTCGAGGTTGCCCATGAATTCGCCTCTTTGACTAGCGAATTCACCCTTATTCTTGCTCATTCCCTAATTTTCCTATTTTATAGGTGAATCCACCCCTTTTATCGCTCGTTTATGAATTCGCCCCATTTTTCATGCTCTATTGCATGGTACCCTCCATTTCTTCATATCGAGAAGTCACCTGGGGCCCCCTTTTTCTTCCCCATCTACCCGCTCGAGGGGGAATACCCTGCCATTTTACTTCGTTCCTCTGTCTAGTCCACTTCCTTGCGAAACCAGGGCATCTCCCTTCATTTTCTACGATTAGACAGCCTACACAACTTTTCTTGCTCTAGGGAATCACTTTCTAGTTCTTGCTTCTATTGAGTCGTCTATATTTTATTTTTCTTTGAAACACTGTTATTCTAATATTATTTTGAAGAGGGGAAAAATGTAGACATCTGAATTTGACCACACCCATAGGGTCAAATTCATCCCCTTTATTCTTCTATCCCGCATCCCTCATCTGTGTTAATTAAATAATTTATTATTTAATTAATATTCCCCTTTTCTAATGTCCCTAAGGTATTTAATTAAATAATTAAATACTTTATCCCCTTATCCCCCTTTCTTCTCTAAATTAAATAAATACTCTAATTTATTTAATTTGGTCATTTGCCTTTTATGAATTTAAAGCAATTTTAAATTCATCATTTTCTCTCTCCTTGTCCCATCCTCCATAATACTCTTTAATCTATATTAATTTAATTAATCTACGATTAGGATGTGCACACCCCTAATCAGGATTAGTGTCACATCCTCCATAATTCTCCACTTGCCCTTAATCCTTCATTAATTTGTCTAATCCCTTGTTTGCACAACTTTAATTACTTGATTAGGTCAACCTAATCCTTATGCCATTTATGGTATACCCCCAAGTTAACCTTCACTAATTGCTTTCTCCTTTTGGAGAAAGCAACCCATTCCCCATGTGAATTTAAAATTCACATTTATTCTCCCTAGGTCCTTTAAGGAATTTTTAATTCCTCCCCTCTTCCCCATGTGGATATTTGAGGAATTTTTAATTCCTCATACATCCCATCACCCACATAGAGACAAGGACATCCTTTATGAGGAGATCTTGTCCCAATCCCTAGGTACCATAAGGTACCTCCACCTCACCTCCATTTTGGCACCTCACCAGAAAAATGGAAAGATGTGAGGGCTTGTGAGTTCTCAACTCACCCTAGCCCTTGATCTTGTCCATGGTGGCCTCATCTTGACCCTTCATTTTCTAGAGGCATTTCCCCTAAAATTAGAGGAATTTTCCCTCATTTTGAATCATTCAACATAACACACATTTGCATTCTAACTCTCAAGAATTCATCCAAGCCAAGAACCTCCATTGTTGCAACTTCATTTTCATCCACCTTGTGCATCCATTGCAATACCCGTTTGCATCATTGTATTCCTCATCCTCCCACAATCACTTAGAGCTAGGTTGCATGATATTTTCCATCTAAAGGAGAACACATTCGAACAAATAAATAGGGCCAGCCAACTCATCAACTTGGACAAGGTAACACACTTCTTTTTATCTTTTATTTTTTTCAAGTTCAACTAGGCTAACCGTTGAGGTGTAGTTTGTGCTTTCCTTGTTTGCATTTCGTTTGTTCTGTATTTTAGACTAGGAATTCACCTACACACAATTTCTTCCTTATTTTTTCTTATAGGAGGGATGATTAAATCACTGAGATTTGTAGATGGTTCATGGAAAAATGACAAAATCACCTTTGAGAAGCCAAATGGGTGTCCATGTTTTGAATTTGATGAAGTTCTAATCAATTCGAAGCATGTTATGAAGCTGTGTAGTTTTAGCTTGCATTTGAACTTTATGGAACTTTTGGCCCTATTTGAATCCCATCTATAATATCCCCATTTTCAATCATGTTAGTATTGATTGTAGCTATTGGTTTTATCAATGATATTCAGTTTTGTTAGAGGGTCTATCAGTTGTCCAAGGAGATCTAGAGTATTTCCGGAACCTTTGGTTGTCATTCCTAGTTGAAGCTTGCATTTTCCATAGTTTCAATGTTGACATGTAAATATTTAATAATTAAATAATTAATTAATTTTTAAAAAAAGCATAATATTAAAGGAAACTTAAATTAATTATTTTAATTATTTTTAAAAAGTGACTTTAGCCGAAAAAGTTAAATATTTTATTAAAGTCACTTTTTCAAAGAAATAAGAATTTACATTATAAAGTAAATGTGGGTTTTCAAAAAAGAGGGAGTTACGTAAGTTGGATAAAAGGTCTTGGGAAGCTTATTTTCTAGTTTATGATTTGTTTTATTTATCTTCTAGTTTTCTTGAAGAACCTAGTTCAAGAGCTTGAGGAAAAAAACCCTCAAATTTAGAGGATTGAATGAAAACCCAATCCCTTTACTAGTAGAATCACTCAGATTTCATAGTTGGTTTTAGTGATGGGAGTGTAGTGTCATAAATTGTCACCCTTGACAATTCCACACTATGTTTTGCTCCCTCCTAAGTAATTGGACCTAATTGTAAATCTAATGTCACAAATCATGCATTCCATGGCCCATTTGAACATTTATCAAGAAAACCCATTTGCAAAACCAAAGAAAGCATTTAATATTTTTCTCCGAACACTTTACATCCTACAAAATAGGGCTAAGAAAAAGTCACCCTAGGTGACTTAGTCCCTCTATTTTTCATCCAAAATTTAATATGTTGGAGTTGGCATTTTATTATTTGAATTTTAAATATCAAATGATAACTATTAGGATTTAATTTTTTGGAAATTAGATTAATTGCATATAAATACCTATCATTTCATCATTTGAAATCTAAGAAGCAAGAAGAGCATTTATTATACTTCAAGATCAAGTCAAGAGTAGTTAGGAGAGAATTTATTGCAACACTTCAAAATTGAAGCATCATATCAAGTTTTATGTGAGTTTGTTTGTGTTTATTTTATCATTTGATTGTGAGGACTAACCCTTGTAGAACGTCCAAGCATTCAATCCAATTTGCAATAAAATATTGTGATGTGCATGACTTTAGTCCTTCAAGGAAATCAAATTTGAGTGGTGAGTTGCAATTCGTTGTTGATTCATTATTCATTTGTTGTTTAGCCTCTATCCTTCAAAAGGATAAGCTCTATTTTTATCAATTTTCCATTGTAGAGGTGTAAACACCAGCATAGGGTTTGACTGAGGCAAGCCCCTATATGGCACAACCCTTCCTTTCTCTTTGAATGTGCAAGTTGCAAATATGAAGAAGTTTAGAGGAAGATTGAAGATCATTTATTCATTGTTGCATTCAAACCATGTGACTTGAAAAGATACAAAAAATAAATTATCTTAGCATCTGATGAAGATCTAATAGTGAGACTCAAAAGGAAGAAGACTCTGATAAGAATCCAAAGGATTGTGAAATTAAATTCCAAATTGAGTTACCAGGACATAGTCACCTTGGGCAACTCAATACCCAATATTCAACTCTAAATTTATATGCCAGGTGCACAAGACTCTGCTCAGTATGTTTCTAAACATCAAAATTGTCTGTTAGTTTCTAGATTTACTATTTTTGTATTAGAATAGTTCATTTTCATCATTTCTAGTTGCATCATTGCATTTCATACAAAATTCATTTCCAAGACCCTAAATTCAAATCCTAGGATTGATTAGCTCACCTTTCAAGTTGCAAATCAATCTATATCCTAGTCAATCTTGAATTTAAATATTAAGAAACCCCCATTGTGGAAAAGACCCTTGAAACCCTAAGGTAAAATCCTTAAGGGTTCACTTTTCCAACTTATCATGGAGTTTGCGAAATTCATGAAGTCTCTTGCAGAGACGAATTTTAGGAGAAATATTTTCTAGTATGTGAGTTGGTATGGTTATAATTTATTGTTATTTCTATTCATGTGTACCAATTATATAATCTAGCTAAGGAAAATTTATTGGTGAGTAAATATGGCCTATATTTAGGATCAACAGTTAAGTTTTCTTGAGCATCTGAATTAATTAGAGAGTCATGGCACACTAAGTTTATTTCATATTAATATTAAGGAAGTCATATCTTAGCTTACTATACTATCATTCCTTTAATTCCTTTCTTTGGAAACAATGCCAGAATGTTGGGACAAAATTGAAAGGATTAATTTCAAAGTTATATCTAAATGATGGATAGAATCTAGGTTTACAATTTTAGTTTGATCATGTGTCAATCCAATCAGTAGAATTGTGAAAGACATAATGAGAATTTTCTCAAGGGTTGTAGGTAGTAAGCTACGTGTGATGAAATACAAGAAATTCTAATACACAAGGTTAGAAATACCATAAATCTAAAATAACCCACTCACAAAAATAAAACATTCCTACTAGGAGTTCTTTCAATTTTGTTATAGGAATAGAGTGACAGGGACAAACCAATAATTATTCTCTTCTCAAAGATAATATTCAAACCACTCACAATACTTATCAAACAATACTTTCACTCAAAAGAATAAATATAGAGATGCCTTTGAAGTCTCAAATAATAACTGAAATAAAAAATTCATACACTATTCATAAAAATATCACTTTTATCCACAAATCATACATGAAAATAAAAAGGAAACCATAACCACAATAATAAAAATTCCTAAGTGAAAACACAATAAGATATTCCTAGGCTTCTTGAGGAGTGTGCCCTTCCTACTAGTTGGCAAGGTGGTTAAGAAATGCTACTGCAACACTTCTTATTCAAAGTGCATATTATACTAATGAATATGTCTTTTAGATTAAAAAGAGTGTACCTTTATAAGGTGGTAACCATAATGTTGGAGATTACCAATTTGGTTATGTTGGCCTACAATGCATAACCACAAAAGATCATCTAAACCACTTCTCTCCAATACACATCTGATAATTTTGCTTGATTCAACATTGTTCTAGCTATCTCCTATATAGTCTGATCCTTCCTCTCAACTACTCCAATTATTTTAGGAGTTTTGGGAGCATAAGATTGTCTTTGAATCCCAAACATCTCACATAATTCATCATACCTATTATAAGTGAACTCTCCACTTCTGTCTGATCTCAAACACTTGATAGTTCTTCCAATTTCATTTTCAACCATTATCTTAAATGCTTTAAACTTATCAAAAGCTTCTAATTTTCTTTCAAAAAATAATCCAAGTCATTCTAGAATAATCATCAATAATCATTATAAAATAACTATCACCTTGAAAGCTCTTTGTCCTCATAGGTCTGTATAGATCAGAATGAATCAAATCCAATGTATTTGTTATAGAATATTTCATAGTAGGAAATATGATCTTTGTTTATTTTCCCTCATGACATGGTTTACAACTAGTAGATGGAGGCTTCTTGATCTTTGGCATGTATCTTACCATTCCTTTTGAACTAATCCTCATAAGATCATCAGAATTGATGTGTCCCAGTATTTTGTGCTAGAGCCAACTCTCTTCTCTTTGTATGGAAAAATGATTTTTCCCATTGACCTCACAGAGATGATACACATCACTATCAATCTTGCTTCCTTCCACAACTAACTCACTTGTACCAATCTTTCACAACCTTTAGCATTGAATGAGAGCTTATAGCCTTTATCACACATTTGACATACACTTAGAATATTTTGCTTCAATCCTTATGCATACAAGATATCATGAGTTTATTAATTTCCACCATAAAGACTCAAACTACCCTTACCAGTAATCTTAGCAACTACGTTGTTACTAAGAGTTACAACCCCTCCATCAAATTTCTTGAAATGGATGAACTTTCTCTTATCTCTAACCATGTGACTTGAACATCCACTATCAATGATCCATAGGTTCTTCTCCTTTTGGGCATGTAATGTAGTCTAAGCCACCATGGATTTATCTAATATTTGTTCCTCTGGTTTATTCTTCCAAACCTTTTTTATTTCACTATTCTGACATAATGACTTATTTCCTTTTATATCTAGCATATGAGATCTCATAAAATTACTTCTACAATTTCTTGCAATATTTCCAAAATTATTGCACTTGTGATAAATAATACTTCTTGCCAAAATCTTTCTATAATTCATAGTCTTATGACCAACATGATTACAATTAAAATAGTAACCAAAAAAAGAATGATTAAACCTAGTATTGTATCCTTGTCCTCTTGAATCTTATCTTTAGGATCTTCTATTTTGTCTATGCACTTGGATGAAACCATCATTCACCAACTTTATTTCTTTGGTGCCACAACCTGTTTAGTTAAATTGAATTTGAGAGCCATTCTCTTCCAAACTCTCAACAATTGACTTCATGGGCTACTTAGTCACCTTATTCTTTTATATATTAGTAAAACAAATACTAGCTTTGATATGTGGTGATCTTTGAATTTCTATTATCTGATCCAAGATCTTAGTGCTCTTCCCAAAATTCAACTTTAGTTGAGGGTTTACTTTTTTAAGGTCTTTCCTTAATAACATATTCTCTACTTCAAGTTTTTCACAATCCATATCTCTTGTAAGAAGCCTTTCTATCATAAATTCTTCAATCATCTTTGCTCATTCCACTTGAATATTCAAGTCAATAACCATCTTCTCCACCTTCTAAAGATTTTGAGATAATTTGTCTTTAACTTTCACTTCTTCAATAATTCTTTTCTTTAGTCTTTTAATTTATTTTCCAACACAAAGCAATTCTTCCACAAGATCTACTTCAACATCATCATCATTTCTAGAATTCATTCCTACATCATCTTTATAAATTTCCATAGCCATGAATAGATCCTTTTCTTCATCATTCCTAGAAGTGTCTTGGTCATTATCAAATGAGTAGCCTTACTCATTGATAAAGAAACTCTTTTGATTTTTCTAAAACTTTTTCCCTTTTGAAAATGACTTCTTCCCATCATTGCTAGAATTTTTGTATAAAACACTTAGCCATGAAATGCCCTACTTAATCATAATTAAAACATTTGAAGGGTAACTTACCTTTATACTTTCTATAACCCCTCTATAACTTTCAGACAAATTTTGATTCCTCTAGATTTGATTCACCTTCAGAATATGGATCGTCTTTCTTCTTAAACACTTTGAATGCCACCTCTTTCCTTATGAATTTTTGATTATCAATTCTCATATCATAGGAAGTCAAAATTCCAGGTAGCTCATCCATATTTAGAGTATTCAAGTCTTTAGCTTCTTCAAAAATAGAAACTTTTGCATTAAAATTTTAGGGAAAGGATCTGAGTACCTTTTTCACAATTATACCTTCTTTCATCTCTTCACCAAGACCTCTGATAGAGTTGACAACCTCATCAACCCAAAGTAGGAATGTAGCAATGTTTTTCTCTTCCTTCATTTTTATACTTTTAAATTGACCTCAATAGGTTTAAAGCTTTGTTTGTTTGACCTTATCATCACCTTCATAAACGTTATGTAAATTTAACCCATACTTCCTTTGTTATCCTACAATGCATAATATTTACAAACTCAAAGTTATATCAACCACATAAAATAGCATTTATTTCTTTGACATTATTATCACAAGCCTTCTTTCTAGATTGATCTCTTGGGGGAGTATCATGGATTTCATATCCATCCATAATTGATTGCCAAAACTCAAATCTTAGTGCCATCAAATATGCTTCCATCGTTACACCCTAAAGGGAATAATTGGATCCATCAAAAAGTGGTGCCTTATTTGAAGACAAAAATTCATGAGCCACTAAGTGTGCCATCCTAAATCTACCTCAAGATGTTAAAATTATTCAAAGGAACTTAGCTCTAATACCAATTTAAGGGCACTCAATATACTGAGAGGGGGTGTGAATCAATATACAAAAATTCTTTAATTCTTTAATTCAATATTAATTACCATTAGTGACTTCTTCATATATGAACCTCAAAAAAATCAAAGGAACAAGTATTGATTTCCTTAATAATTGAGTAACATAGGTGCACACATTCACACAAAGAACAAGTCAAATATACGTGAAAACCTAGAATGGGAAAAACCATGGTGAGAAGAGATTATTGGAGCTACCATCCAAATCCAGCCTCACAAAATAATAAATCACTTATGATCACGAAGTAGAAACCAACCTATTAGAGAGACCAATCCCCAATTTTTTTTGTAGGTACCAACCTAATTGAGACACCAATCCCCAACAAAATGATTTGAGCACCAAATCAATATGCAAGACACTATTCCTACCAAATTACAAAGATATGATTTGTGGACCTTCAACATTGATAAAACAACTTGCACTTGATCTGATCAACCTTGAAATACTCTCCCACACAATATATGATCTTTTGATAATGGAACACCATGATTGGAAAGTAACTCACATATATTACTCTGATATTCACATTGAATTCCCTGATTACATATTATTCCTACTACACTCACTCTACTTAAAATGAATCTTGGGCATAAATATATACATTCCAATATATTAACAATATCTCATGTCGACCAAGAACCTCTTAACACTGTCTATAGTTATCCATGTTGGCTAAGGGTATACCTTAATTCAAATGATATGAAATGTGTAGTTGGCTCAGTCCTAAATCAATTGTGTCACCTCTAGTGATAGATGATTTTATGTGCTTCCTTTAGTAATCTTAAATTGATCCTATGTTATCTTTACACGCTTCCCTTCTCTAGCACAATCATTTAGACATTATTCACAATCAACCAAAAAATACATATAACATTATGTTGCTTCTAACTTTATGTTTGTTGAAGCTCAACCTATGAAACTATAAAATCAAATACATCATGAGTAACCTTACTTTAGGTCCAAGCCACAAGCCATAGCATTCAATTGTGGTAGAATACAAAGAAAAACACTAAGATAGTATGATACAATGCATGAGTAGTAAATCACATAGTACTACTGCAAACACTTTCAAACTACCTCCAACAACTAGAATAGATACAAGATAATATTTCAAGCATACTACACATAGCCTTCTTCTCAATAATGATAAAATTAGCATTTTACAATTGATCACAATACTTCTTGATTTAAAATGCTTAGACATGACATGATAGAAGTAATTACAATTAATTTTCACTGATCTATTGGACCTTTAGAAAACACATTTGATATCATACTTCTAACATTATACCTTTGACATCAATGAAAACATGTGTTCAACACTCCCAATAACCATTTATCAGTACAATAAACATACCAATATAATAATGGTGACCAAGAAAAAGGCCTACCAAATAAATTCCATATCAAACAATTTTACAAGATCTACACATATCCAACATATCAAAGGAGAAATACATAATCAATGCTCCAATCTCAAAATAACTAAAAATATATTCAACCCCACATCAGTAACTTGAAAAATAAAGATAATAAGATATAATATGTAGATTTACAAGACTAAAATACTAGGATCAATACTATACCTAATTTTCCAAACAAACCCACATAAGAGTAACCATAGATCAATAAGAATCCTCCAAGAAGGTATGGAAACCTATAATTGTCTTCATCCATAACACCCTGAATATAGTCTTATCACATATCTACATACCAAATATTTTTATTAACATGTAAAACATGCAATACCATCTCTATAAATTTGAAATCCATTTAAACATCCACACATCTAGATAAAAAATATCATCTGAATAATTGAATAAGTATAGATCTACAAACCCATAGATAAAAACAAGAGTAAACTATAACCCAATAGGAAAGTTAAGTATTCCAAGATCTTATAACATATGAAACATATCATCTCCACAACTCATAAAGAGGTTAGTGGCTCATCTTCTAGTTCTTTGGGACCAAGGGATAAAAACATGAAGCCAAATAAACACTCCATTCTTTAGTCCAAATAATGGGCATTTCTCCATGTAACTAGGATGTCAAAAGTATCCATCCAACATGAACACCTTCTCAATGCACACAACCATAAGGTAAAGGAAAAAACCACAAAATAAGAGGATACACACATATTGTCAAATATTTAAGAGATCTAAGCTGCTAAAACATAAGGAAAAGGATAAATGAGTGACTTTTAGGATTCTCCAAGTGGGTGCTTGGAAGGAGGCAACAAGCATCTCTTGGTATTCTATTATTTATTGTATTTAATGTAATGTTTATTTCCAAATATTGGGTATCCAAGTTGGAGGGAAAGTATTAGAGCTAAAAACAGTGTCCTTTTGCATTCCAAGGATGCAATCCAAGGGTTGGGGACGTTTGGAATGAAGAGTCATAGTTGGGCACCATTTTTGGTGTAGACCTCTTCACAAGTCTGTAAAATCAGATCCTTAAATGTAGAAATTGAAGAGGAACAATTGAATGTAGTGTTACTCTATAGGAAAAAGGACAAGTTGAGGCATAAAGAGGTTGTTCATAGGTACACAAGTGCTACCAAGTTGGATGCACAAAGGAGAATGAAAGTGAATGTATTGTAATCTCATTTATTTGAAGACAATCCATACTTGGCCTCTTGTGTTGCTGATTTGTGCCTCTTTGCTTCTATCTTATGACAATGTTATGCCTTATTTATTATTATTATATGTTCACATAAAGTAGTGTTGATGAGCATGATATGTTGGTTGTTTTATAACATCATAAAGAAGATAGATCTAATCATGGTAATTCCATATTAAGGAAACTCAATTTTATATTTACATATAAGTTTCATATTTTCATTGTTGTATTAGTCAATGCCCTATTCTCATACATTTAAGTTATATTTGGATAGAGATTGAATTTATCAACAATTGGTATTTCAAATTGTATATTTCTCATCATTTGGTATAAGAGCAGAAGGTTAATTGGTTACGGGTATTCCTTCATTTTTTATTTATTATCTTGGCAAGATTGTGGGAAAATGTTAGAGGGAATTGAAGGTTGTTGGAGGCTTGTGGGTTATTTATCCTTATTAGTTGTTTATATTATATGAGATACACACATATTATCAAACAAGAGATCTAAGTTATTAAATATTTATGTTCACAAGTCACCTTTATCATTGAGAGTGGAACCCATCTCCCTTTATGAATGTAATGCAAACAATGGTAAGAATAAATATTATAAAATATTTTTCTAATACACCCTAAGTTCCTAGTGACACTTTCCAAGTATGTTGGAACCATGAAATGTGATATAAGATTAACAAGGTAGATGAAACCTTAATCCTAACAGTCATGACCCTTATGACTATGTGCCTAATGGACTATTTAAGGCTTTTAAGTTTGCATGTTTAATAGGAAAACATCTTGTATAAGTTGCAAAAGATGCTGCCACTTTGTCCCACCCTTATTTTCCTACTATTGATAACCATTTGAGAGATCTTTGTGAGTAATTAGGTCAATTGTACTTATGTGTTATGGTCTTCCCTTGCTTTCTCCTTAGTCAATTATCCAAGTTTAAATCCAAAAAATAACTAAGTGATTAGAAAATTTTGAGCTTTCCATATTGTAGAGAGGCCGAATGGGTACCCATTTTTTAAAATTTAAGGAAATTATGAGTAAAAATGACCAAGTTATGAAATTGTGGGTTTTCCTAGTCTAGCTATATCCTCCTTAGATTCCCACAATTCCTCTTCACCTCCTTTTATTGCAAGGGTGGATCACCATATTTTTCCTACAATAAAAGTGAAATCCAAAAATTTGTTAAGTAAAATATTGTAGGAAGATGGATCCCATCTTCTTGCATGGTCCATTTGTAGGTAAAAAAACATGCAAGGACATATTTATGGATTTCCTTGTTCCATGTGGATTTATGAATTTATTCAAGTGAACTAGATGGGTTTAGTTCATATGGTTTTTTCCAAAGGAAAAGTCAAAATAAAAAAATTGGTTAAGTATAACTTTGTGGAAATATGGAATCCATCTTCCCACAGATCTAGTTGATGGAATTTTTAAGTACAAGTGGTTTTGTGGAGAACTTCAAATGAATTGGTCAAGTGTAGTTTGGATGGTTTTTTGTGCAAATTTTAGTTTAATCATATTTTTCTATTGGGAGCATATGAAGACCAATTTTTTTCTTTGTGAGAATTGGATGGTCAAGTGGATTAGCAAGATTTTTCATTTGAATAGAACTAAGTTAAAGGTATGTATACAAATGGTTTTCCCACAAGTGCAGATCACTTGGTTTTTTCTGCAAGGGTGTCAAAGTCTAAAAAATTAACAAATTAAATTTACATGAAAAAATGGAAGCCAAATTCTCACATTTGGATGAAATTTATGTTTCCATAGGCACTGATGGAGACCATTTTCATATTGTGAGAATCAGGTGGCCTAGTGGTTTTCCATTTTTCCCATTAGAACCAAACGTCATTTAAAGTGTAGTTGTATATGGAGGTTTTGTAGGTGTGAATAAAGGTCGATTTTATGTATTTGGTCAGATCAAGTGAAAAATGACTAAGTATAGTTTTGTGATAAGATGGAAGCCATATTCTTGCATATATCTAGAGGGAAAGTGAAACCCTGTTAGGTAGATTTACAAAAAACTTCAAGTGAACCAAATATATTTAGATGTAAATACTACAAATTTTTCTATAGGTGCAGATGTAGTAGTTTTTCTACTTGATCCTAGATTAAGGTTTTTTTTGCAATTGTAAAAATTCAAGGGTCATTTGTATTGGTAAGATTTTTAGGTTGTAAAGTTTATTTTTGTAAGTTTTAAGGACCTAATGGAGGGTAGATTTTGGTAGCTCATCAAGTATCAACTCAAACTCCCACAAAGACATAAAAATCAATAGAAATACACCTTAAATACTTAGTGACTCCTCTTAGACATCAAATATTAATTTTTAAGGCTACAAAGGTAGCATTTGAAGTATTTTGGAATGGATCTAGGATGAGAGAGATGTCATACCTCATTTATAGTCTGCACATGCCCCTTTCATTAGATTTCCATACTAATATTGTGGATTTTATGGGTGATATTCATCCCTCTATCACACAAACTCATAAGTCATCAATGTTAGTCTATGGGGGATACTCAGAGATATCTTATATTTTCTACTTGGTTTCTTGAATTAGATTAAAATAGACACCTATTTTCACTTCATTAGTCTTGGCTAATGACTAGGGTTTGGATCTAAATTCCCATGTTTTGGCATAAATTTCTCTTCTTCCTCTCTCTAGAATAAAGTTTCTAGGGGTTCATTTTTAAGGGGTTCTTCTCTTAGTTCTCTAATAGACATGCATTTTTGCATCTCGACTACTATAACAAGGATTTAAGCCTCTGAATTAATGAAAAGTTTTTTATTTTACATCTCTTCCATTTTTGTGTCGTGCATAAAAATATCTCCTTCATTTCTTAGGGTATGTTCTCTATTTTTATGTACATGTATGTTGTGTTAATACCTATTTATAAGGTTAGTTATGAAATTCTTCTTCCATCCTATAAATTTCCAAATACTAACCTTCACATAGTCTCATAAGAGTTAATATAAGTTAAGAATGTGTGAGTTTCTTGAAATATTCATTGCTTATCTATACTAAAATAATCAAGAAGAATAACTTATTTAGGTGCATCGCTACCCTTTTTCTATAGATACCTTCTTACCCCTTTTCTTGTGAGATCAATATAAATAGGTTTATTTTTAGGTCTATGCATTGTTAAATTTTTCCAACATTATTGCACGTAGGTTAGAGAGGAATTTAATGTTCTTTAGAGGTTTGATCTCATCTACAAGTTCCCACACCTTGAGATCATTCTCAGGTTTCTCTATAATATTGAACATGTTTAGTAGGGTGTAATTCCAAGTGATGATAAATATCATGATAATGATATCCTTATGGATTAATATGAGTATCCATATGACCATAATATTTTTCTTAGCATTAAACAAGGTTGTACCCAATTAGATCAACTCTTACTTCAAAACATAGATGCCATGGTTATCTCCCTCATTTAAATAAAATCCAAACTTGAGTAAACCATTCTAGATCCTAGTCATTTGACCAAGAAATCTCCTAATCCAAATGGCCTATGTGTTAAGCTTTGCTAAGATGAAACCATTCTAGCACATGAATATTATTCATGACAACACCAAATCCAAATAATAAAAACATCATGGATCAATTTTTTGATTAGTTCCTTAATCCAAAGAAAGCTAGAGATCTCTTAAACCATAAGCATGCTATCACTAACTATCCCATATCCCATAATTAATCCTTTATTTATCCTCATTCCAACCTCAATAAGGAAAATTTCATTCTAGTATAAGATCCTCTACACCAATTCTTGTCTAAATTCCCAATCCTAGAAAAAAAACCTTAGCCTCTTATGCAAGTCCTTAATGATTCAAACCTTCAAATTTAACCCACTATCCAATCAGACATCTAATCCTACATCACCCAAATATTCTTTAAATAAGTTTCTTCAAGGATTATTAATGAGGAATAAACATAAAAAGGATAAAGTTGAGTTGTGTCAGACCCCTTCTTAGGTACAGTTGGTAATTTGAGTTGTAAGCCCCAAATCCTTAAGGCATGAAATCTTCTAGGTTCAATGGATGTCAAACCTAAATAGATCACCACAAACTTGTCTTTAGGTTGGGAAACTAAGAACCAATGCTTGAGGTGGATAAGACCTTCTTCACTTCTAGCTTTACAAGACCAAGGGGGGTTTTCCCTAAGGTGCTAACTTGATGATTGAATGATTGAGAAAATACCTTACAAGTTATACCTATTGTGTAGTGTATCACAATACTAGTGTCACAATATACTTATCTGCTAGTTTGAACATGTAAGGCTCTACACCTAATTAATAAATAATTTTCCATATAATTTTCAATGAATGAGTTTTTATGATAACCCCTTTTAGATATCACAAACATTCAGAAATGGTAATCACTAACAAAAAAATGAAAATATTTTAATTGATTAATTTTGAGTGTGTTCAAGATGATGGAGAGAGCAAGCAAATAACATACAAGTTCCTTTATCTAGTTGGAAAATAAAGTTGTTGTGTTCACATAAAACATGTAACAACTGCAACCAAAATGATGTATTAATCAACACACCACAAAATACTAGTTTTTCTAGAATGTACGAGCAAGTTGGGCTCTACACATACATTCAATAAATCCATATTCATAGAATGTTAAAAATTCTACTTAGTACTTCATAAGTATTTATATGCATTTATTTTAGTGTGTTGGAAGATACCTTACAAAGGCTTGGAAGGATTTTATAGTCATTTGACTAGCCAACTAAGCAACACACATCCAAAAATGTAAAACACACACATGGAAACAATCAATGAAGGTTAGTTCTACTAGTAAAAAATCGATATACAAAGGTTACCAATGTTATTATGAACCTAGATAACTATAGTGCAAAAATGTGTATACCAAAAGTTGGAAAATATGAAACTTTTGCTTTTGGTATGCAAGTTCTTTTCTCTGCAAGGCTCCTCTCCCAAAAAATATTATCCTTTTTTTGAAAAATGTAGCCAAGGTAGATATACCTTGGAAAGAAAGTCTACAAGCTGTCAAAAAGTTGCGCAAGGATAAGGGAACCCTAGTTGTGACCTCTTCCAATATCCAGACAACAAATGTCTTATATAAATACAATTTTAAGTGCCAAAGGAATGAGAAAACATTCCTTGACCCACACCATGACTTTGCATTGATGATCCATGTGTGTGAGTATAAAATGTGAGAGAAATCACCCAAAATATCCACTTGTAATTATGATTTGGAGGTGATGATTAGTGAATTATGGATGCAATACAATAGCCTATGTCCACACAAAAATGACATAAATATAGTTAGGGAATGCACCTTGATTGAGTTACAACAGTTGTAAGAGTAGTTGAGAGTTAATGGAGGTAATTGAAACTTGTTTTTGAATTCCTCTTACTGTTGCAAGATTTTAGCCCAATTCACTTATGAAAAAATTACCATTAAACAAACATAATGGGATGGAACAAGTCTAGGATTCAAATCACATCATAATACAACAAAAATTTAGGCTAAAATTTATTTTGCAAAAAGATGTGCCCTAGATAGATGATTAGATGCAATTGAATCTCCTACAAACATCCTTGAGACCCCTAAACACCCACAACACTCTTTTACAAATATCAAGCCTTATACAGGTCAAGGTGGAGCACTCAGATCCACTAGGATTAAAATAACCTATAAAACCTACATTCACCCCAAAGTCCAACAAAGTAGGAGCTTACAAAAAATGTGGATCGTCAAGACATACAAGGAAATTATTCCCATCAGGTTGGTTCCACTTTGGACACAAGTATGGTTCACATACAAATCCTTGCAACATCTTACTCTTTATCATTCCATGCCTTCTACATAAACACACCTTTAAGTGCACCACAACAATTCATCCACCATCCGCCTTATGCAAAAAAGTGCAAGTGCATCTACACCTTTATAAAGTTTCTATTCAAATGCAAATTCTTGTAAATGTCAAAATGATGTCATCGATAAACTAGGATACCTTCAGATGGGATGAAATCACCATGACGTCAATATTGTACGGCCGTGGGAGGTTAGATTCCATCAACCTACCAATTTTAGACTATTTTTTTTGGGAAACTTGAAGCACATGAAGAAAATAGATTCCCAAATGAACCTACAAAAAAATCATTAAAAACTACACAAAGAAAGTTTAGTTTAGATGCTCGGACCTGTAAAAGAAAATGGACATGAGAAGTTTTCACGACCATAACTTGTTCATTTTTTTGTCAAAAATTGGATCAAATCGGACCTAAAAGTACCCATTAAGTCCCTCTTCAAGATGCACAATATTTTACAATTCCATACTTAGCTAAATTTTGATGCATCTCTAAGGGCACTCTCTAGATGATACATGGCAGTTGATGATTGACCTTCAAGACTTGGTTTATGTGAAAGCTACTACTGCATAGTGCCAAACTATCAAAATTTTGGGAGGTTTTCTAAGAAAACAAGGCCAAAGAGTTACTATATGTTTTTAACCTTCATTTGAATCATCAAAAATCACAGTTGGTTTAATAGGTAAAACCCACATACTCGTAGCTAACCAAATTCTCATAAAAATAAAATCATAGAAAAACAAGGTTCAAGTGCACTATGCAGAAACCTACCATCCATCTATCCATGTGGAAAAAGTACTATAAACAAGAAATTTACACTTGGAAAGGTGAAGTTCACATGAGTAGGCCTATAAAACCTGATGACATCATTAATAGAGGAAGATGGGCCCTATCTACTTGCATGTTTGAACATAGTTGATTTTTTTATTTTCATTGCACTTGCAAGACAACAATTTGAAAGTAGCCATGCATACAAATAATTTGTAACTAAACATGAGGTTCAAATGAAAAATCCTATAAAAGTTCAGATGAGCACAAGTTTACTGCATTGTGATAAAAATACTTTTAAGTGGATATATAAAAAAGTATTTGACAATTGAACTTAAGTATGTCTAGTTCAGACTAGAAGGTCTACATAGCTAGATGAACCCATCTAACCCATACTACGGAAAAATGCAAGTGAAATGGATGAAGAAAATAAAAATGAAGTTCCCTTGACCCAATGAAATATGCAAAACCAACACTTAGAAATTTTTGCATCATTTAAACCTTGGTGCAAAAAAACCCTATTGAACTAGACATAGTAGAAGAAATATTTTGAGTTGCACCTATTGTGGGGAAGATAAAAACCCTCATGGGTATAACTTTCTCCCCTTAGTAAATTTCACAAAAAATCGAAAGGTAACTAACCTAAATTTTCATCTTCTATCCATTGATGCAAAGAAAAACCAACCCTGTTAAATTTATCTCAGATCGGTTATAATTTTGAGCAAATTTGGCTAAGGAATATTTTTTTATTGAGGTGCTAAGATGTATCATAATCCTTTATAAATTATAAGTATGTTGTTAGCAATGAATCTACTTTGAACCATTTTCATATTATTCAAACCCCTCCTAGAATTAACATATCCATAAATTAGCCCATGTACGCAAAAGAAAATTTACAGTGTAGAAAATAGAGAAAAAAAATAAGCACAACTTTTAACATAGTATTTTTGTGAAAATCCTTGCAAAATTATACCAGGAAAAACCATGGGAAAAGATCTTTTATATTTTATTTCTTAGGAAATTCGCAATCACAACAATCTTTTGAAAAGTTAGAGAAAACATGACTTCAATAGAGTATAAGAAATCTGAGTTGTAGAGTCCTTGTCGAACTAAAACTTTCCAAAAATAGAAAGTGTGACTCATACAGCTATATGTCAAACATTTGGTAAAATTTCCAAAAATAGAGAGTCCCCCAAAAAAACCTGGTGTTTCCAAAAATGCCTTTGGCATGCAAGGGGCTACAACGGCCCCCCTAGGACCCCCTGCCACTACAACCTTTGATTGTATAGTAGGCCTTCATATTCCAACAATAAAATTGACTATCTATCACTACTAGAATAACAATAAGACTGACTTCATATTCCAATAGTAGGAAGATAACTGACAATATTTCATGAGTTTCATAACATCCATGAGGTCTAAGATCCCTAATATCTATAAGATCCAAATATGTTGCACTAATCAACACAAGTGGTTAAAGGACCATATCCAAGATCTTGTTAATCAATGGGATATTCAAGTAAAGTGATGCACACATATCTCTTCCATAGAGAAATTAAAGATATGTCAAGAGCTCATTCAAAAGCATGATTAACCTTGATCACAAATAAGTTAAGACCAAAAAATAAATTATAACCATGTACATCATACAAAAAACCCCAAGATCAAGAGACCCAAACCAATCCTATCTACCATCCAACAACTCTCCCTTCACATGATGAGATATTATTCCCATTGTGTATATAGATTATAATATTGATCATATTGTGCATATAAATAATCAAGTTATAGTTGATATTGATCATATTTTTAATATTGATAATCAAGTTGTACTTGATATTGATCAGACTAAACATATGGATAAGCAAGTTAGAATTGATAACATTGAGCATACTGATAATCAAGTTAAGCCAATCATGGAAAACACCAACATCCTATCAAGTTGGTCCAATCACCTTTATCAAATCTATTTTCCTTATATATGTAAACTAAAAATTATAATAGTTCTTGATATTACATTGGCATGCTAGAATCATGTTTCCATAGAAAAATATCCTATTGCAAAGAAAATATATGTAAAACATGATTGGCATAGAAAAATATCCTGTTGCATAGAAAAATATCCCATTGCTTGTGTTGGGGGGATTTTTGGAAGGTGTGTACCCTTGGTCTCCTTGTGTTGTGCAATGTAGCATTCAAGTTCGTGACATGACTTAACCACCTCCCGTGGATTCATTAACTCTGAAAGTTGTATTAGGAATTAACAAGTTGATCTTTTGGTGCAACGACAACCATCTGTGCAATAATTCTATCTCAAGTTACTTAATTTAATTTTTAGTGTCCAACTATCTCTTTCATCCTTACACGCCCTCTCAATGTGGCATCTCTCTAAACATCATGCCACTTGAGGAATTTTCTTCCATCCATTCTTTCATTTTTTCTACTTTCTTTCAAAATCCATTACTTATTTTAGATGCAATGCCCTTTCATATAAGGAAAAATGTAGACACCTAAATTTTTCAACCTTAACTTTGTCATAACTATCATATTCTTGTTGTTGACTAACTTAGTTTTGTCAATAATTAATTATATCATCATTACATTGTAAATTGATTAATTTTGTTGTCAAGTTATTGCCATCACCTCATCATGCCATTAATTCATCAGCTTCATCATGTTAATTCACCTTATCAATTAATTTATTATATTATATTAATTGATTAATTTCATTCCTCATTTATCACCCCATGTCTAATTATTCTCACCCACATTTCACTAATCAATCAAAGTCTATTAATTAATGACCAGTCTCATATTTCACTCATGTTAATTTAGTTAGTTCTACATTCCACTCATCAATCAAATAAAGTTAACTAATTATTTGATCAAGTTAAATCCCAATAAATTAGTTAATTGAATAATCAATTCAACTAATTGATTAATTAGGCTAGTTAATTGGTTAGCTAGGTTAGTTGACTACTCAACAATTGAGTTCACTAGTCAACAAAACTAGTTAACTCTAAATCACATACTTAGTCCTTAAGATTGGTTAAATCAATCTTGGCCATTCATATCTTCACTTAAAGTTCAACAAGTGTCATTAACTCTTCAATCTTCCTTGCTAGAGAGAGGAGAGCTCAATAAAATAATTGGTCATAATCTTTGAATTTATGAATCACATTGCAATCATACTACTAGAAATCTTACACATTTTGTTGAGATACCACAATCCACCATTGAAGCATAAGAAAATCAAAATTGTTTTTGATATGAGGTTTGTGATGGTTTTAGCATATAAATATAAATATTATTTTTAGTTTTAATTTCATTCTAAATTTATGCACATAGGTACTACCCACCAATTTTTTTAGATGCATTCTATTTTGTGTTTTATCTTCTGATGTGAATGATTCTTAAAAACGAATGATAGTTGTGAGGACTAGTTTGAGAAGTAAAATACATGGGTTTTTTTATTTTTCTTCATATGTGTATAGGTCTTGAGCTATGTAGTGAATTTCAATAATAGATTCAATGAGTATAAGGGATAGATAGTGGTTTCAAGATTATTCACTAATCATAGGAATATATGTTAGTATGGAATTCCTTTCAATTGAGAAGCTTACATATTTTTAGATTCTTTTATCTATTGATGTTGTTTTTGGACTTGGGTTGAATAGTTAGATGTTGAGATAAATTTTTGTGTGCTGATTTGGAGAAGGAAATCTACTTGTCACAACTGGAGAATTTTGTGGTCTTGATAGAGCATGATATGTTTTATGGGATCTCTCTATGATATTATCTAATACCATCATAATTGCACATTATTGTTCACTTTGTATCTTAATTTTTAGATTTACAATACTTCAGTTAGTCTTACTTTCACTTTTATCATCTCTAAAAGTATATTTCCAATTCTTAGTTGTATATAGAGAATAATTTTTAGAATTTAGATTTTTTCTAATCTAACTTACAATATTGTTGCACTTTCCATATAAAAATAAAAAACAAAATAACATCAATTACTTATTCTCATCTTCCCTTGTTAAATTTTACAATTATAATGATGCTTGTTTTTTAATTGAATAAACATTATATTACCTCTAATATCATAGTTTTTCTATATCTATTTTTCCATTAGAAGTAGAAGGTACTTATCTCACTTGATTATTTTTCTTATTTGCATTAGTTCACTATTCTTGTTTCCATATCATTTTATTAGGATGTACATTATTTTATGTAGATAAATTAAATGTAAGGCCCACAAGTGTGAGTGCATTATCTTGTTCTTTGATTTTTATTTTAATACTAGTATTATACTTTATTGATGGTGTCTTGTATTGATTTAGAGACATTTTGATGAAATAGGAAATCAAGCCTCATTCATAAACTCACAACAATATATCATGCAACTCAGAAAATGTTTTAAATAACACAAAAAACTGCAAATAATCTCTTCAATTTCTCATTCAAACTCTCCTAAAATCACTTAATAACAAGGCAATTCTAAAATTACATTGTTTTGCAGCCATATGGGCTGATGTAAACCATTAAAAAACTGTTATAAATCTGATATATAACAGCAAGATCAAATACATGAATGATCTCCTTCAATCCCTCTTCATTTGAAGCTCTCTAGCTCCCTTCAACTTGCAATCTTCAACTACAAAATCACTGTTGTAATAATCAACAATCTTCGGCTGTTTTTGCTGTTGTATATCACCTCAAAACCTGCAACAAAATATCATTTTCTCCTTCCCCAAGAAAAGCCACACCTATCTCTTCTTCCTCCCAAAAATCTGCCCCCCAAGACAAACTCAAAAATTGCCAAATAAAACATTTAACTCTAATTTCAAAAATCAGATTTTTCCCTCCTTTGAAAAGGCTGCTCCAATAATTAGAAAAATCATAAAATTATCCAAGATGCGTTTTAGTAACTCCCAAAAAAAATCCACGCAAAGATTAAATTTTTAATTTTTTAAGATTTGCCTTCTAAACTATCTCCCACATTAATATTTTAAAATAATTTAATAAGGCCATTATTATTATCATTATTGATTTTTGCACCAATGATATTTGTATCACGTTATCCTTGGATGATTTTAGTTTATTGAGCTATTTGATTTTTTGTTGGATTATATATTGTTTCATATTTTATGATATGCTTTAGCTATCCTTGTATTGTGTAGATATACTTGAATTTTTAATTAAGTGTGTAGGCACAAGGAGCTAGTCAATGTAGCAAAATATGTATGTTTTAACTCCCTATCTTACATGATTCAAGTTGGAAGATGTGTCCTTTTGAAACCTTGTTAAGCCATGATTTATATTAGTGTCAATTATAGATCCATGTATCATGAATTAATATAAAAAGTGTGTGGTTGCTTTATGTGTGTTACTCTGCTAATGCATTTTTTTCAAAATTCTTGATTTGAGTGCTTATGGAATATTTATTACACTTGAGTTGAAAGAGTTTATTATTTACCTTAGTGAAAAGGTCTTATGAATTATCAATATTAAAGGTTGAAAAGGAAATGTAATCTGATTAAGAGGTTTATTGGAAATAAAATTCTATAGTTAATTGAAATGAAATTTCTTTACAAGTTATATTGAAAATGTGTTAAAATTTAGGCATTTAAGTAAAATTATAAAGTGAAATATCTATTATAAAATATGTATTTCCAATATCCATTTGAAATAATTCATTTTAAATGTGAAATGGAATGAAAATTCACTCTAGAGTTTAGGGGTTTTTGGAGTCAAAAAGTGAAAAGTGAAAGTTTTGAAGAACTTGTTAATTTTATCTCCCTCTCTATCCTCTTCTCCAATCTATGTGAATTCCTTTCATGAAAAAATATTTCTTTGAGGATTAATTGTGAATTGAAAAATCTTGGATTGAATCTTTGAAAGAATTGGTAAATATTGTGTGTTTGGTGCTCAAGAAAGACTATCTCCTTTGCATTGATAGTTTTCTTGATAAAAAAATTATTATCCTCTTTGGTTTTAATGCACAAATTTAAATAAATTTCATAATTTACCATGTACCACATCAGGTTTTTTGCATATATTTCATTTCATAATTTTTTAATTTGAAAAATATTTTATTGAATAGATTGTTGTGTAATTCTAATTTGCATTTCATCATGTTTAAAAAAATACAAAATAACATTGAAAATCTAATGAATTTTTCTCAAAATAATTAAAATAGTGTGATCTCTTGCTTTATATGCCTAAAAGGGCATTCTTTTTTTTTTAAATATACATTTTAAAATTTGAAGGAAATTGAGCATTCATCAATTATGATTTTAGAATTTCGTATGGTTCTTGAATTTGAGAAAATGTGAAAAACTTAATGTTAGAACATGCAAAATCATTTTATTTTGCGGGATGAGATATCTCCTTGTGGAAACATGATTTTTCCTCTTTTATATTTAAGTGTTTTAGGAACTCAATATTATAATGCCAATTCTTGCTTGAATCCCATCTTTCCAAATCTTGCTTGTGTCCTTACTCATTTTTGCATTTGGCCTTCTTTATCCTATCATTTATAGCTAATATGAAATAATTCTTAATGGCCCCACTTTGGTCAAAGTTTGTAGAATTTTCCCCCTCTTCTTCTCCCCTATTCCTATAAATATGTTGGAGTTTGTAAAGGATCCTAAAAATTTATGTGTGGAAATTTTATGTTAAAATTTCTAAGGATTGTGTTGAATATCAGAGTTTCAAAGTTTCCCTTCTAAGAATCCCTTCAAAGTTCCCCTTATTGGTATGCCTTTCCTTCCAACTCCACCTCGTTCCTTTGTCTTAGTTAGGATATTGAAATTTCCCATTTGCGCATACTTTTCATCCATCCCCTATCTTTGTCCCCTTTTCCTATTGAGATTTTATATTTGTCCTTCTTAGCATCCCTTTCCTCTAAACCACACTCCTTTCCTCTACCTTTGTTGAAGCACTAAAATTTATCTTACAAACACAATTTTCATCAGAACCCTAACTCTCCAATTCTTTACACCAAGCTACCTTTCAGAGTCACAATTTCAACCATCCCTTTACTCAAGTACATTTTCCTTAGTATCCCCAGTCCTTGAGTTATAATGCTTTCTTCTATACACTTTTTCAAAGTTAGTGATACAAGATTATTTATAATGTGGTACAAGGTATGAAGTATCCCCACACATTGATCCTTGAAACTTTTCACTATATAAGGTCATTGGGGTTATGAGTTCAAGTGTGTCCTTATTTGGGTATCTAGAAAGAGGTATTTTTGACTCCCTATCTTCAACATCTCACATTGTATTACCCTATTGGGATCCTGAGCCTAGACCTTTTCTTATATGCATTCCTAAAGGGATGAATTTCTTATCATCCTTGACTCCTAATCCTCAACTCCCCAATAGTTGTATGGGTCATGAGGTGTTCTCAACCCTTGATCTCTACAACTATGAAACTCTCATGTTTTACACTATTCACTCCTACCTACCTCCCTACATGAGCCGAGTCCCCAGTTTTGACCCAATTTGACCCTATAACTATCCAATTATTTTTCCCCAAAAATAATGATTCATCTTAAAGGCATGGATTCACACATACTTCCAATGATAGAAAAATATGAAGACACCCATGATGTAATTAATGTGGTGGTTGAAATTTCAATCCCAATGGTCCTTGAACTCCATCTCTAAGTCATTGTTGCAATATATTTATAGGATCTTCTTTGGCCTACACACCAAAGACCGAGTGGCACCATTAATGTGTAGGACGATTGTGATTATAAGGATAAGTGTTTCCTGATGCATGTAGGTACCTTTGTACCTCTTGATGAGGAACTTTATATATGAAGGAATTGAAGGTAATGACATCAAGGGCATGAAACCCCTATTGTGTAAAGTGATCACATTTCTTCTCATAGGGTTGCATGCCTAAATTGAAGGTCTAAATATGTTAGTTTTTTCTTCATTCAAAGGGTTGGTTACTGTAGACACCTAAAATATTCCCTATGTCTATTCATCATCATTAATAGTTTTTTCTTCATTCAAAGGGTTGGTTACTGTAGACACCTAAAATATTCCCTATGTCTATTCATCATCATTAAACCTATCACCTGAATTCTTAATCCCTAATTGACCAATTTAATCACCTAAGCCTACATCTCTTTACCTATTCCTAATTAACCTAGGACATATCCCTTTCACCTAAAGTCCATAACTTAATTACATAATCATATTATTTAATTAACCACAATTTTTATATCTTATCACAATAAATAAATAAATAATTACATTGTTACACCCCATTGTGTCATGAATGAGTATGCATTGTAATGTGATTACTCTAAATGCTTTGATGATGCAAATGATATATTTTGTAAATGAATTTCATTTTATTGGCTAACTTCGTTTATGATGCACTAAGTTGGATGCAGGGAAGAATTGATTCCTCTAGTGAGGAGAGGGAGAGTATTACCCAGGAGAGGAGTTTGGTATGATAACCACTAATGTACCTACTTGAGCTAATACACACGCTCACTGTCTAGGTTAGTGAAGCTTAGTCAAGTCAATAGGACTATGTATTGGGTAAGTAAACCTTTGGTCATAGTTTTGGGATGATTGAAATGTTTAAGTAATTGTCTTTGATTTCTTTTGTTTGTTTCTTTGGTATGTGTCATAATGATTAAATATTTATTGAGTATATGTTCTACTTCGTGTATTTAATATATATATGAATGGATAAGTATATACATTAAATGTATATATGTATATATACGATAACTCATGCATATGAGCCTATATTCGTGTGAGGATGCATAGGTAGAAGTACCTACATATACCTACACATGGATACATCATACATATGGGAAATCGAGTGGATATATATATACACTTTATGTATATGTACTTATCAATATATGTATTGTATGGTGTTAAAATAATATATATCTATATATATATTAATATATATGTATATACATACATTTTAAATTAAATAGTATATACATACATACATAGGTATATATTAATATACGTATACATATTTATAAATATATATGTGTAAAGGTTAGAAAATGAATAATTTTAAATATATGTTAATACATATATATATTATAATGATAAATTATTATAATATATATTAATATACATAGTTATATAATGAATGATGTAATGAAATACCAATCACATATATAAAGCGATGGAGTAAATAATGTATAAGCTGAATACTACGCATAATATAATGCACATATGATACAAAGGCATCACATAAGTAAAAAATGAAGCGTGCACATATATTATAGCACCATATTAATGCAATGATAATAAATGTATTTGGTAAAGTAAATCTGAGTATGAAGTGCCTCGCATAAGCAACAATAAGAGGGGTTGAATTATTTAAAATGCCACAAATTGACAAGGTGGAAAATGGAGTTTTGTTCTGCATTTGAAATAGGACTGTTAAGCCAAACCACAACCTCCATTTTAGGCGCCATAAGAAGCAATTTGGAAAACCAAAAGCCATGATGGGAAATAGAAAACAATTTGGAAACCATTGCAAGAGTTTGACCTGGTAAATAACCATGTGTTGGTAGAATTGTGGCAACTCAACCAAGAGATTGAAACTTATTTTACTTTTAGGATTTTTATGTGTCAAATATCTGAATCTTCCTGCTGCCATTTTGCACCCAGTTTGCTTAGTCAACCAGCTTAGAAGTAGGTTTGGTTTTGAGTTTGTGATTTCAATTATAGAAGTGGAAAATGAGGTAGTTGATCTATAGCATTATTTTTCTCAATATCTCTTATAAATAGAGGTCATCTTCTTAGTTTTTAGTTATCTATTGTTGTTATTCAATTGTAGATTTCTTTGTGTAGGTTAGTGTTTTTGAGTGCAACTGTGAGAAGAGCGAGTGATTTCATTGAGTGATTTGAGAGCCAATTGATTGTGAGATTTAAGTGCTTACTATAGTGGTTTAGATTGGAGGTAAGCTGACAGTGAAAGGAGCAACAAGCAAAGTTTGTGACGTTGAGCATTGAGTGAAAATTCTTCTTTGGAAGCTAAATTTCTAGGCATGCGAGTCATTCTTATCTATTATTCTTTTCTACTTTGATATCATGATTGCTATTATTTGCAAGTGCTTGTGAAATGATGTTTGTGTTTCGTATTAAGGTTGTAAGCATAATTGATGAGAGTAATCATATTAGTTTGGTATGTAGATAACTACCATTTTGTAGCATTTGATTGAAATGATTAAATATAAACAACTAGAAGGTATTATCATAGTATCTAGGATATCAAATGTTAAAAGTATGCTTTCATAAAGTATGAAGTTGGAAATTATATGTTGCCATTGATGTTATGTAAACCTATGTTGGTAATGAGGATTTTTTATTCCTTGGGTTAGGATAAACCAAAGGTTGGGATTAACCTATATGGTCAGATAGATCACTTGAATGTTACATTACTTTTTGGAATGAAATCTTGTTATATTGTTTGTGGACAAACCTAGTCAAGAGTAATTATGGTCGTTATAATTTCCAAGTAGAGCGAGGCCCGGGTAGGTGAACATATGACATCACTCAAAGTAATGAGTGTTTGTATTTATTATATATATGATAAATCTTTGGACAAAGTAAGTGTAATTTTCCACTGCATACACTTTTCGATTCACCGTGAGCCAGTATTGCCTAGCTAGTAGGGAGTGACATGCATGTAGGCGAGTATCCACTATATGGAAACACTAGTTATGTAGCACACAACACCATGCTCAGGTAGGCTTATATTAGAGGGTTTCTATACCAATCTCTTTATTGAATGGAGGGCCATCTTATCGGTTATGAAGATGTGTGGGGGATTGCATTAAGTCTGTGGTTGGTGAAAAAGAACTTGGGTGATGCTCTCCCTCATGTAGTTGGTGGTCGAGACTTGAGGATGTATACTCCACCAGGGGACATCTTGACCAATTGTACTATTGATCCATTAAGCTCTTGTAAGCTATATTTTGTATTTATGATCATACAAGTCTATGTGTAAAATGTATTTGAAAGATTAAATCATTACTTGGGATTATGTAATGTTACTTTATTCATGCAATAAATTTGGAATGGATTTATTTCAAATATGCATCTATGTTATTGATTTGGAAAAAAATTATTACTATGTGTTGGTAAACTTGATCTTTCCACATATATGGGTTAAAAATTATGTGAAAACAATAGGGTAAACTTTGGGCATGTTACATACATACTCCACCTATTATCCATCTCACTCATATGGCTAAAATAATATTAGGATAATTAAATAATATGATTATTTAATCAAGCCATTATCCTCTCAATACTTTCCAAGAATACATTTGGGGACCTAAGAACACTTGTCATTATACTCCTATTATTCTCTCAACACATTCCAAGAATATTGGGAACCTAGGAACACCTTTCCTTATGGTCCCCTTATTCTGTCAATACATCCCAAAGTTATAGCCCTTTTAGGTGCACATGTCCCTAATTTCCTTCATCCTCACAACTACTTACTAAATTTGGTAAGTTAATCCTATCCATTCACATTCTTAGTACCTTCATATCCACCCTTCATCCTCTCATAGATCCTAGGGAATTCATCTTAACCATTCTCCACCCTTGATCTCATAATTAGATCTTGATCATCTATTCCCCATTCCCAAAATTTATAAATTCAAGAATCCTCTCATCAAAATCATAATCCATTATCATTCATGCTATTTGATGTCAAAATTGGTATCATTCGAGCAAGGATCATCCACATTCCAATCATTCAAGGAGAAAAGCATTAAAAAATGGAGGCTTTGGTAACATTTGAATTCACTTTTTGATGTTATTATCTTTTTTAAAAAAAATTTATTGTTGACCTCTATCTGATGTTTGTAATAGTTTACAATATGATTATTTTGCATTGCATTCATTCAATTTCAATTTCTAAAATAACACTTACATTCTAGCAACTTTATTGGGGATATACCCCTATCTCACTTCCTTTTGGTCTTTTGTAGTTATTTCTTACTAACTATCGATACAAGCCTTCGAGTGACATTTTCATATCATGTTTTTACAGGTGTCTTCAAGAAAAAAACATATAGCATTGTTGCATCCAGAGTAGCTGACAAATAAAATTTGATATATAACACTTGATATTAAGATAATATAATTTTTTTAGTACTTTTCAGAGCATTTAAGGGTACATTGTATGGATTTCCATACTTCGTATGAAATTTGTATCATCCATACTCTATGAATGTCGTACAACCACACAAAAAAATGCAAACATATACACAATCCCTTTTTACATATACACATAGATTTATGATATATATGTTGTTTAGTTTGATGCAAGATATATATTCATATGTTTATCGAATGTATACGCTTGAAGTGTTACCTATTTTAGCTAACTAGCTCAAACAAGTAGAGCTAAAGTGATATCAAATGAAAAGACAAGTACATTTTTTTTTTATGCTACCTTACAAGCTTCTGCATAAAAGAAGTAGAAGACTATTCTATCATACTGCATTCACACATATGCAAATAACATAGGAGAAAGATTGTACGGATATTTTCAAAAATGATAGTCTTTATTGATAGTATAAGTGTATAAATCCTCACACAAGCCGTGAGTTTAACTTGTTTAACACAAATGAAAGAAAGGATTATACATTTATAGATATTAATACAAAGGAATGGACATGTAAGGAAGGGTGACTTGTCATTTCCTGATGAGTCTTCAATTGAGTTGTCCTGCATCTTTGTCCGTCTGTCACTTGTCCTGCAACCCGCTTCAACCTCCTTGCTGCTCGAAGTTGCCTACATATGGGAAAATGATTGTTGTTAGAGCAATGAAAAGTCACTAATCCATACATGCAAATACCTCTATAAACATACAATCTAACCCTCATTTTCATTAAAATTTTTGCATATCATGTCCAGGAAAACAAGAATGATCAAACACATCTGTCATATGCATATATTTCTAACATGTTTGTGTTATGTGCAGATATAGGAAAAGTAATGTTGTTTTAATTCATCAAATAACAACATGTGGGTCAAAATGCGGCTCCCACAAGGGTTGAGCCCAACATGTTGAGTTTAATAAATAATGAGCTCAATTGAGCTTATTTAAGAGGGAAATGCAATGTTATAAGTGTAAGTGTGGAAAAATGTAAACAAACTACAATTAAATACACCTCTTAACGAAACATTAGATCAAGATTAAACATGAATTAAACTAATTTAAAACACAAAAAATCCTGAAAGCGTCCCATTGTCTCCTATCTCCAAAGATTTATCAAATTACAGAAGCTCTCAGATTTGTAAGCACCGTAACTGTTTAAAATGCCTATCTAGAGAATGGAATGGATGTTAAATGCTGTGATGTGATGATTGCTAATGAGTTCTAGATGATATGATGCTACTGTGAATGAAGCCTGATGGATGAAAGCTACAGTAAAAAGAAACTATGCTGCTGCTATGATATGAAATTTACTGATGCCATGATGCTATGATGATACTAAAAATGCTAATCCTAAATGATTACTTGGTTGCTTGAGTACTAATTCCTGCAGAGTAAGTTTGCATAAAGGATGATGATTCTCGGATCATTTTGATGCTTCAGAAGGCTGTATATATAGATTCCCGACAACACATTTGCACAGGGATAACACAACAGAGGTTGAGATTCAATCTAGAGATTTGAATGGTATGAGATGAGAAGGTGGAGCTGATAATGGAAGATTGTTCCTTCCCATGAAAACACCAGGCAAGATGAGAGGAAATATTTGAGGCAGAAGATTGAGAGGATTTCCTGCAGGTTTGTCCCCGAGGCTCTTCCCGTGAATGATAATTAAATTAATTAGATTTGAAAAATCTAATTTTATTGGTGAGTGAATAAAGGGATTAGATTTATGCATTATTTAAATATTTTGGGTTTATTTAAATTCAGCAAAAAGAGAGATATATAATTTAATAAAATAAACTATAGAAGTTTGTTTATTAAATTAAATAGAAGAATATGATAATTAAATTAAATATTTTAGGATATATTTATTTAATTAAGAAGAAATGTGATGAGATAATTAAATAATACCAACTATTGAAGCTGTGTATTTAATTTTAGGATAGATTTGATGGATAAAGTATAGAAGAAATAATAATGATAATAATTAAATAAAACAAAGTATTTAATTTTGTTTATTTAATTAAGAGGAAAATAATATGATAAAATAGAAGAATTAATAGTGAACTTAATATAAATAAATATTTCTATTTATTTACTAAGTAGATGAATTTAAGATTAATTAATCAAATAAGTCATATTTAATTAATTAGATTCTCGAGACCATTTTTAGGTGTCTACATTTTGCCCCTCTTTGAAGTGATGTGTTTACGCATTGCTTCAAAGAAATTTTTGTGCTACTGCTACTAGTATCAACAAGAAATTTCAGAATGCCCCAGACATAGTTTTTAGATGATTGATGGATAGATGCTCCCTCGGGAGATAAATTAATGAATTTTTGATTTTTTTGATTTTTTTGGAAATTATCAAATTTTTATGATTTTCTGATGATTTAAATATAGTTTTGATGAAGATTTGATGAAAAAATAATTTATCTCTCGATAATTGATGTAGAAAGTTGTTTTGAATAAGTTTCAATTAATCTCCCTTAAAAAAATTAAATCAATGTCATATAAAAAAAAATCCCTTTTTGAAATAACCTATAAATGGTTAAAAAGGTCTTTTTCAAAATCATTTGTTGATTTTGACTTTTGAGAATTTGAGAGAGAGATTTTTGTGCTACGTGGAGCAAGATGCCAATTCCCTTTCACACTCACCGTTTTGATTGTGTTCGACGTCATCAGCGGCCGGCCGCGTTTGGACCTCTGGTATGTTCCTTATGTTTTTTTGGTTTTCGTGCATTTTTCATTTTTTAATGTATTTTCGGGTTTTTACCAAAGCAACCTGTTTTAGCGCTTCTTTATTCCGTTGTAGTGCATTTCAGCTTTGCTGTAGCGCGTCTAGGTCTGTGTTAGTGCTTTTCAAATTTTAGCGCTTTAAGTGTCTGTTTTAGAGCATCTAGGGTGTAGGGTGGCGCTTTTCGAATTTTAGCGCTTAGGTTAGCCGTTGTAGCGCTTCTCTAAAGTAGATTAGCACGTCAATATTTTTAGCGCTTAGGATAGATTTTGCAACGCTTTTAAAGTCTGTTTTAGCACGTTTCAAGTTTTAGTGCTTTTCTGGAAAACCTTAGCGCTTTAACCCGATAAAATGGCGCTTTTACTAAAATGGCGCTTTGTTTAAATGTAATAGCACTTTTATCTAATGAAATGGCGCATTTCTCTATTTTAGCGTGATTTTTTTTTCCGATCTCATGATAGGTGAGGTTCGATGTTTTGTTGTGATGATAATTACCCTCATGATAGCTGACGAATAATTAGAATTGATGTTCCTCATGATAAGCGAGGTTGATTTTGATTTGTTGATGATGACCTCATGATAGGTGAGGTTGATTTGATGCATTGATGATGACCTCATGATAGGTGAGGTTGATTTGATGCAGTGATGATGAGATTTGATTAGAATTCTCACCAAGTGCTGACTTGATTTGATATGGTATCTTGATGTTATTTGATGATTGATATGAATTTATTGACCTTGATTCTTGTTGTGATAATAGGAGTGATTAGGGAACCTCCAGATTCGAGAGCATTTCCGTTGGACATTTGATCTCATTCCTAGGCTAGCACAACCTGAGACGGCTATCATCACACGTTGTGGATTGTCTCCTCTTCTTTACATGCCCCATATTAGGATTAATCGGTTTTTGTTGACAACTCTAGCTGAGAGGTGGCATAGTGAGCACAACACCTTTCACCTTCCTACCGGAGAGATGACAGTCACCCCAGAGGATGTTTGGCAGATCCTTCAGCTTTCGATTGTTGGAGATGTTGCTGTATATGATTCGAGAGAGCAGGGTGGGACTAATGCTCTTTGTAGAGTGTTCCAGGATGATCGTATTGCTGGAGAGTGGATACCTTGGCGTGATATGGTTGATGCATATTCCACTTTGCCGACAATACTTGCTGGTTTCATTGGCAGATTCCTTAGTCCTGATCGCAGGTCTAAGGGATTTTCAGTTGGTTGGGGCCGAGTTTTGGAGAGCATGGTTGTTCATGGCACCTGTTTTGCTTGGGGCATGTGTTTGCTTGCCCAGTTATATCATGATTTACATTTAGTTGTGTATCTCAATGTTTAGAGTTTATCAACCGACATTACTTTGCTTCAGGTATGGGCGTGGGAGCACATAACTATCACACGTCCAGTTCCAGTTGGACAGAGGCCACCTAGGAGACCTTATGTATTCCAATATTCTGGCAGGTTTACCCAGTCTAAACTAGGTAAGTTAGAGTATTGGAGGAGAGTGATTGATGATATAGAGTCTGTGACATGGTGTCCCTACCTGGATTGTGATCACTGGAATGATGATGATGTTCAGCTACCATTTCTTTGTCAGTAGATGATTCTGATTGGTCGTGGTCGTCGGGTTTTGAAGAGATTCTTGATCAGACGTGTCCATAGACAGTATGGGACGGTACAGGGTATGCCCCAGGGTGTAGCTCACTATGCTTGTCGGCAGTCAGATACAACAGATTGGGGGCCTTGTTTGTCATATGCTGCAACAGTTCAATAGTTTTAGGCTTTACAGCCCTTTGTGTGGGATATTCGGCCAGATATTGTCGAGGCTCCTCTTACAGATGACTATGCTGAGTATTTTGTTTTGCATCCATTTCCACGCCTGACTATTCCAGATGAGCCTGGCCTACTACGTGTTGAGGAGGATGTTCCTGTTGCTCGAGGTCATAGACGGAGGAGAGAGGATGTTGGAGGAGTGGAGGCAAAGGATGTTGATGTGGTTGGGGAGGCAGCAGTCAAGCCTGAGGTTGATGTTGGGGTAGAGGAGGATATTGAGGTGGGTGATGGGGATGCTGGTGGTGAGAGTAGCGGAGAGGAGAGTAGTGGAGATGAGAGCAGCGGAGATGAGGGATTCGACAGTGGAGAGGCTGCAGTTGGATCAGGTTGTGTCTTAGATTTTCTGGGCAAGTTTGTGCCTCGTAAGAGGCAAGCTGTGGGAGATGTTTCAGTGCGGCTATAGCTAGCAGATCTTCAGGTGCAGTTAGAGACTATTCAGGAGTAGCTTCTCCAGACTCAGGGTTTATTAGAGCAGACATAGGCTCAGATGCAGTCACAGGCTGAGTTACTTACAGAGACTCTCTCAGGTGTATAAGCTCAGTTAGTCACAACACAGTCCCAGATTGCAGCATTGACAGCCGAGAGGGATGCGGCGAGACAGTCAGCTGGGACAGCTCAGGCTCAGGTTACCTCATTGACAGCCAAGAGAGATGCTCTCAGGTTTGCAGCAGAGGGTGCTCAGGCTTTGGTTGATAGACTACAGAGACTAGCATATGGTACCTCCTTAGCAGATTACATGCGAGAGGTTGCTCGTATTGGTGAGGAGATTGAGTTTTATATAGCGAGGTATTATGATGTTGCACCCTCTGAGCAGAGAGTGAGCTATGCGAGGTCCCGTTCTGGGAGGTCACGATCCAGGACTTTCAGTGCAGGTGTTACTCAACCGTTACCTAGAGATCCCAGGGATCCTGGTCCCTCTGGCGGTAGGGGTCCTAATCCTGCTATGCCTACACCATCTGGAGGTAGCAACACATGATTGTGTCCCTATACTTTGATTATTCTGACATACAACCATCATTGATGTATTAACTTTCTTCATTTTTAGAAATCACTGTATACTTGACATTGAGAGTTTGATATATATGAGATGCAGTATATTTTATGGTTCTTGATATGTTCTATTTGATTTGCTGATGGATGCATTTTGATTTTTATATGCTATGTGATGGTTTTAATGTTATGCTTTGATTTGATATTGTTCTACCTATGATGTAACTAATGGTAATGTATGGATGCATCATAAATGGATACATGATTTATGATGTGTATGGATGTATGGATTTATGATGTGTGTAGATGATATACTATATGTGATGTAAGTGTTACTTATTGGATGAAAAATGTGGAATGATACATGTGTAATAAGTAAATGGAATTTATTATTAAATGGATGGATTATATGTGAATATGTGATACAACAAAAGGATGAACGTGATGATTGTGATGTATTTGAAGTATAATTGAATGATATATGTATGTTGAAATGAGTGAATGATGAAATGATGATTCAAATGTTTTGAATATATGAAAATGATTATAATGATGAAACCTATATGATTATGATGTTGTCAAGTATACTCTATCTTGTATAAAAAAAGATAATTTATTTGAGGATTGATTCACCAGTTTATTATGTAGCAAATACTCTGCAGATATGTCACTATGATGGATGCAGTCTACTTTTATTATGCAAATCTATATGTTGGTATAGGAATTTTAACACTACTTTTGTGCTTTTGTATCATCATTGAGCTTTAAAATGTTGAAGGTGAGTACAAGCATCAATGGTATAATGTAAACCAATGATGACCTGAGTACTACTTTCATGATTTTTGATATTGCAAGCGAGCACAAACATTGAGGTATAATTAAATCAAGATGACCTAAGTATTTCTTGCATAAACAGACAAGAATAAACCACTTTCCTATGTGAATTGGAATGTCATCCATGATACTTTGTAGAGCATTTCCCACGATGATTCACACAATAATTATGATTAATTCATAGATAGCAGACAAAGAAAAATACCATTTCTTCTTCCTAGCTTCTCTAGTTTAATACATCATTGAGTTGCTCCAAAGAAATGATAACAATGATCAAAAGTACAACATATCTTGCATTTGCTTATAGTATTCAATCATTTATTCAGATTAGATCATCCATCCTGATTTTGTGATGTTTTCGTGTTTTTGATATTTTGGATCAAACTAACCTAAAGATCCATCCTAGGGGCCTCAAGGGCTGATCAAAGATTAGACTTGCCTACGTTATACACACAGAGACCACATAGTTCGATTAACACAAACCCATGTTTTTGACTTTTTGTGACTAACTTTTATACCTTTTTTTTTTTGTATTTTTTTGTCACCAAGATGCCTGTTTTCCAGGTTTTCATCAAGGTAACCATTTCCAGAAACTAATTCAGGCACCAAGCGATTCAGGTATAGAATTTCTGAGATGGATGTTGTTGATAGGTTCATCAAACAGATCCCCTTCGGGTGTAGACAATTGATATGATCCTGAGCCATACACTGATATGATAACAAAGGGACCTAACCAGTTAGGTTCAAATTTCCCTTTCTTTTCTCTATCTTGCTGATTTTTAAGGTTTTCCTTTAGTACCAAGTCACCAACTTGAAAAATTCTAGGTTTTACCCTGTGATTGTAACTTCTTGACATTCTTTGTTGGTAGGCTTTCAAATGATTTACTACTTGTTGATGACGTTCCTCTAGTAACTCTAGCTCCTGTAGCCTTGAAATTTTGTAATCCTCATCTACTATGAGACCTTTTAGTGATACACAGAGTGATGGTATTTCTATCTCAATTGGTAGAATGGCCTCTGATCCATACACCAAGGCGTATGGTGTAGCTCCTGTTGGTGTTCTGATGCTGGTTCTGTAGGCCCATAATGCAGATTTAACTAAACATGCCAATCGCGTCCACCATCGTCTACCGTCTTCTTTAGTATTTTAAGGATCGTCTTGTTTGAGGCTTCTGCTTGATCGTTTCCCTGTGTATAGTATGGTGTTGAAAAATGATGTTGAATATGGAATTGTTCACATAATTCCTGGACGCCCTGATTTTTAAAAGGCCTTCCATTGTCTGAAATAATGGATTGAGGTACCCCATATCGACAGATGAGATAGTTGAGTATAAAAGATGAAATCTATTTTCCAGTGACAGTTGTCAAAGGAACTGCTTCTATCCATTTTGTAAAATGCTTTGTTGCTGTGATGATGAACTTGTGGCCATTTGATGAAGAAGGGTGTATTTTCACTACCAGGTCCAGGCCCCATTGACAAAAGGGCCATGTGGATGTGAATGGTTGTAATTCTTGCGCCGACGCATGAATTAGATTACTATGAATCTGACATTTTTGACATCTTTTAACATATTGATATGCTTCCTTCTCCATATTCGGCTAGTAATACCCTAAGCGGAGGAGTTTCTTAGCTAGGGTTAGCCCACTTGAATGAGTCCCACAAATACGTTCATGGACCTCTCGTAAGGATGTTTTAGATTTGTGATGCTCCAGACACCGGAGAAGAGTACCATCTAAACCTCGACGGTAAAGGATGTCAGCGATTAATGTATGTCTTGTTGATTGACAAATAAAGTTACGTTTTTGGTTTCTAGAGAGGTCAAGAGGAAGAATGTTGTCTTTGAGGTAAGTATAGATCTCTCCATATTGTGAGGGTTGAATGTTGGGTATGTGGCATATGGTCTGTGAATCAGGGTTATCGTATTCAAGACTAGATACTTGTTCAATCATAAACTCATATCGACCTTTCTGTTCTGATAATTGCAAAATGGATGCAATTGTTGCCATGGCATCTGCAGCTTTGTTTTCTACCCATGGTATTTGGTCGAACTTGATATCCATGAAGTATTTCTTTAGATCATCTATCATTTTCTTATAAGGCATGAGCTTCTCATCTTTTGTTTGATACTCGTTATTTACTTGATAAATGACCAGTTGTGAGTCCCCATACACTTGCATTTCTGTGATTTTCCATTCAATAGCTATTTTGATGCCTATAATCAGTGCTTCATATTCAGCTATATTATTTGTACATGGAAACATTAACCTATAAGATTTGGGAATGGTGTGTCCTTGAGGTGTGTCAAATAGAATTCCTGCCCCCGCTCCTCTCTGTGTATATGATCCATCAAAGTACAATCTCCATTGTTGAGTTGTAATATTCATGATGTTAACATCTGGAAATTCAATGTGCATTGGATGATGATCCTGTAATGGAGCTTCAGCTAGTTGATCTGCTATTACCTGTCCTTTTATGGCTCTCCTATCAATATATTGGATATCAAACTCACTCAATATCATGACCCATTTTGCAAGTCTTCCTGTTAGTGCAACTTTACTGAGTAAGTATTTTAATGGGTCTATTTTGCTATGAGCCTGACTGTATGAGTCAACATGTAGTGTCGCAATTGCTGAGTTGCAAATACTACTACTAAACAAGCTTTTTCTATGAATGTATAGTTTATTTCATATCCATTGAGAGTCCTACTGATGTAGTAAACTGCTTGTTCTTTTCCCTCTGAATCTTCTTGTGCTAATAGAGCTCCTAAAGATATTTCAGTTGTTGCAATATATAGTAATAGTGGTCTTTCTGCTATGGGTGGCATGAGTATCGGAGGTGTCACCAAATACTGCTTTATCAGGTCAAAAGTTGTTTCACAGTTATGATCCCATTTGAATGGAACATTTTTATGAAGTAGATGATTAAATGGATGACTCTTATCTGCTAGCTGGGAGATGAATCTCCTTATGGATTGTAACCTGCCTTGTGGGGACCTTAATTGACTAATGTTTTTAGGCGGTGGAATCTCCATGATTGCCTTAACTTTAGCTGGATCCACTTCAATACCCTTTTCTAAAACTATGTAACCAAGAAGTTTTGCTAACGTCACCCCAAAGATACACTTCTTTGGGTTCAATCTTACATTGAATTTTTCCAGTCTAGTGAATATTTTATCAAGTATTTCCAGATGTCCTTCCCTAGTGTGTGATTTTGCTAAGATTTCATCCACATAATCTTCCATGAAAGTATGCATCATTTCATGAAAAATTGTGGTCATTGCTCGCTGATATGTTGCACCTACATTTTTCAATCCAAAAGGCATGACATTCTAGTAGAATGTTCCCCAAGGGCAAGTGAATTCTGTCTTTTCTTGATCCTTAGGTGCTATTTTGATTTGATTGTATCCTGAGAAGCCATCCATTATAGATAACATGGCATGTCCTGCCATTAGGTCAACAATTATGTCAATGCTGGGCAAAGGAAAATCATCCTTTGGGCATGCCTTGTTTAAATCTCTAAAATTTGTGCATATTCTGATGCTATGATCAGGTTTGGATACTGGCACAATGTTTGAGATCCATTATGCATAATCTATGGATTTGATAAAGCCTGCATCTAATAATTTTTTTAGTTCAGCTTTAACCAAAAGGGCGATGTGGGGGTGCATCTTTCTCAATTTTTGCTTGACTGGTTTGATTCCCTTTGGTAGTGATAAATGATGCATTAGAAGTTGTGGATCCAATCCTAGCATGTCTGAATAAGACCATGAAATTTATTTTTTTTTTGCTCAAAGAATCTTGTGAATGTCGGCTTCTCCTGTTCTGTCACGGATGCTGCTAGATGTAAGATCTTTGCTTCTTCAGATGTTCCCAAATTTATAGACTATGTTGGCTCTGCCAGTACTGATGACCTGTCATGATAGTGTTCTGGGAGAGTGTCAAATCTTTCATCCTTCAGTGCCTCAGAAAGGTTTTCACTGTTGGATACGTTCTTTATTTTTCTCTTTTCAAAATCCAATGCTGCCTCAGAGAGGTTTTCATCATTAGATTTATTTGTCCTGTTATCATTTTTGTAACTGAAAGATTTGGCACCCTCCTGATGTAAAGCATCAATATGAGTGTTATGGATAGTACTTGTATTAGTTTTGTCACATCATAGATAATTTATGATGGTGTCATCATTTGAAAAGACTGGTATAAGACTAGGTTCTATGGGTTGCCAGTCAATAAGTTCAGGGTGCATTAATGGTAACAAGTCATCAGATTGAATAAGGTCAACTGTTGTAAGTGTCATGATAGCTAGGTGGTCAAAGTTATTTGTAGGATGTTCAAGATTTATGACGGTACTCACCTCCAAGTTGTCTGACTCACTTGATGTCTGATCATCCTCGCTTGAGTCATCAATATTTGTTGATCCCATAACAAATGTTCTAATTCCTGAACCTTGTCCCTCCTCTCGTAGGGGTGTATATGTTTGGATGATATCAATCTCTTTATTAGTATATGATGTAGTAGATAGATGATCCCATTCATATTCATTTGAGTCTGTGTTAGAGACATCTCTCATTTGTAGTATCCTTTCCACTGCTTTTTGGGTTTCTTCTTCTTTTTGCTCAGTTTTGTAGCCTAATCCCATTTTGTCTTTAGGCTGTAATGTGAGAGGCTGAATGGGTTCAATAATACCATCCTTTCTCTTGCCAATAGGTCCTTGACCTTTGTAACCCATTTTCTCTAAAATGGCCTTCCCTTTTCCATATTGATCTGTTTTGATGCTAACGTTTGCTGATGATGATGCTTCCTTTTCTTTGTATAGCCAACTGAGAATGGCTTTGTCTTTGGACTCCTCTTCGAGTGTACCTACTTTTATGAACCTTTCATTTAGAGCTGTCATGGGTTGTGATGATTTTGGAGATCTTAAGATGGGTTGTCCATATGTTTTTGGCGACAGGAGTAACTGTGATAGGCACAAAGATTGCTCAAGAGAATATTCTCCAACACCCTCTTCCTTTATCTGAACCTTTTCTAAAAGTTGTTGTGATAATTCATTTATAGGACCTTTGGCTTTTGATGTATTCATGACTGATTCTTCTCTAGATTCCATTTACTAGAGATCAGAGTTCTTGAGAACATGCTACAAATGGATTGTTGTTGTCAGCTGATATAGTGACTTCTTGTCCATTTACTGGACATTAGACGTTGAAGGTACGCTTGCATGTCATGGATCCATGGATGACCCAATAATATGTTGTACGTTAAATCTCTGTCTAACACTTGACAAACAATGTTCTTGACAATTGACCCTACCTGGATTGGAAGTATGATAAGTCCTCTGGAAGACCTTTCCTCTTCATCATATGCCTTTATCATTATTTTTCTCTTGGTGTCAATGGCATTGTCAGAATAGCCTAGTGCATGAATTAGTTTCAAGGTACAAATATTTAGACCAGCTCCTCCATCTATCAGAACACGTTTAACATGGTGTTTATGGATGAGAACTTCAATATGCAAGGCTACATTGTGTGGGTGATGTATAGATACATCATCTTGTTCAGAGAACGATAGACAATGAGGTGTGGTGAGATGTCCCACCATGGCTTGGAATTGACAAACATCCAAATTATTAGGTATCGTTGTAGCAATGAGAGCTTGTTCTAAAACTTCCTTGTGTGATGGTGAAATTTTGAGAAGTTCTAAAATGGATATTTGCGCGGGTATCTTTTGTAAGTGGTCAATGATATTGTATTGATGTGATGGGGGAGCATTATTTTTGGAGGAAATTCCTTTCAATATTACCCTGGATTATCCCCTTTTCGTTATGTTGACTTGCGGATGATCTTGTGTTTCCCTTATTTTTAAAACATTGATTTGATTATCAAATGTTCTAGCACTTGTCCTCATATTCAGGGATTCAATGTTATTGTTGTTTGTGTTATCCTTTTGGGTGTCAATGTCATTTTTGTCTACCTCAGAAAGGCAAAGAATGGTGGTGTCATAGACATAGTTTATACTTTTTCCCTTACCACTAGAAGAAGAAGGCTCTCCTTTTTCATTGTTGGGTAATGGATTGATAAATGCACTGTGATCATTGTTTGTCTGAGGCCCTTCAACAAACACCTTCTTGGCTTCGATCAAGTCTTGTATTAGGTGTTTTAGTTGCATACAGTCGTTTGTCTTATGTCCTCTATTTTTATGGAAATTACAATAATCTGCATCGTTCCACCATGATGGTTTTACCTTTGGCTCCCAGTTTCGAGCTTCTGGTGAAGTAATAAGTTTGTTCGCAATGAGTTCTTTCATTGACGATTCTAATGTTTGTCCTAATTGGGTGAATTTTCGTTGATTTGATTGCCTTTGGTATGACGGTCGTGATTCTCCATTGTTGGTGTTGTTGTTTTGGATTGTGTCATGGTTGTTGTTTTCATTTTGGTTTGCTTTGACAGTTGATGTTTTCAAATTGAATACTGGTTTTACATTGTCAGTTGTAGGTTCATTATTTCCAGTATTTCTATTTTTCTGCCAAAATTTTGGCTTGTCATTGTTTCCATAGTGATTTGCATTATTGGATGTTTCACTATAGTGCTTGATTACTCCTCGTTTGACTAGGGCTTCTTCGATTTTGAGCCCATTCTCAATTACTTTTTTGAATGTTGATGGACATTGTAATTCAAGTCGATAACTCATTTGATCATTTAAGTTGTCTATAAATAATTTGAGCTTCTCCTCTTCAAGTATAGATCGAGGATACCTAGCAAACAACTTTCTCCATCGTTGTAAGAATGATAAAAATGTCTCACCATTTTTCTGTTTTAGATTATAGAGATCCTTTATTGTTACGTCATGTGTTATGTTGAAAGAGAATTGAGAGATGAATTTGTTAACCAATTCTTCAAACGATCTGATCCCTGGTTGTAATTTTGAGAACCATTCCATACAATGGGCTCCCAAACTCCTAGGAAATAACCTCATGAGGTACGTATCTTCTTGCGCAAATTCTAAGCTCATTGTTCTAAATTCTCGTACATGGTCAATTGGGTTTGATTTTCCATTGTATTTGTCATATTTAGGAAACTCACAATGTCTTGGGAAGGGTATCATATCCACGCATGGATGAAAAGGGTAAGGACAAATGTCCTTTAACAAATATGTTTTTGTGGTTCCTGTTTGCATGTTTTGAATCTATTGTTGTAGAATTTGCATTTGAGCTGTTAAAGCTACAACTTGATTTGTATCCTGAGTATGATTTGGTTCCGTCTCATTAGTTCTAGGTGTTTCCTTCAACCGATTGATGTCAAAATCTTTCGGAAGTTTGGCACCTAACTCTGCTAACATTAAGAGGTATTTCTCCATGTCTCGTTCTAAGACCTTTTCCATAAATTTATGAAAATTTGGGTCTTGTTGTGCATGTTGTATATCCTCTTGTGTTATTTCATTGTTCTCATCTTGTTGGTATCAAAAAAAAGGGTTCTCTTCAACCATGTTTAGACCTTACTAAACTTAGATCTTCTATGTGGTGTTAGTGTCAAATTAAAGCCAAAATAGAATGATGTATTCTATTGACGAGGCTATCTTAAAATTCCTGATTACTGAGTCTTTTTGTCTCATGATGGTAGGATGTCAAAAATCCTGTTGAGGAAACTTGGCTCACTAATCCAGGATTTGTTTTGATAATTTGGACACTTTGTATTTTGCAAGATCTGGTTTTTTGTGTATAACAATTTTAACTTGTAAGAACCTACTTGGTTTCATGATGTTAGGATGCTATCTAGTCTGTACAATATTTTTGACTGGTAAAATATTATTTTTATGCTATTGGTTTATCTGACAGTTGTTCTGAAAGTTTTTCCTATTTTTCTTCTTTTGTAGATGCGCTAATACGAAGAGCAGAAGCACTAAAACAAAGCCTATAAGTGCTAAAACATAGCCTATAAGTGCTAGGAAAAGTACATAAGTGCTAAAATAGAGCCTATAAGCGCTAAAACAAAGCACAGAAGCGCCAAGACAGAGCCTATAAGCATTATAACATACGATAGAAGCACTAAAACAGAGTTCAGAAGCGCTATGTTTTTTATGGAAGCACTAAAATAGAGAGCAAAAGCGCTAAAATGTTGGATATGGGAATTTCTTGGCAGTCTGGTTTGTTTTGATAGAAGCGCTATGAGATTGTTCAGAAGCGCTAAAACAATTTGTTGAAGCGATAAAATAGAGGGTTGAAGTGCTATAGCTTGTTTTAGAAGCGCTATAGTTTCTGTTTAACTACAAGGCTTTCAAAGTTTCATCTACCATAAGAATTGATCTGGTCTAGTGGAGTATTCTATGGCAAGTTGTGGAATGGAGGATTGACGAATGCGTTGGCTATGGTTAAATGCCAATGAAAGAGCTCTTCTTTGAATATAGGCTCATGAAGTCAAAGGTTCTACAGCATAATCATCAGTGTAACCCCTATGGAAATCATGAAACCTATGGAGGAATGTTCTATGATGAAGCAACGTCTTTCTATTCTGATACAAGAAATGTCATTTTTGCAAAAGATGTTTGTAACTAAGTGTTTTCCTGGGTTTTCTAATTCTCTTGGCCAAAGATTTTTTGACAAACTTAGTGGTTTTCCAATCTCTAATCATGTATGATCTTGTATTTTTCAAGATGATCTTTTATCTGAATTTTAATGATTTTGGAATACACATCACTCAAATGAAGATAGTTGTTTTTAAGAGTAGTAATCTAAAAAAATAGTGTATGTTCAAAAGAACCACACATGGTCCTATTTTCACTGGTTTGATAACAAAAACGCACTTCAGATAGACTCACTCTTAATAGTCAAAAGGTCATCGTTATACTCAACAACCCATAGCTTAAAATTGCGTCGACTCACACAGCCATGTCACCCCCTAGAGGGCGCCCATGTTTTTGTCTTTTCTAGGTGCGTTCTCAGAGTGACAAAAGTGGATATTGGATCCCCTAAGAAAACGGTCCTTGGCAATTATATGGTGAGTGTCTTGGGGAAAGATTCTTCCCTCCCCTTGCACTGTGAATATTACAATGTCTGGTTACTGACTCAGCTGGATACTACACTAGGTTCTTAAAAAGGGTTTCCGTTCAGAGCAGAAATAATAGACTCCCTAAGGAGACCTCCCAACCTTTAGAACAAAGGTTTTAGGGATGGTTATCTTGCACACTTCTGGAAAAAAGTGGGTTTCCCTAGATTTTCTTTAAATTTTATAGTGGGGTGGAAAAACCTGGCTTTGGTTTGAACCCACTTAGGTTGTTCCCGTAGGGTGAGTACTTTTTCCCACTACGGCAGGCCTTCTAAAGGATGTAATAAAACTTGAAGAATGCATAAAAAGGATGAGTCTGGCTTTTTGGATCACCCAACTAAGGGGAGAGCATATGCCTATCAACCATTCAAACACATAAATCACTTGTTCCAATTTTAAAGCCCAAAGGAAAAAAAAATTATTCTATGTGAAGATATTGCTTCACAGTGAAGATGTTGCTTCACAAAAAGACATGGTGTTCATTTTTAAATCCCAAATTGAAAACTCTGTGACTACCCTAGATTGGTAAAATTTTAATCCAAAGGAAAATGTGACTATCCTAGGATTGATTCATTTTAAACCCAACTAAAGAAAAGAAATCCACTGACCGCGGACGCGTCGGATCCAAAAAATAAGTTAGACAAAGATGTCATACCGTGATCAAAAGAGCTATAAAAATAGACAGAAGCGATATAGAAATTGTGAGAAGCACTATAGAAATAGAGGAAAGTGCTATAGAAATTAACAGAAGTGCTATAGAAATTGAGGTAAGCGCTATAAAAATCTAGAGAAGCACTAAAACAAATACTAATAGTACCGCCGATCTGTGCTGGATTGTGAATTGAAGTGCTAAAACAGTCACGCAAAGCGTTGCACTTTTCTTCAGAAGCACTAAACCAGTGCTCAGAAGCGTTATAATTTTAGTCAAAAGTGCCAAAATAGTCTTCAGAAGCGCTACAGAATCCTTCGATCGCGCTAAAACAGATCATGCCCAACTCCTATACGAAAACTTTCTAGAAAAAACTTGTTAAAAACATGGGTTCCAGCCCCACGGTGGGCGCTAATATGTAAGTGTGGAAAAATGTAAACAAACTACAATTAAATACACCTCTTAATGAAACATTAGATCAAGATTAAACATGAATTAAACTAATTTAAAACACAGAAAATCCTGAAAGCATCCCATTGTCTCCTATCTCCAAAGATTTATCAAATTATAGAAGCTCTCAGATTTGTAAGCACCGTAACTATTTAAAATGCCTATCTAGAGAATGGAATGGATGCTAAATGTTGTGATGTGATGATTGCTAATGAATTCTAGATGATATGATGCTACTGTGAATGAAGCCTGATGGATGAAAACTACAGTAAAAAGAAACTATGATGCTACCGTGATATGAAATCTACTAATGCCATGATGCTATGATGATACTAAAAATGCTAATGCTAAATAATTACTTGGTTGCTTGAGTACTAATTCCTACACAGTAAGTTTGCATAAAGGATGATGATTCTCGGATCATTTTGATGCTTCAGAAGGCTGTATATATAGATTCCTGACAACACATTTGCACATGGATAACACAACAGAGGCTGAGATTCAATTTGGAGATTTGAATGGTATGAGATGAGAAGGTGGAGCTGATAATGGAAGATTGTTCCTTCCCATGAAAACACCAAGCAAGATGAGAGGAAAGATTTGAGGCAGAAGATTGAGAGGATTTCCTGCAGGTTTGTCCCCGAGGCTCTTCCCGCACGTGAATGATAATTAAATTAATTAGATTTGAAAAATCTAATTTTATTGGTGAGTGAATAAAGGGATTAGATTTATGCATTATTTAAATATTTTGGGTTTATTTAAATTCAGCAAAAATTGAGATAAATAATTTAATAAAATAAACTATAGAAGTTTGTTTATTAAATTAAATAGAAGAATATGATAATTAAATTAAAGATTTTAGGATATCTTTATTTAATTAAGAAGAAATGTGATGAGATAATTAAATAATACCAACTATTGAAGCTATGTATTTAATTTTAGGATAGATTTGATGGATAAAGTATAGAAGAAATAATAATGATAATAACTAAATAAAACAAAGTATTTAATTTTGTTTATTTAATTAAGAAGAAAATAATATGATAAAATAGAAGAATTAATAGTGAACTTAATATAAATAAATATTTCTATTTATTTACTAAGTAGATGAATTTAAGATTAATTAATCAAATAAGTTGTATTTAATTAATTAGATTCTCCAGACCATTTTTAGGTGTCTACAATAAGCATCAAAATCACATGTTCATGAAGGACACAATCAACTAGAGTGCATATCACAGTTATGTGTCAAGCATGTTCTTATCAAAGGATAATTACATAAAGAATAGCAATGCATGTAAAGATAAATTCTGCATTCACGATGATCTACATGAAAGTCATACAGAGATTTTACAACCATATATCAAACAGTATTCACGATAAAGGTAGCTTGACAATGCATGTCACAAGAGGGCATGTGACACACTCAAACGAATGAAGAATTTCTCAAAACAGTCATAAAGTGCAGTTCATGGTAGAGAAGCAAGTAAGACATGATGTTCTTGATAGAGCATTAGTTTCAAAAGATGCAAGACAATCCTAATTGTCCATGTCAATGTGAAAAAGACATCTAATGCATGGTTAATGTTTCTTAGGAATATACAATCATCAATCTTATTATCAAGAGTAAAGAAAAAAGTCTGCATAAACAGTCAATGATATCCATAGTTACATGAACTGCAAGGAAGTCCTTTATTAAAGTTTTAATTTACAAGGGGGACAGTCCTTTTTTTGTGTCATAGGACAGTGTTAGAAATCTAAAGATGAATCACAAATGGGAAGTCATAATAATGACAATGCAACCTTTGAGAGAATATACAAATGACACTAAATGGGGCATATTAGCAGTCATAAAGACAAGCTTGATAATGCAAGATTTAGAAAATAAAAAATGTTGTCATAATGGAGATCCTATCAAGTAATATTGATCAATAAGTACATAAGAATTGACAGTCTTTGAAGATTATAATCATGCTATCTCATTTATGGGAAGTCATGCTATTACAAAGATGCAAATCTTCAAAATGTAGAGAGGATAATCAATGCAAAGAAATAGGTAATGATAAAACAGTTCATTAAAAGGATTGTTTAATCAATTCTTATCAAGTGATAGTAACAAAACAATGCTTGCAAGACCAATATTTAGAAATTCATTCAAGCTTTGTCAACAGTAAGCAAAAGTTATAGAGGCTGCTAAAAAATGAAAATGCACTGAAGGATTTCAACAAGAATTCAAATTGTGCAAACAAAACATGGGAAAATGGAGCACTGATCTTTTTGAGGATTTTTACATTCAGCCATTTGGGGGTTGTGTCCCAAAATCATGATGCACAGAGTGACGTCATGAAGATTATATAGACATAGAATAGTTCTCTTTTCTTTCCTGTTGGAAACAAAATGGAATTTGTATGTATGGCTAGCAATAGTCTCAAGGGTTTGAAGATAATAGAAAGGAAAGCCTCATTTGAGATATATAAAAACCTCAAAATGTTCAAAAATGAAAACCTTGTTTTGGGTTGAGTATAATGGTCTTTTCCTTTGTTTCTTGCACATAAGTTATCTAGGGGCCATAGCCATGGAAATAAATAAATACCCAAAATGGCCTAACAAAGATGGTCGCGACCAAAAGTTACAAAGGGTCCTCAAAATAATTGAAGTAACCCATGTACAAAGTGAGTCTCAAAAGGTTGAATAAGGTTCATTCATGGCGGTAGGAGTAGAGTATTGGTAAAGCTTCAACTCATAAGAGAAACATTAAATCTTACATTTTCTCTAACATAGAATCAATAGACGAAAAGAGGTAAATAATAGATTTGAAATTTATCAAAATTTCTCTATCAAATAGAAAGCATGAAAGGCCATGGGATTTTACCAGTTTTCCTTCTCAAAAGCTGATAACCAATCTATCATGGCGGCACCCAGGAAAATGGAGAGCAACAGAAAGATAGAAGCACAAAAAAATACATTAGAAAGGTCTCATGGCCATGACCTCAAGGCCCAAAATTTGCTTCAGAATGGAGTCAAAGAGCAGCAAAAAGGTGGAAATCAACTTACCATCAAATCCTTGAGAAGATTCGACCTCACAAAAACATATTTGAGCAAAATGGTGGAATTTTTAGATCAAAACCCTACCCAAGCATGGCGGCACTCTATGTTCTCCAAAAAACTTCAAATGCAAAGTGTAAGAATGTTTAGGAGTTTTGAATGTTTTGACTCAATACCCTAATCATTTTAGGGATTTTTGCCTTATGATTTTCATAAATCATTGCATATTATTACCACCATAGTCTTGACCTTTAGGTCAATAAACCTAATGATGTATGGAGCCCATGAGTTTATGAAGTCAAATTTCCAATTTGACATTAACCTTGAAATGTAAAAGTCTTTCCCACCTTTATTTTTTGTAGGATGTTAGACAAAAATAGCAACTTAATTAAATATTAAGGATAATATTACCTTAGTATTTAATTTGTAGTATGTAAAGGAGAGAGCCAAAACATATTAAATATTAAGATAATTACATTTGATTATCTTTAATATTTAATCAAATTGATACCTTTACCCAATATAATGCAAAAAATCAAGTGAAACTGAATTGAAGATAGTAGGTGTCTTTTGGAGTTCTATTTGTCACTTTGATTCAAACTAAGATCTTTTTTGGGGGCCTTTTGATCACACATGACTTAGGAGGAGCTTGCAATGTAATGAGTTCAGTTTACTTCAGTTTTGGGTCCTCTTTTAGAGGCTTTCCTTTTCTGTTCGTGAGAAATTTTTTGGGAGGATTTTTTCACTTTCAGTTCCATCTACATGCACTTAGGAGCTATTTGGAGTTACACTTTAGTTATATGCAATATGAGACAAAGTTTTGAGTTGTTTAAGCTCAATTTGCAGCATTGGTGGGCCCCTTTTTTAGGAATTTTTGATTTTTCTCGTGAATAGATTTGAAGCCAAATATTTTGACTTCAGTTATCTCCTCTTGGCTTTTGGGAGCCCTTTATTGTATATAGGGAAAAAAAATAATCTTTTTTCTTTAGTTCTTACTAGTTGATCTTATGTTGTAATTTTCAGAGTTTTGGAGCAGAGGTGAAAAGTCTGTAATTCATTTTCAGTGATTAATACAACATTGCAACACCTTTTGGAGAGTAATATGAAGCAATTTTCCTTCTCATTTTTTCTAAAATTGTGTACTTAGTGATTGGTGCATTTTTATGTGATTTATTTTTCCTTATGATCGCATCTCATGGTAGTACCTTTATGCAGAGTTACATATATTTGCAGGTTATAAGTTGTACCTATAATATAATCAATCTTAAGATGTGGGAAAACATCCTTTCTCCTACTAAGGCTGTGAGTATTGAGCCTTCTTATAAATTGTTGATGCAAAGTTTTATGGAGTTTTGAGTTGTGCAAAGATAGGTTTTATTACTGGTTTTTGTTTTTGTTTTGTTTTGTTTTTTTTTTTTGTGTTTTCCATTTGAGTAGAGTTCATTAAGTTATTTGGTGCATCACCTTTAGGATTAGATTTCATTTTATATGTTTTTTCCTCCTTACTCTTTTCTCTGCAAAGTCATTAGTAGACCATTTTAGGTGAGATTTCAAGGGGATCCAACCCTTTCTCTAGAGGTTCATTTTCATTACAGGATACCCACAACCTAGGAATGTTCCCATGTGTCACAAACTTTCTGAGTTAATAGCTAAGCAAAATGGTGCAAGTTTTCGTGACAACAATTTTTGGCACGCTCGGTGGGACTGAGAACTGTTTTTCAATCTCAAATCAAAAGTTTCACACTATTTTTTGGTGTGTGCAACAGTAGTTATAGTCTTCAAGATACTTTTTCTTATCATACCTGGTGACTCCAATCTTTGATTTAGTAAAATCAGTGCATTTTAGCTTATGAAAAGAATACAGACCAAAAGTAGCTCCTCATCTTTTGAATATTTGTAATTATCCCCAACTAGAAGAAAAGGGAGAGAGATTCAAAAACCTCAGAAAACCATTGTTTATTCGAGAAGAACTAAGTCTACTCCTCCTTCTATGAGAAGCCATATTGCTGCCCAAGTTTTTACTATTGTAGGAATCCCAGTTACAATGATTCCAGTAGTTAGAAACCAACCTTTTGATGCTTTCGACCAAGGCAGCCCATTGAATTTAACCCAGCATGATGCCATTCATGTGGCTGCTTTGAAGAGTCTGCCATATTTTCATGGCGAAGATTAGACTACTCCAACTAAACATATAAAAGATGTTGAAAAATTATGTGTGGTTCATCACGTGACAGAGCAGAATGTTGCACTCAAGTTGGTGGAAACATCATTCAAAGGAAAGGCTCTACAATGGTTCATAGGTCTACCCATCAATTCCATAGCAACATGGGATGAATTGGGCAACCAGTTATGCAGATCTTTGAAGACAAATCAGACCATTTGTCATTGATGGAGCAACTATCTACAATCAAGAGGGCCCCTCACAAAGTCATGCCAGACTTCAATCACTGTTTTCAGAAAACGTGGGATAGAATTCCACAAATGATAAGACCCACTACTGATCATGCATTTTTATATTATCTAGGAGCTCTAAATAGCAACATTTTAGTTATGATTAAATGTATGGGAGGGGATTCACTTCCAAATACTTATGATGTGGCTATTAGAGCTAAGAATAGCTTGATATAGGCTAGTAAAATTGCTCCAAGACTACCCATGCCAATATATCTTGTAATTCAGCCACCAATACCAATACAATTACCTCCTTTGGCTGTTATTCTAGCTGCACCATCATTGATAGCACATGATACCCAACCCAATAACCAAGAAAATACATCCCTGACTCAGTCTCATGAATTTCAAGAAATTAAGAGCCTATTGCAGACCTTTGGCAATGAGATAGTGAATCTAAAAAATCAGCAAAGTTAGAATCTTAGGCCTTATCAGCCCCCATTTCAATCTAATTACCAACAAAATTAGTCTAGCAGACCACCTTATTAGCCTTATAATCAATGCCAAAGAACCGCTCCTAATTCAAGGCCTTATCAAGCTTACAATTCTAATGCTACTAGAACTTCTAAGGAGCTTGCACCTATCCAAAACAATTTAGCCCAGGATTACGAGTGGTGTTTTCCATGTGGTCAACCCCACTATTAGAGTACCTGTGTAAATGGGCTGGTTAATCAAGCCTTGATGGTTCAAAATAGTCTAGTAGTACAAACTAATGTGCCTATGGAAACTCTTGTACAACAACAAGAGGAACAAACACATGAGTCAACATTCCTAAACTAGCAAGGAGAGGAATTTTGTGGTATGAACCAAGCTAGTTCTTCAATTGTAGCTAACACATGCAGTAAAAAGAGAGAAATAGATGAAATCCAACAGTTTGATAAAGTTCAAACAAAGTTAAATCAAGTACCAAACATGAATCAGAGTGCCTTTGGCCCATCAAATGCTGAGAATGTTCGAATTCTGCCAAGAGGACAACCTTTGGTAGGAAAAGAGCAACCCAATTCATCAATTCAGACAACTTCTATTAAAGGTGATGTTGCTGCCCCTAAAGGCCAAGTTAGGCCAACTACATCTTTTAATATTCTTGAGCATATGAAGAAAATAAATGATGTCTCTATGGGATTCCTTGAGTATCCCTATCCAAAAATTACCTGCTCCAATTAGCTTTATCAAGTTTGAGTATATCTGATGAGCCTAGTATAGAAAAAGCAAAGGTTGTGCTGACTAATACTACTGTCAATGATAAAGAACAACAAGTTTTTAAAGCCAAACCACCTCCTTTTTATGTGTCATTGATTATAGGAGATCATCTAGTTCACAACTGTATGATTGACTCAGGGGCTAGTAGTTCAGTAATGCCCAAAGAGATTGTTGATAATTTGGGAATTGAGTATGAGCCACTTGAAAAAGGGGTAGTGCAATTAGATGGTATTGTTGTTAATACAATAGGGGTCATTAAAGGTATGAGCTTAACCTTACATGCCTACCCAAACTTTTCAATACCACAAGATATCTATGTCATTGAGCTGCCTCCCCTTTTTGCTATTTGTTTATCTAGGGATTTCACAGTCAAGATAGGTGGTTACCTATCCTTTGATTGGTCTCATATGTTGTTTAGAACTAGGTATGGCACTAGGGTAACTGTAAAATCAGAAACCATAGCCAAAGATCACATTGATCCTTACAATCCACCCCTTATTAATGCCAATTTGTTTACAAGCGAACAAGAGAAGCAACCCGTTGTTCAAGAGGGTAATACTGAAATTGAATGTATACTAGATATTCTCCCAGATGAGTGAGAAACTTAGACTCATGTGATTGGTACATGTGAACAGCCAAAAGAAGTTGATTTTAGTGTTTATATGATGCATGAGACTGACTCTTTTATGCCTAATATTGAGAAAGACACATAACAACATGGTAAACATCAAGATAATGAGGTATGGGAGCTGTATTTTGATGGCTCAAGGAGTAGTGCATGCTTGTCTCTCCATCAGGTGAGAAGTACTATTTAGTCTTCTAATTTTGTTTTAGTTGTACTAACAATGTTGTTGAATACAAAGTTCTTACCCAAGGTTTGGAATGGGCAAGACAAAAGGGTATAAGTTGCTTGAAAGTTTATGGGGACAACAAACTGGTTGTTAATTAGGTGAGAAAAATTAATGTTACAAAGAATGATTTACTTAAGTCTTACAAGCATAGAATATGGGACCTCATGGAGGGATTTGATGCATTTAATCTGGTTTCCATACCTAGAAATTAGAATAAACATGCTGATAGGTTGGCTGCAGTAGGAGCTAAATATGATATTCCAAAAGAGATTGGTAGTAGTAAAGCTAATTAGCGTATTAAGATTGTTGTTAGGCCTGTTGTACCTGATAATAACATACACTGGCAAGTATTTGAAAGTGACCAATAGATTGTGAACTTCTTAAGGGAAGAAGTTGAGTTATCGCATGCTAACCAAGAGAAGCTACAACATCAGTACAGTGATCAAATCATTCAGCTCAAAAATAACAAGATGCCAAAGGGCTTGGTCACCCTAGAGTCTGTTTTCAATACTGATGATGAAGTTAGAAAACCCAAGGCTAGAATACAAGTTCAGCAGGATCACTATTAAGAAGTTGAGGTTTTCAAAGGGAAGCTTCTTAAATTGGGAAAGGTATGTATAGCAGAAGAAAAGCATGTATTTAGTCAGCTTTTTCAAGAATTTAATGATATATTTGCATGGGAATATAGTGATTTAAAGGGGTTTGATCCCCAACTTGCTCAACATATCATTGAACTCGATCCTAAGGTCAAACCTATAAGGAAAAAAACACCTTTGAATCCTAAGTTAGAACCTCTCATGAGGAAAGAACATAATAAATTGATTGAGAGTAGTATTATCTTTCCCATTAAGCATACCTCATGGGTTTCCAACCTTGTGCCAGTAAGGAAGAAAAATGGAGAGATAAGATTGTGTGTTTATTTTCATGACTTAAATAGAGCTTCCTTGAAAGACTGTCATCCTTTTCCTTCCATGGAACAAATACTTCAAGTAGTCTCAGGATCAGAGAGGTTTTCCATACTAGATGGTTATTTTGGTTACAATCAGATATTAGTAAAAGAGGAAGACTAGTATAAAACAACCTTCACCACAAAATGGGGGGCTATGACCTACAAGAGAATGCCCTTTAGTTTGTCTAATGCTGGGGAAACCTTTCAGAAAACCATGGATATGGCCTTTCAAGGATTAATGTACAAGATTGTCTTAGTCTACCCTGATGACGTTATTGTTTTTTCCAAAGAGGCTAAGGATCATTTAAATCAATTGAGGCAGATTTTTGAGAAGTGTAGGGAGTTTGGGATATCACTTAATCCCAAAATTTGTGTATTTGTTGTTCATGAGGGTAGATTTCTCAGCTATGTGGTGTCTAAACATGGTGTCACTATTGATCCTAAAAGAGTAAGTGCTATCTTAACTCTCCCCTTACCAACACATAAGAAAGGTTTGCAGAGTTTTATTGGTAGAATTAACTTTGTTAGGAGGTTTATCATTGACATTGTTGGTTTATTAAGTCCACTAACTCATATGTTGAGAAAGAATGTGCCTTTTAGCTGGACTAAGGAAGGCAAAATAAGTTTTGAGCTCATAAAAGAAGCATTAGTAGCTGCACCTACACTTCTAAATCTAGATTTTTCTAAGGACTTCACTTTATATGCCTATGGAAACATTGATTCTATTTCAGCTATGCTTGTACATTGTAATGACGAAGGTTTTGAGCAGCCTATAGCATTCTTCAATCAAGGACTCAAATATTATGAGCTGAGATATTCTTTTGTAGAAAAACATGTTCTTGTTGTCATAAGAAGTTTGAAAAAATTTAGGCACATGCTTTCTAATAACAAGATTATGCTAATGGTTGCTCATCCAGGTGTAAAAGAGTTTTTACTGAACAAGTATTTAAGTGATAAAAGTGCTAGCTAGGTAACTAAGGTAATGGAGTATGATGTAGAGATTAAGGTTACCAAGCTGGTTAGAGGCAAGGGATTGTGTGAACAACTTGTTGATGGTGTTACCACCAGCGAAGAACATGAGCAAGAAATTGTTTTAACATTTCAAGATGAAGGGAAAGCAACTGTTTCAACTCCTGCTACCGATTGGGTGCAGGAAATGGTTCATTTTCTACAAACTAGTGAGAGTCCTCAAGGTTTGGATAGGGCTAAAAGAATATATTTTCATTTGTAGTCCATTCCTTATGTGCTCCTAAATGGTTCTCTTTTTAGGAGAGATTTTAATGGAATATTGTTGAAGTGTATTGAACCTAACCAAGTTGAAAGAGTGTTGCATGAATTCCATGAGGGGTCAACTAGAGGACACTTTTCACCTAGAGCAACAACTCTTAAGGTGATGAAGGGTGGATATTATTGGCCCATTTTATTTAAGGATGCATACTTGTGGGTCAGAAAGTGTAATGAATGTGCTCTGTTTGCTGGGAAAGAGAAGTTGGAAGCCTTACCTTTGCAGATGGTTAAGGTTGAATAACCCTTTATGAGGTGGGGGTAGATTTTATTGGAGTTATAAACCCTCCATCCAGTGTTGGCCATAAGTGGGTACTCACAACCACTAATTATTTTACTAAATGGACTGAAGGAGTCGCACTTAAAGAGGCTAATGAGTCTGTTGTTCTAAATTTTTATGAAGAGTTGGTTACTAGGTTTGGAATCCCAAAATCTATTATTTCAAACAATGCCCTTGCTTTTGTGAGTGTTAAAATTTCTGATTGGGCTATCAAGAATGGGATTTATCTCAATACATCTTCCAATTACTATCCGCAAGGCAATGGCCAAGCGTAATCCACAAATAAGAACTTAATCAGAATCATCAAGAAAACCATGGAGGGTAGCTAGAGAACCTGGCATACACAATTAAAATAAACATTGTGAGCTGATAGAATTACCCCGAAAAGGTCAACATGGCATTCCTCTTTAATGCTTGTATATGGTAAGGAAGCCAAGCTTCCTATTTCACTTGAATTACCAGCACTAGATCTGGCTCATCAGCTAGACATAATAGAGGAAGGGCCTATGCCAGTAATATTAGCTCAGCTGGTTGAGCTAGAAGAAATGAGAGATGAGGCCATGAGAAAGATAGACCAACATCAGACTCAAATGAAGAGGTCTTTTGAAAAAAGGGCATCCCCAATAAATTTCAGAGAAGGTGATATAGTGCTCAAATGGGATGAATTTAAAAGCAGGCCTGGAAAAAACTCCAAATTTGATTCATTCTGGAGTGGGCCTTATATCATTTTTGAATGTAAACAACATAATGCTTTTCAACTATCCAAGTTGGATGGTGATATGGAACCAATCCCAATCAACAGGATTCACCTCAAGCATTGCTTTTGAGGTATGTCGAGAAGTTTTGAAGATCAATAAGTGTTGTTGCATAGTAGATTATATGGAATTTTCATTTCCATAAGTGCTTTGCAAGCATAGTTAGGTAGTTGTCATTCTAGAGTTTTTATTTTCAATAAGTTTCCAAGATATTTTGAGTTCTGTTGTTGAGTTACAACATTGAAAGGAGTTGTTTCAGAACCATTTTTAGGTTGGCTAAGTGACTTTGTGCCCAATGGAAATCCTAGGCAACTGGTTTTGATGTTTAGTAGGAAAACATTTAGCAAATGTCACTAGAAATGTTACCTATTTTAGCTAACTAGCTCAAACAAGTAGAGCTAAAGTGCTATCAAATAAAAAGATAGGTACATTTTTGTTTTATGCTACCTTACAAGCTTTTGCATAAAAGAAGTAGAAGACTATTCTATCATACTGCATTCACACAGATGCAAATAACATAGGAGAAAGATTGCAAAAATCTTTTCAAAAATGATAGTCTTTATTGATAGTATAAGTTTATAAATCCTCACACATGTCATGAGTTTAACTTGTTTAGCACAAATGAAAGAAAGGATTAAACATTTATAGATATTAATATAAAGGAACGAACATGTAAGGAATGGTGAATTGTCATTTCCTGATGAGTCTTTAGTTGAGTTGTCCTGCATCTTTGTCTATTTGTTGCTTGTCCTGCAACCCGCTTTAGCCTCCTTGCTGATACAAGTTTCCTGCATTTGAGAAAAGGATCATTGTTAGAGCAATGAAAAGTCACTAATCCATACATGCACATACCTCTATAAACATACAATCTGACCCTCATTTGCATTAAACAGTTTGCATATCATGTCCAGGAAAACAAGAATGATCAAACGCATTTGTCATATGCATATATTTCTAACATGTTTGTGTTATGTGCAAATACAGGAAAAGTAATGTTGTTGTTTTAATTCATCAAATTACAACATGTGGATCAAAATGCAGCTCCCACAAGGGTTGAGCCCAACATGTTGATTTTATTAAATGATGATCTCAATTGAGCTTATTTAAGAGGGAAATGCAATGTTATAAGCATCAAAATCACATGTTCATGAAGGACACAATCAACTAGAGTGCATATCATAGTTATGTGTCAAGCATGTTATTATCAAAGGATAATTACATAAAGAATAGCAATGCATGTAAAGATAAATTTCACATTCACAATGATCTACAGGAAATTCATACAGAGCTTTTACAACCATATATCAAATAGTATTCATGATAAAGGAAACTTGACAATGCATGTCACAAGAGGGCATGTGACACACTCGAATGAATGAAGAATTTCTCAAAATAGTCATAAAGTGCAGGTCATGGAAAATAAGACATGATGTTCATGATAGAGAATTAGTTTCAAAAGATGTAATACAATCCTAATTGTCCATGTTAATGTGAAAAAGACAGCTAATGTATGATTAGAGTTTCTGAGGAATATACAACCATCAATCTTACTGTCAAGAGTAAAGACTAAAGTCTTCATAAAGAGTCAATGATATCCATAGTTACATGAACTCCAAGGCAATCCTTTAGTAAAGTTTCAGTTTACAAGGGGGACAATCCTATTTTCTGTTTCATAGGACAGTGTTAGCAATCTAAAGGTGAATCACAAATGGGAAGTCATAATAATGACAGTGCAACCTTTGAGAGAATATAAAAATGACACTAAAAGGGGCATATCAATAGTAATAAAGACAAGCTTGATAATGCAAGATTCAAAAAATAAAAAATGCTATCATAATAGAGATCCTATCAAGTAATATTGATCAATAAGTACATAAGAGTTGACAGTCCTTGAAGATTACAATCATGCTATCTCATTTATGGGAAGTCATGCTATTATAGAGATGCAGGTCTTCAAAATGTAGAGAGGACAGTCAATGCAAAGAAACATGTAATGATAAAATAGTTCATTAAAAGGATTGTTTAATCAATTCTTATCAAGTGATAGTTACAAAACAATGCTTGTAAGACCAATATTTAGAAATTCATTGAAGCTTTGTCAACAGTAAGCAAAAGTTATAGAGGTTGCTAAAAAATGAAAATGAACTGAGGGATTTCAATAGGAATTCAAACTGTGCAAACAAAACATGGGAAAATGGAGAAGCACTGATCTTTTTGAGGATTTTTACATTTACCCATTTGGGGGTTGTGTCTCAAAATCATGATGCACAAAGAGACCTCATGAATATTATACAAAGATAGAATAGTTTTCTTTTCCTTCTTGTTGGAAACAAAATGGAGTTTGTATGTATGACCAACCATAGTCTCAGGGGTTTGAAGATAACAGAAAGGAAAGCCTCATTTGAGATATATGGAAACCTCAAAATGTTCAAAAATGAAAACCCTGCTTTGGGTTGAGTATAATGGGCTTTTCTTTTGTTTCTTGCATAGAAGTTATGTAGGGGCCGCAGCCATGGAAATAAATAAATACCCAAAATAGCCTAACAGAGATAGCCACGACCAGAAGTTACAAAGGGTCCTCAAAATAATAGAAGTAACCCATGTACAAAGTGAGTATCAAAAGGTTGAACAAGGGTCATTCATGGCGGCAGGAGTAGAGTATTGGTAAAGCTTCAACTCGTAAGAGAAGCATTAAATCTTGCATTTTCTCTAACACAAAATCAACAGAAGAAAAGAGGTAAATAATAGATTTGAAATTTATCAGAATTTCTCTATCAAATAGAAAGCATGAAAGGCCGTGGGATTTTAGTAGTTTTACTTCTCAAAAGCTAATAACCAGTCTATCATGGCGGCACCTAGGAAAATGGAGAGCAACAGAAAGATAGAAGCATAGAAAAATACATCAGAAAAATCTCATGGCCGCAGCCTCAAGGCTCAAAATTTGCTTCAGAATGGAGTCAAAGAGTAGTAGAAAGGTGGAAATCAACTTACCATCGAATCCTTGAGAAGATTCGAACTCACAACAAAAGATTCAAGTAGAATGGTGGAAATTTTAGATCAAAACCCTACCCAAGCATGGCAGCGCTCTATCATCTCCAGAAAACTCCAAATGCAAAGTGTAAGAATGTTTAGGAGTTTTGAATGTTTTGACTAATACCCTAATCATTTTAGGGATTTTTTCCTTATGATTTTCATAAATCATTGCATATTATTACCACCGTGGTCTTGACCTTTAGGTCAATAAACCTAATGATGTATGGAGCCTGTGAGTTTATGAAGTCAAATTTCTAATTTGACATTAGCCTTGAAATGTAAAAGTCTTCCCCACCTTTATTTTTTGTAGGATGTTAGACAAAAATAGCAACTTAATTAAATATTAAGGATAATATTACCTTAGTATTTAATTTGTAGTATGCAAAGGAGAGAGCCAAAACATATTAAATATTAAGATAATTACATTTGATTATCTTTAATATTTAATCAAATTGATACCTTTACCCAATATCATGCAAAAGATCAAGTGAAACTGAACTGAAGATAGTAGGTGTCTTTTGGAGTTCTATTTGTGACTTTGAGTCAAACTAAGATCTTTTTTGGGGGCCTTTTGATCACACATGACTTAAGGAGGAGTTTGCAATGTAATGAGTTCAGTTTACTTCAGTTTTGGGTCCTCTTTTAGAGGCTTTCCTTTTCTGTCTGTGAGAAATTTTTTGGGAGGTTTTTTTCACTTTCAGTTCCATATACATGCACTCAGGAGCTATTTGGAGTTACACTTCAGTTATATGCAATATGAGACAAAGTTTTGCGTTGTTTAAGCTCAATTTGCAGCATTGGTGGGCCCCTTTTTTAGGAAGTTTTGATTTTGCTCGTGAATAGATTTGAAGCCAGATATTTTGACTGCAGTTATCTCCTCTTGGCTTTTGGGATCCCTTTATTGTATATAGGGAAAAAACTTAGTCCTTTTTCTTTAGTTCTTACTAGTTGATCTTATGCTATTGTAATTTTCAGAGTTTTGGAGCAGAGGTGAAAAGTCTGTAATTCATTTTCAGTGATCGATACAACATTGCAACACCTTTTGGAGAGTAATATGAAGCAATTTTCCTTCTCATTTTTTCTAAAATTGTGTACTTAGTGATTGGTGCATTTTTATGTGATTTCTTTTTCCTTAGGATTGCATCTCATGGTAGTACCTTTATGCAGAGTTACATATATTTACAGGTTATAAGTTGTGCCTATAATATAATCAATCTTAAGATGTGGGAAAACATCCTTTCTCCTACTAAGGCTGTGAGTATTGAGCCTTCTTATAAATTGTTGATGCAAAGTTTTATGGAGTTTTGAGTTGTGCAAAGATAGGTTTTATTACTGATTTTTTTTCTTTCTATGTGTTTCCATTTGAGTAGATTTCATTAAGTTATTTGGTGCACCACCTTTAGGATTAGATTTCATTTTATATGTTTTTTCCTCACTCTTTTCTCTGCAAAGTCATTAGTAGAACATTTTAGGTGAGATATCAAGGGGATCCAACCCTTTCTCTGGAGGTTCATTCTCATCACAGGATACCCACAGCCTGAGAATTTTCCCATGTGTCACAAACTTGCTCAGTTAATAGCTAAGTAAAAGGGTGCAAATTATCATGGCAACAGTAAGCTACATCATTGAGGAGGGATATAAATTGCATATCTATTTTCATAGGATGGATACACAGTTTGAGAAGGGGTGTGTGCACATGGAGGTTTGAAATGATATACATAGTCTAAAATGAATATTAAAAACCCCTAATTCATTTGAAAATCTCTTAAAAATTTACAAAAATAACTATCAAAACCTAAAAACCATAGGTTTTATGGTAAAACCCCCGTCAGAAAAAGTAAAGCCACATATTTATGGTAATAAAAATTTCCATAGAATACTCAAAAACCATGGTTAGTAGTTATTAAAAATAAACCACAATTTTGTTTTAATCTCCATGCATTTTATATTTTTGTGTATTTTAAATAGTATTTTGAAATATGCAAGAATTTGGTTATGTATTTCCTTGAAATTTGCACTTAAAATATTTTTAGGCCTTGGTTGGAGTCCATGAAAATCCACAAGTTGAGCTTAACCTTAACAGTTAGCTAGTGGTCATATTAATGACCACATTCTTTGCTTGGAATTGACCCTTGTTCATATCTGACATAAGCCCTTGATTTAGTTAAGGCACCAAGCACTACAACCCCCTAATGCTAGTCATCTTGTTACCTGAACGACCAAGAGCCAGAGATAAGGGGCTTAAACCTTGTCTTCATCCATTACAATTTTTATAAAAACCACTTTATGGTTAGATCAATCTAACTTGCTTATTTTTAATTGGATATTTAAATTTTTATAGGCATTGGAAAGCTTGTTCCACCACAAATGTTGTGGTATAGGTGATTTTTGAATTGCTTCAAAATTTAGGTAAATTATTTTAAAGTTATGTTTTTATTTTACAACTTCAATTAGTCATAAATTTCACATTTTTTGTCCTTTTTAATGTTTCTTTAAAAACATATTAGAAAAATCCATTTTTTGTTTTTCTAGTTTATTTTACTGGAGGACTTACTATTTTTCTATTTTTCATTAACTTTTATGTGTAGTTATTTTTGTGATTTCAAGACTTCAAATCTTGCAAACTACTAACTCAAGTGGTTTTCACAGGATGTCTAGTTGAATATTTTTTTATACACATTTTCCTATTTGTATGTTTTGTTTACTTTTTATTTTCTCACTTTTAAATTGGGTTAAAACTTACTTCACATTTTGATTTGGGATAATAGTTAATGAATTTGTTTTAAACACCAAGCACAATTACATATGCTCCCCTCTCACACCTTAGGGTGATCTTAAGGATAAAAAATAAGTGTTTTCTTATTTTATCTTTAGGAGGATTTCTTGGGGATTTCATCACCCCAAGGGATGACCTAAAATCCAGTTTTTTAGTGGAGTATAAATAGTAGGAGTGAATCAAAATACACGCCTCTTCAAAGTTATTTTTTATTATTCTGGCTAATCCCCCAAGAACTTTATACCTTGGGGAATTGAAGGAGAAGGGTGTGTAACCCTCTTCTTCCATTTTTTTAACTTTCTTGTACTTTAAAATTCAAAGATTAGACCTCACATATCCTTGTGGTATTTAGAGGATACCCCTAGATAAGCCTTGTATATCCTAGTTTAACACCTTTCAAAAATTGGTTAATACATGGTGTGAGGTATAGTATCATGCCTAAAGATATTCCCCATGTACCGTCTTGTGTTGAGATAATAGCTATTCCTTGATTGGGAATTTTCCTTTTAAGGTAAGGGGTGTAGAGGTGGTACAAGACCTTTCCATACCCTAGTTATCCACTCACTTGAAGGTATTTTATTATTTGAGCCCACATTGAGTTAACAAACCCTTTATTGAATAATTATAAGCCTGCTTGTTATTCCATCTTCTTGTTTGAGTGTTGTATATACCAAGTTTTTTTTTTAAATTCTTCACTACTAAGTTTAAATTCAAGTCTACGTTTAAGTCCTTTTCTTGTTTGGAAAACATTGTCCAATTGACATCCTTTGAAACATAAAATGTTGAATCCAAACCTAGGATAACCATTTACTTCCAAATCAAATCAACATCCTTCATGCCACCAATACCTTTCCCACTTCACATTTATCCATTTTGATCATACCTTTTTAGTCCTTCATACATTATTCAAATTTTTATTTATCAAATTGAAAAAAAAATCATAACACACGTTGAGTGCAAATTACACATCCTTTTGTCATTAATTATCCCCTTGTTCATGACCCTACTCATTCATGAGGTCACATCCAACACTTTTGACAATATTAAGATACCCTTGATTATTATATCGTCATCATCATATTTTATCCACAACATCCTTATATTCCACATCCATCATGAATCAAAATCAACCCTTGGTCATAATTGAAAGCATAACCTTTGGATCTCTTAATCAAAATCATCACCTTAGTCCAATCTTTGGGACCTTTAATCATCCTAAGATCCAAGTATGTAGGCTTAAACTATAATCCAAGTTTAGTAAGTCAAATCCACATATTCCACCTAATAATCTCTTCCCATCCTTGGGATCATCCTAATCATCCAAATGATATATCCAATTATTCCATCCAAGTCATCTATCAAGTCCACCTAGGGATATCATTTTCATATAGTCACCATAAGTCAAAGCAATCCAAAATCTAGATCATACCAATTTTGAAAATAAAAGGACCTAACTAAAATAATGGATCCATATCCACAAAGTAAATTCCAAACTCATAATCAAAGAAATCAAAAAGATCATAATCAAGGGAAAATCTAACACCATGATCCCTCTAGATGAAATCCTTTTCCTAAATCAAGTCAAATATAATGACTATAATGGAATTATCCATCAACTTGAATATTATCCTTATCATGATGAGGATGGTCTTGTCTATCAACTTGAATATGATACTTATGATGATGAGGGTGACCTTATTAATCAACATGAATATGAACCTTATAATGATGATGATAGCATTGACCAAGACACCATTGATTAATTCCTTATGGATAATCTTATCATAGATTCCATACACCCCACCATCAAATCCTATATCCCCAAAAAACAAGACTTCCCAAGCACTATCCACCTCATAAAAAAATATCACACATCATTAATCATTCTTATCCCACCTTTGGCAAGGAAAATACCATCCTAGAACAATATCCACCATCTCCCCAATCCATGTCATTTGAATATTTTTCACCCAACTCTTTTAGATCATCCACACCTCCCAAATCATTTGCACATGCCTCCTCCAAAAAATTATCAACAAATCCCTTTCATTCATCCCAATTTACCAAATATTTTGTCCAATAACTACTCATATGGGATAAACAACAAAACAATAAATGTAAGAAATTTGTGTCCATGACACCTATCAATGAGTCTCCTACCATTATGTCTATCCTAGATCAAATACCATAAAAAACTACCATCTCCATGAGTCTACTCATATGGGAATATCAACCTAGACATTTCATGAAATCTATAAAATCTAAACGGTTCAAAATCCATAAGCATCATGAGGTCCAAATATATCCCACTAGCCTAAGAATATACTTAAATTTGACATTAGGAATATATATCAAAGGCTTAGTTGACATAGGAAATGTCAAATCAATACAAAGTGCATCTATTTTGTCTAGGAAGGAGTTAAGGCTATATTAAGATCTCACTCTAAAGCATGTCACAAATTTATCCCAATCGAATCAAAATAAAGATAATGAGAAAGACCCCATATTTCATCCTAATATTCATGTTAATCCAATCTTTTACCAAGATCAAATAGATGATTAAGAAGCCCATAACAATCCCATCTTTGTTAAAGATCCTATCTATAATAATTTCATCCATAATCTGATCTTTGATTATGATCCTACCTTTGATTCAGAAATCCAGGATGATCCTTTACTCCACTTTTATCACATCCATGATCATGAAATCAAAGGTGAGCACATCCATACTCTTGAAACTTTCATTTCCAAAGATGAGACACTTGCCTCCCTTAGAAACATAAATATTCAAGAAAATTATATGGTTCCCTCATGCATGAAGATTCACAAGATAAATTTGATCACATTGACCATATCATTGATCAAGATATGATAGTTACAAACAATGAGAAAATACAATTATCTTACAAATTGGGTTTGGCCAATTTTGTCAAATTTGGCTTTCTTGTAGAAGAGAACACAGATCTCTCACCTAATTCAAGGTTGTCTAATGATGGATTTGTATCTTGTTTCAAAAAGGAAATATATCTGATGACAAAAAAAAATTGTCAAACATAGGCTACAATGGAAAAGGGTAACCATAAACAATGCATTCTAGAACCAATATTGGTAAATAAAACTGACGGTTATCAAGGTCTTGGATATGTATCTCCAAGTAAGCAATATAATGGTAAGAACTCAATGATAGTTAGGGTAACCTCATCCAATGAAAGAATCAAAATAGAGGTTATCAATAAATCTTCCAAGGACCCTCCATCCACCTGTCTTCTACTTAATTCCTCCATCCATTATCACAACCTACATCTACAACATCCTAAACCCCTTGATTGGGACCAAAAAAAATCCTCTATTATACCAAGTGAAGCTTTCCCATGAAGCAAAACATCATAATCAATACCAAAGAAAAAGAAAATACAAATTCCATATCAAAATCAAAATGCATCTAAAAAGTGATATACATCCAAAAATAATGAAGTGAAAAAATATGGATCCCAAAGAAAATTACATTGATGAAACTGTTATGCCTTGCATAACCACCCCATTTTGTCTTGGATCAAAATGGGTCCCCCTTTGCTTTTTTTTTTGTCCTTGGTGTTTTTTTGGGTCTTAGGAGTTGTTCGTTTTTCTCCTAAGTCCTTGTTTCTTTTGGCTTGGCAGAAGTGGAGTCAGAATGGAGATTGGACTTAGAACTTTTTATAGAGTTCCAAGTCCTGATTCGATTCTGGCTCCGGTCCCACCCTTGTTTTGTGTTTTCTTCGTTGTTTGTTGGTTGGTCTTGTGCTCTTGGGTCTGTTTCTCCCTTGAGTTGTTTCTCATTTCCTTGTGTTTTGTTTTCGCTCTGGTGGAAGTGGAAGCGGAATCGGGACCAAACTTGGAACTTTGTAAAAGTTTCGAAGTTTGTTTTCCGTCCCTGCTCCCGCTCGCTTGCTTTGTGTTCTTTGTTTTCATTGGTGTTTGGTCCGGGTTTGGTTTTTGTTCCGGTCTCGCTTCTCGTCATTTCTTTGTCCTTGTCTGGGTTTTTTTTTTCCTTTGTCAGGAGCAGAACCGGAATCGAAACTGAACTTGGAACTTTGTAAAAGTTCCAATTCCCATTTTGGTCCCAATTCTACCCTCACCTCCCTTTGTTGTCTATCCTTTTTGTGGAATCGGAACCAAGTTTAGAGTTGGATAAGAGAATTGGTAAAGGTTTTCTTGTTCTATTCCAGATCCAGGCCTGTGTCCGCCCTGCCTTTGATTTATACACTGTTTGATTACTCTTTTTATGTAGTTTGCTCCGCCCCCAACTGACCACATTTATTGCATTAATTGTAGCCTCCTCACACACGCAAAATTATTTTAAAACCTTAGTCAAGGTGAACTAGCTCATTATCTTTGTTATCTAAGTTGTTTTAGTGAATTAGAGCTAAGATAACTTCAAGAGGAGAATGATTTGATTGTAGAGGCGCATTGGTGAGAAGATCCTTATCAAGTTTCAACATTTCTTTATTGGAATTTTAAGGTGGGTTTCTTTTCTCATTCTTTTCCTGTTTGTGTTTGTCGTTTTGCTTCCATGTTCGTGTTTGTGGTGTTCTTGCGCATTCATGGGACCTTTTCTTGTGAATCTTCACTCATTCCCTTGTGTGTTTTTGGTTTTGTTTTTTTCTTTTCCATTTGTTTCTTTTGTTGACCATTGTTGTTGTTTTTGTGGCAGGTCCGTTCTGTCATGCCCTAGTTTCTAGGGTTCTATTTGATGGGGTCCTTTGTGCTTTAAGTGTGTTGGAATTTTTTTGGAGACCCCTTTGGTCTTATTCTCGTGTCGGTTCAATGATTTTCATGTTGGGTTTTTGATGCCCTAATTATCTGAGTCGATGCGTCATGCAAACTAGAGTTTGTTCAACAACCTTTACAATATCCAGCCCCTTGAGTTAAATCTGGTCTTTATTCTGTTAAAGGGTGAGGTTAAGCCCCTTTATTTGAAGTTCCCTTATGATCCCATGTGACCCAAGTCCTAAAGCTCATGTGACCGCGCTATTAAGAAATTGCTTCATTTTGAATGGTAAATTGGTGAAAGTGGACTCGAGAATGAACTCATCTCGTGAGTGTTTGCATTGGGGTTCATTCCCAAAATGATCCTGCTTCCGATGACCGTTGACTCTAATTTTCACTCTTTCCATTTGGCAGAAGCGGAACTAGAGTGGAGGTTGAACTTGGAACTATTGATTGGTTTTGGGTTTGGTTTTTGTTCCAGTCCTAGTTCTGGTCTTGTTTCGGTTTTGGTCCCAATCCTACCTTGTGTTAAATTGTTTCCCGTTCTTGATTCTTCTTTGACTCCGCTTTTGGTGAATATGAAATTTGACTAAGTATGGAAAGGTGTCTTGAGGGAGTAGAGAATGGTATTGGATGATGCAATTATTTTCATGCTTTTGTTCCTCTAATCCATGGTTTTATTGCAGAAATAGGAGATGTTAGGAGCAACAGAAGAGGCTTCTCAAAGAAGCCAACTTGCAGAGAGTTCAAGGTAGGGAACCAAGCCTAAGAAGATCAAGGTGGAATAGCTCCCCTATACTTTGAGATATAAGCACCAAAGTCCTACCATTATAGCTAGTAAGGTGGACTCGGATTGGGCAGATATCATAGACACAAACTTGGGCCCATTCAACTATGAAGAGTTGTATGAAGAAACATTCAGTGAAGATGTTATGGGAAGAACAAAGAGAATTGTTCAATTTGGTTTGGCACACGTTACCCTCTTTCCTCTATCTGTCCAGTGTCCAGAGTTAACACTTACTGTAGTTGGAGCTTATAACCCTGCCACCATACAATGTGTGGACTTGCAAGGGAACATCATTATTGACCTTACACCATAAATGATAAGGTTCATGTTCAATGCACCTACCCCATAGAGCCCCAGACAACTCAATGAGGCAGAAGCCCTACAACTATACAATGACAAGGAGGCTAGCAGGACTCACATGAATAAGAACTGGATGAGGGTTGAAAAGAAGTCCCTAGCCAAGCTTCCTGATCAGCCTGAAAGATCAGATTTCTACAAGGAGATCAAAGATATAATTATGATGCTCTCTAGGGTGTTTGGGAATAGAGACGCCTCTCAGTTCAAGGAATGGATGTTTTCTTTCATCCAAACCATCCTAGATGGCAGGAAAAAATTTGATTGGTTGATGATTGTATCAAAATGCATACATAACCAGATGCTCAAAGTGAGAGACCAAGAGTTTCTTTATGACCTCTTATGTGATATATGTTGTTGCAAGAAGGGGCATCTTTCCTGGATTGAATGCAGTTGGAATATTGGGAGAAGACTAAGGAAAAAAAGGGTGTGGGATCACTATGATTAGCTCACCTTGTAGACTTTTGATTCACACTATAGAAGAGTTAATGATGCATTTATGTATGTTATCATTAGCTAGCTCACAGGAGATGCAGGCTATAGATTGAGCAGGGATGCTATGACATTTATTGCAGAGTGGGGACATTGGTATATCTAATACCCTAGGTTCACTTATTTCAGGCTGGCTGCTTTTGATGGCCACCCTCATCTACTGCCTAGATGCCGCAACAACATAATTGTCTTGATGGAATTCATCTATAAAACTATATCAGTTAATCTTAAGTTTGCCAATAAGCACAAGAATGGCTGCCAAAAATTCACCATGAAGTTGGGTGAGTATAGTTGTGCACACAATGTGCCAGCCAAGATAATCTATGATTAGTTAATTCATTTGAAGTTGGGTTTGTACACTTCTAGAAAGTATTTTGATCCCAAACACAAGATGCAGGGTTTGCTTCCTGCTATTTTTAATAAACATTTCAATCTGTTGGAAGATTTTTGGATAGTTCTGCAGGATGAGTATGATCTGAGAAGAAGAAATTATGAAAGATTTCCCATTCCACTCATGGTTGAATATGGGGTGAAGGAGGATATTCCTGATACTTTTTTAGATGATGGGGTAACCTTGGATCCACAATATGATGCAGCAAAAATAGGTACCAAAGAATTAGATCCAATGGATTGGGATGTAGATGAATCCATTGATATCAAACATATTGCAAGGTTGGTTTTGGATAGAAGTATCTAGTGGGTGGTCATGAGAATTAAAGAGCCAAAGGCTTAGACCTCTAAAAAGAGAAAGGTTGCAGGTACCACTCAAGAGTATAAAAGAACAAAAAGAAAGACAACTCCTAAGCAGCCACTGGAGTTCTTCCCTCCCAAATTTGGGGAGGAGATTGAACCTATGATTCATGCTCAGGATCTTCCTGAAGCACATGGAGAAGAGGCCATAACAGAACCTGCAGGGGAGATTTCATCTCAACCTGGTGTTTCAAAAATGGTTGAAGGAGAAGCTTCAACTCAACCGTCTCTCACAGAGCAGCCAAGTGAGGAAATGCCTATGGGAACCCTTCACAAGGAAGTTGAATCCTTGAAAGAGAAGGAGCCTGAAATTGAAATTCATGACATGGATACAAATTCTGAGGCTACTCCATCTGATAGGGAGACTCATGTGGTTGCCTCTCATGAGGAAACTGAGGATGTGGGAACTGAGCATGTTTTGACTGAGGAGGATCAGTGGAAGTTGTTCAAAGATACTAAGAGAGAAGCAGATTCCAAGGAACAAGCTGAGGCACTGGCTAAAAAAAAGGAGATTGATGCTAAGGAACAAGCTGATGCAGTGATTAAACAACAAGAATTGGAGGCTAAAACCAAGGCTGATGAATTGGATAAGCAACAACAATAAAAAGAGAAGGAACTCAAAACCAAAGAAGAGAGGGATAAATTGGCCATGTTACAAAAAATCCATGATCTAGAGGAGGAGAAAGCTAGACAAATGAGAGAAAGAGAAGCCCTTGAGGCTAAATTCAAGGCTATTGAGGAAGCCCACCGAAGGAAAGAAGAGGAAGAACACCTACAAAGGGAAAAAGAGGCTGAAGAAATTGCTTTGTATGAACAAAGATATAAGGAGGCATGGGATAAACTCAAGGATCTTGAAAAATGAAGGGACCAAATGTATGAGGAGAAGTGATTAGAAGAAGAGTGTTTGAAAAAGGAGTTAGAAGCTAAAAAGTTGCAGGAGCAAAAGGATAAAGAAGAAGCTGCAAGGTTGGCACAAGAAGTTGCAGAAAGGAAACAACAAAATGTTCAAGAGGTTGATTCTCAACCTAGGACCACCATATTACAACCTCTTCCTTCTGCCACTGCTGCCTCTTCTTCTACACAAGTAGTCACCACTCCTGTTGCTCCAACATGGCTAAAAATTGATCTTGAGAGAAAACAAATAGTTAAACCTTAGCCTCTAAATTGGGATGGAATGATGGAGATAAAGAAGGAAAGACCCAAGAAAAAGGCCAGAGTTCTTCATTCCATTAAGCTCATGGATGCAGGAGAGATTGTTGTTAAATGTGCAATCCCAATGGTGGATAAAGATAGAGAAGACATGCAAATAGCTAATTACCAATTGGGCACTGCCAATTTGGGGAGACCTACAAGGAATCAACAAATGAACCTAGTTGATATTGTAGCATCCTCCACCAAATCCAAAATGATCAAAGATAAATAGAAGAAGGATGAACTTAAAGCTCAGTTGGATCAGTTACACATGAAGGATGTCTCCACTCCAGTTTCTCAACAAGCTGCTGCTCTAGAGACCCCAATCCTACTAAGAAAGAAAGAAGCTGATGACTTAGTGCAAATGAGGAGTAGGGTGGGGATGCTTGATAGGTGGATTGATAGACTCAATCAAGAAGTTGGTGAAGTGATGGATGATGGTTTTAAAGTTCCTGAAGGTGCACTTGAGTTGGTTGAAGAGATGAATCAACATGTTGATGTCCTAGAGAAAAAAGATGAAGAATATAGAGAACATGTCAATAAATTGCAAGACATCAACAAAGTTCCAAAGAAGACTCTCTTGGAGAAATCAATCCTCGGAGAGGATAATGCAGATTTCATTGAGAAGACCTTGAGCATAATCCAATTCAGGTCCAAATTCATCTATGAGCATAAGAATGAAGTTCAAGAAGCTAGTAAAGACTTGAATTTATAGATTGATGAATTGGAGGTGGTGGTTGCTATTTTTCTCAATGTGGACATCCCAATCAAAGAAGGTCTTCCTCTGGATAATTTGAAGGAGAAGTGGAACAACAGATTTGAGGAAGTGATGCAAAAAGAAGATGATGGAGAAGACTTGTTGTTGGATAGACTCATGGACATCAAAGATGAGGTAAAAGCTGCTAGGAGGGAGTTGATCAAATTGAAAGATATGCAAGGATTCGCCTCAGCAGAGTTGAAGAGAATTAAATTTGAGGATAATTGGGTAGATGGACCTGATCTAGAAATTATTCAACAAGTATTCTCTAGTTATGATGAATATCTCCTTGACCAAGCAATGCAAGAATGAGTTGGTAGTAGAATGTTCTCTTCTTGGTGGAAAACTTTCTCTCCTCTCCTATTTTGTAGGGTTTTGACATGAGTTTAACTAAAGCTTTCATCCAGAATTTCTACCTTCCTCCTTGGGTGTCATATTTTGCACAACAGGGCAATCAACACTTGAACTAAAGATCAACCAGTCTAGTTTCTTCATGCAGTTCTGGTTCCTTGATTAGTGGATCTCAATTTTTGATTGAGAGAAATTTATGCATGGCATGCCTATATGTAATTTTTGGCTCCATTTTGTAAAGGTCAGCTGATTGAAGAAGGATTAGTCACCTGATAACCTAACATATAGTGATTAGTCTTAGTATTTCATAAATTTTAGCAAGAAACTTTGAAAGTTTTGTTGAACTTGGGTACTTTTACAGTTTTTATACAATTTCATGTTATTGTCAAGCTTGAACCTCAATGATAATGTTAATGAATTATAATCATCCATACGCTAGTGAGTTATTGTGCCTAAATGTTTTCCATTTGATGCAAATCAATAGGGGAAAATGGATTTAAGATTATTTCATTGAATTGTCCATGAATGGAATTACTTTTATGTCTATTGATTTGATTTTAGCAATGAGTGAGAGATCTGTTTCAATTTTGAAGTGAAGTTTTTAGTGAATGGTCGTGATTGTTGAATTAGCACTATGAATGTATGCAATGGTGTAGGTTATGCTATGGGTTACATCATGTTATGGTTTTCATTAGTTGAAGAAACACTCGTTGTTAAGGTACATGTCTAGATGTGAAGAAGTTTTATTCATATTTTCTATTTTGAAGCCCTGATCTATCTTTTTCTATTTATTTATACCCCCCAACGTAGGTTAATTGATTTAATACAATTTGTATTCCTTAATACTAGCAAGGCCCCTTGAATATTACAGTTACATTGGTCATTGAGTAACATCAACATAGTTGAGAACCAACTACTAGGACCTTGGGAGATAGATTACCTTATGTTATATTTCTTTTTCAAGAGAAATAGGATAGAGATATTTTGTTTAATATTGTTGTGCATTTTTTACCATCAACATAAACCAATCAAAGAAATTCATCACAATAGGCCCAAAATTCACCTATTAGATTTAATAGGTGTGCACCACCTTTGTTGGCATAACAACTAACAGCTTTGGAGTACAAGTTGGTACGAACAACTATGCACACTACGTGATGAGTGCTCTTCAAATTAGGAGGGGAAGCTCCCTCGTTGTGCAGAAAAATTCTTGAAAAAAGTAAACTAAACTAATTCCTATCTTTTTGTCTCAACTGAAAGAGGCACAAGGTTTTTGAGAAACTTCAAATGTTGTAGCCAAGGATTTTATGGTTTCATAGATCTTAACTACAACTCAAAACTAACTAGCTTATACTATCCAATCTCCTCAAGAAATCAGAGCATGAGGAAATGGAGCGGGAATGATTTATACGATAACCTCTAAGACATGATTTCCAAGGAGGTGACAACACCTATCTGAGGTGTAGGATAAAAGAAAGGTTATTGGCGACAACATCAAATGATGAACTCTACTTTTGAATTCCCAAGGAGGTGACGACACCTATCCAAGGTGTAGATTGAAGCAAAGCTTATAAACACAAAAACACAAATCAATGATCATCCAACCAAAGTGAACAAATACAAAATAACAATATTATAGTTAAATTTGACTCAACATATATTACTATCACTTGCAAAATTTAATTACAAATGAGCTGAAAGCTCTTATTTATAGACATCGAAAGGTGTAGGGAACCCTAAAATCACCTTGAGTCAACTATAGTCTTGCAATGCATGCAAGATTTTATTATTAAACCCTAATAAAGGAAACTATATAGTTAACTAGAAAGCTACCATCATTTAACCAAAACATCTAATCTAAATGGACAATGTGCAAGCATGCACACCCTTATTGAAAGCAAGTTAACTGGAACACTGCCATCAATTAACGAAAACCCTAGATGAAAATCCAAGTCCTGCAAAATATCTCTGAGGATAAGATAGACATGTGTGGACTGAGCAAAGAGAACTGAAGATGAAAGTTGAGTTCTAATTGCATGCTCCTGATTCTATCCTCGAAAATGACTGCAGGTTCTAACTGTTTGATCACTAGCTGCTATCTCGAACAACTAACCCCTCCACGAGGTTGTTGACTCATCACTATCTGGGGCATTAATACTTTGTTGAAGTATACCGTGTCTGTGCAACATGTCCTCACCACCTGTGATCTGGCACTAAAGTTCACCTATGCTCCTAACTGCCTCATCAAACAACGTTGACATGACTATAAGTTGATTCATCTTACAACCAATGGTCTCCCCATTGAAAATACCATGAATGAGTGCCTGGAGCTTTGACTGAATGTCAACAAGCTCAACATACGCACCACCCTCAAGCTGATACTAACACGGTATGTGAGAAATGAAATTTATCACGTATCAGAGTGCACTAGTGACGTGCTCTCTGCTCTCAGGCAACTCCGATGCCATTGTCTCCTCTATCTTTGCATTGAAGATCAACTCTGTCCTCCAAGTGTAGATAGCCTATTTTTCTTCTGCATTTGTGACTGATTCATATGCCATCCTCAAGTGAGTAATCATGATCTCATCTCTGGGTCTTTCCATTGCCAAGTCTCGCTCCTCATCTTGGAGATGTAGTCAGAGTTCATGTGCATTGTACTGCAACTGATATAACTCTACAAGCACAAAGTGGCCTCTGGTGACAAACTCCTCCTCCCAATCCTCCAAATGCTTACTGTATGAAACCAGGTGATTAAGCTGACCCTATTCTGCTAGTGGCTCTAGCATCGGTGGGAGTGAAGAAGTGACATTTTCTGTTCTATGTAAAAGGATAGAAATGTATTGACAAAGCTGCTGAATTTTAGCCTTGAGGGATGCCTTATCTTCTCCGTCTTTCATAATTATATCCCTTGCACTATCTATTGCTACCTATAGGAGATCAACCTCTATCTGATGGGTACTTCTACCAAGGTTGACTATGATCACTTCAAAGTCTTGAACTTCAATCTCATTCAGACTCTTATCCTTTGGAGGCATAATAGTCTCAATGACAATCTCATTGTTAGAATTCCTCTCTACATGGACCTATTTCTTGATCCTCTTGTCTGGTGTATCTTAGTAGAGATGATCAAAATATGAATGATCAAATACGTAAGATAGTTGCCTTCTCTTCCTACCTAGTTGATTCTCAAGCTAAGACGAGTCTCGACTAATCCCACTGGAAGGGTCTGTGCTAGTCATGAGAGGTTCCGATGAGTGTGAATGCATATAGGCATTACTGTGAGGTGGTGAGTCTAGGTCCAAGTCAATGTGAATTGGAACTAGAGATTGCTCTGGTGTCAGTGATGGCATACAAGGCCGAACCTCAGGCTCTTGAAAACTCTAAACTGGCTCTTTGACTGGCTCCATGTGTGTCTTAGTAGCAAGTGCCTTCCCTTTTGAACTATCAGGGACTTTATTCTTCTTAGGAGGGTTACTCTTCTTCTATTGTTTAGGTTTAGATGAGGATGGTAGTGAAGCATCCACCAGTGGCGGCTCTGTTCTAGGCATGACTACCCTCCTAGCCTTCATGCTTTGGAGGTAGAGTATACTGTTCTGAACATCTCTAGTTGACCTCTCCTTCACTGATGAGTATTATTTGGAAAACCAATCAATAGTCACTAGTGGTTGTGCACCAACCTTCTCTCTAAAAAATTGAGGAAGTGTATCTACCTCATCATCTGAAAAACCTCCCACATCTTCTGCCAAGAAGACATAAATCTATGAGAGAGAGAACCTACTGTAGCTACATCTACGTACCTCAAAGTCATCCTCACAATTCACCCAATAATCCTCCATTATAGGCTTATGGTAAGGGTGACCACCAAGGCATGTTGTATAATGACCCCAAGGGTCATATGTGCATGTATCAACTAGGTATTTGATTTTGTATTTCTCCAACTCCTATCCTACAACTTTAGCATCAACTGTTGTCCTACACCAATAGATTTTGAATTGCATTAGAAAGTTGGCAGCCGGTTTGCACTTGTGGCGCAAACATAGATGAATATCGTACAATTTCCTCAAGAACTCCATGAAGACTATTCTATCCGAAGGATAGCGTGGAAGCATGGATATATTTCCTGTGTATCTGTAGATGTAGATGTAGGTGTATGTAGGGAACTGAATAAACCAATCCGCCCAATCAACCATTGTTGCTCTAGCAACTGTTGAGATACGAACATGCAACTCCCGGTCTAGGTTCCTCACTATGTACATCAAGAAAGCTTCATGCACATGCTTGAAATGTCGTTAAGCCTTTGTGAACTCAAGATGGTCATAGTAATGGTAGAATTTCTGTACACTGAGTATGCCCACTGTGTTCAATCTTCTAAACTGACCCTAATAATTGATCAAGTATACGAGATAAGAACACATATGAAACTGGTGGGCAACTAGAAAAGCAATGATTTTCTCATGGAGAACATTGTTGATGAAGGATGCCCAGTCATAATGCTCTTTCCCGGAGATTATTTGACCAATGATATAATACATCTAGGGCTGGAATCTATTTGCATCTGCATGACTTGAGATGCAATTGAGAAGTGTGATCAAAATCACATACTCATCCTTGTATTCACCACGACCCACATTGCTCAACAACTTGTTCTTCTTTTGTTTTAACCATCTTTCTGCCATCTTACTTTGAAACTTGTCCATATCAACATTGAATGCTCTCTCACACTAGTCCATGTCAATGACTAGACTGTTAGAATGTTGAGGAATACCAAAAAATTTCTTGATATCCAGGGGTTTGAGACTGCATATCACCCATCCATCTACTAACTTTATTTTGTGAGTAGCAAAATTGTAATGCTTGACACAATACATTACGAACTCTATGCAATGAACTGAAACATGGATAGAAGCGGCCTCTAGCAACCCGAATTCCTGAATGTTTTGAAGTATTGAATCTTTTATCTTGATTGGATCCATGATTGCTTCATGAAACACCTTATGTAGATTCATGTCAACTATTCCAATGAAGTCATGAGTCAAGACTGACTTAGTCTTGAATTTGAGCTATGTGTACTACATTATGAAAACATGCCTATTGATTGTGAACACAACTATATTTTGACAACTTTTCTAGAAAGCTAAAAATAGCCTACTTAGGCTAAAAATAGCTTGTTGGAGGGCAATTTTCACAGAAAATACTGAGATATGGGTTTTTTTTCCAAAAAATGATTCTAAGACAACCCAGAATGTGAAATTTGTGAAAATTGGACTTCAACTCCACCATGCAAATGAATTTCAGTTAAGAAAATCAAAGCCTTGAGAACCGATGCTTTGAAACATTTTTTCTTGAAAAATTCTAGCACATGGGTTTTGTTGTGGAAGCTATTCTAAATCGACCCAGATGATTTTTTTTGTTAAAAGTCACTAGTTTCTTTGAACATGCGAAATAAAATAACACGAGAAATGGAAGAATTTGAGACAGAAGATTGAGGTTTTGATGCTTTTTCTTCTACTAAAATCACCACTTTGTCTTGAATTTTGCTAATGAATTTGGACTTGTACTTGCAAAAGAATGTTTTTGATGTCTTCACAATTGACTGCTGAAGAAAATTTGCCCAACTTAGGAAGAAATTTTCCTTTGTTCAAGTTGGATGAATTAAATGAGACGCCAAACTTGAATAAATAGAGCAAATTTGCACCATAATGGTGCCACTGCAAGAATAGAACCCTAATAACAAAAGAAGTGTTCTTTTTGGACCCCCTCCAGTTTGATTGGCACTGAATCAAAGTCCCAAAAATTAAATAATATTAAAATACTCAATTCACCCTTACATGCAAATTTGTAATTTAACATAAAAAAGGGCGCCAATATTGAAATATTGAAGAAAATCGTCCATTTAATGCTTGCATGCAAAAAGTTAAAATTTAATATTATTTTAATAAGTTAACTGAAATCTTAGCATCTGGATGCACTTAGAAAAATTCACTGATTCCAAAAAGTCCAAATTTGACTCTCCAGGCGTCCATTTGCAAAAGTTATGAGATTTTTCGCTAACTTCCTATTTTATAGCTCACTAAAATCTTACAGTTGCCTCTGTTGAGCTCTGATTTATAAGTGATGGTGTGACTGAGCTGAGATATCCACTACGAAGCCTACATAGCAAAGATTATATGTCTGCTAGGAGCTGCAACTGTAAAAAACACCTAAAAAAATTAGGCGCCTTTGATTAAATTGATGCAAGGTCTCCAGACTTGGTCATTTCTCTATTTTTTCCATCTCATGCTTCAAATTACCACTGCTAGTGAACGATGAATCCTGCTAACTAGATGATAGGTTCATTGTGTGACTGGAAGAATTCTGCAACCAACGACTATATGTAAGGCACCTGAAAGCTGAATTAGGGACCCCAAAGGTAAGGGCACCCCTAGCCTATGAAGGCACAATCACTAATTTGAAAAAAGTGTAACTTTCATCCGGACGCCATACTTTGACCCCTGACACCGGGAGCTGGAGTGCTTCGATTCACAAACCGACAATCTCTCTGCATAGTTAGATCAACTTGGAAGATATGTTCTTGGAGGTGACGAAGTGAGAAAAATGCTTGTAAGACCTCAAAAAGAAGGGTGCCTTTTCCAAGGGAGTGTGTATTTCCCATACTTAGCCATTTTCCTGGTTGTTTGATTTCTTTAGCACTCTACACTGACCCTTCACGTACGAGCGTTTGAAAAATCCTGAGGGCTAATGGCTGGACCCGTTGGATAGCTGGGAGAATTCTGTACAAGTCTTGTGAAGACTGTGACTGCAAAAGACCCCATCTGGTAGGCCTAAAGGCTAGGTGCCCCTAGCCTATAGAGGTACATGTGTGTATTTCTACATTTTTCCACCCTCTGTTTTACATGCTCGGTAGAACCTTTGTCACAATCACTTAGTATGTCAGATCATCTTGCGAACTAGTACATTGCAGAGCTGAACTAAATTAGAAAAGATCCCCTTGAAACAAATTTTGCGGATTCATCCATCTGAGGGGTCAAATTCAAGGGCGCCCCTGGGCTACAGGGGTGCAAAAACTATAAATTTGATAGCCTCTATGACATGCATTCTCCTTGTACCTTCAGCTTTTGACTTCAATTGTTGGAGTTCTGCAACTTGGATGACTTCACTTGATAGCTCGTTGGAAGGCTGGTCAAATTCTAAAGAGATTGAATGTATTTGCAAGCGAAAGAAACTAAATCTAAGCCTTCAAAAAGAAGGGTGCCCCTGGTCTACAGGGGCACAGATCTGCTTTCTGCAAAATGTCATCATCTATTTCTTCCTTCGTAAACACTATTCTAGCCATTGAATTGACCTTGTAGGAGTATAATTCCATTGTGAAATACTTCTCCATCATAATATGTCCTTCTTTGAGTCCCAGGTTCAGGTTCTAACCTCCAGGTACTAACCAATTGCTACTGATGAATGACATGACATTGACCAAAGTCCATACTTGTCTTGCCCATAAATTGTATTTTGACATTATCTTAACAAGGTTTAGACTCTTTTAAGCAAAATTCCTTAATGAAGCAAAAAAAATGGTCTGGGTACAACATTAGGCTCCGTTTGGTGACCATGTCGGATACCTATGACATAGGAGAACCCTAGAATCTTTGTGTTATGTAGACCAGTGACTTATGAATTGGGCATCAGAGTTAGGACTTTTCCCTAATCACCTTAAAACTTGGAGTTTCCTAATCACTTAATCTAAAAATCACCTAAAACAAGACAAAACATCATAAAATGAGGAAACACAATACGACATAATGATAAAGCATAAAAAAGTATTTACAAAATTATCACTTCTCCCCCAGAGGGTTGAAGTGTTTGAGATATTGCTCGTTGTAAGGAAGTGAGAGAAGACTTCCATCCTGATGTGAGAGAATGTATGTGTTCTCTCTTGTAGATTCATGGATTTGAAAGGGCCCTAACCACAAGGAATCAAATTTACCATTCATTCCTTTAGGTTTATGCCTTTTGTCACACAAAAGGACTTGATCTTCGACTTCAAAATCTCTTTGATGAGCCTTCTTGTCAAAAATACTTTTCACTCACTCTTGATGCTAAGTGATTTTATCAACAACCTCTACCCTTTCTTTTTCAAGCTTCATTAGGTATAGTATCTGCTTCTGAATAGGGTCTTTGAACTCTTCATCTTCCAATGTAGATGTCAACTATAAGGCAGAGAGCTCCAATGTGATGGGAAAAACTGCTTATGTACCATACAAAAGTATGAAAGGCGAGGTGTCAATGGCTCTTTTGGGAGTGATTCTATCAGCCCAAAGAGCGTCATATAACTTTGTGTGCCAAGCCCACTGATTTGACTCAACCAACTTACGCACAATTGTGACAATTTTGTTATTCGGTGATTCGGCCTGTCCATTACCTTGAGGATAATAATCTGATGAATGTGATAGCGTGATGCCGAAATCAAAACAATAATTCAATATCTCCTCTGACAAGAAACACGTTGCATTATCGGCCACAATTTTACGAGATACTCTGAAGCATGAAATAATATTCTCTTTTAGAAAGTTACAAACCACTTCAGAAATAGCTCATTTGGTAGGAACTGCTTCAACCCACTTCATGAAATAATTTGTTGCTATGAGGACATAAATATGCCCCTCACTAGAAATGGGGTTGACAGGACCTACAAAATCTATACCCCATTGCTGAAATGGAGCATTGATGATAACTGGCCTAAGTGGAGTAGCTGCCAACTTGAATTTACCAGCAAATTGCTAACATAGCTGACACATATACACCCATTCATATGTGTCGCGGAACATAGTCGACCAATAAAACTATGCTCACAGGATTTTGAATGTAGTGACCCTTGATGAAAAGTGTCCTCCACATGCTTGACTATGAAAATTATCCAACAATATTTGTTGCTGGTCTCTACCAATGCATAAAAGGAAAGTTCTGTCAAGGCCACGCTTGTACAAAACATTGTTAATAAGCATGAAGTTCTGTGCTTTCAGCTTCAATGTTGTCTTATGTTGTTTGTCCATGTGACGTGGACATTCTCCATATGTTGAATAATACCACAAGGGTGTGTACCATTACTCTGCAGAATCAACAAGTAGGACCAAAGGAAGATCCTCTTCAATTTCTTGCTCAATTTCAATTCCACCATTACTCTGAAGCTTTTGATCTCCATCCTCTGCCAAATATCGACAAAGACCTTGTCTGCGAACAAGCTTGGTTGGCTTGATTTATAGATCATACTCTTGAAATTTTGCTATCTAGTTCCCTCTCTTTGTGCCCATCTCCTATTGAGTTAGCACACTTTTAATTGTTGGATTGGTGACAAACACCATTGTATGTGAATTCAAAAGATAGAACCTAAAATTCTTGACAACTCTAACGACAACATACACATTCTTCTCAATTTGAGAATAGCGCATCTTAGCATCCTTGAAATTGGCACTCATGAAAGTAATTGGAGATTATCCTTCTTCATCGAGCTTCTAAGTCAGTATAGTAGACAGTGTGTTCTCTAATGCATAACAATAGAGGATAAAATCCTTCTGAAAGTCAGGCCAAACCTGTTGGATCTCAGTTGTGTTTATGGTTTGTCCTTGATGACAAAATCTCTTTCAGTTGGTTCTCTTTGGTGATCAGTCTCTATTTGGATCCTTATGATTTATTATGCTTCTTTGATGTCTCTTGGCTATTACAGAAAGATATCTGTTATGATTCAAATTCATGGTGATGAGATTTCTGGTTCATGTTATGAATGTTATTTCTTTGTCTAACAGAGTTTGATAGTTGGTTTCCTTGTCAGGATGGTTCTTTTTGCATATCATAGGTATTGGTTGTTTCTCATTCGGGCTTACACATATCGGCATGAGTATGGCAGGGTCTCCCCGATCCATTTTGAAATGTCTGTGCTGCCTATTGGCAAGACATTTCTGATGTCATGTCGATTGAATTTATCATACTGGCTGCTATCGGCAAGACTTCTCTTTTGTTTCAGCGACAAAAAGTGATCTCTATTGCCATATGTTATTCCGTCGGTATGTGGTCTCAACGAAATTGGTATGTCACACCGATCGGAGATTAAATGGAAACACATTGGCTAGAGCTTAAGGCTTCAGCGAAGGGTCTTAGCGAATGTGCAATGTCACACCGACCGCCGTTGGAAAATTGCATATCGGCAAGAGTTTTGCTTTGATGGAATGTCATAGCGAACACTTTGGTCTTGCCGACTAAGTCTTATGAAGTGCTTTTGGCAAGAGATTGGTATTGTCTCAGCGACTCAGTGAATAAAGTTTATTTTTGGTATGACAAAGTATTCTCCGAGAGGTCTCCCCAAAGGTTGTAGGTTACAGTGACACATAAGAGTTGAAAGGTCTTTTCGGTGAGACTCTTTCATCAAAGAGAGGTCTTGGCGAGGATGGTGTGTCTTGTCGACAAAGTCATATGAATGAATTTCGGTATAACGAAGTTGATCTATATGATGTCTCTCCGATATCAAAAGCTACAACGATAGTAAATGAAACAAAAGGGCATCTCAGTGAGAAGTTTCCTTATGTCTCAGCGAATGCATAATATACTAAGGAAGCCCATCGATGAGACATGATGTATTTGTTATGTCTTCTCCTCGACTCTGATGTGTCACAGTGAAAATGAATTGAACCAAGGGGATGACTAACGATTGAATTAGGGTTGAACATCTGGCGTTAAAGTTGCCTTCAGCATACCGTCACATCGATTGAAAAGAAGGTTACTTAGGGAAAAATTTGTGATTATTCTTTTTGACTGGGTATGAAACCCTAGCCTGGCTGCCATCATGAGAAAGCTTCATAAACTGTTCTTTACTATTGTTGCTGGCTGTAACGACATTGTTAGGATGAAATTCGTTTTTGGTTCAGAAATGAATGGTATGGCTGCTATGTTTGATGCGCCTCTCTGGCTGGAAGCTCGACAGTGGTTGATGGAGCCATGGGAGTTGTAGATTTGTCTGGTATTTTTATTTATGCATTTCATGCTGCATATACTGGTTTATAATCACCATTTTCTTTAATTGCTCTCTGCATCTCTGTTACTAATATGAAAAATGATGCCCTGACTGAGTATTGTCTTTCATACATTAGAGGTTATGATTTTCTGTGGTGGGCAGTTGTGCTTTTTATGCAGTGAAATGATCTCATAAGTTTCAAACTTATTGAGGATGACTCTTAGCTGGGTGAAACGTCTCTTGTTGTGTTTTGCTTGTTCAACTGTTACTCCTGAAGACAGTTACCTATCTGGAAGATCTATATATAGAAGCAGAAAAATCTTTTCTGCTGCTGTTGTTGTAATTCTGAGATTATCATTCCTTGGCTGTATGAAAATGTATGGATAAAACTCTACAATAAAATATGAATAACAAGATGCAGAGATTGTAAATTTCTTCTCTATGTAGTATTTTAGGGATTCAATTATTGAATCTTTAAGGTATTCTGTAGATGAGAAAACAAAGAAATATGTGCTTAACTAAAAATAGAGAAATCCTCTAAGTTATTATTATTGTTCAAAACATAATTTGAGGGGTTGGTACTCCTTGAGATAGATATCTCTAAACGAGGGGTTGGTGCTCCTTGAGTGGGTGCTCAAAAATCAGCCTATAAGGCATTGTGAACAGTTGATTAAAAGATTAAGCCTGAAAGGCATTTAGGGAGTGGTTTTTATACCCTAGGAGGGTTTTCCACTCAGAAAATTTTGTGTCACTTTGTTCTTCTGTGTTCTCACTGCTTTACTGTGTTGTTATTGTTTCAGTGCACTGTTGGGATTATTATTTTTCTCAATTTTGTTTATGAATGATTACATTCAACTCATGAATTCATTAATCAGAATAACATTGAGATCAAATCTAAGCTATGTTTTTGAATTTTAAAAAAATTTCAAATCTATTAAGACACTGATTCACCCCCCCTCTCAGTGTCATTTTAACTCCAACAATTGGTATCAGAGCATAGGGTCCTCTGATAGGTTTTAATCACCTTGGATTGATCTTGGTCTTGGAGTTTTTTTTTAATGGCACATTCTCAAGATAGTGCCTCTGTAACCAGAGCTCTATTATTTGATGGAATAGATTATGTGTTCTGGAAAATCAGAATGGAAGCTTTTCTTATTTCTTTTGATGTTGATGTTTGGAGCATGGTTATAAATGCTTACAATGTACTAGCCTCTATTCCCACTAATCCTACTAAAAAAAAGAGGTATGAAACAAATTCCAAAGCTAAGCATTCCATCTTGTGTGGGTTAACTAAAGATGTGTTCATTAAAGTCATGCATTGCAAATCTGCTCATGAAATCTAGGAAAAACTTGAAACTATATATCAAGGGAATGAGAAAGTTAAACTGTCAAAAATCATTACACTCAAGCATCAGTTTGAGAAGTTGAAAATGAAGGATGATGAAAAAGTGGCTGAATATTTCCTAAGAGTTGATGAAGTTGTCAATGCAATGAAAGGTCTAGGTCAAGATGTTAATGAATTTGATGTAGTCACAAAGGTTGTTAGAACCTTACCATTCAAATTTGAATCTAAGGTTTCATCCCTAGAAGAAAAGAAACACTTTGATAAGCTTACCTTAGACAGCCTGCAAGGAATATTTACTGCCTATGAAATGAGAACTAGCAAAAACAATTCAATAGGAAAAGAAACTGCTTTTAACACTGAAAAGAAAGAAAAAGTCAAAGTCTGTGAATCAGAGTTGTCTGATTCTAAAGAATCCCATTTTGTTAGAAGATTTAAAAAGCGATGAGGAAAATATAAGGGAAAACTTCCCTTTAAATGTTTTAACTGTGGTAAAATAGGTCACTTTGCTGCAAAGTGTCCCTATGATGATCAAATCTGTGACAACGAGACAACTGAAAAACAACCTAAGAAGAAGGCCTTTAAACCTAAACGTAATTTCAACTTCATAAAGAAGAAGAGTTTGTTTAGCAAAGATGAAACTGATTTTAAGTCTGAAGATTCATCAGCAGAAGAAGATGAAACCTTGTTCATGACTGAGATTACTCAACAAGAAGATACAAACACCATTGACATTGAAGAAGGTGAAGTAGATCTTGAAAGTGAGATGAAATGTGCTTTACAAGAGATCAGAAAACTCAAAAAACAAGTTCTTGCTCAAGAACATAAACCAGATCAAGAAATAGTCTCTCTGAAAACTCGGCTTGAAGAAGCTAAAAGAGTTGAAGACTATCTTCAAGAGACTGTAAGCTGCAAAGATCATGAAATTCAAAAATTGGAACAAGAAGTAGTCTGTCTTAGGAAGGAAATTGAAAAATATGAAAGCACTCTAAAACTGAATGAGATGCTCAGCAAGCAGAAGATGTATGTAAAAAGATAAAACTGGTGTTGGTTTTGAAAAGGGTGAATGCTCAATTGACCATGCAAAACAAAACCCCTCTTCTGAAGTCAAAGGTTTAGGTTCAAATCACTTAGAATTTGGTAAGGATCATGTTCAGTCTTTAAGAGGTAATAGATCTTCATACAGTGTCAATCCTTTCTTCTATGGTTATTGTTTTTTCTGCAACAAATTTGGCCATAAGGTGAGCACTTGTAGACTTATGAATCCTAGAATACCCAGGTTTGGTCTTAGGCAACACTATGGTTTTGTTAGACAGATCAGATGTTTTAAATGCAATGCCTTGGGACATTCTGTCAAACAATGCAGAACTGATCTGCAATCGAAACAACAGAAAATTAAAAAGGTTTGGAAACCTAAGGCTGTTAACAACATTGAACAAACTATGTTGGTTCAAACTGCTTTTCATTCCAAGAAAAAGGACTTATGGGTCCTAGACAGTGGATGTTCTAACCATATGATTGGCGACAAGGATAAGTTTATAAATATTGAAGATTATGTAAGTGGTTATGTTAAGTTTGGTGATAACTCTGGTATTCAAATTAAAGGTAGAGGTTCACTTCTTCTGAATGAAGACACTCCTATCTATAATGTGTACTATGTGGAAGGTCTCAAACACAATCTTCTAAGTGTTAGTCAAATCTATGATAGTGGTTATCATGTTCTTTTCACTTCACAGGGATGTGAGATTAAGAACAAGCTTGGAAAGGCTGTTGCAGCTGGAAGGAGGACAAAAGGAAGTGTGTACAATCTTCTTGACTCATCATGCAATGACAATAATCAAGGTATGTGTCTAATGGGCCAAATTGAAGAGAACTGGTTATGGCATAAAATATTAGGACACATAAACTTTGAAAATCTAGTTAGAATTAGTAAAAATCAGAATGTTAGAGGTCTACCAGTTCTTAGCAAGCCAGAAAACTCTGTGTGCAAAGAATGCTTAAATGGTAAACAAACTAAAATCAGCTTCAAAACAAAAGAACATTCTTCTTCAAAACCTTTACAACTTGTGCACATTGATTTATGTGGACCAACCAGAACAAGGTCTATTAATGGTGAAAGGTACTTTATGCTATTTGTGGATGATTATACTAGAATGATATGGGTCACATTTCTTAAGCACAAATCAGAAGCCTTTGGAAGGTTTAAAATTTTCCATAAAATGGTTGAAAAGGAATCTAATCTGAAACTTAAATGTCTGCGGTCTGACAAAGGAGGTGAGTTCACTTCTCAAGAGTTTATTGATTACTGTGAACAACATGGCATTAAAAGACAGTATGCTGCAACAAAAACACCTCAACAAAATGGGGTAGTTGAACGTAAGAATAAAACTATAAAAGAAATGGCTAGAACCATGCTAGATGAAGCTAAGTTGACTGATATGTATTGGAAAGAAGTGTTCATACAACTGTATACATTTTGAATAGAGTGCAGCTTAGGGTGAAATCCAATCACACTCCTTATGAACTTTGGTATGGAAAAACTGCTTTTGTCAAACACTTTAAATTTTTTGGAAGTAAGTGTTTTATCAAGAAAGATGATGATAACCTTGGGAGCTTTCAATCAAAGATTGATGAGGGTATCTTTTTGGGATACTCAACTCACAACAAAGCTTATAAATGCCTTAACAAAAGGCTTAATAAGATTGTTGAAGTTGTTAATGTAAAATTTGATGAAAGACCACATTTGTTTGTTGAATCTTTGCAGGATAATGAGGAAGAAGAACTTGAACTTGAAATAATTTCAAAAGGAGTTGAAATAGTAAAGTCTATTGTTGAATCAGCAAGCCCTAAAAATGAAAAAGCAAGTCCTAAAAAGGTTGCATCAAATGCTCCTTCGAAAACTCTAGCTATATATCACCCCAAAGATCAGATTATTGGGGATAAAAATGCAGGAGTTCAAACTAGAAGAAAGGCTACATAATCTGATGAAAAGGCACAAATTGCTTTTTGTTTAGTTACTCAGTTTGAGCCTAAATTTTTTAATGAAGCTCTCATAGATTCATGTTGGATTAATTCTATGCAGGAAGAAATTGATCAGATTGAGAAAAATCAGACTTGGGAGTTAGTCCCAAGACCAGATGACAAGAATGTCATTGGAGGCAAATGGATATACAGAAACAAGGTTGATGAAAATGGTAATGTTATTCGCAACAAAGCAATATTTGTCTACAAAGGCTATGCTCAACAAGAAGGTATTGATTTTGGTGAAACATTTGCACCTGTTGCTAGACTAGAATCTATCAGAATATTCTTGGCTTATTTTGTTTACAAAAACTTTTCTGTTTATCAAATGGATGTCAAAACTGATTTTTTAAATGGCTATTTAGATGAAGAGGTCTATGTCAAACAACCTAAAGGATTTATTTGCAAAGATAAGCCTGATCATGTTTACAGATTGAAAAAGGCCCTCTATGGCTTAAAACAAGCACCTAGAGCTTGGTACTCTAGGCTGGACAGTCATTTAATTTCTAATGGCTTTGTTAGAGGAGGTGTAGATAGTAATCTTTATGTTAAAACTGAAGGTTCTGATATTTTGGTTGTTGAAATTTACATTGATGATACTATCTTTGGTTGCAATAATGTCACTTTGAGTAAAAAGTTCTCTCAGATAATGGAATCTGAGTTTGAAATGTCAATGTTAGGAGAATTAAATTTCTTTTCGGGTCTTCAAATGTCTCAATGTGAGAATGGAATATTTCTTTCTCAAACCAAGTATGCTAAAGAGATGCTTAAGAAATTTCAGATGGATGAATGCCATCCAGTTAGCACTCCAATGATTACTGGATGCAAACTTACTAAGGTTGATGATTCTCCTGATACAAATCAAACGAAATATAGATCAATGATCGGGGGTCTCTTATATTTAACTGCCTCTAGACCTGACATTATGTAGGCAGTTTGCACTGTTGCACGTTTTCAGGCATCACCTAAAGAATCTCATGTTACTGCTGTTAAACAAATCTTTAGATATATTCAGGGCACTCTTGATTATGGTCTTTGGTATCCTAGGAGCAATGATTTCTCTTTGATTTCTTATACTGATACTGACTGGGCTGGTTGTTTGGATGATAGGTAAAGCACCAGTGGTGCTGCATTCTTTCTTGGTGATCGTTTAGTGGCATGGCATAGCAAGAAACAAGTATCAGTTTCTCTTTCTACTGCTGAAGCAGAATACATTGCTGCCACTTCATGTTGTACTCAAGTTCTTTGGATGAGTCAAACTCTATCTGATATGGGTATTGAAGTTCCTAAACCTGTTTCTATTCTCTGTGATAACACTAGTGTGATAAATATATCAAAAAATCATGTTATGCACTCTCGAACTAAACATATTGCTATCAAGTTTCATTTTCTGTGAGAAAAGGTACTAGCTAATGATGTCTGCTTACAGTTTGTTGGTTCACAAGATCAGGTGGCTAACATTTTCACTAAGCCCTTAGCAAAAGAGTTATTTGAAAGGTTGAGACTTCGATTGGGAGTTATCTCTCAATCGTTACTTCACTAAATCTCCAAGCTACTGCTTAGGGGGAGCATGTTATATTTTTTTTTATTCACTTACAGCTCTCCTACAATCTTGGTTGCTACACTGTTACTCTTTTTGCAGCTGTTTCTAATGTTTTTTTTTGGTTGGCTCAGTTGTGTTTCCTAGCATTGCACATTCTTCTCTTCTATTCTTTGCCTTGAGGCAAAAAGGGGGAGAGTCATTTGTGTTTTTCCATCAAGGACAAAGGGGGAGTTTGTTGGATCTTAGTTGTGTTTATGGTTTGTCCTTGATGACAAAATATCTTTCAGTTGGTTCTCTTTGGTGATCAGTCTTTGTTTGGATCCTTATGATTTATTATGCTTCTTTGATGTCTCTTGGATATTACAGAAAGATATCTGTTATTATTCAAATTCATGGTGATGAGATTTCTGGTTCATGTTATGAATGCTATTTCTTTGTCTGACAGAGTTTGACAGTTGGTTTCCTTGTCAGGATGGTTCTTTTTACATATCACAGGTATTGGTTGTTTCTCATTCGGGCTTACACATATCAGCATGAGTATGGCAGGTTCTCCCTGATCCATTTTGAAATGTCTGTGTTTCCTATCGGCAAGACATTTCTGATGTCATGTAGATTGAATTTATCATACTGGCTATTGTCGGCAAGACTTCTCTTTTGTTTCAACAACAGAAAGTGATCTCTATCGGCATATGTTATTCCATTGGTATGTGGTCTCAGCGAAATTGGTATGTCACACCGATCAGAGATTAAATGGAAACACATCGGCAAGAGCTTAAGGCTTCGGCGAAGGGTCTTAGCGAATGTGCAATGTCACACCGACCGCCATTGGAAAATTGCATATTGGCAAGAGTTTTGCTTCGATGGAATCTCATAGCGAACACTTTGGTCTTGCCGACTAAGTCTTATGAAGTGCTTTCGGCGAGAGATTGGTATTGTTTCAGTGACTCAGTGAATAAAGTTTTTTTTCAGTATGACAAAGTATTCCCCGAGAGGTCTCCCCGAAGGTTGTAGGTTACGGTGACACATAAGAGTTGAAAAGTCTTTTCGGTGAGACTCTTTCATCGAAGAGAGGTCTTGGTGAGGATGGTGTGTCTTGTCGAAAAAGTCATATGAATGACTTTTGGTATAACGAAGTTGATCTATATGATGTCTCTTCGATATCAAAAGCTATAGCGATAGTAAATGAAACAAAAAGGGCATCTCGGTGAGAAGTTTCCTTATGTCTTAGTGAATGCATAATATACTAAGGAATCCCATCGATGAGACATGATGTATTTGTTATGTCTTCTCCCCGACTCTGATGTGTCACAGCGAAAGCAAATTGAACCAAGGGGATGACTAACAATTGAATTAGGGTTGAACGTTTGGCGTTAAAGTTTCCTTCGGCATACTGTCACATCGATTGAAAAGAAGGTTACTTAGGGAAAAATTTGTGATTATTCTTTTTGACTGGGTATGAAACCCTACCTTGGCCGCCATCATGAGAAATCTCCATAAACTATTCTTTACTATTGTTGCTGGCTGTAACGGCATTGTCAGGATGAAATTCATTTTTGGTTCAGAAATGAATGGTATGGCTGCTATGTTTGATGCGCCTCTCTGGCTGGAAGCTCGACAGTGGTTGATGGAGCCATGGGAGTTGCAGATTTGTCTAGTATTTTTATTTATGCATTTCATGCTGCATATACTAGTTTATAATCACCATTTTCTTTAATTTCTCTCTGCATCTCTGTTACTAATATGACAAATGATGCCTTGACTGAGTATTGTCTTTCATACATTAGAGGTTATGATTTTCTGTGGTGGGCAGTTGTGCTTTTTATGCAGTGAAATGATCTCATAAGTTTCAGACTTGTTGAGGATGGCTCTTAGCTGGGTGAAACGACTCTTGTTGTGTTTTGGTTGTTCAGTCGTTACTCCTGAAGACAGTTACCTATCTGGCAGATGTATATATAGAAGCAGAAAACTCTTTTCTACTGTTGTTGTAATTCTGAGATTATCATTCCTTGGCTATATGAAAATTTATGGATAAAACTTTGCAATAAAATCTGAATAACAAGATGTAGAGATTGTAAGTTTCTTCTCTATTTAGTATTTTAGGGATTCAATTATTGAATCTTTAAGGTATTCTGTAGACGAGAAAATAGAGAAATATGTTCTTAACTGAAAATAGAGAAATCCTCTGAGTTATTATTATTGTTCAAAACATAATTTGAGGGGTTGGTACTCCTTGAGATAGATATCTCTAAACGAGGGGTTGGTGCTCCTTGAGTGTGTGCTCAAAAATCAGCCTATAAGGCATTGTGAACAGTTGATTAAAAGATTAAGCCTTGAAGGCATTTAGGGAGTGGTTTTTATACCCCAGGAGGGTTTTCCACTCGGAAAATTTTGTGTCACTTTGTTCTTTTGTGTTCTCACTGCTTTACTATGTTGTTGTTTCAGTACACTATTGGGATTATTATTTTTCTCAATTCTGTTTATGAATGATTACATTCAACTCATGAATGCATTAATCATAATAACATTGAGATCAAATCTAAGCTATGTTTTTGAATTTTTAAAATTTGTCAAATTTGTTAAGACACTGATTCACCCCCCCCTCTTAGTGTCATTTTAACTCCAACAAAACCAACACTGGTGCGTTAGAAATAACTTCTTTGATTTTAATAAAGGCTTGTTTACCTTCTTCTATCCACACAAAAGTGGACATCTTTTTCATCATTGTTGAAATCTCCTTTGTTAGCTCTGAGAAATCTGTTACAAATCTTCAGAGAAAGTTAACTTTTTCTAAAAAATGAGTGCACCTGTGTTTTTCTTGTAGGAAGAGACAAGTTTCTGATTGAATCCACCCGATTCGGATCGTTTCTAGTCTCCTCTTTGGAAATGATGTGGCCAAGTAACTTTCCCTCCATCACTGAAAAGATGGTCTTCTTTGGATTCAATGATATCTTGTGATACCTGCATCTTTCAAAAACTTCCATGAGATGTGAAAAGTGATCATCCTGTTTATCTAAAAAAATGGTTAAGTCATCAAGGTAGATGACTATAATCTTGTCCTTGAGGTCCCCAAATTCCAAGTCCATGGCTCTCTAAAATGTAGCATTAGTGTTGATAAGTCCAAAAGGCATCCTTGCATAAGCAAACATCCTCCACAGTGTAGTGAAAGCTATCTTAATCTGGTCCTCCTCCGTTACTGCAATTTGATTGTAACTGAATAACCATCTAGAAGAGATAGCATCTCTGATCCAGTGACTGTTTGCAAGGTATGCTCCATGATTGGTAATGGGTAATTGTCTTTTAAGGACGACTAATTCAAATTCTTAAAATCTATGAAAATTCAAATTTCACCATTCTTTTTGCACATAGGAACTATGTTAGACACCTAGCTGGAGTGATGAATAGGAAATATTATCTTCAAGTCCACCATCTTTTGAATCTCTACGTAGATAGTACCTTGAATTCATGGATTGTAATGTCTATATTTCTGTTTGAAAGGCTTGACATCAGACTTCAGAGGAATTGTATGTGATAATTCTATGGGTGTGAAGACTTTCAAGTCTTCATAAGACTAGGCAGATACATCCTTGTACTGTTTGAACAAGGCGATAAACTTCTATCTCTTCTGGAGTACAACACTTGCCTAAATTCACAAACCAAGGCTTGTCTTCAGTGCCTATGTTGACTTGATTGTATTTTGAAAAATTATTAACACTTGACCTCTTCTGATCTTGGATATATTGGTCATGCTTGTTAAAAATATCTTCTAAAGATACAAAACCCTTATGAATCTGATTTCCTTTTAGTTGTATGATCCCAGAGTTTGCATCTTCAAAATCTTCTAAAAGTAATTCTTTAGGAGTAGTGCTTCCTTCAAAGAACAACTCTTTGTAATTATCTCCCATGACGAGAAATTCTTCAATATCAACATCGCCATCAAAGACTTGCTAGTTGTCTGAGTTATCTAGTACAACTAGCCTGTAAATCAGCTCAATAGCAAAAGAATTCTAACAAAAGTTAGAATGTGGCATGAAAAGAGCGGCTGAAACTGCAAGGGCATCAACTTTGCTATTTTCTATTCTTGGAATTTATTTGATGTTAAATTCATCGAACTAGTCGATTGCATTCCACACCCTCTACTTGTAGAATTGAAGGTGATTCTTTCTAACATGAAAAAGATCTTTAATCTATTTTACGATCAATTCTGCATCTCCTTCGACTCTAAGTAGTTTGATCCCCATATTCTTCGCATTCTTGAGACCTAATAAAAGTTCCTCATATTCAACAGTGTTATTGGTGCATTCAAATTGCAACCTATATGTGAATGGATATAGATGACCTTCAGGAGAAATAATCACTACTCCCGCTCTTGAGCCTGATGTTGAGCAATTGTCGTCGAACTGCATTGTCCACACTTTTGATTCTTCATTCGACAAACCTGTAGAAAGTGCAAATTTCTGACAATCTTCAGCTATTTCTGACACCATAGCATATGTGCCCAGACTGGTGTCTTGATACAACACTTGAGCCTGTGGGCCCTAGGACTTTACCACCATAAACTTTGACTTCATCTCAGGGTCCAACTTGAATGTGCCCTTTTTTAATGGAATTTTCTCGAACAACTAATCCATTTGAATTTTTCCTCTGAGATCTTTACAAAAAATCCTACTAAGTAGCATCCCGTAGCTGGTAGGAATATCAGCCACCAAGATGGTTATCATGATCTTCTTCTCAGGACATGACGCTAGCCTTACTTTTGCATCTTTAAGTTGACTGACTAACGACACCGGCTTGGATTCAAGCGAGTAACACTTTTCTTGAGTAGGAGTGCACGATAGTCCCAACGGATTCATAATTTTTAGAGGCATAATGTTGTTAGAAGCTCTGCTATCAATTATACAATTGCTCAATTTGAAACCTCCTATATACAAGGATATATAGAATGATTTTGGATTCTCTTCTACAGGCACAAAGGACTATAGTAATGTTGGCTGGGCAGCAGCCTTCTTTTTCACAACCTTCAAGATTCTATCCAGTTGTTCTGGATGATCCTGTAGATACTCTAGTTGAGAGATTTGCACCTTTGTCTTCATCATAGAAGACACAATGTCGAAACTTTTTGAAAATGAATCTAGAGCATTCGAAATTTTTTTTTCTTGTGAAGTCTTAAGATTGGAAGTAGAAGCTACTTCCTTTCCTTTTCCATTTGAATTTCGCTTCTCTTCTTCCTCCTTCTGTGCTTTGAAATGTTGCACAAGTGTGAACACAGGTGAGGCCATATTCTCATGATTAACTACAAGAGAAAATTGGTGGTATCCTTCCTCTTGTTCTTCATTTATGAGTTCTCGATCAAAATACCCCGTTGCGGAGTCGCCATCAAAGTCATCCGTCTGTGATGAGATGATGTTTGAACTTGAAGGTACGAATCTTGAACTAGAATAGTATCAACAAATCCCATGAACTGATTCATTATTTGTTTGTTTGGACATGTAGCGCCAGTGTGTTCAATAGAATCATGGAAAGTGCAAAAGACTCTGGGCTTCTCAGCATCATTGTTTTGCTTTGGTTGTCCTTGCGGAAATTTTTAATTGTAGTTGTTGTATGGTTGGAAGTTGTTTCTTCTTGGTTGGTACTGCTGTTGAGGTTGAAATCACAGTGGTGTGGGCAAGGTTGGTTTCCCTTGAGGGGGTGACTGTATTTTTAGTATAGTCACCTGTTGTGCCCTCAACACAAACGCCCTGTTCAGAACGGGGACCCTCTTTTTCTTTTTCCTTGCCGGGTCATTTTTGTTGCCACCTAATTTTGCGTGCCCCATTTTGGTGTCCTAGGTGGTTAGCATACCTCCAAAGTCTCATCTTAAGTTGACCGTGTTTCGCTCCTTCAATTTTGATTAGGTCCTGGTGCCTTGCGGAGTCTGCCTAGCAGTTTACCTCTACCAGCGGCTTTGCAGCCGGTCGGGCCTATTGCTTCGGGTCTCCGTTCTCAGGTTTCTGCCTTGACTTCGCCATCCCGAACGGCGGAAGGCTTCCACCTTCCTAGCCTCCGGGACCCGACTCTCAATTTTCTGTTCGCTCAAACTTGCAAAATTTTCTTGGCTGCTTTTGCCCCTTCTAGGCTCGAACCACCAGACTTCCTCCCCCGGAACTCCGTGCGAACTTCGCCATTCCCGACGGCAAATCACTGACGGAACTTCACCCTCTAGGCCCCAACTTCCCTTTCATTGTCGATGATTTCTGAATAGAATTTTCCAAATGGTGAACTTGTGGTGGCATTCCGCCCTCCAGGTCCCGAGATCCTCTTGGGCGTCGGTATGCAAAATGAATTCCAAACGGCCGTCATCCCGCATCCTCCCAGAGCCTAGAGCCCAGACCTCCCACTACCGTACACGAATTCAAATTCACCAACCATCTGCTATGTCGTACTTGCATTTAATGAGGCCATTAATGGCGGTGGGAGTATAAATATCTTGAGCAACCTGTCATTCTCACTTGTCAGTGTTGCAGAGAGAGGTCAAAGTGTTGGCCAGAGAGGATCCTTGTCTTCGTCAATCGTCGTCCTCGTACCCATTGCCATCACTTGCCGATCGTGAGTGGATTTCATGCCTTGCCGCATCGGATGTTCAAGGTAGGTTTATCATTTTCCCTCCCGAGCAATTTTTCGTGATTTTAAAACCTAAAGTGATGAACAACCCAAGATAAAATACATTTAAAAGATAAAACATAATGCAACGCAAAAACCCATGATCTGGAACCTTCGAAAAACATCCAAGGCGCCTTCACGATTGATCCAGAACTTGGCCCCCGTGCGGCTATTCTTCACGCAGGGGCATTCACCTTTTCTGGGCCCTGACTCTTCCTTCGCCGGTAGGGACTTAACAAAATAACCATAATTTTCAAATGGCTACACCATCCCTCAGGCCTGGGCCATCGGATCTCCGCCGGCAGTTTTTCGTCTGGCGTCGCAAACTTAAGTTTTGAAAATGACCTCCATTTAGGCCTCTCGGGCCCGTGACCCCAGACTTCCGCGTCTGGGATTCCTCCGAGCTCCCACCATTCTCGACGGTAGAAGGTCACCATCTGCCCGAAACCCATAGCCTGCCTTGTAGTTCACCACTGGGCACTTGCCACAAATCGCCCGCCTGTCATGAACCCGGGTCCTGGTCCGCGGACTTCTGTCAGTGGACTTCCATGGAGTCTTCGCCATTGTGAACGGCGAACCTGCCCCGACCGCCTGAGCGTTTGGGCCTGCTCCACCTTCTGCCATCAAGTTTTGCGCTCAAACTCCCCCTCTGACACCTCGCTAAGTCCCGGTCTGTGGGCTTCCATCCGCGGACTTCCGAGGAGTCTTCGCTGTTCTGAATGGCAAGCGCGTAGCATCCTCCCACTTCCTGGGTCCCAACCTCCCTTTTTTCTGTGATGGTTCCTAACATCAGACTTTGGCGTCCTCGACCACACCGGGCTCTGCCGTCTGGGACTCTATCCCATCTTCGCTGTTCCGAAAGAGAAAATCATGCTCGCCCTTCTGAGCTCCAGGCTCCGCCTGCCTGCTCGCTGTAGAAACTCAAAACGAAAAATCAAAACGCCCAACCTAAGTGTCAGGTCCATTCTGTCAGGCTGCCCTATCTGGACTTCCGTCCGACGATCACCGTCCCGAACGACGAAGGCATGACAGCTTCCCAGCTCCTCAGGCCCAAACACTTTAAAATTACAAAATTTCCTGCTACCCTTGGACCCTCCGGGTCCCGAACCTCGGAGTTCTACCCCCGGAAGTCCGTGTCTGCTCGGCTGTTCCAAACAGCTAACCCCGGACGGATTTCTGGCCTAGTACCTCCAGATGCTCCTAAATCAATCCAAATGACCTCAAATTTGAAATCTGATCTCGACCCATGTGCTCAACTTCGGCCCTCTTCGCTACGAGCCTTTTGAACTATCAAATTCGGTTAGGAGAAATCTCCCGGATCGCTCTACCCCATTTTCCCTTCCAAGAAAACATTCCTGGCAGGGTAGTCCAGCCCTCCGGACCCGGATTGTCTGAAAGTCCTCAATTAAAAGACTAAATAACATCTGGAAGAAAAGGTATGATTTTATGAATGATAAAATATCTAAAGTTAATTTCATCTACGAGATTTTGACTAACATTAAAGCTTTCATGATCAGTTACCCTGACTATGTCTTTGCTCGTAGGATATATGGAATCAGTTGCAGGACCCTCAAGGGCAGTCGTGGAAAAAGACAAAGGAAAGAGATCGGGAAAAACTCCCCATGGAAAAGAGGACAAGGACCAGATGAAGTTCCAATTCCAGGGTGAACCTCTACGATCAAAAATCACCACGGACTGGAAAGAAATAACAGACACCAATATCGGCCAAGTTGATATTGATGAGTTTACACTAAGGGTCAGAATCAACCTGACAACCAAGAATGCAAGATTGATTAGACAAAGCGGAATCGCAAAAGCTACGGGATTTCCCCCATCTCTCATTGCCCCTGAGCTAGTCATGGCTTGTCGGCAGGCATATCAACCAGATACAAGGACAATTGTTGACATGGATGGTAATATTCTAGTAGATATGCCAACTGAAAGCATCACAAAGACCTTCCATATTCCCACTTTTCAAGAAATGGAAACGCCTACCATAGAAGAATGCCAGGCGGCATGGGATGATAACTCGACGGGCTGCAAAAAGTTAATAAATCAGCATTGGCTTAAAGAAAAATGGGGCAGCGCTGCGAAGGTTCGTCATGAACTCTTTCGCATCAATTTTCATGAAGATTACCATGACTTAGTCACTATGCTAATTAGGGTGATGGGTCTTCCTACTGCTGCCTTCTTTCAGAAGTGGATGGTGTACTTCACTGAACAGATCCTCCACGAGAATGAGGATGTCACCACAAAGTCCTCATTCTACTGGGGAGGTATAATAAGTGACTGCTTCCATGAGTAGTTCGTCAATGTGAAGAAGAGTTCTAAGTTTTACATGACCTCATATCTCGTCTACTCCTTGGCAAACCAGAGACAGTACATCGGGTTGTTTGTGGCACCTGATGAAGAGCAGGGTCAAAGATTGAAGGTTTATGACAAGTACCTCCAGCTCCAGTACTGAAATTTCAAAAAGGAGTATTGCAAAGTTAATGACGCCTTCATTGGTCACGTCATTCGACAGCTTGGAGGGGATTTTGAGAGAAGAGTCTCTCATAGTGTGCAGGCGTTTTTGAAGCAATACGCCTTCTTGTTCCTTCAATATCCAAAGTTCACATACATTCGCGCCCAGGGCTTCACAGAAAGGCCGAATAGGCTTCCCCGATACCCCAATGACCGGATCGTCCTATTGGAACTTTCCTGGCATCTCCAACACATACAATCAGTCTTTAGTGGCAAGCACTTGGCTGGAATATCCTATCCCTTGACCCTTGGTCAGGGCATGTACAAATTGCAAACTTCCCAGTGCGCTGAGAATTCAAAAAATGAGCTAGTGGAGTACCGCTTCCAATTGCACACTCCTTGCACACAGATGGACCCGTATGGGCATGTAAGGAAAGCACTAGAGCTAGAATACGCCAATTTGCACAATGTTGAGGATTTCTGGGCTAATTTTCAGGATGACAAGGAAGTGCGTGCAAGACATTATATGCGAATGACTATGTGCTTCATAAGAAGGGTGCAACCATTTCCCATACCCGATCAGGTTGAGGAGGACGAAAGCACCATAATGGACCCTAGATACCCCGCAGTTGCCAACTTGCCGATACCAACAATAGACTAGGATGAACAAGAGGTCGATGACCTCGATATTATAACCAAGCCAATCTTGGCCCGTACCAGGGAATGGGTTGATGGCAAGTAGCCCGGCTGAAACAACAAGTGGTGATCTTGATGTATGAAGGGATCAAAAGTGAGCCAAGTGCCATGGAGGAGGCTACTGCCACAAATTTGATGGGTGGGACATCTAAGTCCCCTCCGATCACCAGATCTAGGAAGAGGAAGGAAACAGAGATGGAGCAGTCTCCAGATCCCAAGGTTTACATAAGGAAGGACACAGGAGGCTCACTTTCCAAAAAGCTCAAGCAAATAGGGGGCACCACGGAGCAACCCATAATCCAGGAGGAGGAAGCAAAAGGTGCAGACCAATTAAAACTGCTTTTGGCTCTCCCTGTGTTGACTGCCCCATCATCTACCTCCCTAGCCATGGTTGCCACATCCCCACTGGCGGTGGACATCTCTGTCCATCTTTCCCCTTCACCTTCGACTGATCCAGTAATAGTAATTGATTCTTCCTCTATCGTAACTAATCCTCCTTCCTCCATTGCAATGTCACTTACCACATCGCTCCCATTAGCTACTATAGCGGCACTAATACCTATTTTTTCCCTGCCTGAGGCCTTCTCAAAGCATATGCAGAGCCTCCCCTTCGAGCTCTCCCAGATCCTTATGGACCCCACTCTTCAATCAGCCCTAGTGCAGGTCCTTGCTACCGCTAAACCTTCGCAGCCTCCGGCAAGACCACCGGCTTTGGAGGCCACCATGTTGATTTTCGAGGAATGGGAGTGGCGAGAGCAAGAAGCCTCGAAGTCATTTGAGGAGGAAGCTAACAAGTATCACGAGCACCCAAAGTATGAACACCGCATAATCGACATGGTGGCCTACAAGGAAGAAGGAACAGGCTCTTCCGAGAGTGGGGATGAGGAGGAAGATGCTGGTGGTAGGGTCATCGTACAGGCCTTCGATGATGATCTTGAGGAAGAAATGGCCTGGCAGCCGAAAGGCACTGAAGAAGTAGAAATGTCACCTCTTAGAGAAGAAGGAAAACAACAAGAGGACAATCCAGGAGAAGGAAAACTTGAGGATGAGGCTCAAGCTGTTAAGAGCCTCAAAATTGAGCAGCCCAAGGAGCACGTACACGAGGTTGAGCAAACTGAGGAAAAGAAGGGGAAGGAAATGGAAAAGGAAGAAAGTCCCCAACAACAATTATCTACCAAGCCCCCTATTAAGCGCCTTATGTTCATCCAGGACTCCAATGAAGAAGAAGGAGATACTGCTAAAGCGGAAGAAAGGGCCCCAGGAGATAAGAAAATGGAAGTCTTAGCCAAGGAGGGAAAAGGTGATCGTGAATCACCTAAAGAAAAGGCTGCTATGCCTGAATGGCTGGAAAAATAGCTTGAAAAGAGAACTCCCACACCAAAAGACCTGAGAGCGAGGTTGGAAGCTATCTTAGCCTGAGCGAAAATCACAACTAGAAAAGAGAAGAAGCCTAAGATCAGATCCAAGGTAACAATGGATGCTTCTGGGTCTCGAGCCATGTAAATAGCAATGCCTATGGTAGGCCAAAATGGTTTAATCTACAACATCTCCACCCTTGATTTGGGAACTGCTACCAGAGAGCAGAAGGTGGGGCATCTTGAGGAATCAGTGGCTATGGTGGTGCACCTAATAAAGCATGACAAAGTTTCAAAGGATGAGCTCAAAGCACAGGTGGCTGCCTTGACGGATTACATCCAACAGTGGTCCTCAATTCATGACCTGCCCACCACATCCACGGCTCCACCCCAATTGCTGTCCAAAGAAAAAATTGAAAAGTTGGAGAGAAGAAAGAACTTGGACAAGACTATAGAGAGCTGGTTCCGACAGGTCTTGTACGTCGGGAACATGGGAATTAGCCAGGTTGTTCGAATAGCCAACAAGTTCTTAGATTTGTAGCAATCTTTGGAGAGCATGAGGAAGCTCTGCACCGACTTCCCTGCAACATATGACTCTACCTTTCCAAAGATCGAAGCCATCCTCCAGTTGCCAAAGGTTGCATGGGAAAAGGAGCTTGCATTCAAAAGGGACGATCACTAGCTGATGGATGTGTGGAGGCGGGATTTTGACAACAGGAAAGAAAGACTGGAACATATAATGAGTAAGGTGGATCCAGACATTGAATGGGTTAAGGAAATTAGGGTGGAATGCACTCGTTATATCAAGCTGATGACGGAGTATGACATGCCTGCGGTACAGATGGATCCAGAAAAGGTAAAACCTTACTTTCAGAAGAAGATGGAGGATGAGATGTCTGACGAAATAACAGTGGAGTTCATGATTTTTGCTGCCTGTGCCTTCGATCAATCAGAGCTGTTCAGAGATCAGGGCATGAAATACAATGAAGAATGGAAGAAGCTAGAAGATAATGCCAAGGAATGGAGCTACCAAATGTTGTGGTACGAGATCATTGAGGTAGACAAACTCCAGCCAGTCATTCTCAAATTCATGGAATATAAAGCTTCAAAGATGCAAGAGGACAGTCATGTTATTAACGAAGAGCTCCCCAAGGAGTAGCTACAGTAAAACAACAATTAGCAAAAGACAAAATAGGGAAGGAGACAAAATGTAATTTTAAATTGTAATATATTGGGGGTTGGCGAAACCCTATTTTGTAATGAATCTTAGCCAAACAATGAGAATTAATCTTGGCCATTCATTTAACTTTTTGGGCACTATAAATAGGGGTCTCCTCTCATTTGCAAAGGGGGTTGAGTTGTTGTAAAGACATGCTGCAAAAATTTATAATGAAAATACATTGACTTGGTGCATTTTCTGAGTTTTTTTCGCATGTTACTTGATTCAACTTCCATTGTTAGATGTTTTACTTATATTTATATTGTTGTTCTAGTTAGCTGTATTCTTGCTTTGATAGATTTTAGAAATGTTGTTCTATGGTTATAAAAATTCCTGCTGTGTCGATGCCTTCTTAGTCCATACTTTTTGTTGTTTACTGCTGGTAGATAGCTGTGTAAAGTTAGTTTGGGCTTAAATTCAAAGCTGCTCCACACTTTTATCTTTGTTCATGCATGTGTGGGGTGAATGAAAGGTGAAATACTTGCAGACCTTAGAAAATAGTACAAGTTTCATGAGACTGTGAGAATTCTGGTTAAGTGAAATATTGTTTTCAGAAAGATGTCCATTGCAGGAACTCCATGATTACTGTTCATAGTTAGTTGCAGATCTAGGAACCTTCCATCTTCCCCCCTCTTTTTCCCTTTTTTTTTAGAAATAATCTGTACCAAGGTTCATTGCACATTGTAAAGTCAAATTTGAAGAAACATCAAAGTTTTGGATTGTTGTTTGAACCTACAGCAAGGTGAAACTCGACCTCCATCTCAGAAACTTTGTATTTGAAGATCCACCTCGTATCCAGCTACGTAAGTCCGCCCTGTGATTACCAACAAAATCACATCAAAATCAACTGAGGAATTCCATGCAAGTCATGAACTGACACCTGAGAGACCTTGGGGATATTTTCAACAACTCGTCATGGGAGATTTCTTTTCAAGAGAGGTAGTGCATTCGTGTACTGCCTGTGTTGAGAAAGTGTGCAAAAACACCCATCAACAGAACTGGCGCTAGAAGGAGGGCCTTGTGAAGCTGGATTGAATTGGATAATTCTCCCTGGAAAGATTTCAAAGGGTTCTACGGTCAACACCAAATAAGGGAGAACTCCAAGAGTTGCAACCTCCTACAAAGGAAAAATGAACCAAGGGAAGTAGCGCTACTTCTTCCTCTTCTTCCATTCCACCCACTCCATTCCACCTTCACCCTCATTTAGCTTGCATTCGTCTTCCACCCGACCATCTGAAACTGCATTTTCACCTCCCACCTCCAGTAGCCAGGGAATTGCTTTTCTCTCGGCCCTTCCAGCCCAAGGTACAGTCCAAACAACCACAGCTCAGGTGCAGTCCCAGACTGCTGCTCTATTGTAGGTACAATCCCAGATTGTTGTCCCTCAACAACGGGTATCACCTCTGCCTCCCACCATGGCTTAGTTGGCACATAACCCTTTGTTGATACACTTCACCGCTTATCATTATATGCCCAAGAATCTGGAAGGCTTTTGTTCAAAGTTCAATCCTCGTGACTCACAAAGAATAGCTGAAGAACATATTAAAATATTCGAGACAACAATTACCGAAATGCAAGTTGATCATGAGGATGTTGCATGTCACCTTTTTCCACATTCATTGGGCGAAGAAGCTTTCTATTGGTACATCAATCTGCCGAGGGGATCCATCACCTCATGGAACTTAATGAAGGATGCTTTCCTGCAAAAATATAAGATCCCAATCAGCCCCTTGGAGTTATATAGGTAGTTTATGTCTGCCAGGAGAGACGTCAATGAACCCATTGGATCCTTTAATGACCGTTTTCATCGTGCCTTCACAAGGCTCCAGGACCCCTACCTCCATGATGATGTCGCGGCCCTCCCAGTCTATTATGCGGCATTAGACAACCTCACATCGACCCTGGTGAAAAGGATGCATCCGCCACCTGCCTCATTAGTGATGGCCTATACAGAGGCTGTTATTTCCAGTGCAGATTTGGAGTAGAATATCTCTGGTCTGCTACCATTGTTGGGACCGGTGGCTCACCCGATGTAGGTTCAAGGGCTGAATTAGGCATTCGCCAATCAGACACCCCTTATAAACCAAGTGCCTCAGCTTCCCATCATTCCACACCTGGGACAACTGATAAATTACGTACCTCTCATGCCTTACTATTTGTAGCCTCAACAACAACAAAGTTATCCTCAGGCTGCCTAGCAATAGCAAATGTATTCTCAATAGCCCCAGGCGCCATTGTACCTACCGGGGCCAGAATTTCCTTCGGCATGTCAGAATCAGCCGATAGCTCCATCTATCTTTCTCCAAAATACGACGCCGCAGCCGAGCAACACTACTGAGAAAGAGAAATTAGAAGAACTAACCGAGATGATAAAGAAAATGTCCACAGAAATGCACTTAAAAAATTAGAATAATTAGCTACAGGCATCCCAGCGTAACCTCCAAGCCAATCTTAATCGGGATAACCAAGACAATAGGGATAGTAGGGACAACTAAGAAGCAAGCACCTCCTCCGGACAAAATTATGATAGGGGACAAAATCTGAATCAAAATTCTGAAAGGAGACCATCTCAGAGGCAGAATCGCACGTGGAATATGAAGCCCAATAATGGAGGCATCCCTACCCCTCTTGATTAGCTGAACAAGAATGAGAGAACAGCCAGTGGGGTGTACTTCACCGAGGCAGCCTTGTCCAGATGGTGCCGAATTCATAAAACTAGTAGACATTTTGAATTGGATTGCCCTGAATTTTAGACCGCTGCAAAAATTTTCCAAATTGAGGTCCAAAATGCTGCTGATAGTACCAGTTGTAGAAACATTGTTCCATCCGAGCCTTATGACTCCTCCTGTCTCGTGGTCAACCAAGCACCGTTTCCATGAGGTGACTGTAATGAACCCGAAGTCGAGCCTATTCCCGTTAGGAGTGAAGAAGTGTAAGAGGTAAGTAACGAACAAACTTTGGCTCAGCTTTTTAATTCTATAGATAATGGTCCAATAGATGAAGAAGAACCATACGTAGGTGAGGTCCACATGTTCCATCAAAGATCCACTCCCTACTTCCTTAGAAATAGGCAGGCTGGTAGACCCTTTACAACCTCCACTCCTCCAAATAATTTTACCACCCCGGCTGACCCCAATACCAGTAATAATCCTGGGCTTCCCCATATACCCACCCAATATCTCAACAAGGATGAGTCTCAAAATCAGGCACAAAATCAGCCTCAAGGCCAACCCCAAAATCAGTCTAGTCAAAGAAAGGTGCAACCCCCTAGCTTTGCAATAGGTCAAGCCTGTGGTTCAGAAATTGAGCAAATGGGTGAATACGTGGCAGAAGAGTTCAAAAGGGTAAAAATCAGTTTGTCTACCTTTGAGCTACTCAAGGTCCCTGCCGTGAGGCATGCCTTCTTTAGGGTCCTCAATGGGACCCCATCCTCCAGTACAATGCAAGAAACATCAGCTAAGAGAGTTACCTTTGAAGAGCCTAGGCAAGAACCTGTGATATAGGATAATACCAGGAAAAGGAAGGACGTTCCCATAAATCAATCTACAGGTAAGCAACCAGAAAAGGAAGCAGATCAGAACATTAGGCAGGGTTCTAAAGATCATCCATCTAGGAAAACTAGGGATAAAGTCGGTGATAAGAACAAGGGTCAAGTCGCTCACATAGATACATCTAAGGGCCTCTTCTTGGGAAAACTTGAAACCCCTCCCTTCCTCATTACCATCCAGATATTCAGGAAGAACTTACATAATTGCCTACTCGATTTAGGAGCGTCTATCAATGTCATGCCCTTGGCCGTATGTAAGGCTCTTGGAATTACTCCCACACCTTCAAGAAGGAAAGTGACCCAGCTGGACAAAACAGAGATCAACATTGTGGGGGAAATGAATCGGATCCCGATGCAAATTGTTGTAGACTCGAGGATACAACAAGTCATTAATATTCAAGTGGCTGACATTCCTGATGGATATGGGATCATCCTAGGGAGAGAATTCACCAAAACATTGAATGGATATGCTACCACAGACCATTCTCACATGTGGCTGCCATAGAAAGGGCTGCCAAATCAAATCCATGTAGATCGTGAGCCTTGTATTAAGTATATGATCACAAAGTACAACAACCTAAATGAGGTGTTGTTTGTTGAGACAGAATTGGGAAATTATTCTCCCTTGGCCTGCCAAGATGAATTTGAACCTCAGGAAGAGTATGCCACGGAAGTGCTCTTAGTGCAGTGCAGCCCTCTAACTGGCTTTACTCAGTTACCTCCGAGTACAGAAATGTTGGTAGAATCTAGCGATAAAGCTGGTGAAGGCAACAACTGGGAACTACTCGGTGGTTTCTAGGAATTCGTAGAAAAGTGCGCTAGGGACCAACTCAGCTTGGGTTCCTGAATGAACTTCCAGGATCTCTTATTGCCAAATTGGTGCAGGATTCACAATGCAGCCCACTCTGAATTTGATTGTTGCTTATGTCAAATAGTAGTAGAACATGTTAAAAAATCAGCTGTCCCTTAGATGAGAACGCCAAAAGAGGTGCCAGAAAAACCACCCATTGTTCAACACACTGAGCTAAAAGATACCCCTAGGATTACAGAGGAAACCACCTAGCCAAAAGGAAGTAAGAGCTTAGTTGGGCCCGAATTCAAGGAATTTTCCAAATTTTGGACGCTTCGGTTTGATGGATCCAAGTCAAAACAAGGAGCTGGTGTTGGGTTCAAACTCATCAGCCCAATGGGTAAGACCTTTATTGCCGCGCATAGACTACAGTTTTATTGCACCAATAACGTAGTAGAATATGAGGCGTTAGTCCATGGCCTTCTCATGGCCTTGAAGAAAAATGTCAAAATGTTGCAAGTTTTTGGGGATTCTAAACTCATAGTTAAACAAGTTAAGAAATTTTACTCCTGCCATGATAGAAGGCTTGCAAAATATAGGCATAGGGTTTGGGATCTCTTAGAGGGTTTAGATGCATTCAATATACAATTGATTCATCGTACTCAGAATCGTACAACTGATGCCTTGGCTCAAGTAGCCAGCATTTTGCAACCCCTCTTTTTGTCTGAGCTTAAGAAATTCACAGTTGAGTTGACATCTACGCCATCTGTCCCGGATAATGTTACTCACTTTCAGGTCTTCAATGATGACAAACATATCCTGGAATTCATCATGAGTTCTGATGTCTTCGCAGCCCAAATAATTGATGAAGCAGATCCGCAAGAGGCCGAGTTGGATATAGAGGGGGTCATTAACCTAAAAACCAACTTGATTCCCAAGGGCATGGTTTAGCTAGAACGTATATTTGATTTGGATCAGATCAAATATCAGAATCAACAAATGAAGAAAGAAACCATAAGCAACCAGTGCAATGCTCACAACCTCGGGATAGCCGAGGAGGTCTAGAATATTTTTATTGGCAAAGTATGCACGCTCGAGGAAAAGAGGGGAATCATTGAGGCTTTGTGGAAGTACCATGACATGGTGGCATGGAGCTATGAATATTTAAAGACTTACGATACCTCCATCATCACGCACACCATCCCTCTCAAGATAGAAGTGAGGCCTTTTTGCCAACAGCAGCGTCCTATTAATGCCTTGTTGGAACCCATCATTTACAAAGAAGTGTAGAAGTTACTTTCGGCAAGAATTATTTTCCCAGTCAGGCATTCTACATGGGTGGCCAACTTGGTCCCGATCAGAAAAAAGAATGGGGAGATCATATTGTGTGTAGACTTCCGTAATTTGAATCAAGCTTCAGAGAAGGACAACTATCCAGTGCCTTCATTGGATGAGGTGTTGCAGATCGTCAACGGCTCCCAAATGATGTCTTTCCTCAATGGGTACTCCGGGTACAACCGGGTAATGGTACAATATGAAGACCGTCATAAAACAACATTCACCACTAAGTGGGGGACGTTCACTTACAGGAGAATGCCTTTTGGGCTCATCAACGCTGGCGCCACCTTCCAACGCGCCATGGATATCGCCTTCAAAGATCTGATTGGCAAGTGCATAATCATCTACATGGATGATTTAACTGTGTTTTCTAAAAGATAGAGTGATCATGTTTCTGACCTATGCAAGGTGTTTCAGAGGTGCAGGGAGTTTGGAGTTTCCCTTAACCCCAAGAAGTGTATTTTCGACGTGACTGAAGGTAGATTGCTTGGACACATCATTTCTAAACAGGGAATCTCCATACACCCTGAATGTATCCAGTCCTTGCTGAAAATCCCACCCCTAGGTAGCAAGAAAGAATTAAAATCCTTCTTCAGAAAGATCAACTTTGTTAGGAAATTTATCATGGGTTTCGCAGAGATCGTTAAGCCCCTCAATTCTATGTTAAAACAAGATGCCAAAGTTGAATGGACTCCCGAAGCTAAATAAGCCTTCAAAGAAATCAAACAGGCCATTATCGGGGCGCCTGTGTTAGTCTGGATTATCTGAAGCCATTCTATATCTACTCATTCGCTTCAGAACATTCTTGTGCTAGCATTTTGACTCAGAAAAATGGAGGAAATGAGCACCTAATCACCTTCATGAGTGCTCCCCTGAAGGATGTTGAATTACAATACCACAATGTAGAAAATAAGGCATATGCCCTCATTAGAGGGGTGAAGAAATTTTGGCATTATATCCTGTGCAATAAAGTGTTTTCCATTGTCTCTGACCCAGTAGTGAAAACGTTGCTTATGCAAAATGAACTTGGCGAACGAAGAGCTAAATGGGTCACTGTGCTCCAAGAGTATGATATGGAAATCCAACCGATGAAGCTGGTAAGAGGACAGGCGCTTACCTGCACAATTGCTAAAGTGGCAGCAGAGGCTGGACCCGAAATCACTGTGCAGCAGTACTAACTTGAGGATGTTTCCCTGGAAGAATGGTACGAAAATGTCATTTATTATTTGCTAAACCACAAGTGTTCGCCTCACCTACAGGGAGTCCAAAAGTGTGTTCTCAGGCTAAAGAGTAGTGGTTACATGTTACAAGGGTCCATTTTAGACAAGAAGAATCATGAAGGCATCTACTTAAGGTGCCTTGGCAGGGAAGAAGCAGACCGAGTCTTAAAAGAGTTTCATGACAAATTTGGTACTGGCCATGGATTCGGTCCTTCCACTGCACATCAAATATTGAGAGTGGGATATTATTGGCCAACTTTTTTCAAATATGCTCATTGTCATGTTCACTCATGTCACACATGTCAGACAATGGCCACCAAGGAGAAGAATATTGCGGTCCCACTGCAGCCTGTACTGGAGGTAAGGCCGTTTCACAATGGGGCCTTGATTTCATCGGTCTGGTAAGTACTCCATTATGTGGCAAGACTGGTCTACCTGCTGCAAGATCTGCTTTTTCTTCTTCTTTATCTAGAGTGGTAGCCATGTTTCTCCACTGAGTGGTAGATGTATAATTTTCAAAGATAAAGTGTGTAAGCTACTAATGATGTTTGACTGCTCTGCTTCAATGAAAACTAGATTCAGCTATATAATAGGAAAAATTAGTCCTTGTTGATGTACTAGAGTAGTAGGATGCCAAATAGTCATAATCGTACAAAGTCTGAGCTTCATAAATTTCTTGAGCCTCGAGCCCCATAGTGGGTGCCAGAAAACTATTGGTGTAACAACTAACACCTCTAGAGTGCAAGTTGGTATGGACAACTATGCACACTACGTGATGAATTCACTTCAAATTAGGAGGGGAAGCTCCCTCGTTGTGCAGAAAAATGCTTGAAAAAAGTAAACTAAACTAATTCCTATCTTTTTGTCTCAGTTGAAAGAGGCACAAGGTTTTCGAGAAACTTCAAACATTGTAGCCAAGGATTTTTTGGTTTCATAGATCTTAACTACAGCTCAAAACTAACTAGCTTATACTATCCAATCTCCTCAAGAAATCAGAGCATGAGGAAATAGAGTGGGAATGATTTATACGATAACCTCTAAGACAGGATTTCCAAGGAGGTGACAACACCTATCCAAGGCGTAGTTTGAAAGAAAGGTTATTGGCAATGACATCAAACAATGAACTCTACTTCTGAATTCCCAAGGAGTTGACGACAACTATTTGAGGTGTATACATGAAACAAAGTTCACTAACACAATAACAACAAATGATAAGCCTTAATTCTAAATTCCCAAGGAGGTGACGACACCTATCCAAGGTGTAGATATGAAACAAAAATTATAAACACAAGAACATAAATCAATGATCATCCAACCAAAGTGAACAGATACAAAATAGCAATATCATAGGAAAATATGGCTCAGCATATATTACTATCACGTGTAAAAGTTAATTACAAATGAGATGAAAGGTCTTATTTATAGACATTGAAAGGTGTAGGGAACCCTAAAATCACCTTGAGTCAACTAAAGTCTTGCAATGCATGTAAGATTTTATTACTAAACCCTAATAAAGGAAACTATATAGTTAACTGGAAAGCTACCATCAGTTAACTAAAACATCTAATATAAATGGACAATGTGCAAGCATGCACGCCCTTATTGAAAGCAAGTTAACTGGAACACTACCGTCACTTAACGAAAACCCCAGATGAAACTGCAAGTCCTGCAAAATATCTCTGAGGATAAGATAGACATGTGTGGACCGAGCAAAGAGAATTGAAGATGAAAGTTGAGTTCTAATTGCATGCTCCTAATTCTATTCTTGAAAATGAATGCAAGTTCTAACTGTCTGATCACTGGCCGCTATCTCAAAAAACTAACTCCTCCATGAGGTTGTTGACTGTGTCACTATCTAGGGCACTGATAATCTGCTGAAGTATACTATGTCTGTGTAGCATGTCCTCACCACCTGTGATCTGGCACTGAAGTTCACCTCTGCTCCTAATTGCCTCATCGAACAACACTAACATGATTGTAAGTTGATTATCTTACAACCAATTATCTCCCCATTGAAAATACCATGAATGAGTGCCTGGAGCTCTGACTGAACATCAAAAAGCTCAACATATGCACTACCCTCAAGCTGATACTGACACGGTATGCGATACATGAAAGTTCTCACATACTAGAGTGCACTAGTGACGTGCTCTCTGCTCTCAACCAAATTTGATGCCATTGTCTCCTTTATCTTCACCTTGAAGATCAACTGTGTCCTCCAAGTGTAGATAGCCTCTTTGTCTTCTGCATTTGTGACTGATTCATATGCCATCCTCAGGTGAATAATCATGATCTCATCTTTGGTTCTATCCATTGCCAAGTCTCGCTCCTCATCCTGGAGACGTAGACGAAGTTTGCATGCATTTTACTGCAACTGATATAACTCTACAAGCACAAAGCGGCCTTTGGTGATGAACTCCTCCTCCCAATCCTCCAAACACTTGTCGTATGCAACCAGGTGATTACGCTGACCCTATTTTGCTGGTGGCTCTAGCATTGGTGGGAGTGAAGCGGTGACGTTTTCTGTTCTATGTGCAAGGCTAGAAATGTATTGACGAAGCTGGTGGATTTCAGCCTTGAGGGCTGCCTTGTCTTCTTCATCTTTCATTATTCTATCCCTTGTGCTATCTGTTGCAACTTGTAGGAGATCAAACTCTGTCTGATGTGTACTTCTACCAAGGTTGACTATGATCACTTTGAAGTCTTGAACTTCAATCTCATTTAGACTCTTATCCTCTAGAGACACAACAGTCTCAATGACAATCTCCTTGTCAGCATTACTCTCTATATGGACCTATTTCTTGATCCTCTTGTTTGGTGCATCTTGGTAGACATGATCAAAATCTGAATGATCAAGTACATAAAATGGCTGCCTTCTCTTTCTACCTAGTTGATTCTCAAGCCAAGACGAGTCTCGACTAATCCCACTGGAAAGGTTTGTGCTAGTCATGAGAGGTACCGATGAGTGTGAATGCGTAGAGGCATTACTACGAGGTGGTGAGTTTAGGTCCAATTCAATGTGAATTTGAACCGGAGGCTACCTTGGTGTCGGTGATGGCATGCGAGGTTGAACCTCGGGCTCTGGAAAACTGTAAACTGGCTCTTTGACTGGCTCCATGTGCATCTCAATAGAAATTTCCTTCCCTTTTGAACTGTCAAGGACTTTATTCTTCTTAGGAGGGTTACTCCTCTTCTTTTTTTTAAGTCTAGATGAGGATGGTAGTGAATTTTAGGCATGACTACCCTCCTATCCTTCTTGCTTTGGTGGTAGAGTATACTGTTCTGAATAACTCTACTCAAACTCTCCTTCATTGATGAGTATTATTTAGCAAACCAATCAATAGTCGGTAGTGGTTGTGTATCAACCTGCTCTCTGAAAAATTAAGTGTATCTCCCTCATCATCTAACAAACATCCCACATCTTTTTCCAAGAAGACAAAAATCTGCAAGAGACAGAACCTACTGTAGCTGTGTCTGTGCAGCTCAAAGTCATCCTCATAGTTCACCCAATAATCCTCCATTTTAGGCTTATGGTAAGGGTGACCACCAAGGTGTGTTGTATAATGACCCCAGGGGTCATATGTGCGTGTATCAACCAGGTACTTCAGTTTGTATTTCTCCAACTCCTGTCCATCAACTTTAGCATCAACTACTATCCTGCACCAATAGATTTTGAATTGCATTGGAAAGTTGGCAGCCGGTTGACGCTTGTGGCAAAAACGTAGATGAACATTGTATAATTGCCTTAGGAACTCCATGAAGACTATCCTATCTGAAGGATAGCGTGGAAGCATGGCTTGATTTCCTGTGTATCTGTAGACACAAATGTAGGTGTATGTAGGGAATTGAATAAACCAATCCGTCCAATCAAACATTGTTGCTCTAGCAACTGCCGAGATACAAACATGCAACTCCTGGTCTAGGTTCCTCACTGTGTATGTCAAGAAAGCCTCATCCACATGCTTAAAATGTCATTTAGCCTTTGTGAACTCAAGCTGGTCATAGTAATGGTAGACTTTCTATACACTAAGTATTCCCACTATGTTCAATCCTCTAAACTAACCCTAATAAGTGATCAAGTATACGAGATAAGAACACATATGAAAATGGTGAGCAACTAGAAAACCAGTGATTTTCTCATGGAGAACGTTGTTGATGAAGGATGCCTAGTCATAATTCCTTCTCTCGGAGATGATCTGACCAATGATATAATACATCCAGGGCTAGTTAATCTATTTGCATATGCATGACCTGAGACACGATTGAGAAGTGTGATCAAAATCGCATACTCATCTTTGTATTCACCATGACCCACATTGCTCAACAACTTGTTCTTCTTGTGTTTTAACCATATTTCTACCATCTTACTTTGACACTTGTCCATATCAACATTGAATGCTCTCTCACACTGGTCCATGGCAATGACTAGACTATTCAGATGTTGAGGAATACCAAAACATTTCTTGATATCTAGGGGTTTGAGACTGCATATCACCCGTCCATCTACTGATTGTATTTCGTGAGTAGTATAATTGTAATGCTTGACACAAGACATTACAAACTCTATGCAATGAACTGAGACATGGATAAAAGTGGCCTCTAGCAACCCGGATTCCCGAATGTTTTGAAGTATTGAATCTTTTATCTTGATTGGATCCAAGATTGCTTCTTGAAGCACCTTATGTAGATTCGTGTCAACTGTTCCAATGAAGTCATGAGTCAAGACTGACTTAGTCTTGAATTCAAGCTGTGTGTATTACATTCTAAAAAACTCGCTTGTTGATTGTGAACACGACTATATTTTGACAACTTTTCTGGAAAGCTAAAAATAGCTTGCTTAGGCTAAAAATAGCTCATCGGAGGGCAATTTTCACGAAAAATTATGAGATATGGGTTTTTTCCAAAAAATGTTTCTAAGACAACCCAGAATGTTAGATTTGCAAAAATTGGACTTATACTCCACCATGCAAAGGAGTTTCAGTTAAGAAAATCAAAGCCTCGAGAACTGATGCTCTGAAACAAATTTTCCATAAAAAATTCTAGCACATGGGTTTTGTTGAGGAAGCTATTCTGAATCGACCCAGATGATTTTTTTTGTGAAAATTCGCCAATTTCTTTGAACATACGAAATAAAATAAGACTAGAAATGGAAGAATTTGAGACAGAAGATGGAGATTTTGATGTTTTTTCTTCTGCAAAAATCGCCACTTTGTCTTGAATTTTGTTGTTGAATCTAGACTTGTACCTACAAAAGAATGTTTTTGATGTCTTCGCAACTGACTATTGAAGAAAATTCTCCCAACTCAAGAAGAAATTGTGTCTGTTCAAGTTGGATGAATTAAATGAGATGCCAAACTTGAATAAATAGAGAAAATTCACACCATAATGGCGCCACTGCAAGAATAGAACCCTGATAACAAAAGAAGTGTTCTGATTGGACCCCTCCCATTTGACTGGCACTGACTCAGAGTCTTGAAAATTAAATAATATTAAAATTCTCATTTCACCCTTACATGCAAATTTGTAATTTAAAATAAAAAAAGGGCGCCAATATTGAAATATTGAAAAAAAATGCCCATTTAATGCTTGCATGCAAAAAGTTGAAATTTAATATTATTTTAATAAGTTAACTAAAATCTCAGCATCTGGATGCACTCAAAAAAATTCACTGATTTTGAAAAGTCCAAATTTGATTCTCCAGGCATCCATCTGCAAAAGTTTATCAGATTTTTCGCTAACTTCCTATTTTATAGCTCATTGAAAAGTTACAGTTGCCTTTATTGAGCTTTGATTTCTAAGTGCCTGAGTGATGTTGTGACTAAGCTGAGATATCCACTGCGAAGCTTGTAGAGCAAAGATGAAATGTTTGTCGGGAGCTGCAACTGTAAAAAACAATGTTTGATACCTAAAAAAATTAGGTGCCTTTGATTAAATTTATGCAAGGTCTCCAGATAGTCATTTCTCTGTTTTTCCATCTCATGCTTCGAACTATCATTGCTGGTGAACGATGAATCCTGCTAACTGGATGATAGGTTCATTGTGTGACTGGAAGAATTCCACAACCAACAACTATATGTAAGGAACCTGAAAGCTACATTGGGAACCCCAAAAGCAAGGGTGCCCCTAGCCTGTGAAGGCACAATCACTAATTTGACAAAAGTGTAACTTTCATCCGGACGCCATACTTTGACCTCTGACACCGGAAGCTGGAGTGCTCTGATTCGTGCATCGAAAATCTCTCTGCGTAGGTAGATCAACTTGGAAGAGATGTTCTTGGAGGTGACAAAGTGAGAAAATTGCTTCTAAGACCTCAAAAAGAAGGGCGCCTTTTCCAAGGGAGTGTATTTCCCATACTTAGCCATTTTCCTGGCTGTCTGATTTCTTCAACACTCTACACTAACCCTTCATGTACAGATATTTGACAAATCCTGAGGGCTGATGGTTGGACCCATTGGATAGTTTGGAGAATTCCGAACAAGTCTCGTGAAGACTATGACTGCAAAAGACCCCATCTGGCAGGCCTAAAGGCTAGGAACCCCTAGCCTATAGAGGTACAAGTGTGTATTTCTACATTTTTCCACCCTTTGTTTTACATGCTCGGTAGAACCTCTGTCATGATCACTCAGTATGTCATATCATCTTACAAACTGGTGCGTTGCAGAGTTGAACTAAATTAGAAAAGATCCCCTGGAAACAAATTTTGCAGATTCATCCATCTAAGGGGTCAAATTCAAGGGCTCCCCTGGGCTACAGGGGCACATAAACTGTAAATTTGACAACCTCTATGACATGCATTCTCCTTGTACCTTCAGCTTCTAACTTCAATTGTTGGAGTTTTGCAACTTAGATGACTTCGCTTGATATCTCATCAGAAGGTTGGTCAAATTCTAAAGAGATTGAATGTATTTGTAAGCGAAAGCAACTAAAACTGAGCCTTCAAAAAGAAGGGTGCCCCTGGTCTACATCAGCGCAGTTATACTTTCTGCAAAATGTCAGCATCAGTTTCTTCCTTCGTAAACACTATTCTGGCCACTAAATTGAACTTGTAGGAGTATAATTCCATCGTGAAATACTTCTCCATCATAATATACCCTACTTTGAGTCCCAGGTTCAGGTTCTGACCTCCAGGTATTGACCAATTGTTGCTGACGATTAACATGACACTGACCAAATTCCATACTTGTCTTGCCCAAAAAAAATATTTTGACATTATCTTAACAAGGTTTAGACTCTTTTAAGCAAAATTCCTTAATGAAGCAAAAAATTTGGGTTGGGTACGACAACCTTCACAATTTTCATGCAAGACTTCACTATCCAAAGATAACATTGGTCCCAATCTTAAACTAAATCCCAAATCCAAATCTAATTTTACCACCCAATCCCAACATCCCTCATACAAATTAAAACCTAAAACTATTAATTATAAAATCCTACTTATCAAATTTTCAATTCAAATCCCACTCCTAATCTCCACCATTTGAATCCATCCTACTTCATCTTAAATTGAATCATAAATCTTTTTTTTTTGCATCCTTGCATCCACTCTTTACCACAAGAGTTATGATGGAACTCTATCAATATGTTTATAATTGAACAAGACCAACCTAACTATCAAAAAACATCGTCACAATTGTGAATTGTACACTAGTGCAAAGATCCTCACAAAGAAACTCTAATAAGCATGTACTATTGCTATGTCATTACCAATGCATCTTGTAGACACTTAAAAATGTCTAGATGGATCACATTGGCTAACTAAAATCATTTCATCCTAAAACCCATCCTCTTTTCACTTAATTGATTAAATTAGCCTAGATATTTAATTAATTGCCTCATTTTCATCTATTAATCTAATTGACCTAGTTAAGTTAATTCATCCCCTTTCATGCTAACATTTCATCCTATTAAATTGAATAAATCAAATTATTTAATTTAATCCCTAAAGTCCTCTTATTTAATTAAATAACCCTAAGTTATTTAATTAAATATCATATCACTTACCCTTTCCATTAAATAAATAAACAATTTAATGAATATCCTAATTCCCCTAATTTACACAATTGAAAATTTATTTAATTATCAAATTACTAAAAATCTAATTCCCCCCACTTGCAAGGGAATATTCCTCATTTGTACACTCCTCCAAAAGGAATATTCCCATGGATTATTCCTTCCCCTTTTGTACATTAAAACTTTATTTTAATTTGCTAAATATCTATTTCCCTCACCCATGAGAATATCCCAAAGAATATTTTGTTTCTTCACTCATTTGAAAAAGGGGATTATTCTTTTTCTACCAAACTTACTTGACTTCTTATGCAAGTTAACTTGTGACCTCTTGTGCAAGTTAAAAGTGTGTTTGTTTGAAAAAAGAAGAACCCTTGATTAAATATCATCATTGATTCTCATCCGTTGATGAGAATCCATGATCCATGCCTCCATATTCTTCCATCCTTGACCATTGATTAACCTTTTTTAATCTCAACCCTCCATTTCTCATTTGCTTTCCTATAAATAGGTCACTATTTGGAGACAATTGGATCCCTTTTTGAGAGAAAACTCATGTTGTTGAAATCACTCACACTCACACTCATATTTAGCATGTATTTAGTATCATTTTAACTTAATTACTTGCATTAATTAGCTTAAGATTCCATTAATGGCTTCCATGGTAACATAGATGCATTCATGTAGCTTGTTTATTAATTAGGGTTTGAATCTTTTAGCTTAAAATCCATTTAGATTAGCTTTGCATTCACATATCTTTATCATCTTAGCATAAAATCATGTTAAAATAGCTAGCATCAGGATCATTTAGCTTTAAATCATGTTTCAACACACATCTCACAATGGTTCCATCAATTTTCTTCAATAAAACTAATTGAAACAAGCTTATTGTCCCAGGGATTGAGAAAGGGTCACCGTTCCACATTAACACGACACCACTCCCCCAATAGGATAAGTTTCAATGGATTAGAGTAGGTGTTTTGAACCATTCATAGTTTAACATGTTAGTTTTAATGGATGCTTAGCTTAGTTTTCATTTGAATCATATTTATTGGATTGACATTTAGTGGTATGAATATACTTTGTATCCTCATGGATCAAGTGTACTCGGTGCATACTAATCGGTCGGTCATATTTTAGCACTATAAGGAGGGCTTAACTGATCACATTTAACAAATTTTTCTCTCAAAATCCATTTTCTGATTTTTTGTAGATACAACGATGTTCCAGGGAGTTTCAGTGAGACTTTTGTAAGGCGTCACCATATAGCGACACTATTTCCATCTGATACAATGACGCCTAATTAAAATACTAGCATTGATTAAAATAAACTATGACACTAATACTTTTTAGAGGCATCGATAATTTACAAACAATGACGTTCCCAAATGGTAATTCTATCATCGTGGCTGTCCTTCTGCAGAGTGATCCTCATTTGATTTATGGTGACACTATTGTGAATAGCAACGCTCTTCCTCTGGTAAGCAAAAAATAGTGTGATTTTTAGTATGTGCTCTAATTTTTTTACTTCATCGTATCACTAACATGTCTCAAACTTTTTTCTGGTTTTTAGGTTCACTGGGTTTCAAGGGTTGGATGATAAAATTCGAAGTGAAGAAACATTCTTGTCTTTAAATCTTATAATTGTAACAAGTGTTTCGACACTTTTGGGGAGATTATAACCCATTTATCACGCTTTTCATTTTATGCTTTAGGACCACACTAACTTTAAATTGGGTTTTAAAATGAATGCTTAAATCGGTTAATATTGAACCCTCACATCATTCTACTTTGGGTTTAAAATTGAACAATACAACTTAACACTTCATTTGGTGCTCAAAATAAACTTACCTTTGCTTTGAGGGTTAAAATTAACAAGTGTTTGCTATGTCTTGTGATTTACATTTTCGTCATTGAATGCATATGCTTTTCACTCATGCCATTTGACAATCTTGGGAATCAAAAGAATTCCTTTGATATTTTGTATACTCACCCACATATTTTGATTTGGATTAAAAAATGAACCCCATGCTAGTGTAAGGAAAAGGCGTGAATTCTCTCTCCTTGTGTCATCCAACTTGGGAGATCAAACAACATACTTCCTTGCTTTTGTATACCTTTAGAGGGCTTGCCTCCAAGCTTCAAAAGGAGGGAACGACCCTAGTGGTAACAGCTAAATCCAAGCTCTTTTGAACCGCTATATAAAAAATTTGTTTGTGATGAAAGTCAACAACAGGTGCAGATGTGTCATACCAACAAGTGGTATCCTTATGACATTAAAATATCCTTACTACATTGAAATAATCTTGAGCTAATCTTGTCGTGTGTATGGCCAATGAAAGTCCTTAAAGTTTAGTTGCTCGCTAGTGCAAGAACGGTCGTTCTAAAGCTTTTACTATTCATTGTTGACTCCTCTTCAGATCTTCAAGATTTGAGATTTGGTGGTCTAGAAGTGTGTGTCCCAGTGTCACTAAATCTCTAAACCAAGTGGGGATTCAACAAGTCCTAGGATGGTAAATGCAGTTGAAAACCTCAAAAAGTCAAAATTTCAAACAAATACCCTTTGGATATATGAACTTAGAGACTTCTAAATACACATCTCAATCCATAAAAGGAACTATGACCATTTGGAGACATAGACATTACACCAAGGAAAACATTTAAGAGAAATTGAAAATCCCCACAAGCATCGTGTCACCCAGGGTAATCCTTCTGTTGTCAAAATCAATCTAGGAGTTCTCAAAATCATTGAGTCCTTACTTGATCACTTTAGAGGTATATCCTCTTTGTAGAAAACATCCAATCTAGGTCCATAAACTTTAATCATCATTCACCAACACCAAACTTCATAAACATTTGGACCGAATCCTAACTTAGTCCCCCATGAATTTGGATCATCTTTGCTCCAAAATCTAGAAAGGTGAGGACCATTTACAAATCTCCCCATATCATTCACCTCATCATCACCATTGCCAAAATCCCACTAAATCAACTAGAGTGTTCAAGGTGATCCAAAATTTATAAAGACAAGATCACAACACAAGAGAAACATGGAGTACACATCTACCAAGGCCAACCCTCAAATCATCTAACAAGTCCAACACAAACAATCTAGCTTACAAAAAAAATCAAACAAGATCATCAAACAGAAATCCCTACTTCGACACAAGGAAAACTACTTACATTCCATGCCAAGTCAACCCTTAACATCAAACACAACCCTTGGTCTCACTGTGTAATAAACCAACTACACAACATTCAAGCAAGCATTAAAACTGACCACAACAACCTTGACACATCGCCAATGTTACACAAAGTAACAAGTGCCTCAAATCAATATGAAAGGGCCTTAACATCCCAAGACAAGTACCCAAGCTCTCAAGTCAATCAATCCAATCAAACCCAAGTAAGTCCCCATCAACTAAGGAAATAGCATCCCAACAAACAAAGCACAAGGGAATCCTTTCAATCACTCAAGCAATGCCCTTAGTTTAGCAAGCAAATAGGCAAACTAGCAAGCCAAGCACCCCAACCTCTAGCAGATGTTCAACCACATTGACAACAACAACAAGAACAATCTTAGCAGCACAACAACAACAAGCAACCTTAGTAGCACAACAACAACAACATCAAGCAACCTTATTAGTGAAACAAGCAGCCCTAGTAGCTCAACAACAACAACAAGCTTAACAACATCAACAAGCTTGACAATATGCCCAACAACAACAATTTCTCACACAACAACAACAATATGATTTATACTATAACCCTAAAAAAAACATCGTCAACCTGAACACGTTAGGAACATATACGCCTACATCATCATCGCCATATCCTACATGTAATGTCCCCTCCTTAGTCAACATCAGGTGACTAGGGGTTAGCTCATCACTTCACCCTTGTGAGCTAGCAGTTATGTTTAGAGGGTCCATCTAGATTGTTTCCCTAGTATTTGGGACATTACACATGGCAGTGATTTCTGTGGGTTCAAGTCCTAGCATTTATTTTTGTTCACTAGCTCAATTGGACACTTACTATTTATAGTAAGTGATATTTATGGTCATATTATTTTTAGCAGGGCACCTAGACTCCTGACTTTGGCAGTGACATGAGTGGCACGATTAATCATGGTATATATTATAAGTTTTTAATAAAGGGAAGAGGTATGAATGACATTTTAATAATAATGAGTTATATTATAAAGTTATTTATTAACTTTATAAAAAGGGGGCCACTTAAAGTACATGAAGCAATTACCCTTCTTTAAGTGATTATAATATTATTTAATTGAATCCAAAGTCTAACTTCAACATGAAAGTGGAGTTATAACATTTTAAATGATTAAAAAGTAAAAAGGGAGAAAATTGCACTTTTAGTGGAGATATATAAACTCCACTTGCAAAATCAACTTCTTAGTGTGAAGAATTGATTTTGCATTTGGCTGAGAAACAACACCTGAAGCTAGGGTTTCAAATTGTGGACACCATTGGAGAACGAAGAAATCTTAGTGGAGAGCTGATTTGAGGTGGTGAAATATCCACCGAATTTTGGCATCATAAGAGAGGCTACATTCAGGAGTCTCCTTTGAGCTGATTTGGTGAACATTTCATATGATTTTCAAAGGTTTTCATCTCATATTTCCAGTCCAATCTTCTACTGCAAATAGTAATCATCTTTCATCTTGTGTAGGCCACAAAAGACAAATCTATCAAGAGCATCTAATGTTGATAGGCCATACGACCTGGGGAAGAAGATGTCTTTCATTGGAGACAATTCACCCTTCATTTAAAGTTGTTTCATCTTGCTTTAGGGACGGCTGAGTTGGTGTTTCTTTGTGCAAGCATAAGATAATGGGAAAAGGGCTTATACAGATGCAACAACAATCAGATCATAGTAATCAAGGGCGTACCTCCAATTTTCTTCATAATTTTTGTATATATTGCTTGCATGTCAAAAATTAATATTCTTATGAAATTAAAAGGTTATTAGAGCTGAATGGAGAAATAAAAGATTGTTATTTTGCATCTGCATGTTAATCTATATTATCTGTTCAAGTTTTGTTATATCAACATTTTTACTTTTCAAGCATTGCATCACAAAACACAAAAAAATAAAAAAACATTAGATCAGAAATTTACATCAGCAAAGTGAGATAAATCAGAGGGTTAAGACAACCGAGCTTACTACACTACACCACCATACACACCATACAACACCCCACCATATCAGAATCCCACGTACACTTCATCCACCATCCCATCATATGCAACATATGTTCCTCCACCAATCCCACAAGACGATATGGAATCACAACTTAAGGTGTTAACACGAGAAACGCAGGATATCCAAATGGGTAAAATGAAGAAGCCCCATACACAAAAAAACCTGTGTCCATATCCATTCGATCAGAACATCACAATGGTATCATTTCCTCCCAGTTTTGAAATCCCCAAATTCAAAAAATACAAAGGGATAGGAAGTCATGTGGATCATATCAAAGAGTTTAACGTCATGTGTATGGAGGTCACCTCTCATCAGTCCTATTTGATGTGCCTCTTCTCGCGAAGTTTAAAAATTCCTACCATGGACTGGTTTCACAGTTACCTCTAGGCATCAAAACCTTCCAAGAAATCATTGATAGATTCATAGATCACTTCTCCTTCAATCTTGACATGGATGTGAGCTTAGAAGAGTTATACACACTCAAGCAGAATAAAGGAGAATCTATCGCTAACTTCTTACAAAGATGGAGGCAAAAAGATAGTAAGAGCAAGTGGACCATTCTTGACGAACAAAAAGTAGGGATTATCATAGCAAATGTTGATCCAGATCTATCTTTCCACTTGAAAATGCAGTGTATTACCACTTACGACGAGCTTGTCCCTAGGGCCCTTAACATCGAGAGAGCCCTAATCTCACAAGGGAACACACAAGTGTATAAAGACAACCGCCCATCCACTAGTTTTAACGAAAAGCCCCACTATTGGGCCAAGAACAAAAATGTTACTAGTGATGGTGTTGTTGATGCAAAGGTGGTCTTAACTGCTCCTAAGCAAGAAAACACCCAAACCATAAACACACAACATGCACCCCAAAGAACAAACAATGCTCCTAAATGAAAATTCACTCCTTATGGGAACCTATGGAGGATGTGCTGAAGCAGTTAATACAGTCTAACCTTATCACACTCCCCGATTTTTCAAACTATCAAGAGGCACAAGTCAAACATCGTAGCTATAGAGACAATCATTTTTTTGAATTTCATTGATACAAAGGTCTTAACACACAAAAAAAAATTAGACTCAAACATCTAATAGAATATCTTATTAAACGAGGAGACATTGATGTCGATAAAAAATATAGGAATGAAAATTTGAAAATTTACACAAACCCTATGCCTGATTATACAAAAGAAAAAGAATCAAGAAAGGCATCAACCTCAAAAAATGTAAACCATACATGTGATGCCATGGTGGGACATATTTATTTATCACAATGTTGTACCCAAACCAATTTTTTTGCTTCATTAAGGCATTTTCCTTAAAAGAGTCTAAACCTTGCTAAAATGATGTCAAAACACAGTTTTTCGGCAAATCAAGTATGTAGTTTTAGTTAGTGTGATGTCGAGAAGAAACTGGTGAAATTTGGAAAAAAATGAAAATTAGGGTTTTTAACTCCTGTTTTAGGTCCTGAAACCCTAAAAATAGAAACTTGTCAGAATTGACTGAAATTAATTTTGATTGGCTTATTTCACATTGCGATCATAGTGGTGATCAGTTTAAGTTAAAATTCAATTTAAGGTTGATGGGTAGATTTCACTTTTTCAGGAGAAAAGTTAAGATCTTTGAGTTTGTCAATGGCAGTTGGCCAGTACTAGATGTCAAAATCTAAGCCTAGAACTCAAAGTAGAACATTCTATGATGAAAGATGCTAAAAAAGATGCTTCACGACGAAGGGGATTTTCAAAAGGCAAAAAGTGCAAAAAATATTCTAAGTCTAGAAACGCTTCACTTTGTAATGTGGGAGACGTTTGCGTAATCAATGTGCAAATCAACTTTACAATGTTCGTACATGTGAAAGTGGTGAAATATAGTCATATACACACGTCAACAATAGTAATGCTTCTACGTGGTCAACCCAACAACCCACAGTGGTGTTTGCAGTGCACAAAATGGAGAAAATAATCAACCTTAGAGAAAATTTGCGCCCTTGTAGCCCAGGGGTGCCCTTCATTTTGGAGGCTCAGATACAGAGCTTTTTGGTTGCAGATACATTTAATCTCTTCGGAATTCAGTTACCTTTCCAACAAGATATCAAGTGAGATCATCCAAGTTGCAAAACTCTGGAAATCGAGGCGAAAGGTGAAGGTACGAGGAGGTTGCTCATCACAAAGGCTGTCAAAATTACAAAATATGTGCCTTTGTAGCCTAGGGGTGCCCTTGAATTTGACCCCTCAAAAGGATGAATCTACAAAATATGTTTTCAGTGGATCTTTTCTAGTTCAATTCAGCTTCGTAACGCACCAGTTCATGAGATGATCTGACATACTGAGTGATTGTGACAAAGGTTCTACTGAGTAAAATAGAGGGTGGAAAAATGTAGAAATACACACCTATACCTCTATAGGCTAGGGGTGCCTAGCCTTTAGGCCTACCAAATGGGGTCTTTTGTAGTCACAGTCTTCACGAGACTTGTGCAAAATTCTCCCAATTATCTAGCAAGTCCAGCCATGAGCGTTCAGGATTTGTCAAATGCTCGTACATGAAGGGTCAGTGGAGATCGCTGAAGAAATCAAACAACCAGAAAAATGGCTGTGTGGGAATTGCACTCCCTTGAAAAAGGCGCCTTTCTTTTTGAGGTCTTAGAAGTAGTTTTCTCACTTTGTCGCCTCCAAGAAAATCTCTTCCCAATGCTTTTATCTACACAAAGAGATTGAAAGTGCGCAAATCGGAGCACTCCAGCTCTCGGTGTCAGGGGTCAAAATATGGTGTTTAGATGAAAGTTGCACTTTTATCAAAATGGTAATTGTGCTATTGCAGGCTAGAGGCGCCCTTGCTTTTGGGGTTCCTAATGCAACTTTCATATGCCTTACATATAGTCGTTGGATGTGGAATTCTTCCAGTCACGCAATGAACCTATCATCTAGTCAGCAGGGTTCATCATTCACTGGTAATGGCAGTTCAAAGTGTCAGATGGCAAAACAGAGAAATGGCTAAGTATGAAGACCTTGCATCAATTTAATCAAAGGCGCCTACTTTTTTGAGGTGTCAAACATTGATTTTAGCAATTGCATCTCCCAGCAGACATTTCATCCTTGTTCTCCAGGCTTCATGATGGATATCTCGGCTAATCACAGCCTCACTCAGTCACCCAGAAATCAGAGCTAAATAGGGGCAACTGTAACTTTTAGTGAGCTATAAAATAGGAAGTTAGCAAAAAATCTCATAACTTTTGCAAATGGACATCTGGAGAGTCAAATTTGGACTTTTCGGAATTAGTGAATTTTTCAAAGTGCATCCGGATGCAGAGATTTCAGTTAACTTATTAAAATAATATTAAATTTCAAATTTTTGCATGCAAGCATTAAATGGGCGATTTTCTTCACTATTGGCACCCTTTTTTATATTAAATTACAAATTTTCATGTAAAGGAGAGCTAAATATTTTAATATTTTTTATTCTTTCAGGACTCCAAGTCAGTGATAGTTGAACAAAGAGGGGTCCAATTAGAAGGTTTCTTTTGAAATCAAGGTTTTATTCTTGCAGTGGCACCTTTAAGCAATGAATTTCTCTATTTATTCAACATGGCATCCATTCTTCTCTCACACAGTTGAAAATCAAAGCGAGTTTTCTTCATTGAGCAAGTGAATTCTTCAGCAGTCAACATTCTAAGGCACTACAAAGATTGTTTTCAAATTTCCTTGCAGGTACAAGTCCAAATTAATCAACAAACTTCAAGACAAGATAGAAATTTTAGCAAAAGTAGAGCATTAAAACTTCTATCTTCTATCTTAAAATTCTTCTATTCCTATCTTAGGTTTTCTTCGCTTGTCCAAGATTCGACGACTTTTGACAAATCTGATCATCTGGGTTGGTTGTGCACAACTTCCTCTACAAAACTCATGTGTTAGAATTTGCTCCAGAGCTTCAATTCTTAAGGATTTGATTTTCTCGACTGAAATTCCTTTGCATGGTGGAGTAAAAGTTGATATTTTTTGAATTTGATGTTGTCGGTTGTCTTAGAATCATCTTCTGGAAAAAACCCATATTTCATATTTTCTCAAAAAAATTGCCCCTCGCAACCCCTATTGCGCCCAGTTACTTTTTTCAAAAAAGCTTTGCATGTCAAGCTAAACGGTGTTTTTTCGCAATTCTGACATCACTACTATATTTGACTCCACTTTCCGTCAAAATTTTGTTGAACTGTCGACAAACTATGGTCGGAATTCTGACAAATCACTTGAAAAAAATTTGTCACTGAATTTTCGTCAATATTCAGACAAGCTTTAAAACGTTGAAATCACGACTGAACTTCGTCAGTTGCTGCCATAAAAAAGGGACCTAGTGTTCATCGGAATATCAATGAAAAGTGCATTGATCTAGCGATGAACAATAGCCATAACACAGGTGGCATGCCTCTGCCAAATTGTCAGAACAACATGAGAAGGTTGTTGGAATTGCGACCAAGTTTCATGGAAATTCCAACAAACATTCGTTGTTTGTTCAACGGTCTTGCCATTGGGGGGACTGACTTGTGGTCTCATCGACAGAGCATGAGGAAGTATATCGGTGAGACTTATACCATTGGGGTAAGTTTTGAATGTTTAGCCGACCCACTATGTCTCGCCAATATATTCCCAGTGCTCTTGTCAGTGAAAGAAATGATGGTCTCGCTAATGAAACTTCATCGGTGAGACTTAAACGTTTGGGCCAGCATATATTTTTCATGCTAAGATGACTTGTATTGCCGATAGATTCTCTTCATCGATGAGACCATAAGCCAATTCCTTGATATTCTGACAAACATGCATCGTTTGTTCGACGATCTCACCATCGAAATGAGATCAAAATTGCATTGGAGCTATAGCAACCTCATCGGACCTTTTTTCTTCGTTGGACTGGTTTGTCAAAATTTTGACAAAACATTGCAATTTTTTTTTTTTTAAGATTTATCGGGAGGACTGACTTGTGGTCTCATCGACAGAGCACAAGGAAGTATATCGGTGAGACTTATACCATCGGGGTAAGTTCTGAATGTTTACCTAACTCGCTATGTCTCGCCGATATATTCCCAATGCTCCTGTTAGTGAAAGAAATGATGGTCTCGCCAATGAAACTTCATCGGTGAGACTTAAACGTTTGGGCCAACATATATTTTTCATGCCGAGATGACTTGTCTTGTCGCTAAATTCTCTTCATTGATAAGACCATAAGGAAATCTCCCTGATATGTCTTCTTTAGTAATCCTGATCGCTACAAGAGTTTTGATGTCTCATCGATGTGCTAAAAAGTGCTTGTAACCCATAATAGGTCGGGAAGACCCATACTAGCTCATGTCAATGTGATTTTTTTGCCACAATATCTTTGATCAGAAGGATTTTCAGGAGTAGAACAAGGTGACCATGGGTAATTATATTTTGTAGGGACAATTACATCCTTTTTTGACTCAAAATGTAGTTATTATTGAGAAATTTACATGAGTAAATCATTATAAAATTTAGACTAAAGCATTATATTCTGTAGGGACAATTCACATAAACTACTCAGAATTGGGGAAATGCAGAATCAATGATACCTCAATTGTTGAACTAATCATTTGAATGATACGATAAAAAACACTTGCTCTTTCAACTTCAAATGAACGCCATTGGAGAAGTGACTTATAGATGATACATGCAGCTATAGGTATTCCATTACTAAAGCCAACATCTTTTGTGATACACTTGATCAATGCATCTTGATTTTCCTGAAAACAAAATAACAAAAAAAATGTAGTGTAAGGGAATAAAAAAATTGCCTGAGCTTTATAATATAATGTGCCTAAGCAAAAAAGTGAATATAACTAGAAATACAAATAGAAGAGATAGATACTCCTCCAAAAAGTCAGAATCATATACTTGTTGCCTGTCAGTGAGAGTCTTTTGTGGCCTATGCTCTCCATCAGTGAGCTCTTTCAAGGCAGACACTTGGAGTCTGTGAATTCTGCTAGACACATCTATTGGTTAAAATATTATTGAAAAATAATATTACTTATTTAAAATTGGGAGGAGTAACTTTTAACGGTCTTGTTTATATTGGACACTTGTGGTCTCATCGACAGAGCATGAGGAAGTATATCGGTGAGACTTATACCATTGGGGTAAGTTTTGAATGTTTAGCCGACCCACTATGTCTCGCCAATATATTCCCAGTGCTCTTGTCAGTGAAAGAAATGATGGTCTCGCTAATGAAACTTCATCGGTGAGACTTAAACGTTTGGGCCAGCATATATTTTTCATGCTAAGATGACTTGTATTGCCGATAGATTCTCTTCATCGATGAGACCATAAGCCAATTCCTTGATATTCTGACAAACATGCATCGTTTGTTCGACGATCTCACCATCGAAATGAGATCAAAATTGCATTGGAGCTATAGCAACCTCATCGGACCTTTTTTCTTCGTTGGACTGGTTTGTCAAAATTTTGACAAAACATTGCAATTTTTTTTTTTTTAAGATTTATCGGGAGGACTGACTTGTGGTCTCATCGACAGAGCACAAGGAAGTATATCGGTGAGACTTATACCATCGGGGTAAGTTCTGAATGTTTACCTAACTCGCTATGTCTCGCCGATATATTCCCAATGCTCCTGTTAGTGAAAGAAATGATGGTCTCGCCAATGAAACTTCATCGGTGAGACTTAAACGTTTGGGCCAACATATATTTTTCATGCCGAGATGACTTGTCTTGTCGCTAAATTCTCTTCATTGATAAGACCATAAGGAAATCTCCCTGATATGTCTTCTTTAGTAATCCTGATCGCTACAAGAGTTTTGATGTCTCATCGATGTGCTAAAAAGTGCTTGTAACCCATAATAGGTCGGGAAGACCCATACTAGCTCATGTCAATGTGATTTTTTTGCCACAATATCTTTGATCAGAAGGATTTTCAGGAGTAGAACAAGGTGACCATGGGTAATTATATTTTGTAGGGACAATTACATCCTTTTTTGACTCAAAATGTAGTTATTATTGAGAAATTTACATGAGTAAATCATTATAAAATTTAGACTAAAGCATTATATTCTGTAGGGACAATTCACATAAACTACTCAGAATTGGGGAAATGCAGAATCAATGATACCTCAATTGTTGAACTAATCATTTGAATGATACGATAAAAAACACTTGCTCTTTCAACTTCAAATGAACGCCATTGGAGAAGTGACTTATAGATGATACATGCAGCTATAGGTATTCCATTACTAAAGCCAACATCTTTTGTGATACACTTGATCAATGCATCTTGATTTTCCTGAAAACAAAATAACAAAAAAAATGTAGTGTAAGGGAATAAAAAAATTGCCTGAGCTTTATAATATAATGTGCCTAAGCAAAAAAGTGATATAACTAGAAATACAAATAGAAGAGATAGATACTCCTCCAAAAAGTCAGAATCATATACTTGTTGCCTGTCAGTGAGAGTCTTTTGTGGCCTATGCTCTCCATCAGTGAGCTCTTTCAAGGCAGACATTGGAGTCTGTGAATTCTGCTAGACACATCTATTGGTTAAAATATTATTGAAAAATAATATTACTTATTTAAAATTGGGAGGAGATAACTAAAATTATACATAAAAAGATATAATTTGTTTATATTGGACAACCATGAGTGTATGATCATGATGGAATTTACCATTTTAAGGCACAAAAATTGACAATACATAATGACAAGTGGAAACTTATCCTCCTTGAGTTAACATCACAAGCCAAACTAGCTTTGGTCTCTACTAAACAATGTTGCAAGATCATTTCCCACACATAGAAATTTGTGATTCTGACAGTCCACAAATGCACCTACACAAGCAAGTACACACAATAATAGTGCTCACAAATATACCAACCCCATTGCATCAAGAAAGGTTCAAAAAGATATTGCAGCAATACGAAGACATCTTTCTATCCCTCTCAGTCCTCTCTCAATCTCTTTCTATCCATATATTTCTCTACCTCTATCACGATCTCCTAAATATATATATTTGTATCATAGAGCAGTGAGGTTGGTATGAATTAATATTTTGTGTTCCACTTTGCTATAGCAGTACCTATAGGTGCTTAGGGTCATGGTGTGTTTTTTGTGTTTATCAACACATCTCTCGTGGGTACTTCCTGCATTTGTTTTATGCACATTAGGATATCTTTTGTGAATAGTCCCTGCATTTATTTTAGGAAAATTGGTATATTTTTCACGCATGCTTCATGTGTTTGTTTTAGGAAAATCAATGTAGGAAAATAACATCCAAAAACAGATGCTTGGTTACTCGGGTGAGCAATAAGTATTTTATTCAACTGTGAATTGGCTATTCCAGCTACTGACGTTTAAAGTGTTGGTTCAGAGGCCTGTAGGTGGAGGAGCTTTGTTTGCTTCAATAAGTTCTACCTCTTCAGCAACAAGGAACATCTGAAGTTTGGAGACCACAATTTACAATCATTTAGAACAATATCACCTCATTTAACCTTATTCTGAAATTCACTAAGCTACAAACATAGTGCTAAAATGGCAATCAAATAGTCAATGTAGCCATAATATATAGACAAATATGCAACAAGCTGCTCAATATAGTCCTTCAGAGTAGACTCTTTTTTCCTTAAAGCTTTGAAATTGGACAAAATTATAAAAAATGATAGAGATAGGATCGATATGTATCATTAATGAACACTATCCAGCATAGTCGAAATAGATGAAACAAGTGATGCCTTGTAATCTTGAAAACAATGTAGGAACAATCAAAATTAAAACATTACCCTCTTTTATTCTCCTCTTAAGGTTTGGGAGGTCAGGTGGGCACTTCCCCTCTTCTTCAAGCTCCTGAAAATCAGTACAAAACATATGAACAAAATCCAAATATCCAAATATTTCCACTAACAACAACAAGATCCAAATATCTGTGTATCTATCTTAATCAAGCTTCTAAACCCTTTAGAGTTGTCAATTTTTTCACTAACCTGTTATGCACAAAAGTCAAATTTTAGAGTTATGTCACCACTAAAAATGAAAGAAACAGAGCTTTGAAACCAAATCCACACACAACACAATGTGGTATTCATAGAAAGCCATACAAGCAAACTAAACTCCGAACATTGGAATGGAAACAACTTCAAATTATGATATAGAGCATGGATTCACTTTACTCAACTGGAGGCACATTTCATAATAATGGGTTCTTCATCTAAAACATTTGTACGAGGTTCAAATAGTAAACAAATTGATGAAAGATAGAGAAATTAAAAATATACTTGCATGTAGTTTGATTGAAGGCCGTAAACTAGTACATGTTTTTTGTGGAGGAGTCATATCACATCCACAAACATGGCAGAGCTATGCAAAGCAGGAGAAATTGGTTTGGAAAATGAAGGCATCAGGGAATAAAGAATCATTTTTCTGCCACCATAGTGAAAAGTCAGCACTTTCTTTCATCTTTGCATATTGGTTTGATGCTTCAAATGATGCATTTCTTATATTCAAAAGTTCATTACCTTATTGAGCTTCTCTTTGTTTTGAGAATAGTTTAATATTCTCTACTTAACAGGGCCAACCACATGACGGTGGAAGATCATTTGGCCCCTCCCCCTCCCCCTCACATCACTCTCAATTCCCCATACCCAATCATATAACATTAATCATTCATTCATCCATTAATAACATATAACATTCATTCATTATCATATAACATTCATTCATTAACATATAACATTCATTCATTAACATATTCACATTCATTCATAATATGATTACAATCACTCTTTTTTTTTTCTTTTTTGAAGCTAAAATTTTTTGTAGTGGAGTATCATTTTCTAAATCATTTGTCCCCCCTTCAGTTGTTTTGTCCTCTGCTTGTGATCTCAATGTACGCCTAATCGTGTACTCACAACGTGGACGCCGCTGCAAGGGGGGGTATGCTGCAATAACAAAGAAATATTAAATTGATATGTTTTATTATTATTGTTACAAGTATTTCATTAATTAAAAGAGCATTAGAGTGGTTATCTTTACCTGATGGGGCCACATCATGTTCCTAATCTTCTCTTATAGTCTCATGCTCAACATGTTGAACACCCTCTAAATCCTGATCTAGAGTTGAAACACGAAAGGTTACATTAATTAATACACCAATTGCAATTAAATATGTTTAAAAGAACATTAGAGTGGTCCTTTTTACTTGATGGGGCCACATCATGTTCTTGATCTTCTCTAGCCTGATCATGCTTAACATGTTGATCACACTCTACATGCTCTAAAGTTGAAACATGAAAGGTTACATTAATTAATACACCAATTGCAACTATAGATGTTTAATTGTATTAATCCATACTGTGTTTTGTATAGCACATGAATACATCCAATACCAGGATGCACACCATGACCTTCATCTGCAGGTTGTGCTCCACCCTCACCAGGCTGCATTCTAATGTCATGTGAAGTATTATCATTGCTTGTCTGTTTAAAAAAAATAGGCACATAATTACTTTATGGTGGAAATTAATATTGAATAGATTTCACAAGTATTCAATTTTAAATAAACTTTATTGAGTTTATTTACCTACGTGTCGGATGCAGTGGAAGATTGTGTTTTCCCAATCAAGACTCTTAGGCGTTCAACCACAGCTCCATAGCCTTGCTGGAAGGAAATCTTTAGGTCCTCTTTTGTGGGCACTCTATTGAATTCAGAGCCCTACATTTTTGCATAAGATCATGAATTTTGCTTCTATGGTGTGATAAAACCAAAATTGTTTGCAATTTATTATTTGGATGCAATATTTCATTTATTGATACTTACAATTTGTGTGGCTAATTTCATATAACCACCAAAGCCAAGTTTGTACTGCCCGTGTTTTTCTAGTCTTGCCTTTGTTTCCTTTGATGTATCGGGCAAACTATGAAAATTTTGAAATACGTTAGATTATGTAAAAAGAAAGAGTAATTAGTATATAATTACATTGTTGATAGTATCACATACCTTCCTCCGCTTGGTGGTGTCTTTCCTTTTTTCTTTTCAGCCTTCTCCTTTCCATCCGACACCAGGTCCTTCCACTCCCTCTCCGAAATTATGGGGGGATGCTCGTACTTTTTGTTCTTCTCTAAATGTGACCTATATTGGTCCCTCACATACTTTAGATAGGTATGGTGGGCCTGAAGAGCTCATCTTTTAAATCTTCACTTTGGGAATTCCACCGTGTATGTATGGTGGGCCTGAAGAGCTCCAATGTAAAATCACTTAGATGTTTATAAAAAAAATCATTTCCTGCAAAATGATCATGGGATCATTAGTCTAAAAAGAGTGATCAGTAAGTAAATTTCAATTGGATTATATATAATAATAATTAAAACATTTTAAAGTACTTGGGACCTTCTCTATCTTTATGGGAACAAAATCCTCGATCACCACAAATGTGATTGGCAATGTTCTCGTACTAGTAATACGGGAAGATCCAGGAAATGAAACTAAAACATCACCAGTACTAGTGGCCTCTGCATCCCTAGGTACATTTCCTGACGCATGTTCTGGCATGTGTTCATTGTGAGAGGGTGCACTACTCGATGCCTACATGGTATGTGTTTTTTACATTTGAGATGACAATATAGGCATGGATGATGGGGTCAGATGATGTGATGTATGCGCAGAAAGATCAGGATCAACACTTGTACCAACCCCTACTCCTCAGGCAGCACCTACAATACCCTAATCATGGCCAGTAGCATCACGAGGACACAAATAATCCTATAAAAATGACACATATTTTAGTTCATGATATAAAAGAGTACAAAATATAAAACCATGAATGAACTTATGTTATAATTAAAGACCTCATGACAACTTACTTGCAAGTTTTGTGCTCTCTTAGTCAATATTTTAACCCTCTCTCTTATCTCATTTGTTTAAGGCACTATGAATATCAACTTAAGGATTTCTTCATTACATTTTTTTTGGGTCTTAACATATTGAGAGTGCTTGTTGAATATGTGATGTCATCATCACATAATATTGATTGCACCTCCCTATGGATGCTCTCCTCTACTGTTGTTGCCTTTCCCCGATCATCCGACTACAACAAGAATATTAAAAACATTATCAAAATTAACCCAAGGAACTTATGAAAAAAAATATAATAATAAAACATTTTGCTCGTATCTAATTTGTACAATTACAATGAGGTAAAATTGTCAGGTGGAAGTGTCTAAAGATGCATCGTGATCTGTGGTTTGGGCCGGAGCCTTCCCCATACGATCAATGTTCCGCTGTGACAAAAATTAAATATAAAAAAATATTACCAAAATGAAACCAATAGACTTACAAAAAAAACATAAGAATAAAATGGTATATTGGAGTCATTAATTGGAGGTTGGGTAAAATGGTACATAATGCATATCACCCCCATAGTAATTGTGTTTGTAACTAAGCGATTCAAATTGTAATTGATTAGCAACTCTTCCCCTGCAGTTATTGATTTTATCACACATACGAATACACAGTTTCCCTCACGTGCCTTGAATATGCAATTGGGTTGCTTATTTGTTGACCCAGATCGTGTACTGTTTATAAACCTTGCAATATTCCCTGATGTTTTTGGCCTTCCCTCAATGTAGATAGCCACTCCTTTATTTTGATCCTTATCTTTTAGTTGTATATAATTTGCTGACAGTGCATACCTACGCATACTTCGTGTATATCGAACAAGCTACATCCAATCTTTGTAACTGTAACAAGGTCACACATACTCCATCAATTCATTAACTTTTTCGTAACCGACGTTTATTCTATCCATGCAAAATAAGCCCAAACCATGTAATGATGATGGTGCTATGCGATATATCCTCTCATTGACACAAAAATCAATTTTTATTAGAGGAAGTTCCTTGGGTACCCATTGTTTCTGTAGATGTTTTTACCTCAAGGGCACCTCGATGTCACCTATGCTCTCATCATCATAAGAACATGACCCGCCTTCAGCAAGAAAAAATTCCATGCGTTTACGTAATTTTTTTCTAATCTTTTGACCTCTAGTTGATCTCACTCTTTTAGACCTACCACATGTCTCGCTTTCCTCTTCTCTTCCTGAATATCCCTCGCTCGAGGAAGAAAGATCTGAAAAATACCTATTTGGTGGTACCTACACTCATAAGGATGTTGGATGAAGTTCTTTCATGGTGATGTGATCCCAAGGTGACATTATGATAAATCTATCATCTCATCGCTAGAATTTGACAGGTTATAAGGTAATCAAGTCTTGATAGATTGCAAGTTATTGTCACTACCATCCAACTGTGTCCATCACAAATCAAATCTACTTAACGTTTTAACTCCCAAACTTTGTAACAAGTGTTAAATGTGACTATGGTCCACCAGTTACACAACCAAGGCCTCAAATGTATTATGTAATTGTAATCAAAGGAATTTTTCTCTTCATTCAAGTAAATAAACTTGAAGGGAAAAACCACCAAGTGGTTTATTGGACACCTACATGACTAAAAATAGCAGAAAATTTGATTTGATGCTTCAAACGATAAATTTATTATCTCACTTCTATCATATTCTATTCCCATCCCATTGCAATTGTTGATACCAAAATTTCATATCAAATACCACGTTCTTGAATCAATTTTCTGTGTTTTTACTATTTTTCTGAAGTTCTTTTGTGTTGTATGGATCCGTACAAGCTTGAAATGCTCTGAAATCATTGGTGTAGATAAATATATGTGTTCATACAAGCTTGATATGCTCTAAGATCACTGTTTTGTGGGAGAAAACAATCAAATACAGGGACTGCCCTATTTTGCCTGTGTAAGGGTTTGAGGGCTAAATAGAAATGACATCCACCAATCCACCCACTGTCTTGGAACTATAACTCCATGGATTGGTGTGCAACATGGTATGATAGAGGTTCATTTCATTTAGGGGTCTATTAAAGCAAGAAACTTGGCATTGAATTGATGCCCTAGGGCTAACAGGGGAAATTTTCTTATGAATTTGTGGTTGTTAAGTTAGGGTTTGTCAATTTGATGGATATATTGGTAGAGTCACGGTGACACTATTTGATGGTCCAATCTCTACTTTGAAACAAAAATGTCTCTAACAACTCTAAGAGCTATAATGGGATGGCCACCATCCTAGGAAAGATTCTTCATTCTCACTTTTAGGTGTTAAAATTTAACAATACCTTGATTGATGAAAGAGCCCAAAGAGCCTTTCTCCATGGTATCCAAGTACACATAGCAGTAGTCTTCTCTTATACGGTTGGACATGATTTAAAGAACTTAGCTAGGAATTATTCATTTAGTTTTCTCATAATGCCATCATTGGAAAAGTATGATCAAATTCTTCTATTATGAAGAATTGGTCTATGTGCCTCTAGTAATCACTATAAATGTTTGTAAGGATAAAATGACTAATTGCATCAGGTAGGAGAGAATCAACTTTGAGTTCTTCAAAGATTATATTCCTCTATTCATAATTTTTAAGGGTTGTGTGTGGAGGAGGTTATCACTACCAATAAGGGAGGAGACCTTTCCTTGCATATGTTTGTGGTGGAGGTATTAAAGAAGAATTGTATGCCTCTATTTCCATTCATTAGATTTAGCTTAGCCTAACATATACTTGGACTAAGTCTACAATTGCTTCAGAATCATGTGATGAAGGCTATGTGTGCTGAAATCCTAGACCTTTGGGGGTGCCAATGTATGAGAAGATCTTTGGAAACTAGGCATGAAAATTGCAGGTCAAAGAGAATGGGGGTGCCAAACTTACAATACTCATTGTCCCTTGCTCGTTGATTTTCCCTGAGTGCCCTCAACCTTGTCCTCGGTGCTGGTATTGACCTTGTTTTCAATCCTCCAAACTCTTCCTCAGCGCTGGTATTGACCTTGTTTTCACTCCTCTACTCTTCGTCAACGTTGGTATTGACCTTGTTTTAACTCCAAACTCTTCCTCGACGCTGCTATTGACCTTGTTTTCACTCCTCCAAACTCTTCCTCGGCACTAGTATTGACCTTTCACTTCTCCAATTTGATAAGCTACAACCTGGTTTCATTAGGTTTTAGAGTATGTTAATTAAATTGAAAATTATGGCACCATTTAGCTAAGTTTTAATATTGTACAATATAGTTAAGTATATATTAGCTATATTAGATTTATATTTTGTAGCTCATTCTTGTAGATTAATAATAGACATTCATGTTCTTTCTTCATGAAAGTATATATTCTATATTTTCCTTGGTGTTCTCTCAATGCAAACTATAATTAATATAATAGTAATATTAGATTAAATTATATATAATATAATTATATTTGTTATTATATAATTGTATATATAGGCTTTTACCTAATATTTTAGAGGATTTTACCATTACACTACAGCTGGTTTACCATTAAATGGAAATTGAAACTTGTTTTCCAATGACACAATAGTGGTTTCCAGGCATGAGATTTGTTTCAAGCTCAAATCTCACAATATATGTAGCCTATTAGCTAATAGAAAGAGATATAGAAACTAAAAATATAGAGAATGAGAGAGAAATATAAGAGATACAAAGGAAAAGAGAGAGGGAAAAGAGAAACTAAATTTTGATTTGTTGTTTCATGTCAACAATCCAAGGATGGCATGTGTCCTTGGAGAGTTATGCTCAAGGTAGCATGCCATTTGATTAAAGATATGATAATTCTCCTTTAAGACCTCTTCTCTATCTCTCCTCCTCTACCTATCTATATCCCTTTCTCTCCCTCCCCCTCTCTATCTCCCCCTCTCTATCTCTCACCATCTCTAGTCCCTCCCTATCCCCCCTATCCATCAACTCTCTATCTCCATCTCTTCCTTTCTCTTCCCATATATCTCCATCTCTCTTTCTCTTCCCATATATCTCTATCTCTATCTCTCTATATCTCCCACTATCTATGTCCTCTCTCTATCTATTGAGCTCTCTCTATTCACTCCATCTCTCCCTCCATCTCTCCTACTCTATATCTCTATCTCTATTTCTCTTTTTATCTCCCTCTTAGTCGATCTCTCTATCTCTTTCACCATCCCCCTCTATCTCTCTATATCACCCTCTTCTCTAAATCACGATGGATAGTATGGAAATAATAACACACAAATTAATGATGAGAGTATTCCAAGTAAAATTTTATGAGTGTCACCATCATATTCTAAACATCATATGCTTCCTACATGTCAACCATATTTATTTGTAGCATTGAGTTCTCACACTTTCTTAGCACTCTCATTTGTAGGATTGAATAAGGTAGACATGAATAGAATCATCATCAATAAAGAGCTATCCTATCTTATCAAGATGGTGGTAGAAGAATATATGTAGCCTATTAGCTAATAGAAAGAGATATAGAAACTAAAAAGATAGAGAATGAGAGAAAGAGATGAACTTAGATAGATAGGGAGAGAGAGAGAGAGAGAGCATGAGAGAGAAATATAAGAGATACAAAGGAAAAGAGAGAGAGGGAAAAGAGAAACTAAATTTTGTTTGGTTGTTTCATGTCAACAATCCAAGGATGGCATGTGTCCTTGGGTAGTTATGCTCAAGGTAGCATGCCATTTTATTAAAGATATGATAATTCTCCTTTAAGACCTCTTCAATGTACCCATTGCACACTTAAGGAGACAAAGATAAATATAGGGAAGAAAATATAGAGCGAGAGGGAGATAATGAGAAACATACAAATAGAAAGGGAGACAAAGAGATAGAGAGAGGTAGAGAGATAAAGAGATAAGGATGAATAGATAGAGATATAGGGAGGGTGATTGATATATCTCAACCCGTTTCTCTCTATCTCCTAAACCCTAAACCCTAAACCTCTTCTCTATCTCTCCTCTTCTCTATCTCTCCTCCTCTACCTATCTATATCCCTTTCTCTCCCCCCCTCTCTATCTCCCCCTCTTTATCTCTCACCATCTCTCCCTCCCTATCCCCCCTATCCATCGACTCTCTATCTCCACCTCTCTTCATTTCTTCGGTGATTTCACTGTATTAGCAAGGGATGGATATGATATGGTTCTCAAAAAATTGCTGCAATACAACATGAAAAAGGGTCTATTGGAACTATACAAATTTTAAAAAATTTATAATGATTTACTCATGTAAATTTCTTAATAATAACTACATTTTGAGTCAAAAAAGGATGTAATTGGCCCTATAGAATATAATTACCCATGGTCACCTTGTTCTACTCCTGAAAATCCTTCTGATCAAAGATATTGTGGCAAACAAATCACATCGACATGAGCTGGTATGGGTCTTCCCAACCTATTATGGGTTAAAAGCACTTTTTAGTACATCGATGAGACATCAAAATTGTTGTAGCGATCAGGATTACTAAAGAAGTCATCTTGGTAGGAAAAATATATATTGGCCTAAACGTTTAAGTCTCACCGATGAAGTTTCATCGGCGAGACCATCATTTATTTCACCGACAAGAGCATTGGGAATATATCGGCGAGACATGTGCCATTGGTGTAAATCTTGAATGTTCACCCAACCCGCTAAGTGACACCGATAGGAGGATATCGGTAGTAGTTTTGGTGACATATTCAAGGCCAAAAGAAAAGTTATCGACGAGACTTATAACATTGGAGGAACCACTAAATGTGTTAGTGATACTAAAATTCAGGCCAATGAAGAAACAAATGAACCAAAATGATTGTCGGGGTGACTCTCTGCAATGTATACACGACAAATGTTAACATCGGTCAGATGTGTAGAGTGTTACCCTAATCAACAGAGTATTCAGTGAACGTTGGTTGGGGCCTAATGTATAGATCGCCCAAAGTTTGAAGGTGTCTTTCTGACTAGTTCATTTGATGTGTTATCGGCAAGACTTTTAACATCGGAGGAACCACTGAATGTGTTAGCGATACTAAAATTCAGGCCGATGAAGAAACAAATGAACCAAAATGATTGTCGGGGTGACTCTTGGTGATGTATATGGGACAAATGTTAACATCGGTTAGATGTGTAGAGTGTTACCTCGATCAGGAGAGTATTCAGTGAACGTTGGTTGGGGCCTAATGTATAGATCGCCCAAAGTTTGAAGGTGTCTTGCTGACCAGTTCATTTGATGTGTTATCGGTGAGACTTATAACATCGGAGGAACCATTAAATGTGTTAGCAATACTAAAAGTCAGGCTAATGAAGAAACAAATGAACCAAAATGATTGTCGGGGTGACTCTTGGCAATGTATACGAGACAAATGTTAACATCGGTCAAATGTGTAGAGTGTTACCTCGATCAACAGAATATTTAGTGAACGTTGGTTGGGGCCTAATGTATAGATCACCCAAAGTTTGAAGGTGTCTTGACAACCAGTTCATTTGATGTGTTATCGGCAAGACTTATAACATCGGAGGAACCACTGAATTTGTTAGCGATACTAAAAGTTAGGCCGATGAAGAAACAAATGAACCAAAATGATTGTTGGGGTGACTCTTGGTGATGTATATGGGACAAATGTTAACATTGGTCAGATGTGTAGAGTGTTACCCCGATCAACAGAGTATTCAGTGAACGTTGGTTGGGGCCTAATGTATAGATTGCCCAAATTTTGAAGGTGTCTTGTTGACTAGTTCATTTGATGTGACAGTAAGGAATTCAAAAATTTGTTACATTCATGCCTGGAGTTAAAACATTAATGGTGCCATGGAGCACAGGTAATTTCATAAATTGAAAGGAAATCATTGTAAAATGAACATTGTTGCGAATTGGTAGCAAAGGGAATTGAGTCGGAGGGTGTTGAACGAAAGCCGAATCAATATTTAATTGACCAATTGCCTGGCTCTGGGCCCAGAGGTAGGCGCTCCGCGCAATTGAGGGTGGAAGTGGAAAAATTGGACGACAAATGCAAGAACATAGGAGACATTTGGACCCCAATAAGAGGCTATGAATTTTTTAGATTCCGCTTTCGCCGAAGAGATCGTTTTGAGCCAATTTGTAATCCATGGCATCTAAATTTGGGAAAGATGGTTTTCCCTTATGTGTTTTTCAATACAGAGCTAGTAAAATTGTTGGCCACCCACTATGACTCAAAACTTAAGGCCATATGCGGACCATCTAGGAAACCCTTCATATACATATCAAAGGCTTCAATAAGTGAGGTTTTTAAGTTGGAAGGTGGTGTAATGAGAAAATTGTGAATGAAGAGTTGGAAAAGGAGTTTTGGAGAATGGACACCACTTACAAGGGTTGGAGGTTGCCCTTACATAGAATTAAACAAAATGGTAAAACTGTCCCACTTGACGATGGTGATGGGCCTCCATTCCATGTGGACTTATTTGAGCCTTATATGAGATATACCTATTTCTTTGTAGGACAAGTGTTGGGTATGGAAGTTCCTGAGTATATGTCCATTGTTCCCATGGTAATTGTAGCTCACATTCATTGTCATAATTCTAGGTTTTTTGGCTATGCTTCATTTGTCTCCAAGGAACTCGACTTAGCATTGATGGCAATCAAGAATAAATCCCTTGTTATGCACCTTAGGCATTATTCTCTCTTAATGCATCTAGTATTGTACTTCAAACAAGAGTTAGGGATTTGGCCAGAAAATTTGAAGGTTTCATAGTTTGATAAAGAGGGAAAATTGTTACCCATTCAATTGTGGACTGCCATTTGGGACAATAGGTTTGGTAATTCCAGTTTCTTGTATTTTGAAGAATATTTTGTAAAGCCAATATATGAATTCTACAGTCATCCTTGTGCGCACTCATTGTCTGATGAAATAAAATGCTTCCTCAAACCTAAAGATATTTAATGGACCAATTGATCACAATTGGGGAGACTGGCATTGCTTGGAAGATACTACTATTGTAAGGGTGTTTGGTTTTGAGGATTCTCCATTCATTTTGCCTAAAACAGTCCCAGATAGGATTGCATATTTGGAAATTGTAAGACAAATGGATTTTTCTAGTTTCATGAATTCTGTTTCATTCAGGAAACAAGAATTTATGCCTAGTACTTTGTGCTTTGGTGATTTTATTGTTCTTGCAAAGGAAGGATATGATTTGATCCTTGAAAAATTAATGCAGTATAATATGAATAAGGGTCCACCAAGAAAAAGGTTTTGATCCATAGGGATATATCAATTCTGCCAAACAAAGGATAAACTTTGGAGGATATGATCATGTGCCTTATCAGTTTGATGAAATGATTAGAAATTTGGAGGCAGAGGAAGCAGAGAGAGTGGTGGAGGAATATAACCAAGGGTTGTTAGATACAGGGTTCCCTTTTTCTGGACATGAGGAATCTGGAGAAGATATGCCACAAGACCTACCCAGTAGGATTTCTAGATTAAAAACTCAATATTACAACTACCCTCCTAGAGAACCAAGTGTTGAAGAGAGCCAAGATATAGACACCAGAGAGAGGAATATAGGTCATTTGTAGTAGACAATGAATTTATGAATTCTTTAAAATTTGGATCATTCTTGTATAAGAAATAGGGAAAGGAGATAAGGGAGACAGTTGATAATATTACACCAAGCAATGAGAAGCAACTACTAAATAATTTGAAATTAACTGTGGATAGAGAAATGGATAATATGACCCCCGAGAAAGGAAGGAAAATGTTAGAGGATGCTGGAGTTATGATATTTCCAGGGCTGGATTTGAATTATGCATTGGTCTTTGATAGCTTCTTAAAGGATAATAGTGCCACACACAAGCTTAGTCTAGAAGGGGTGACAAAAATATATGTTGGATCCAAATATAACCTTGATGAAGGATCAATCATGATATGGGCTTTGTATCCACCTCATAGAAAGTTAGTGGTGATTGATACTGAGAAAGCATTTGGACATGTCATGACTTTAAAGGTTGGAGAGGTAGATCCTGTGGTGATTGCAGACATTGGGATTAATGTGGAAAAATTGAATAAAGCCCAAATACAAATGTTGATCAAAGAAAAGGAAATGTACAAAATGAGTAATGAAAGGATCATGAGAGAAAATGATCGTTTGAAGGACATGCTAGGATTCACAATGGGACCTCCTAAATTAATAAAACATTGTGAAAGCTCACAGGTAAAAGATCATTGGGAGGAGTCAACTGCATATTCACAAGGTAAATATGATACACTCGCTACAATAATTAGAAAAAGGCAGGCCAACTTAATGATTTGGTTGAATAAGCTATGGGGAGCATATTCAAAGAACCATGTTACAAAGCAGGAACACAAGAGAATTGATGGAAGGATTCAAGAAAATTTTCAAGAATTAAATGAAAGAGATGTTCCTGACAGTGTGGCCATTGGTATGGGTAACCAAATTATAAAGAAGCACAAGGACCTTTATGAGGAACTGTGAGAAGATGAAAAGGGGTTGGTTGATGTTACGAATATGGGATTTCCTACACTATTTGAAGATGGAGAAAAGTTGAAAGAGAAAGGAAAGTGGATCAAAAAATGTGAATTGAAGTTGCAGATAATTTTGGAAAATGCTATAAGGAAGGATTTGACATTGGACGAGAGCTGCGAGCAGAACGAAAGGATGATAAAGGTGGAAATATCGGCCAGGAATGCATTAGGAGATGTCGATACTCATCAACGGTAGGATTATCTAGTCATTTATCAAATTTTCATCTATGGCTAAATAGAGCCTAATCTCTTGTTTTAATTAGTTAAGTAAAATAAAACATTTGTGAAGGGACGTGTCCCTTCCAAGTTTTGATGTATTTATATTTGTTCCATAGTAATGCCACATATATAGACGTTAGGAGATATTCAGTAGATAGATTTCTAGCAAAATGCTTTCATATATAGAGACTCAAATGCATGTATTTTGATGGAGTAAATGAAGATATCTAAGTCGCGGATTATGATTTTGGTATCAGTTGTTTGTTAAATTTATGCAGTTATTTGATTGTCTCCATTCTGATGCTTCTCTATTGTTTAAATTGATATAACAAGTTTATACTCTGTTTATCATTGTACATTTGCTATATATGTGTGATTTGGTTATTCGATTCTCTCAAGTAGGGATTACAATCTTTTAATCAATCGCAACAATTGGGAAGTGTTAGTTGGATTTCTTTAATGATATGTTGCATTTATTATTCTAGGAGAGCATCCAGTAATTGCATTTACATTTACATTCTCAAATACATATACATACATACATACATACATACATACATACATATATATGGCTGTGTGTGACATGGAATTGATTTCACATCAAAATATGGCTATATGTGACCGTACAGTGCTGCAAAATAGGAAAAATACAGAAATTTTGAAGAAAAACACAAATTTTCAAATGTCAAGAGCTTGTATTTTAAATCCTCAACCATCAACAACCATTACAATGATCACTTTATGCCTTTTAAAGGCCTTTACACCTCAACCACTGAACAACTACCTCTACAACTGACTTTTTAATCTTTTATGATCACATGAAACATAAAGCACACTAATTTCAAGGTTGTTAACATCACTATTGAAATGTTTTAATTTTTTGACCTATGAAACATTAAAAAGTACATCATTAAGTTAATTATATAATGGCATAAAATTAAAAACATCATGAATTAATTATGTAACCACATAAGTAAAATATAATTCTATCAAGAAATTAATATCAAATGGATAATATAATCGCATAACTCATACATTTCAATGTCATTGATCTTCTTCTTCATCCAACTCTTTGTCTGTATCATCCGATTTAGATTCGACATTGTAAGGATTGGTCATATCATCATCATCGTCATTGATATCAGTTTCGATAATGTCATTATCCACACAAATATCATCTTCGTGAACATTAACTCCTACATCATCAAGATCTAGTTCCTCCTCTTCGACATCTTCATCAGGCACATCATCAACTAATTGTTGATCTTGATCATCATCTACATCATCTTCTAGTTCTTCGGTATCTTCTTCCACCACATTATACTTTACCGGCGTTCCTCTTGGATCATGTCTAACAAAAAATGACCAACCCGGTTTACCTAGAACCTCTAAGTAAAATACTTGCTCACATTGGCTTGGAAGAACATAGGGCTCATTTCCAACTCGCTCGATCGACCTTGTATTAACCATGGTAAATCCATTATCATGTTCAATAACAGTTCTCTCGGGATCATTTTCATTCAATCGTAGCCTATACCATAGGATGACGAACAAAACTAATTTGAAGGACTTAAAGTCACACTCAAGTATATCATCCAAAATCCCATAATATCAATTTTCTGAGACTTATGGATGTATGTCGCTTCTAGATGAAACATTAGTCACTTGAAAGACTACAATTATACGGGAATCACAAGTTTTCTTCATGTCATCCAACTTTTTGATTCAAAAATTATGACCATTGCACCACATAGCCTTGTGGTGTTTCACCTGCAATATGTCAAACATGTAAAAATTATTGCAATATCGCCAGTCGATAAACATATTTATTCTTGGTCAAATGTATGCAAAGAAAAATATCTCAACATATATATTGGTGTAGGAGCATCTAGATCTTGTAAATGCCTTCAAAAGGATAATATGTTAAATTTACATGTTCAAGTCTAAATTTGTGTGTCAAGGCCATGAAAAGGCTAATTTGAATGTAATCAAATCATAAAAGAAGTCACTGGGAGTTGAAAATGCAAAAAAATGCAAATAATGCAATATTATGTAAACAAAAAGGCACAAATCAAGCATATTAGGAGATAAGAGGTAGTTTGAACCAATCAAAAGTTAGAAAAGGAAGTTATTAAGAGGGAAAAAGTTATAAAAAGCATGGAAAGGCGTGGAAGAGCTGAATCTTGAAATTCTTGTACCAAAATCTTGAATAAAAGCCCTATTTTTTTGAGTTATCAAGCATTCTTTCTATTTCTCCTAACTTGTATTGCTAATTTGGTAACATCCAAGAGTTAGTTCTTGTGTAATCTCATTTGAGAAAGAGTAGTTTTCATTGTCAAAGAGTCTGAAAGTTAGTTTTAAGCAGCAAAAGAATCAAAGACAATCATGTGTCTCGAGCAAAGTTAGTTTCACTGTGATTTTGAGAGTCCCTAAAGAAGTTTAAGGCCCATCCCACCGATGTAAGCCTAGTAGAAATGGTGGGATGAGATAAGTAGGGTGTCCTTTATGTGATTTTGTTTTGTGTGAGTGCAGGGTATCAAGAATATGGTGCTGTGTTGCTGATTTAAAGTTAATTTTCTGAGTTTTCCTCTTGAAAATGAAGGTTTCCAACAGGGTATTGGAGAAATAACATATGCATGTCCAAGGAGATGTTTCTAAAGGAATTTGCAAACATAATGGAGCTTTTTAATACACTTTCTAAATGGATCTTTCAATCTTTGAAAGTGAATAAATCTGGTGTTTTGTGACCTTTACTTTGATTGTTTGAGGTTGTCTAACAATTTGGAGTTGGAAAAAAGGTGGATGCTTTGTAAAATAGCCCTATTCTAGTAGCCTTTCTTGGGCGTACAGTCTGAAATATGCTAGTTTCTCTAGTATAAATCATTTTGAGTTTTTGATATGATGATATGGGCATTAAGAGGTCTCTAAATGTTCCTTTGGATCTTCGTTTTGAACCTAGTGTGAGTGGTTCACCCAATCTAGGGTATGGAGGTCTATTACTAATTAATGCTTAGATTTCATGGATAGTGGAAATCTATGTACAAGGAAGTGAGTGACCTTAAATACTTGAACCTTGTCATTTGGATGGAGTTACAGTAGAATTTATGCTTGAATAAGGTTGTAAAGGCAGTGCATATTGTTTTGAGAATGATGATTCTATTGTGTGTCTTGGTATCTTTACAAAGCAAGTAGATCTGATATTTATACACTAATGTATTGAATTGATTTATCTCAAAACATGATGAATATTGTGTCTTGAAGGACTGATTAAATAGTTGATAGCAAGAAGGATTGGTCTTTGTTAATTTTCCTTGTAAGGAAAATGAATTGGTGCTATTTGAGAAGTTTAGACTGTGAATCTGATTGATTGAGTCAAAGTTTTCTAATATGGTTTTTTCTTTGAATGAGTCAATTGGAATACTGATAATGACATATGGTTTGTTGAAATTAGAGTGCTAACTTGTTTCCTTGAAGTCTTGTAGAATTGAAGAATCAAAAGAAGTTGTATGAGTTTTAAGGAAAAAGAAAGTGAATTAAGAATTTGATCTTCTCCTGATTCTGATTGGGTTTGATTTACCCTCATGAAATGATGTTGTTGGTGTTTTTGTTGGATCCTCTACATCATATATACATCAATATAATTGAAAATAATTAAATAATATGGGTGATTAATATATTTATACATACCTGTTTATCTCTTAAACCATATGCTAAATCAATTTCCCTTTGTGTAACATTGAAATCTCCATTACGATGAGCTTCTTTAACCAATGAAACCACACCTTCCCATGTTAATGTGTGACCAAATTGTTGACATCGTTCAATCCATATCGTCATCCAATCAAGATTGTTTGCAACGTACAAATGTAGTGCATCCCACTCTCAACCAAATGTATCAAAAAAATTTAAAATTCACAAACGACGTATAATTAGTTAATTACCACGATATACAACCTTAATTTATAATTGATGTATAATGAAGATTAATAATTAAATAAGTACAATATACATAAAAACCATATGCAAAATGTATTATAATTAATCTCCATGATTATCTTATAATTACCTCTCACTTTCCTCAATCTACCTTTCCCCATTAGGTACTCCCCTTCAAATTTGTTAATGGAGTTGGGATCCCAAATGCAATCTACATGGATCTTTGTTGCAAACTTAGGAAGATATTCACTAATGTACACCATGGTCTGGTATACCATATATCCTTCCACCATAGAACCCTCAAGATATGCTCTTTTTCTAACCAAAGCCTTCAAAAATTTCAATTGTCTCTCAACCATCCACATTGACCTTGTGTGTATAGGTCCGCACAATTCAATCTCCTCAACTTGGTGTATGAGGTAGTGTTCTTGTGCATTGAAAAATGTTGAAGGTAGACACTTTTGCATTTCACACATTAGATGAGGAATTTTTCTCTTCCAATAATTTATATCTTCTTTATGGATTTCTTTAGATGACAGCCATCTACAGGTGATTCAAGGCGCAAATATATTAACGAGATTTAACAAAAATATACAATATATTACATAACAAGTAAAAAAATGTCAATTATAAGATCTATACAATGAATTGAACAAATATCGCTACTTACCTCATGCATTTTCCAAGATCATATATAACTTGCTTGACATTGTTGTCAAATTTTTCTGTGAGAGATAGAGGTAGAATGTACTGCAACAATTATAAAATGATCTTTTCATTATTTTTCCAAAAGTAGTAAACATAATACATTGAAAAGTACATGCAATATACAAGTGTATATAATATTCTAGAATAATTACCTTAATGAAGGTATGCCAATCATGCGTTTTCATCCCTGACTCAAATTCACCTTTCTTTGTTATGATATTGTTTATGTTCACAGCAAATCCTATGGGAAATCGAATTTTTCGTATGACTTCTTTTATAGAATTGCTTTGTTGCTCCGTTAATAACCAAGGAAGGGCACTTATATCAATTTGGTCTCCATCGCTATTCAATTGAATGACATTTTTCATTGCATGATTGGCTTCCTGAATGTCACTACAAATTTTGACATTTTTTCTTTGTCATGCCTTCCATCCAATATTTTCCATAACGTTTATGTTATATTCTTTCTGATATGCATTGTATCAAACAAATGCATAATTTGTAGCTGCTTAGAGTAGGACAACCTACTAAATTATCTGGGATAACTTTTCAGTCCCTGTGGAAGCCAACCATTATTGCCTTGACGACCTTCATGAAGCATATAAGTTAAACAAATTAACAACAACAATCATTGTCAATTACAACATGAGTAAGCACAACACAATATAAAAATATAAATTCCAAACATATCATATATGATAGATAAACAATTTGATCAAATGTATTACCTTGACGATTAATTCTATTATATTCCAACTTCCATAGGCAAGGTGTCATTCTTCGTGGTTTTGATGTAGTCTCTTCTTTCCCATTGAAAATATGTTTTTTAGTAGTTCAATACTTATGATTTTTGTGGAGGAAGTGCCTATACTCATCAAACACCTGCTTTCCTAAATTTGTTGAACGATGAGATTTCATCTTTAGACCACAAACTGGACATGCAAATTTTCCCTTTGTTTGAAGACCTGCAAGATCATATATAATTGGATTAAATATGTCAATTTTTATAATTATATATAATGAATAGATTATTTCAAAAACATGCATGATATCTACTTCATAAAATTAAATATCGTTAAAGTGCAATCAAACGTTATAACATGCCACAAAAATGTGTTAGCCCAGGGGCATCATGAATTGTCTATACAAGCATTGCATGGAATTGAAATTGTCTTTTTCCTATTGGTCTAGAGACATCATACATAGTGACACCATTCTATAACTTTAGTAACTCGTCGATAAGAGGCTCGATATATACATTCATATCTTTAACTTGGTACTTACCTAGTTGAATGAGCATAAACATTACATAATTATCATAACCATTTTACTGCAATATATATAAATTAATGTATATGACTATTAAATGAAAAAAATATAAGTCATTATGCAACAAATAAGACAAATGAGATGCTACTACGTTAAAGAAAATTGATCATGTAAACAAATACCTGGAACAATCATTGCCAACATTATGTGCTCCCTCTTTATTGAAATTCATGGATGAATGTTATTGTTGATAACAAAAATAGACCACACCGAGTAAATAGATCTCATCTCTCTAAATGGATTGACACCATCCGCTGCCAATGAAAGCATGAGATTATGAGGTTCTTCTTTAAAGTGTGGCCATTTTTCCTCCATGTCTCTAAATGCAGAACCATCCGTAGGCATTCAAAGAATGTCATCTCCACTTCAATTATGTGCATGGTAATCCATAAATTGCACTAAGCTTTCACACCTAAATAATCGTTGCATACGTGGAATAATGGGAATATAATGAAGAACCTTGTGAGACACCTTTTTTTTAGTTGATTTGTTCGATATCTACTGATATGACATTCTGGGAATTCTGTTGCAAATTCATGTTTTTTATGATATATAATATGATCATTGGGACATGCATCTATTGCTTGATACTCCATTCCTGTAGTACCCCTCCATTTTGCTTATGTTTTCTGTTAGCATGTTTTCACGTTGATAGACCTTGGTACTTTGTTTTGGTGTATTGATCATTGACTTTAGAGCGATAGTGGATTTATTTGGTGATATGATGATACATTTTATGGTGGTAATTATTTCTGACATGCTTTATATTAGCATAGATGTTTACTTCAGATTTTACTGTTATATGTATGTTTATGGTAGATTAATTGTTATTTATTTTGTCAGTTTGATGTGATGTGTATTGGTGTGGAGAACGGAGTTGCATCACTTGCTCGTGAGTGCCCTGTGATTTCCGTGATTTTCTCCGCACGGTGTGTTTGTATAATGGATTATATATATACATGTATGTTATTTGTTTGATTGCAGGATTGCAAGTACATGGCACCGACTCCACCTGGTTTCTCAGGTCTGAGCATGTCAAGACTCAATGGAAATGTTGATTGGGAGGTAGTAACAAGGTTCTTCCTAGTCTAATCTTAAACCCAGTCATGGTATGTCATCAGTTTAAGTCTGGTGTCTTTGGTGGTCTCGTTTGTGTTTGATTGGATTAATTGTTTTGAAAGGAAAATTTTGTTAATTTAATGATAGATCAATGTTCTTTTAATTTAATGTTTATATAAAATCAATTTTAAATGTTGAGAATAAAGCTTTACATTTTATTTAATTAATTAATTATTTTATTTGGTTAAGTAATTTAATCATTGAGATTAAATTTATTTAATTAAATTAATTAATTAATTAAATTAAAGTTGCTTTATTTGTAAGATTAGATTAAATTTAAATTAAATTGTTTTGTTGGAAATGAAATTTTAATTGTTAAATAAATTAATTAAATAAGGGAAAAGGGAAATTGTATTTTGAAATTTGAATTCTTTAATTCTTTAAATGCATGAATTATTGATAAGAAAGAAAGAATCATCCGAGAGGTGGTTAGAAGATATTTTCTTCTTGACATGTGTGGTAGTTAAATTAATTGCTTCTTGTTGAGGATTCTCTCGGAAGATTTTTATGGGATTTGGGGAAAGCAGAAAATGACTTCACGGGAAATGAAAAGTACAGAGAATTGTTGAAAGGATTTTTTTGGCTGAATTCTTTTGGGTTTTTACTTTAAAAATTCTCTAAAGAAATATTGAGATTGCTTCTAGTTTTGTATTTGTTTTCTCCTGGATATTGGTGTTCTGGAGGGGCTTTGAAGGATTGCATGCATCAGGAAAACAAAGCTTTTCTTCTATAGCCAAGCTCTTCAAGCTACAGGAAAACAAGTATTTCCCTGTGTATTTAATTTGATTACTTTTGAAAAGATTGCCTGTGTGAAGAAATTTTTATTTAAACCCTTCTTCTCAGTTGATTGTTTGTTGAAAATCTTTATGTAGAAATTTGTTGATTTCTATGTGAAATTCAAGAAAACAAGATCTTAAAGTGAAAACAGAGGAAACGTTGGAAAAGATTCAAAAAGACAAAATGGAAGAAACCTTTGTAGAATTGTAAAAGAATTTTTACTGGTTAATTTAAGGAAATGAAAATTTCTCTCTGAAAAGATTTTGGGAATTTGAGTTGAAAATGATACTCTCTCTATTGTTAGATAATGGAGTTCTCTGTTAAAATTTGTGTAAATTGATAATGTTCACAATTCCTGTAGAAAACTCTATTGAAAATAAATCCCTGAATCTAGTAATTTTATTTACTGGTTAAGCTGTGTATATAAATTATATATATATATATATATATATATGTATATAAATTTATATACATATACATATACATATATATATATATACATACAGTTATCCATATTATGGTCTGTAGATGAAATTGATAAAATATACCATCTGTATTTTCGTGTAAAACCTGTGCGCGAATTTTATATTCGTTTTTCTTTTAATAAATAAAAATATATATAGAATTTTATTTTGAGGGGGGCGTAGGGGCTACCCCCACGGCCGACCCCCACAGGGGAGCCGGCTGTGAGGGCAGCGCCTAGCGCTGCCTGCACAGCCGTGCCCTCCCATGGAGAGTTCGGCTATGTAGGCAGCCGAGCCCCCCTGCCATATTTATTATAAAGTTTTTTATTTGTTTTAAAAAATTTGGGGTTTTAAATATAAACATTATATATTTGTATATATATATATATGTATCATACATAATATATATATTATTAAATATATGTGTTATATATGTAATATATATATATATTTATATAAGTTCATGATTTGTGTTAAATGAGATAAGTGATTATAATTTTAAAATTGGATAATCGGGAATATTTATATATATATATATATATATATATATATATATATATATATATATATATATATTATATATATTTAAATAAATGTTTGATTAATATGATTTAATGTGCATATATTTAGATGAATGTTATATTGCTAAATAGTGTATGGAAAGTATAAAAGGACATTTTATAATGAAATATATATATCAAGTAGAGAAATTGAAAATGTCATCATAATTACCTGATTATGGAATTGAGTAAAATGTAGTTTTGATTTTCATATTGAATGGAAGATGAATTATAATTAAGTAGAATAATTTTATGTTTAAAGTTATTGATTTGACTGGATTTAGTAGATCCTAATAATAGAAGTCCATTGTCCCTAAATTGCTATAATTTGTATTTTCTCTTTTATTAGGCAAATTGGGAATGTATTAGAAACACAAGTCTTCTAGATGTAATCTCTTAAGGGGAGTTAAATTTTTCAATGGCTTCATATCTTTGAACAAACTAGGGTAGTGCACATGGGTTTGTATGGTTTTTAGACACCTGGTTCTAGGAACAGGTTGTGATGTCCATTGTTATATGATTTTTGTTTGATGCTAGTTTATGTTCACTTTTTCGATGATGCAGAGGGTCGGGGACTTTGAAGGAACACAAAGATTTCAAGGATTATAGTGATGCAATTTCTAACCCCCTTCCAAGCACCCTAATGGAGACAAGGCTAAATGATGCACTAATCACTTGTATGCTCTCTTTATGGACCCAAACCCTTGGAACACCCTTAAGAGACTTAAGAAAACTTGTCTTGAACTTTCACAAAGCCCCAAACCTCTATCTCAAACAAAACCTACTTTTTGCACCTTAAGTAGCCTTCTAGCCCAATTAGGCCTCTAGCGAAGGATTTTAGACTTTGCACTAAAACTTTCCAAAAGAACCTCCAATCTAATGGTTGATTAAGTTGTGTTCCATGATGAAAAACAACATGTCCAAACCCTGATTGCATTTTCTTCAGACAATCCCTTCCAAAACTTGTTGTTTCCTCAAAAACTAGGCCTAATTAGCCCTCTTTTCCAAAGCAACCCCTCTCTAAACTCAACCCCTGACCATGAAACTTTAAACAGTGTCTCAAATTGCCTCAAAACCAAGGATTTTCAAGGTCTTAACCTTCTATGACACTTCTAAGATCCTTGATCACAAAACCCTCCATAAAATGTCTCAAAACTAGGGATTCTTGGATCTTGGGTTTCCACACACTTCCAAAACTTGTTTATTGACCCTACACCATTAGGACAACATATTTATACTATCCCAACTCAAAAACATACCCCTCCTTCAGGTAGATCTTCCACTGCTATACCCTAGCCTCTAATTTCAAGCACTTTTCACAGTCAAATCTTGGTGTACACCATAGTATTCATCTCTCCTGCACATTATATTGTTAGTCCAGTATGGTACATGTTAAATATGATCCATTTCACAAGATACAGTCATAATCTCCCATGAAATGGATCATTCATTCATTAAAAACTCTCAAAACAAGTGCAAAATCTGTCTTTTCCTATAGACAGTCAGTAAAAACATACAAGAATTGATCCCCTTTGCTTATCAATGCATGTAAGAGGTGTTAAAACATGTAAATAAACTCCTAAAGCATCCAACTGCATATATCTTCAATAGGAATCAGTGGTTCATCAAGAAAACACAGAAAAATGCAAGAAAACAGAAATTTTATTGAGTTTTCTGAGAACAGTCCGTACAATGCTTGCACCAGTTGATCAACCTACGTAAAAATGATCCTTTTGGGGTTATAGACCCATTCCCCAACTGGCCAAACTATTTTTCATTGATTTTATTTCATTAAAGTGATTAAATCTCCTAAAACCCATTTACCCGCCTAAAGTGGATTTTCAAATATTTGAATTTCCAATTTTGAAATTTATTAAATTCTACTATCTAAAGACCATTGGATCCTTACTACCTAACCTTATTTGACACAATCAAATCATAATAAACCTATCTAACCTCCTAGAACATGACTGTTCCCTTTATATTGCATTTTGGTCCTATGGTCCTTTCAGGACCCTTAGGACTTTTGATATTCCCATTACATCTATTCATCCCAAATGCCATTATAGGCTCCAAGATACCATAATTGATGTTTTGATTTGATGGAAAGGTCCTCCTGACCCCTGCACACTCCTGGCTCTTGAACTGACCCCTAAGGACCTTGGGTGCTCCTGCACCATTCTCCCCAAGAAGTATCCCACGTGTTGCCACCAAAGGACCCCTAGCTCCTGGATGTTTGCACCTTCAAATGACAGGGCATGTAATCTCCCAAAGTCACTGTCTTCCTCTTCTGCCAATCTGCACTCTTGACAGAATCAAAACATGGATTAGTGTGTCCTCTTGGCTGTTTAAGATCAGTATGTCCTTGTACCCTATTTTTGCCTACATTCCACTGTCTTCTTGGTGAAAGAACTCCACCATTATCACCCTCAACTATAGGGCATTCAATGTCTCCAACCTTGACACTATCTAAGTCCCACAAAGTCTAATTTGAAGGACTGTCCACCACATAACCCTGTTGCAACTTATCTTTTTTCAACCTACCAATGTCTTCCCCTGTCTTACCCTGCTCATTTACCTGCAAATTCTTCTCAAAACAAATCACAAAATTCTCATTAGACTACTCCAAAGGCAAAGGAACCAACTGATAGCTAACATCTCCTTTATGCACCAAATATGTATTATGGAATCCATCATGCAATGTCCTTCTAGCATACTGCCATGGTCTCCCCAAGATGATATGACCACAAGTCATTGGAATGACATCACAAAGCACCCTATCATGAAATGATCCAATTGAGAAATCCACAAAAGCTCTCTTACCAATCTCTACATGTTGTCCTTGAGTTACCCAAGTGGCCTTGTAGGGAGTAGGATGATCAAATGTTTCAATCCCTAGCTTGGTTATCATATCAAGTGAAACCAAATTGCTATGTGACCCTGAATCTATGAGAAATCTGCAAATCTTACCATGACTGAGACAATTAGTCTTAAAGATAGTTACCTTTGGCTCTTGATGAAGTCTTTCTCCTTGCTTGACCATAAGAAACTCACCATCAGTCACAGGGTCTGCCATGAATGTTTTTGATTCCTCCTTCTTGTCTTCTTCTTCTTGTACCAAGTTAGCTCTCCTATCTCTGCCTTTATCAGCTTGTTCCCATTTAGGACACTTGAAGGAAGAATGCCCTGGTTCATTGCAATTTAAACACCTACCTATGAATGGTCCTCTACCTTGTCCAAATATGCCTCCTCCTCTAGGAGTGTATCCACCTCTTTGATTAGAAAACACCTCTTTACCTTTGTCATTGCTGCTCTTCTCATTGCTGCCTTGTCCTTGTTCTCTATTACCTCTGCCCCTACTTGAACTACCTCCTCTTCCACCATTTCTTGATCTTTCTTGCTTCCTTTTCACCTTTTCTTCTGCTCTAATGGCCAAATGAAAACATTCTCCCAATGTCCTTGGCAATTGCAAACCAATCTCATCTTGTAGATTGTACCTCAAGCCATTGATATACCTAGCTATTTTCTCATCTTCTTCCTCATATCCTCCTCTGATACTAAGCTTGTGAAATTTCTCAGTATAGGACATCACATCCATGTCCTTTTGTCTTAAATTCTGCCTCATACTCTTCACATGAATTGTGTAATCAGATGGTAGGAATTGCTCCTTGACCAAACTCTTCATCCTAGCCCATGTAGAAACTTTTTCCAATCCTCTAGCCATCCTATCATTCTGAAAACTAGTCCACCATGTCAATGTTGTGCCTCTCAACTTAGTTTTGGAAAACTTAACCTTCCTCTCTTCATCCATCTCAAACTCAAAATAGTTCTCTAAGGCATCAAGCCATCCTAACACCTCCTCACTATCCATCTTTCCTTGATAGATAGGCAAGTCTATGTGACTCTTTCCTCCATGACCTTGTACTGCCTTCAACAATCTCAGTAACCTCCTTTCCTCAGGGTCCTCTGCCTCATCTGCTGCTTGTTCTTGATTTACCCTCACATGCTCTGCATCTTCATCATTGTCTTCTTGGTCTTCTTTCTCTTCTCTCCTCCTACTCCTCTCAAGGTTATTTATCCTTGCTTGCATGGTCTCTCTCTCCCTTCTCCACTACCTTTCTTCCCTTGCTCTGGCGTGCTCTCTTGCTGCTTCTTGTTCCCTTCTTTCTCTTCTTTCTTTTTCAAGGATTTCCCTTAACTCCTCCAACTCTCTTGCCAATTGATTTTTAGGTGCCATTGCTGATTTTTCAATCCCTAAAGGACCTACTTACTACTCTGATACCACTCTGATGCAGAGGGTCAGGGACTTTGAAGGAACACAAAGATTTCAAGGATTATAGTGATGCAATTTCTAACCCCCTTCCAAGCACCCTAATGGAGACAAGGCTAAATGATGCACTAATCACTTGTATGCTCTCTTTATGGACCCAAACCCTTGGAACACCCTTAAGAGACTTAAGAAAACTTGTCTTGAACTTTCACAACGCCCCAAACCTCTGTCTCAAACAAAACCTACTTTTTGCACCTTAAGTAGCCTTCTAGCCCAATTAGGCCTCTAGCGAAGGATTTTAGACTTTGCACTAAAACTTTCCAAAAGAACCTCCAATATAATGGTTGATTAAGTTGTGTTCCATGATGACAAAAAACATGTCCAAACCCTGATTGCACTTTTTTCAGACAATCCCTTCCAAAACTTGTTGTTTCCTCAAAAACTAGGCCTAATTAGCCCTCTTTTCCAAAGCAACCCCTCTCTAAACTCAACCCCTGACCATGAAACTTTCAACAATGTCTCAAATTTCCTCAAAACCAAGGATTTTCAAGGTCTTAACCTTCTATGACACCTCTAAGATCCGTGATCACAAAACCCTCCATAAAATGTCTCAAAACTAGGGCTTCTTGGATCTTGGCTTTCCACACACTTCCAAAACTTGTTTATTGACCCTACACCATTAGGAAAACATATTTATACTATCCCAACTCAAAAACATACCCCTCCTTCAGGTAGATCTTCCACTGCTATACCCTAGCCTCCAATTTCAAGCACTTTTCACAGTCAAATCTTGGTGTACACCATAGTATTCATCTCTCCTGCACATTATATTGTTAGTCCAGTATGGTACATGTTAAATATGATCCATTTCATAAGATACAGTCATAATCTCCCATGAAATGGATCATTCATTCATTAAAAACTCTCAAAACAAGTGCAAAATCTGTCTTTTCCTGTAGACAGTCAGTAAAAATGTACAAGAATTGATCCCCTTTGCTTATCAGTGCATGTAAGAGGTGTTAAAACATGTAAATATAAACTCCTAAAGCATCCAACTACATATATCTTCAATAGGAATCAGTGGTTCATCAAGAAAACACAGAAAAATGCAAGAAAACCGAAATTTTATTGAGTTTTCTGAGAACAGTCCATACAATGCTTGCACCAGTTGATCAACCTCCATAAAAATGATCCTTTTGGGGTTATAGACCCATTCCCCAACTGACCAAACTATTTTTCATTGATTTTATTTCATTATAGTGATTAAATCTCCTAAAACCCAATTACCCACCTAAAGTGGATTTTCAAATATTTGAATTTCCAATTTTGAAATTTATTAAATTCTACTATCTAAAGACTATTGGATCCTTACTACCTAACCTTATTTGACACAATCAAATCATAATAAACCTATCTAACCTCCTAGAACATGAATATTCCCTTTATATTGCATTTTGGTCCTATGGTCCTTTCAGGACCCTTAGGACTTTTGATATTCCCATTACATCTATTCATCCCAAATGCCATTATAGGCTCCAAGATACCATAATTGATGTTTTGATTTGATGGAAAGGTCCTCCTGACCCCTTCACACTCTTGGCTCTTGAACTGACCCCTAAGGACCTTGGGTGCTCTTGCACCAGTCGACCTTAGTTAGTGGAGTTAGTTTCCTTGTGTTATGTTTAGGGGAGTGGCTCTTTGTGAGGGCCGACACACAAAGTGGTGTCTGGGTAACTCATGTAGAGTTAGATAATCAGTGAAAATTAAATCAACACATTGGGTATTCTAAAATATTTAACTAGATTAATAAGCCTCTCTTATAGACTTAAGAGCTAGTTCAGTCTTGAGGATAAGTCGAGAAGGCCTGGAATGGCAAATCGATATCTTGTTATTTTAAAAGATATTCGATTCCACAACAGTTTGCATGAGGGGCCGAGTTTCGTAAGAGGTTTCCAGGGTAACCCAAGTTGGGGGCCGGAACCTAGGAAGAAACACCATGGTAACCTATGCAACATTGTGATGACACTCCACCTAAAATAATGGTTTACCTTGTGAACTTAGTATATTTGATTATCCCGATTCTGGAAGCAATGTAACCAAAAAGTTAAGTATGTATTTGTGTAGATTGTCTATGGTTTGTACTTGTGTCTAGAGTTTGTAGGTTATGTCTAGGGAACCTTATTACTATCTCCTAGCACGGGGGGTGGACCTACAGGTACCACATGGTTGGGTGGAACGTGCATCTTACTCCGTTGGGTCCCCAGTTCTTGATCGTGGCAACGAGTGCTTCATGGATGGAGAGCTCGTATTTGGATATATGTGTACTTCCTTAATTGTATCATTGGAAATATTTTATTTGTAACATTCCTCAATTGTTTATGAGGTGAACATTTGTAATATGTAATTGTAAACTATTATTTGATCTACCTCATATGGAGAATGAGTATTATAATGTCATTTCAAATGCAATGTAAGAATCTTATTTGAACTTTATATTTTCATGGATGGAATTCAAATGTTATGCAATGTTTACTTTTAAGTTTATGTTAACTAAATACATGCAATGCTAAATGCTAAAGTCGTCTACAGGATTCTCAAGTAGTGTGTTGTCGCGTAACTCAGAGAATGTATGCAACTAATAAAGTTAATATTAACACTTTTAAAAAAAATTATTACACTTTCGTTGAAAATGCAACATTCCTTAGGTTACAAGATAGGGCACTAAAATTCCAATATCTTTCATAATGCTAGATAAATCTCGGTATGAGTGAGGTAAAATATTTGATGGTGGTAACAAAAATTCACCAATCAATCTACAACATTTTTTTTTGTTAATATAAAGAATATTAATAGTACATATTTCATCCTTTATTTACTAGTGATGAACTAACAACAATTAAAATATATGAAAAAAGATGACATATATGACATACCTTAACATCCGTGAGATTGCTATGTTGGATAAACCATTCATAACCTTCAAGTTCACCAACAACAATATAGCAAAGAGAAGATTCGTTTGGGAGCCTTCATAAAGGGTCTCGTATGCCTTCTCAAGTACAGGTAAATCATGAACATCATCAAAGTCATCTTGATCATCATGATCAACTGTGCCACTAAATGTGTCATAGATCAATGTATTTGTACCATCATCTTCAACTGGGTTTTTTGGTGCATGATCATCTTCTTCCATCGGATCATTAACTTCATCTTCGATATTCACAGCTCCATGTTCCTCCACTTACAAAACCACATTCTCTAGGTCGTGATAATCCATATCATGTACCCTAGGGTGCCCCACCTTTATAATTATAATGATAGACACAAATAAACCATGATCATGATCAAGTGATTTTTTATATATATAAAAAATGTTAAAACGATATAAACATTTACAAATTCAATCAATATAAACACATATAATGAACAACTTACCAATGGACGATAATCATGCCCCCCTTCAATGTGACCATGCTTCCTACAATGTTTCTCAGCTGTTGTGATTAAAAGTCTTCTCATCTTTAAGCCCTTGCAATTATTTCAAGGACAATAACATTTCCCATCACCCTTTATTTTCAATCTAGCCCACATTCTAGCAATTGTCTCTTCATTTTGTTCTGGACTAATATTATTTGACATGATTTTTCTTTACCAAGCTTGAATATTTAGATGTTCAAAAAATATCAAACTCACACTCCAATAATTTTTAATCATAGACAGGTAATAAAATCTAATAATTCTGATAGTTTACACCAAAAAAATTTGGCATGCAACCACCCTTGCAAAAGAGAAGATAGCCTGAAGTTAATGACCCCAAAAAACACTTTAAAATGGTAATTCTAGAACTTATTAAATTCTGATTTTACTATGATTTCCAACCGTTAGACTCCTAAAATTAGAATAATATTGAACTTGCACAACAAAATCTGGAAATGAAATCTGATGAGATGTTGCTTTAAAATATGATTTTCAAACCTGGAAGTACACATTTGACTTCACAAATGAATTCTGGAAAAAGACAATGACTACCCTCAACTTGGCGATATCTTCTTGAATTTTTTCTGATTTTTCCCAAGCAAATCATCCTTAGTTCTCCACAAACTGTCGCAAGTAGAGAAAATTTGCAAGTATAGCAAAACACTGTCGCAATAAGTAGGCGAACTCACTTTTATTTATGTTGACCACAAATTGATTTTTTTTCTGATTTTGAATGTTCATCGAAATTCGACGAGACTGTTCGTCGAAATTTTGATGAACCTGGGTTTCGAAATTTCGACGAATGTCGGGGATAAAATTTGAAAAAAATGAAAATTACACATCAAATCCCGACAATACATCAAATTATACATCTTTCATCGGATTTTGAAGTCAAATGAGTTAGTGCATTGTGGGTTGTCTTAGAATCATCTTCTCAACAAAATCCACGTCTCGAAATTTTTGGCAAAAATTTCCCTCTGACTGGCTATTTTTAGCCTCATCAGGTGACTTTTTGGCTTTCTACAGAAAGTAGTCAGAATATAGTTGAGTTTACAGTCAACAGGTGAGTTTTTAGAATGCAATTCACACAGACTGAATTTAAGACCAAATCAGTCTTAATTAATTATCTCATCAAAAAAGATAACACCGATTTTTATCAAGCACATCCGAAGGGTTGAAAGACGTAGTCACTCAAGTCCATATGGTTTCATGCCTAGTATAGCTGACACCCTTCTAAGGCTAGTTTAGAGGGTTGATATTGTTGCAATTCTATGTGTGCAACAAGTTCATTTGCATTTCTCACAACTAGAGGGTTCACAGTCAAACTTCACAATTTCATCATACAACACTCTTACATAGAGAAAGGTGTGAAAAACGTGAGAAGTGTCAGAAGCATAAAGCTACAGAAGAAATAGTGGTCATCACTTCAATTATGGAGCCGACAAAGTTATCAGTCAGTGAAATGCTAGTTTGAGTGTAAAAAGATTTCCAAGATTACTCAAGTTGCTGACAAGCAGTGAATTGACAGTTGAGATGTGTAAGTGCCCTAGATGATGATGCATTCAATGACCTCGTGGAGGGGTTACTTTCTTGGGATCATGGCCAGTAGACTCCAAGTCCCACCTTTTAGGATAGACATCAGACACATCAGTTAACTTGACACTTATTTTCAAGTTAACTTGTTGTTCCACATCTCATGCATGTCTGTCTTGGAAACATCTATGTACAGTTGGAGTTTCATTTAGGGTTTTCATTAACTGATGGTAGTTTTCCAATTAACTTGCTTTCAATAAGGACATGCATGCTTGCACATTGTCCATCTAGATTAGATGTACCAGTTAATTGATGGTAGTTTTCCAGTTAACTACATAGTTTGCTCATTTCTTCGCTAACTTTGGTGTTAGAGATAGTAAGGTTTGGGATTTAAATGATCCCATCCCTTATGAGGCCATGACTATTGTTATAAATTAAATTAAATTTATTCTTCAAGGTGTGCACGTCCTTGCTCACGTGGTGGCTTATCATTAGGAAGGAGGGTATGGTTATGATTTTGAGGAAAGGTTGTCATATGGCACGAAGTTCTAATTCATTATGGTATGGATGTCCTGTGGTTGCCTTTGCACGGATTGTGGGTGTTAGCCGCATTAGCTTCCAAAGTCTTCTATTGGATTATTTGATTCTGAGTGGTGTTTGTTGCTTCCTTCCGAGTTCCCTGTTGAGTGCTTGGTATTTATTGTCCATCGTCATGGGTGGGGATAGAAACTGTGTTGAACCCAAATCCTGTGATACTGTGAAAAAGAGAAAGGAAGTGTGGGTGATTTTAGAGAAGGGTGGCCTAACTCCCTTCATGGAGAAACTACATGGTAATAATACGCAGGTTACTACTTTGGTTGACAAAGGGTGGAAAAGGAGAACTCTGGAATTAGGTGGCAAGGAAATTGAGGTGGATGAGGAGTTCATAGCCCAGATTACTAGCCTTCCGATTAAGGGTATGAAGGTGTACAGGGATAAGAAAGAGTCATTGGTTGTGATGTCTCTTTTCTTTAAGAAGAATGAGAGTGATGACTTGAAGCCTGCGAAGAGTGGAGGGTATCTGAGGAATTCCTTGAAGGCTCTCTGGTGTGATGTTGTAGAAGAAATCATGAGGTATGTAACCCTGGAAGGAAGGTACACGACCATTAACAATTACCATTTTTTGTTGCTTAATCATTTTAGGCACAAAAAATGGGTGTCATTTCCCTATTATTTTTTGGTGTCGATGGACTGTGGGATTAAAGAGCATAGGAAGAATCCCAAAAACCTTGTCCTGCATGCGGTGTTGATTCTTTTGATATATGAACATGCTAAAGCTCATGATTTCCAGAAAACTCTGGTTACTCTAAAGGCTAAAGCTAGGGAGGGTTATGAAACTATGTCAGGTGAGGAAATGGCTTCTAGGAAAATGAGGAAGAGGAGGCTTATGTTAAATAAAGATTCTGAGTCAGATAGGGATGATGATGTGGATTATGTCCCTGACTCGTATGCCTCTTTGGAGGAGGGCCCCATATCCCTTGTTCAGGGTAAATTTGGGAAAAGGATATTGAATGAGGAAACAGGTTATACGACCTACAGTGATGATGTGGAGGTTATTGTTCCTTCTAAGGGGGAAAAATACAAAAATGATCTTTATGGGGAAGCTTCCTCTCCTCCCCTTGCGTCTAAACTTGTGCAGGATCCTGAGGAGGGAAGTCAGAAGAGAAGGGTTTTGATTCCTAGTCAACATCTGGAGAAGAATGCCCCTTTGTCTGTGGCTGGTGGCTTCCATGGTGAGGATGTTCTGAGCGCTATCATTGGGTTGCCTAAGAAAAATGATAGAGTTGTGGGTGGTGAACAAGCTCCAGGAGCTAAGAAAGCGGAAGCTGAAAGGATTCAGAAGAGGATGGTTGTTGCAGAGCAAATTGCCAATTCCATTCGTAGGATGAAGTCACCTGTCACTGCTGGTAAAGGTAAGGATTCCTCTGAGGATAAGGTCCATGAGAGTTCTTTTGAAGAGGATGTTGCTATGGGGAATCGCATTGAAAACTTTGATAGGGAGGATCTTTGTGATGTGTTGGGCTCGGCACGTGACAGTGCCAATGTGTTTTTAAACTTTTTAAATGGTTTTTTCATGAGATTAATAGGACTAATGTTCATATTAGAAGCATTGCTTGCAAGGATAAGGACCCTATGATCCAAAGCCAAACTGATAATTTAATGGTTGGTCTCAATATTGTTGCTAATACTATGGCAGAGGAAACCATCAATATGAAACAAAGTATGTAGGCAAGAATGTTCTCCCTTGAGGAGAAAATTGACAAAATTTGGAATATGGTTATGAAGAGTGGAGAAGCTCCTAAAGTCTTGACTAGGTCAGACTCTGCGAAGGATTTCTCCCCTAATAAGAGAAAGGAAATTTTGTCTACTGATGTTATGGATGCTGAGGGTAAGCTGACTGGGGAGGATTATGTTGCTACTAAGGGTGCTGCTAAAGGTTATGTTTTGAGTTGTGAGGTAAAAACCGGTGGGCCTAGGGTTAGGACTAGAAATAGACTGAAATATTAGGCTGGGGCCTCGGGTATGGAGGTTTCTGATACTGGGGTTAAGGGATAGAAGCTTGTTGCTAGTGAGATGGAAGCTGTTGAAATTCTGAACAATATGTAGTGGTGTGTGTCATTCTTTGGCTGCTTTTTGGCTGGTGGTTTGCTGTCATTGGGCTGATGGTTGTTTTTTGATGTTTCCTTTTTGCTTCAGCTATTCCTTTTTGTAAAGGGTTCCAAGCCCCTTCAAAACCCATTTTTTACCTCCAATCAAAATTGTATAGTTTTCTTTATTAGGGTTTAGTAATAAAATCTTGCATGCATTGCAAGACTGTAGTTGACTCAAGGTGATTTTAGGGTTCCCTACACCTTTTGATGTCTATAAATAAGAGCTTTTGCTCATTTGTAATTAACTTTTGCACGAGATAGTAATATATGTTGAGCCCACCTTTCCTGTAATATTACTTATTCTGTATCTATTCACGAGTTTTTGCTATGATGATGAATTGTTATGCCACTCAAGTTTCATGTTATTATCATGGTGAATACTCATCTTAGTTAAATATAGTGGCTAGTTTGATCATGGATTGTATGCGTGTTTCGTCTATGCAATTTACTATCCTAGTTGGCTATCCTTTATGTTTTGTTTCTAATAAGCCTATTCAAATGAGCAAATAGTTGATCCCATCTTGCCTTCACATTGTGAGACTGTACCTGAAGTTTATCGTATAGAAAATTTCTACTCCAAAACTGGATAGATTTAAAGTATTTAGTTTAGTTGTAGTTAATGATCTGTGAAACTAGAAAATCCTTAGCTGCAATGTTATTGGTTTTCTTAACCTTGTGCCTCTTCTAGTTGAGAACAAAAAGATAGGACTTAGATTACTTTTCTTTTCCACGCATTCTAGCACTATGAGGGAGCTTCCCCTCGTAATTTGAAGAGCACTCATTACGCAGTGTGCATAGCTACCTCTACCAACTTGCACTCCAAAGGTGTTAGTTTTTACGCCAATAGTTTTCTAGCACCCACCGTGGGGCACGAGGCAAGAAAACTTCAAGAAAAACTAAACACTTTTATTTCACAAGAATGACACTTTGGCATCCTATTGCATGATCCATACAGAAGCAACGAATGATAACAATAAGAATGCTGACAGGAGGTGTCCACCCCCATTACCTTGGGGTAATAATATTGGACCTTTGGCTTTTGAGGTAAATCATGAGTTACCTGTAGGGTCAAGGAAGTGCTTTCCTTGATTTCACGGTGATGGAACTCAACACCCAGAGGATTATTTTTTTGCGTTCACAATGGCTTGCATCGTCTTGCACGTAGCACATGAATACATCGCAGTGCATCTCTTTGTCGAGATTCTTGTGGGAAATGCTTCCAACTAGTTCAATCACCTAGTGCCAGGCAGTATCACAAGCTGGGCAACTATGAGCGAGAATTTTTGGCGAGATTCAAGCCCGTTGAAGACAGTCACATGTTATTTTCCTAGCTCACAAATTCAAAGATGGAGAACAACAAACACATGAGGGATTTTGTGGCAATATTTAATCGTCTTGTTACAAGAATTTCTTCTACACTCGATCCATCACAGGAGATTCTGATAAGCTATTTCATAAATGTTCTTCCATTAGAGATAGCCTTCTTCCTTAAGACGACAAAAGCAACAGAGTTGAAGAGTGTGCAAGAACATGCAATCAAGTTGGAGGATAATATGATCACTTCCAGCTTGATGAAAGTAGATTTCATCAAATCTCCAGTTCAACAACCATACCAGCCAAAGAGAGACCATCTTCAGCCACGGTTGCCAACATCTCCATCAAAACCAATGATTGAAGTTGTACATTGTGCAATATTTTGTCCTTTCCATGACATCGATACACATACCGGATCCACATGTCCAAAGAACTTGAGAATGATCCAAATGATGGGATATATTAAAGCTGCTCCCAATTCTAGTTTTATACCAACACCAAGTTCGAATCTTGTCTTACCACAGACGGACAACTTTGATGGCAACTCCGCAGTGGGATACTTTGATAAAGAACCCGTTAATGAACAAGAAGAAGAAGAATACCGTCAGTACACTCCTCCTGTGTTTACACATGCTCAACACTTCAAAGCATAGAAAGAAGAAGGGAAGAAATCAAAAGAAAAAGGGTAGAGAAGTGCCTCTCACTTCTAATCCCATATCTTCACATGAGATTACTATGCCAGTTGCTCGAGAGACATCTTCAGCAAATTTTGACATTGTAGCTTCCATGATGAAAACCAAGGTACAAATCTCTCACTTGGAATATCTTCAGGATCATCCAGAACAACTAAATCAGATTCTCAAAGTTGCAAAGAACCAGGTTGTGCTCAAGTCATCTGTTCCAGTAGGAGCAAAGCCTGAAACAGGTCCCGATAACTATGTGACTCTATCAGAGATAAAAGTTGAAGACCAAAACATTGCTTGTTTTGAAAAGAGAATGAAAAAGAAGACAAAGTCATGGACAATACAGTTCGATGGAGATTGTTCAACAAAATTTTTAGTATGGGAATTGACCATCTCCCATAAAGGATAGTTACACCCATCTGTGCAATTGGAATTTACTGAAGTTGAAAAAGAGGTGCTTTTGCAAGGCCTCAAAGATGTCAAAGACATGGGAATCAAACTCCTATGTGTTAAAGGTAATGTAGAGCTGATCGATGAGCCAACCCAAAGATATTTTTAGGTCAGAAAAGATCACCTACGACATTATAGAAATCGAGTTTGGAACTCGATCGACTGATTTGAAGAAATTAACATCCCAAGGATGGACTACAACATAACTTATGCCTCAGGGGTATCAACTTTCTTATTTGCATTATATTCTGACTTTTATCAGAGTACCTTTGCTTGGATATATGAATACCCGAGAATCTTCATCCCAGAGGGATTGCCTCTCGCAATGCCCATCAAAAGAGAAGTAAAGCCTTTCAGGTAGAAATGACATTGATGGGAGGCTCTTCCCATTGTCATGCAACAGACAATATCCAAAGCATTTCATCTCTTCGGGGGTGGAGTGAATTTTGTTTAAGTAATTTTTCTTTATGATTTATTGTTATGTTGTAATGTGTTTCCCCATTCTGTGAAGTTATGTTGTGTTTTAGGTGTTTTAGGAATGTTTTACATTTCTTAGGTGATTAGGAAAACTCCAAGTATATTAGGTGATTAGGGAAAGAGTCTTGACTCCAATGCCCAACTAATAAGTCATTGGTCTACAAAATATAGAGTATCTCGGTTTTCCTATGTCGTAAGTATTTGACATGGTCACTAGACAGAGCCTAATGTTTTACCCAAACCAAATTTTTTGCTTCATTAAGGCATTTTGCTTAAAAGAGTCTAAACCTTGCTAAAATGATGTCAAAACACAGTTTTTGGGAAAATCAAGTATGTATTTTGAGTTAGTGTGATGTCGAGAAGATACTGGTGAAATTTGGAAAACAATTGAAAATTAGGGTTTTTAACTCTTGTTTTAGGTCCTGAAACCCTGAAAATAGAAACTTGTCAGAATTGGCTGAAATTAATTTTGATTGGCTTATTTCACATCACGATCATAGTGGTGAGGTTAGTTTCAGTTAAAAGTCAGTTTAAGGCTGGTGGGTAGATTTCACTTTTTCAGGAGAAAAGTTAAGATCTTTGAGTTTGTCAATGGCAGTTGGCTAGTACCAGATGTCGAAATCTAAGCTTGAAACTCAAAGTAGAACATTCTATGATGAAAGATGCTGAAAAAGATGCTTCATGATGGAGGGGATTTTCAAAAGGTGAAAAGTGCAAAAAATATTCTAAATCTGGAAATGCTTCACTTTGTAACGTGGGAGATGTTTGCGCAATCAATGTGCAAATCAACTTTATAGTGTTTGTACATGTGAAAGTAGTGAAATACAGTCATATACACACATTAGCAACAATAATGTTTCTACATGGTTGACCCAACAGCCCACAGTGGTGTTTGCAGTGCGCGAAATGGAGAAAATCATCAACCTTAGAGCAAATCTGAGCCCCTGTAGCCTAGGGGTGCCCTTCATTTTGGAGGCTCAGATACAGAGATTTTTGGTTGCAGATACATTCAATCTCTTCGGAATTTAGTTACCTTTCCAACAAGCTATCAAGCAAGATCATCTGAGTTGCAGAACTCCAGTCATCGAAGGCAGAAGTTGAAGGTACGAGGAGGTTGCTCATCATAGAGGCTATCAAAATTACATAATCTGCACTCCTGTAGCCCAGGGGTGCCCTTGAATTTGACCCCTCGGATGGATGAATCTGCAAAATCTGTTTCTGGTAGATCTTTTCTAGTTTAGTTCAACTCCACAACGCACCAGTTTGTGAGATGATCCGACATACTGAGTGATCATGACAGAGGTTCTACCGAGCATGTAAAACAGAGGGTGGAAAAATGTAGAAATACACACATGTACCTTTATAGGCCAGGGGCGCCTAGCCTTTAGGCCTGCCAGATGGGGTCTTTTGCAATCATAGTCTTCAGGAGACTTGTGCGGAATTCTCCCAGCTATCTAGTGAGTCCAGTAGTGAGCCTTCAGGATTTTTCAAACGCATGTACATGCAGGGTCAGGAGATTGCTGAAGAAATCAGACAACCAAAAAAATGGCGTGGGAATTGCACTCCCTTGAAAAAGGTGCCTTTCTTTTTGAGGTCTTAGAAGTAGTTTTCTCACTTCGTCGTCTCCAAGAACATCTCTTCCCAATGCTTTTAGGTACACAAAGAGATTGATGGTGCGCAAATCAAAGCACTCTTGCTCCCAATGTCAAGGGTCAAAATATGGTGTTTAGATGAAAGTTGCACTTTTATCAAAATGGTAATTGTGCTATTGCATGCTAGGGGCACCCTTGCTTTTGGGGTTCCTAATGTAGCTTTCAGATGCCTTACATACAGTCGTTGGATGCAGAATTCTTCTAGTCACACAATGAACCTATCATCTAGTTAGTAGGGTTCATCGTTCACCAGTAATGGCAGTTCGAAGCATCAGATGGAAAAATAGAGAAATGGTTGTTTGGAGACCTTGCATCAATTTAATCAAAGGTGCCTAATTTTTTGAGGTGTCAAACGTTGATTTTAGCAGTTGCAGCTCCCAACAGACATTTCATCCTTGTTTTGTAGGCTTCGCAATGGATATCTCGGTTTAGTCATAGCCTCACTCGGTCACCCAGAAATCAAAGCAGAATAGGGGCAATTGTAATTTTTAGTGAGCTATAAAATAGGAAGTTAGCAAAAAATCTCATAACTTTTGCAAATGGAAGTCTGGAGAGTCAAATTTGGACTTTCAGAATCAGTGAATTTTTTTGCGTGCATCCGGATGCACAAATTTCAGTTAACTTATTAAAATAATATTAAATTTCAACTTTTTGCATGCAAGCATTAAATTGGCATTTTTCTTCAATATTGGCACCCTTTTTGATATTAAATTACAAATTTGCATGTAAAGGAGAACTGAATATTTTAACATTTTTTATTCTTTCAAGACTCTGAGTCAGTGACAATTGAACAGAGAGGGGTCCAATCAAAAGGTTTCTTTTGAAATCAAGGTTTTATTCTTGCAGTGGCGCCTTTAAGTAATGAATTTCTCTATTTATTCAACATGGCGTCCATTCTTCTCTCACACAGTTGAAAATAAAAGCAAGTTTTCTTCATTGAGCAAGCGAATTCTTCAACAGTCAACATTCTAAGGCACTACAGAGATTGTTTTCAGATTTCCTTGTAGGTACAAGTCCAAATTAATCAGCAGACTTCAAGACAAGATGGCAATTTTAGCAGAAGCAGAGCATTAAAACTTCTATCTTTTGTCTTAAAATTCTTCTATTCTCATCTTAGGTTTTCTTCACTTGTCCAAGATTCGACAACTTTTGACAAATCATATCATCTAGGTTGGTTGTGCACAACTTTCTCTAAAAAAATCATGTGTTAGAATTTGCTCCAATTCTCGAGGCTTTGATTTTATCGACTGAAATTCCTTTGCATGGTGGAGTAAAAGTCGATTTCCTTGCAGGTACAAGTCCAAATTAATCAGCAGACTTCAAGACAAGATGGAAATTTTAGCAGAAGCAGAGCATTAAAACTTCTATCTTCTATCTTAAAATTCTTCTATTCTCGTCTTAGGTTTTCTTCGCTTGTCCAAGATTCGACAACTTTTGAAAAATCTGATCATCTAGGTTGGTTGTGCACAACTTCCTCTACAAAACTCATGTGTTAGAATTTGCTCCAATTCTCGAGGCTTTGATTTTCTCAACTGAAATTCCTTTGCATGGTGGAGTAAAAGTCGATATTTTTTGAATCTGACGTTGTTGGTTGTCTTAGAATCATCTTCTGGACAAAATCCATATTTCAGATTTTCTCAAAAAAATTGCCCCCCGCAACCCCTGCTGCCCCAAGTTGTTTTTTTTCAAAAAAGCTTTTGCATGTCAAGCTAAACGGTGTTTTTTCACAATTCTGACATTGTGGGTTGGCTTAGAATCATCTTCTAGACAAAACCCACATCTCATAATTTTTGGCAAAAATTGCCCTCTGACAAGCTATTTTTAGCCTCATCAGGTGACTTTTTGGCTTTCCGAAGAAACTTGTTAGAATATAGTCGAGTTTACAGTCAATAGGTGAGTTTTCATAATGCAGTTCACATAGACTGAATTCAAGACCAAATCAGTCTTAATTCATGATCTCATTAGAAAAGCTGACATCGATTTGTATCAAGCGCATCCAAAGGGTTAACAGATGTAGTCACTCAAGTCCATATGGTTTCATGCCTTGTATAATTGATAGCCTTCCAAGGCTAGTTTAGAAGGTTGATACTGTTGGAATTCTACATGTGCAACAAGTTCATTTGCATTTCTCACAACTAGAGGGTTCACAATCAAACTTCGCAATTTCATCTTGGAACACTCTTCCATAAAGAAAGGTGTGAAAAACATGAGAAGTGTCAGAAGCATAAAGTTGCAGAAGAAACAGTGACCATCACTTCAATTATGAAGTTGCCAAAGGTATGAGTCAGTGAAATGCTAGTTTGAGTGTGCAAAGATTTCCAAGATTGCTCAAGTTGTTGACAAGTAGTGAATTGACAGTTGAGATGTGTAAGTGCCCTAGATGATGATGTATTCAATGACCTCGTGGAGGGGTTACTTGCTTGGGATCATGACTATTAGACTCTAGGTCCCACTTTTTAGGATAGACATCAGACACATTAGTTAACTCGACGCTTCTTTCTGAGTTAACTTGTTCCACATCTCATGCATGTCTATCTTGGAAACATCTATGTACAATTGGAGTTTCATTTATGGTTTTTGTTAACTGATGGTAGTTTTCCAGTTAACTTGCTTTCAATAAGGACATGCATTCTTGCACATTGTCCATTTAGATTAGATGTACCAGTTAACTGATGGTAGCTTTCTAGTTAACTATATAGTTTTCTTTATTAGGGTTTAGTAATAAAATATTGCATGCATTGCAAGACTGTAGTTGACTCAAGGTGATTTTAGGGTTCCCTACACCTTTTGATGTCTATAAATAAGATCTTTTTCTCATTTGTAATTAACTTTTGCACAAGATAGTAATATATGTTGAGCCCACCTTGCCTGTAATATTGCTTATTTTGTATCTATTCACGATTTTTTTCTATGATGATGAATTGTTATGCCACTAGGGTTTCGTGTTATTATCATGGTGAATACTCATCTTAGTTAAATATAGTGGCTTGTTTGATTGTGGATTATATGTGTGTTTCGTCTATGCAATTTACTGTCCTAGTTGGCTATCCTTTATGTTTTGTTTCTAATAAGCCTATCTGGATGAGCAAATAGTTGAGCCCACCTTGCCTTCACGTTGTGAATTTGTACCTTAAGCTTATTGTATGATGTGTGTGATAATAAACCTATTAAATCAAGCAAATAGTTGAGCCCACCTTGCCTTCACGTTGTGAATTTGTACCCAGTTTATCATATATTTATCGTTTCCAATAAACTTATTCCCAACCAAGCAAATAGTTAATCCCACCTTGCCTTCACATTGTGAGACTGTACCTAAAGTTTATCGTATAGAACATTCCTGCTCCATTTCCTCATGCTCTATTTTATTGAGGGAACTGGATAGATTTAAAGTAGTTAGTTTAGTTTTAGTTAATGATTTTTGAAACCAGAAAATCCTTAGCTGCAACATTCTTGGTTTTTTTAACCTTGTGCCTCTTCCAGCTGAGAACATAAAGATAGGACTTAGATTACTTTTCTTTCCACACATTCCAGCACTACGAGAGAGCTTCCACTCCTAATTTGAAGAGCACTCATTATGCAGTGTGCATAGCTATATGTAACAACCTGCACTCCAGAGGTGTTAGTTTTTACACCAACACACAACATGAGGAATCAAATATGCATCAAGATAGTGTTTTAAAACAAAGTCCAAACCCATCAACAATGTCTAGCAATATTTTATACCGTAATGACATCAAGTGGATATCAAATTGTGATATCTCTCCCACATATGACTTCATGATTTTGCATGTCGAAGAAGTTCCAAAAGAGCAAGAAATATCCCTTATTGCACCCATACCTATAGACTATTGCGAAGAGTCTTTTACCAATGATCTATCATCCACCCAAGGATCATGTCAAGAGGAGGCTCTTGAGGATAATAAAAATTACTTCTAATCAAGTCAGGATCAAGAAACCCTATCCCTAGAGTTTCACCAAGAACTAAGGGACATCTTCCAAACCATTTTAAACTCCAAAGATGTCCCCGATATCACCCTTGAGATGTTTCTTTCTTACGAACATATAGACATTCTTTATCCAAAACAAGAGTCTCCCACTCTTGGTATTCCTATGCAAGATCAAGCAACGGTCAAGATTCTTTATTGTTACATTGATTGTGCATCATCGACATCTTTTGAGTCAACATCAACATCTTTTGAAGCAGTATCAACAGATAATAATGTCATAGAATTATAGCAAATAGTTCATATTCCAGAACAACATGAACCTATAGAAATATCATGTGTTCATAAAAATTTAATGTAGAGAAAGGTGACACAATCAAAACTCACTCAATCAATCCTTTATCAAAGTATTTAAACATCAAACAAGTTGATTTTCTACACAAATTGACATTATTTCTTATAGCACAACAAACACCTCTTTTCTGTCATAATTTGCAAACTAGAATTCATACCCACAATATAAAAGTTGTTTTGGATACCCATTTTTAAGTTCTAAAACATAATCAAAATTTATGGGTAGTTCTTTTGGAGCAACAAATTCAAAAATCTATTGCTACGCTTTGAATAAGGCTTGAAATGGACCAGTAATTCATGTTTTGGGTCATAAATTTCAGACCAAAACCGATATCCAATTTTTTTTTTGATTCAAATACCCATTTTTCCCTTATTTAACATATCTCAAAATTAGGGTAGGTTGTTTTGTACGGAAACCCTCAAAATTGGATTTTTTCCTCAAATTAGGCTTACTAGGTTTTCTAGCTGCTTTCACCAAAATGGTTGTAACTTTCTTAATACTTAATAAAAATCGATGAAACAAAAATAAAATGAAAGTAGATTCACATAACAACAACCTCCAATTGGTTTTAAATCATTAATTTACTATACCAAGCTCTAAAATAATAATATAATGTTCAGAAATGCAAAAATAAGGATGTCTTTTATTGATTTCACTTCAAAAATGTCACCACCAACCTTGGTTTCAACCTCCCACAAGGATATTTAAACATTTACAACCATTTTCTAATGGTTCTCAACCAAATTTTCAACTTACAACCATTCAAATTCTTACTTTATGCAACATTGACCCTTCATATTCCACATTGTACAATTTGACAACATTTGTAACGTTAACAACATTTTACATTTTTTTGCAACAAGACCCCTAATGACCCAAAAATGACTCAAAAACCTATGAAATGGTCTTATAAGATCTTATTATATGAAATAAACTCAAGTAAAAAAAAATCAACATTTGACCCCTCTTGGGGTATGAAAGCCTGTGGGTGCCCCTCCACCATAATCCCAAGGGAAAGAAGAACTCAAGTCCACTTAAGTGCAGGTTTTCTATTTCTTCCTAGTTTTCCAATTCTTCTACAACTTGTCCTTCATCTCTACAAATTTTCCTAGATTCTTTTTATTCTTCTTGCATCGTCTCTTACTGAGCATATTTTTGACTTTTAAGTTCCAAAATTCTAGTTCTCGTTTATATGCTTGAGTACCATCATCTATGTCTTCATCGTCATCATTAGAATACAATTGATCAACACATTCATCATCCAAAAAAACAAAAAATGCAACCACTACCTTGGTTGTTTTGGCAACATCTCCTTCACCATAGTGTGTTAAATTTGTATAGCCATCTTCATACACTATATGCACTTCTCCTCCTTTAGACTTTTTTCCATCTACATTTCCATTTGTTGCACCTGTAAACACATACTCACACAAAGGCTTAGTTTCAAAAATACAAGATTTTTTTGTCTCCTTAGATGCTTCTAGCACCTTTCCTTTCATCATATCTTGCAACTCATCTATCCTTGCTGCTATCATCTTTTTCATTCTTCTCCTCTGAATGATCTTCTTGATAGGCCATTTAACCTTCTTCCTTTTTGGTAAATGCCAACCGTTTTCAAGAAGTTGTTGCATTTCAAGTTCCATTCTCTTTTCCATTTCTTCCAAAGCTTGGCTCAACTTTATTATCTCATTTTGAATACTTACTAGTTCTTCCCTCTCATCTTTCTTCTTCCTCTCACTTTTCTATTTTATTTTCTCTCATTTTTTTCTTGGTGCCTCCTTAATCTGCAAGTCTTCATGGAAAAATATTCTCAACATATCCATTTTTCTTTCACAAGAAAGTCTTTTTCACCTTTATTCCTTTTGTATTCATGATACCTCACCTAGGTTTCTTCCTTTCTTCACTACCTAATCTTTTGACATCCAGGTTCTTATTTTAACTTGAAAAAAACAACACACAAAAAATTCCAAAAACTTATATCGCTCAGATCTTCAGGCTTTGATACCACTTGTTGCATAGCAAGGTGACACAACCAAAACTCACACAACCAAAATTCACTCAAGCAATCCTTTATCAAAGTATTTAAACATCAAACAAGTTGATTTTCTACACAAATTGACATTATTCCTTGTAGCACAACAAACACCTCTTTTCTATCATAATTTGCAAACCAGAATTCATACCCAAAATCTAAAAGGATTTTTGGATACCCATTTTAAATTTATAAAACATATTCAAAATTTAGGAGTGGTTGTTTTGGAACAACAAAGCCAAAAATCTACTACTACGCTTTGAATAAGGATTGAAATGGAGCAGCAAATTCGTGTTTTGGGTCATAACTTTCAGACCAAAACTGATCTCCAAGAAATAAAACTTGATTTAAATACCTATTTGGCCCTTATTTAAGATATATTAAAATTATGGTAGATTGTTTTATGTAGAAACCCTCAAAATTGGACTTTTTTCCCTCAAATTAGACCTACTAAGTTTTCTAGTTGCTTTCACTAAAACATTTGTAAATTTCTTAATACTTAATAAAAATTGATGAAACAAAAAAAAATGAAAGTAGATTCACATAACAACAACCTCCAATTTTTTTTAGATCATTAATCAACTGTACCAAGCTCTGAAACAACAATAGAATGTTCAAAAGTGCAAAAAAAAAGGATGTCTTTTATTGATTTCACTTCAAAAATGTCACCACCAACCTTGGTTTCGACCTCCCCCAAGGTTATTTAAACATTTGCAACCATTTTATAATGATTCTCAACCAAATTTTCAACTTGCAACCATTCAAATTCCCACTTTATGCAACATTGACCCTTCATATTTCACATTGTGCAACTTGACAACATTTTACATTTATTTGCAACAAGACCCCTAATGACCCAAAATTGAATCCAACACCTATGAAATGGTCTTATAAGACCTTATTAAATGAAATAAACTCAAGTAAAACAAAATTTCAACATTTAACCCCTCTTGGGGCATGAAAGCCTTTGGGTGCCCCTGCACCACAAGTCATATTCAATAGTTATGGATCAAAGGATACATTATCAAGGCAAAAGATTAGGTATTGATAATACCTTCACAACGTTGGGAGAAATATTATCTATAAAAAACATCAACATATGGGGCACGAAGGATCCTTATGATGAAAATAGTGTCAACACTACAACTAGCTGTATCATAAGTTGGCATTCACCCATTATCTCATATGCAAATTGGGACCAACATAAAAATAAGAATTCCTATCAAAGAAAGGAGAAGATCATCAAATAAAATGAAGCAATAAAGTAAAAAGGACACATCAAGTACAAATAGATACCAAATAAAAATAAAGAAAATCATCCCTCAAAAACTCCATTAGTCAAAGAAACTATGGGGAAAAATCAAAAAGGAAAATATATCCATCAAAAACATCCTCAAATACAAAAGCAGGCTTCTTAAGCAAGGAATGAAGTATATGCAATGGTTGGTCCTAATTCCATGAAAACCTTCATTCCCTCCCATCATTGCTCATCTTCCCAAGTTTGGAGAGTCAAAGGTTCCAAACTATCAACCCATCCATCTCATATTCCTTCAAATATGTCACCGTCCACTCCATTCATGATATCCACTTCTCGCATTGATCGTGTGTTGGTAGCTACCCTTCATCATAAGGATTCTGAAGGTACCATATTGCAATGCATGCACATAAACGAGGTTAATTTTGGTACAAGCAAGGCAAATCAAAGTTCTTCAAAGTTGCATTCAAGTGCCCATATCTTAGTAAAGAAACTTCTTCAAGTAGGGTATCATTGGAATGTTATGATAGTGGCCTCTACATCAGTACCACCAGGTGGTTCAACATGACGGTAAAACTTTTCAAAAAAATCCAAAAAAAATAAAAAAGATTAAAAATTAAAAAAATTAAAAAAAATCAAGAAAATAGTGAAAATAGAAACCATCCTCTAGTGAGAACCACTACGGGGTCACTTTGGGAAACTACTATGATGAAAACTTGGAAAAAAGGCATCATGAATAAAATTGAGCGTCTATATGATTATTCTTAGATAGAAGCATCTCATCCTTGTCATGATGAATCCAATATTCCCTCCATCCATCCAATCCAGATTTATCTAGCTATTCCATTTTATCTTGATCTTGACAAAGATTCGGTGTATACTTCAACTCTACTCATGGAAATTTTTTGACAGGATCTTTACCATTTTATCTCATGAAGTCCCATAGCCTATATCTAGCATGATAAAACTCTATTGGAAATCTTTGCATATACATTACCTATCTTGGTTTGTTCATTAAACTATGATGCATTGCTAGAAACTGGGGGCAGGTTATTGCACTCTTGTTTCCAAATAACTCTTGATCCATGTCTTATATCTCACAACGTGACATTGATATCGTGATCTAGGTATCATTTACCTCAAAATCTCTCGAAAATATTAAAAAAATTCATAAAATCTCATCAAAATCCAAAAACATTTGCAAAATTTTGTATAGCTAAAAATCCAAAAACATCAAAATATTGTACAACTAAAATAAAAAAACATTCGTAAAATTGTAAAATCAAAATCCAAAACATTTGAAACACATCAAAAATCCAAAAATAGTACCTTGTTGAACTACAAGTCTTTAAGCTTGAATGTAGGCAAGACTATCATTGATGTGCCCCTGAGACACCCTAGGTCAATCCTTTAAGAGTCTGTCATAATAAATTGGTAATCCATCAATTTTTAATATCTCATCATCAATAGGTCGAGTCAGTCATACGTGGTCTGCATATATAATGTAGGCAAGGCTCATCTTTGCTCAGCCCCTAAGACCCCTAGGATAGGTCTTTTAGGTTAGGTTCTTGGTCAAAACTTAGAAAATCCCTAAACATTCAAATATCAGAAAATCCTTAAACATTCAAAATCTCATAAAGCCCCAAAACATTTGGAAAACTTAGAAAAACACAAAAACATTTGAAAACTTAGGAAAGCCTTAAACATTCAAAATCTTAGAAAACCAAAAATATTCAAAAACTCATAAAATCCAAAAACATTTGAAAACTCAAAAAACACGAAAACATTAGAAAACATTCAAAATACCTAAACAACATCAAATATCTTAGAGAAAACCCTAAACAACCTCAAATAATCAAAAACCAAAACATCCACATAAACTTTCAAAAAGATAAAAAACAACCTAAAAAACATTGAAATATTCTAGAAAATCCAAAACTATCCATCCCATTTCACTTTCACCCACCATAAACTTCACCCATAATAAATCAACCATCATCTTCAACCTTTGGAAAAACAAAGAGAAAGAAAGTATCGCAGGTCATAAAGTGAGAACCTAAGTGTCAAAATCTAAAGTTTAGATCATAGGTAAACGAGTCAATGAAGTTTGTATCAACAACTTATCAAACACCTCATCCTAATCAAAACATTTGATAAACATGTCCTATCATGAATCCTTCTTGCGATGGACATCAGTATCAGATATCACTTCAGCTATAATAAACTAGCACGAGATATAGATAACACTGACTATTTGTCTTTGATCTTTTCTTACAATTTATCTTATTGACCCATTCTGAGGACCTCTCAATGATGTATTAATGATTTAGAGAGAAAGGAATGGGGCATCAATCATTATCTTTTGTTTTCTATGCTTGTGGGTACTCTTGTAAAATAATCTTGGTGCATACTTGCTTAGTTATGTGTAGGAAAGTTGTTTGGAGTACATTTTTGACTATTGTGTATGCTTTGGTTCGACATATTCTAAAGCTTCTAACTTACATTCTAACGAGGTTTCTATATGTCAAGGTGTGAACAAGAACTATCATATTTGTTTGCAGAGTCAAAGTTCATTACACTAGATACAACACCATCCTATTTATCAATACCTTGATGCATTGTGTCTATGTGTTATATCAAAAATAAGGAATGACGGAAAATCCCAATCCTAAGATATGAGCAAATCATCATCATCTTGCATCTCTCATTACCATCTCTAATAAAGTCTCAGTGGATCATGGTCTTGTTAGAATTTTTGAATCAATCTCAAAATCAATGGTCAATCCATTCATCTTATTCTTCTTATTCTTCTATCTTTACTAACAATTCTATCCAAGTATCAAATATGTGTGATATATCAAAATATACATGAGGCTACCCATAGCTGATGACTGTCTATACATCCTGAAATCTATCTACATCAATATCTAAGATAGCACGCCAGTAATCCCTCTTCCACTAGGGAATAGTGGGGCATCTATATCATCTTCAACTCAACAATTTGAAAAGTTGTAGCTCTTTGATTCAAAAGCAACCTGAAATCTCAAGCATCTCAAGCATAAGTCTAATTTTCACCTATCGTGAGCCCGATCAAAACACTTTATTCCTTGATCGATCTCTTGAGGGTGCAACCAACCATCTTTCAATCATATCGATATTAAATCATTTAATAGACTTTGTTCCTAGCCTTGCTAGCAAATCTTGATCAAATTATCAAATCAATCATCATTGGGATATATATTTCCCTACCAATCCTCGTGTTATTCAACATAATCCTTGCATTGTTGTGAATCTTCAACAATGTTATCAATCAATCAAATTAATCAACTTTAGCTTAGCTATCAACATCTTAAAGAGATCATTGATATCCATTTTAGCATCATCATCAACATCAGTCTTTGAACCAATTCAATGAGTATATTTCTTCAAAGAGGGGAAAAATGTAGACACTTCAAAAATTCTCGATGGATCACATTGGCTAACTAACATCATTTCGTCCTAAAACCCATCATCTTTTCACTTAATTAATTAAATTAGCCTAGCTATTTAATTAATTGCCTCATTTTCATCTATTAATCTAATTGACCTAGTTAGGTTAATTCATCCCCTTTCATGCTAACATTTCATCCTATTAAATTGAATAAATCAAATTATTTAATTTAATCCCTAAAGTCCTCTTATTTAATTAAATAACCCTAAGTTATTTAATTAAATATCATATCACTTCCCCTTTCCATTAAATAAATTAACTATTTAATGAATATCCTAATTCCCCTAATTTGCATAATTGAAACTTTATTTAATTATCAAATTACTAATAAATCTAATTCCCCCCACTTACAAGGGAATATTCCTCCTTTACACACTCCTCCAAAAAGAATATTCCCATGGAATATTCCTTCCCCTTTTGTGCATTAAATTTTTGTTTTAATTTGTTAAATATCTATTTCCCTCACCCATGAGAATATCCCAAAGAGTATTCTCTTTCTTCACTCATTTGTTCAAAAGGGGAATATTCCTTTTCTAGCAAACTTACTTGACTTCTTATGCAAGTTAAATTGTGACCTTTTGTGCAAGTTAATTTCTGACCTCTTGTGCAAGTTAAAAGTGTGTTTGTTTGAACAAAGGAGAACCCTTGATTAAATATCATCATTGATTCTCATCCATTGATGAGAATCCATGATCCATGCCTCCAACTTCTCCAATCCTTGACCATTGATTAACCTTTTTTTTAATCTCAATCCTCTATTTCTCATTTGCTTTCCTATAAATAGGTCACTATTTGGAGACAAATGGATCCATCTTTTTGAGAGAAAACTCATACTATTGAAATTACTCACTCACACTCATATTTATCATTTATTTAGTATCATTTTAACTTAATTATTTGCATTAATTAGCTTAAGCTTCCATTAATGGCTTCCATGGTAACATAGATGAATTCATGTAGCTTGTTTATTAATTAGGGTTTGAATCTTTTAGCTTAAAATCCATTTAGATTAGCTTTGCATTCACATATCTTTATCATCTTAGCATAAAATCATGTTAAAATAGCTTGCATTAGGATCATTTAGCTTTAAATCATGTTTCAACACACATCTCACAATGGTTTCATTAGTTTTCTTCAATAAAACTAATTGAAACAAGCTTTTTATCCTAGGGATTGGGAAAGGGTCACCATTCCACATCAACGCAACACCACTCCCCCAATAGGATAAGTTTCAATGGATTAGAATAGGTGTTTTTAAGCTTTCATAGTTTAACATGTTAGTTTTAATGTATGCTTAGCTTAGTTTTCATTTGAATGGTCTTTATTGGATTGACGTTTAGTGGAATGAATATAATTTGTATCCTCATGGATCAAGTGTACTCATCCCATACTATTCCGTCGGTCACACATCTAAACCAAATACATCAGTAATCCATGCACATGATACCTAAAATTCACAAATTCCAAAAAAACATATATTAAAAAATTAGAAAAATTCCAAAAAAAGAAAAAGGAAAAAAATAGAAAAATAATAAAGTGAAATAAATCCATCCAATGGTGAAAACCACTTCTTGTGTCACCTTGGGAAAGTACCATGATGAAAACCCACTCATGGGTGTCATGTGTAAGTCAACTAGCTATGTGAACCTTGAAATTAGGGGCAAGTTGTTTCATCTATTCCACCAAGCCTATCTATCCTATCATGGCATTCCATCATACCCATCCACCATGTCTATCTAGTCATACCCCATTCATGTTTCCTAATCACCTTGGTCTTAATAATGATTGGGGTCACATGGTGCATACTTTGGTAAACTCTTGACATAGTCATACTTTAACCACAAACCATCTACAATCACTTCATTGCCTGCATAGTACTACTTAATCCCTATCTTGGATCAAAACATGTTAATCCTATGTGATGTAGTTCTTGAAACATTTCCCCATAAATACTTCTATCATTCCATATCCTCTCCACTCCATCCAACCTATCAAACATTCCATCCATACTAACATATCCTTGTGTCTAGGCTAGGTGTATCCCTTACCATTTGTTCCACCATCAAAATGTAAACAAAATAAAACACTTATCCATGTTGAAGCCCTTAAATCCAAGCATACCCCATCCCAAATCTCACATCCATCCAAATATGTCCATAATATTTGTTCCTTGTATTGCTACAAGTTTTGTTTAATATCTAATAAATCTAATCAAATCATCATTAGGATGTTTTTCCCAATCCTTGCATTGTTTTCGGGATACATCCTTTCCACATCAATAATTCTATCATCATCAATCAATCAATCATTTTTTAGACTAAACAAGGGAAAATATAATCCAACATCATCATTAGTCCTAAGATCCAATCAATCCATCCTATCCCATCCACCCATCCCATATAACGTTGGCTTCAACATGTCATTGGATACCAATTTATGCATTTTGCATATTTTTTATTGCTTTATTTTATGGTTTTGTGGTTTTTAGTTGCTTCTAATCTTAGTGCTCCACCAATCACACCATTGCAGTTACCTTCATCCTTAATATGATGGTGTGCTAATGACAACGTGTCTATTGGATCACTATTCTATTTGGATTTTTTTGTTTGTGTATTAGTCAATATGCACATGGTGCATAACACTAAGTGCTAAAGAAAAATAAAGGTTTCTCCTTGTACATGAAGTTACTATGACATCATGTATTCCTTGTCCATTACATCCTTATCTCATCATTTCTCCATAATCCCCATATGTGTCATTTAGTTGAATTATATCCTTGTGAAATTTCATCATCCAACATGTACACCTATACCAATTCAATCTAATCATCCTAGCAACATTAGTCCAAATTCTGATTCCTTAATTAATCAGTTATTTAGTCCTATATTCATGGCATGTATATCCTCCCAACATGATCTCTCTCAAGTCATCCTTTAATCCTTTTATGACACATTTTTTTTATCACCCGTCATCTTTTCAAGATAACTATTGAGTTCCATTTCACCCAATAATTCTCTTGAGGGGGGCATCACTCCCATCATCCACTAAACGACTGGGGCAACTTTCCACTGAAGTTCATTCCGTCACATCCTACTTTTTATTCTTCTTTGACACAACACCACTTAGTTGAATTATATCAAAGAGGGGCAAGATGTAGACACCTAAAATATTCCCTAGGTCTATTCATCATCACTAAACCTATAACATGTTGGAAAAATATGTCTCAAACTTGCAATTACAAAAGGTTTATTATTGATGGGTGAGTGTGGGGGATGCAGAGAGGGATACCCCCCGTAGGGTCTAGGGACCACATGCCTCGATTGGGGTTTGGGAGTGCATATTTTATGTTTATTTTTTATTGTAAATTTGGATCATTCATCATTAGGTCTCAAATCTAATGGTAGATATTTTGTTGGTTTGTCTTTCATTAGAAGGTAACCCTATTTTATAAGGGATTTGTATTATGACTATGTAATGTGATGTATTTTAAGAGTCTGATAGTGGTCATGTTACCTCTAGATCTCTAGTTGGTGATACTCCTATGAGAAGCTTGCTCTGCAAGTATATTATAATCTTTGTGATTTTTGAATAATATATTGGGAAAATTTTAGAGTGTTGAGTTTTTTAATCAAAATGGTTTCCCCCACATAAATCATTGTGTTGTGGCATGCATGATTTTGTTTATTTCTATTTTAAGTTTCTATAATTTTTGTAAATATCTATAATGTTTTGCATTATCCTCCTCTCAAGATTAGTGTAAGAAGTTGTTCTTCTACCTTAGCTTCCTTACAAGTGGTGTCAGAGCCTGATCACCTTTGGTTTTAGTTGTGGGTTGTTGGGTTCTTTAAACTAATCCATATTTGAGTGGGAGCTTGTGCAAAAGATACTTTGTGATCTTTTTGTAGGAAATTTTAGATGACAAGTTCACTAGGGAGAGTAGAGGTGGATAATTTTTTTAAAAATAATTTTGAGATGTGGAAGCTGAAGATGGAGGGTTTGTTGATAGATTAAAATCTATGAAATGTTGTTGATGAGAATGTTTCAAGGCTTGTAGATCTTACTTTGAATGCTCAATATGATATTATGGACCATAAAGCCAAGGGTCTAATCAGATTGTGCTTGGAAGACTCTATTCTAATCAATGTCCATGAAGAGACCTTTGTATAGAAACTATGTAAGAAAGTTGGTGAGATGTATCAAGCCAAATATTTAGTGAACAAGATTTTCTTGAGGAAGAAATTGTATTCCTTGAGAATGGGAGAGGATGGATGAATTACAAACCAGTTGGAAGAATTCAATATGTTGGTGGATCAATTAGCATCATTTTTTGTCAAAATAGATGAGGAGAAATGGCATATTTTGCTTTGTTCTTTTCCTAATTCATGAGATTCTCTTGTTATGGCTATTGGGAGTACTGCTATCTTGAAGATTGAAGATGTGGTGGGTTCTTTTATTTCTAAAGAGATGAGAAGGAAGGTATCCCTTTCAAATCCAAGAAGGCTCTAAATGTTCATGGAAGACCTATAGAAAAAGGTAAGAAGAATGAGAAGTGTGATAAATTCAAGTCCAAGGAGAGATCCAAATCTCCTAGAAAGGCTAAAGTTATTTGTTGGAACTGTTGTAATCCTAGACATATTCATAAGGACTACAAAGAAGAAAATAAGATATTTTATTCTAATTTTGAGTCTAACAAGAAAGATGGTGAAGCATTCATTGCAACTTTGGCAACTCATGCAGGTAATGATGCATGGTTAATTGACTCAAACGCATCTTTCTATATGACCTCTAATATATATTGGTTTTTTAAATGTGAAAAATTTGATGGAGGTAAGGTGTACTTGGATAATGACTCTTATTTAAATATTGGTGGTCATGGTAAAGTTAGAATTAGGTTTCCTGATGGTGGAATAAAAAGGATTAGTGGTGTGTTGTATATCCTTGGATTAGCATGATTTTTTTATCTATGAGAAAACTAATAGATGCGGGCATTCAAGTAGTATTTTTTGATGCATGATGCAAGATGGTTAGAGGTGCTATAGTGATTGTTATAGGTGTCATATATGGCATGTTGTATAAGCTTGATGTATGCACTATTGAGTGCACTAGTACTTCTATGAAAAACAAATTTTCTATGGCTACTTTGTTAGAAGAGGTGAGGGTTGCATCTTTAGTAGATGGTCATAGCTTCTGGGTACCCAAGGGTGCTCTTTCTTCTAAATAAAAGTTACCTGGAGATAAAACTATGTTATGGCACCAAAGACTTGGCCACATTGTGGAAAGGGGTCTAAAGACCTTGAAAAATAAAAACATTGTTGAAGGGTTTTCTGATTATAATCTTGAATTTTATTTTTGTGAGCATTACATTTATGGAAAACAAAACCACATTTAGCTCTAATCGAGTTCTCATAAATCTTGTGGTGTATTGGATCTTATTCATTCTGATGTGTTTGGTCCTAAAGATGTTACTTCAATTGGAAAATCAACATATTATGTTTCATTTATTGATGATTATAGTAGAAGGACATGGGTACATTTTCTAATAAGTATATCTAAAGTTTTCAGTTGATTTAAATAATTTAAAGTAATGGTTGAGTTGTAGAATAGAAAGAAAATAAAAGTTTTGATGATTGATAATGGTGGTGAATTTTCTTTAATGATTTTAATAGATTTTGTAAAGATTGTGGTATTCATAGACATAAGACAACTTTGTATTCTCCATAGAAGAATGGAGTTGCAAAAAGAAAGAATAGGACACTAATGGAGAAGGTTAGGAGTATGTTGAGTGGTGCTAGTCTAGAACAAAGGCTTTAGGTTGAAGCTATTTCCACTACTTGTTACTTGATTAACAAGTCTCCTACATCAGCTCTTGTTGATAAGATGCCTATATAGGAATGGTCAAGTCACAAGCCTTCATTAAGACATCTTAGAGTTTTTAATTGTGAGACATATGCACATGTACCAAAGGAGAAGCGAATAAAGTTGGAGAACAAGGATATGAAATGTATCTTCATTAGATACAATTATGATGTGAAAGGAAACAAGCTTTGGAATCCTATTGCACAAAAGGTATTATATAGTAAAAAAATTATTTTTAGAGAAGCTAAGCCTTCTTATGTTATATTGCAACAAGAACAAAGTAAACAAGAATATGTGATTCAAAGTCCTTCTACACCTAAGAAATTCGAATCAAGACCCCTAGATATACAAGAAGTTGAGGAGAGATCATCTATCTTTGAATCTTCAGAAGAGGAAGAACCTCCAACTCATCTTGTTCATAGGGACCTACAAGGTATAGAAAACCACCTGAAAGGTATTCACCTGATAATTGGAGATGTATTTTTTTTAATGCTAACATGGATGAACCTAGATCTATAGAAGAGGTATTAGGTATAAATGATGTAGAATCTTGGAAGATTACTATGAATGAAGAAATGGAATCTTTGAAAAAGAAAGATACATGGTATCTTGTACCATTTCCTAAAGGATGAAAACCTATTGGTTGCAAATGGGTGTTCAAGAAAAAGATTGGTTTAGATGGAAGTATTGAAAAGTACAAAGAAAGGTTAGTTGTGAAAGGTTACTCTCAAGTTGAGGGTGTTGATTATGGTGAGATATTTTCTCTTGTTGCAAAAATTACATCCATTAGATTTTTTCTTTCTATTGTCGCTACTTATGATTTAGAGGTTGAGAAAATGGATGTAAAAACTAATTTCCTTCATGGTGAATCAGAGGAGGATATTTATATGACATAGTCAGAGCACTACATGGTGAAAGGTAAAAGCAATTTGGGTTGCAAATTGAAGAAATATTTGTATGACCTAGAACATAGTCCTAGGATGTGGTATCACAAATTTGATACATATGTGTTGATTTTGGGATTTAAGCATTCTAAATCAGATCATTTTGTTTATTATGATAGTGTTCATTTCCTATTTTTTGCATTATATGTTGATGATATATTATTTAATGGTATAGAGAAATGTATGATTTCAAAACTGAAGTCTCAAATTGCAACTAAATTTGAAATGAAAGATCTTGGTGCAACTAGACACATTCTTGGGATGGAAATTATAAGAGATAGAGTGAAAAAAAATCTATGGATTGGCCAAAGTAAGTACATGTTGATTCAATTTTATAGAGATTTAACATGCATGATTGTAGACCATTTTGTGTTCCTTTTTCAAGTGAAACAAAGTTATATATTTTAGATTGTCTAGCATCCCCATTAGAGATGGAAGAGATGAGTAGAGTGCCTTAATAAAGTGCAGTTGGAAGTTTGACATATGTTATGGATTGTACTAGACTAGACATGGCCAAGCACTGGGAATTATTTCAAGTTATATTTCTAATCCTAGTATTGTTCATTAGGATGTAGTTAAAAGAGTCTTTAGATATTTGTGTGGTACCTCAAAGTATTCCTTGTATTATCATAGTAATTTGACTGAAGATGATATTTCCCTTGATATTCATGGTTATGTAGATTCAAACTAGGTAGGTTATGTTGATAACAGACGATCCACCAGTGCTTATGTGTTTACTTTATTTAGTGGAAAAATTAGTTGGATGAGTAAGTGATAGGTTGTGGTTGCTTTATCAATTACTGAAGCAGAGTATATAACAACTAATCATGCTTGTGAAAAGCCATTTAGCTTAAGATATTGTATTTAGATATAGGAATAAAGCAAGGTGTAGTGATAGTTTATTGTGACAATCATAGTATGATTTGTCTAGCTAAGAACTTGACATTTCATGCCAGGACAAAAAACATTGATGTATAGTATCATTTTGTTAGAGATATGGTTAAATATGGTAAGGTGAAGTTGGTTAAGATAGAGAATTTGATGAGTGTTGTTAATTATTTAACTAATCTTGTGGAAACAAAGAAGTTCAAATGGTTTTCAGAGTCTATGGGCCTTTCAGCCCCTAGCAATGTTGCCCTTGCAAGGTGTTCAACAAGTGGGAGATTTGTTGGGAAAATGTGTCTTAACCTTACAATTACAAAAGGTTTACTATTGATAGGTGAGTGTGGGGAAGTGCAAGTGGTACCCCTTGTAGGGTCCGAGGGTCTTGTGACCCAACAAGGGTTCACAGGCAGTGCCCTTGAAAGCCATATTTTATGCATATTTTATTATCGTAAATCTAGACCATTCATCATTAGATCTTAGATATGGTTTTAGATATTTTAATGGATTGTATTTCCCTAGAAGGAAACCCTATTTTATGAGGGTGTTGTATTACGATTCTATATTGTGATATCTTCTAAGAGTTTGATAGCGGTCATGTTACCTCTGAATCTCTAGTTGCTAGTACTCTTATGAGAAGCTTTCTCTACAAGTACATTCTAATCTTTATGATTTTTGAATAATATATTAGGTGACTTTTGGACTATGGGGGTTTTTATCAAAATGGTTTTCCCCACATAAATCACTATATTGTGGTATGCATGATATTTGTGTTTATTTTTGTTTAAGTTTTTGTAACTATTGTAAAGATCTGTAAATTTTTACATTATCCTCCTCTCAAGATTAGTGCAAGAAGTTTTTTTATAGTTTAACTTCCTTACAAGTAGTATCAGAGCAATTACAAAAGGTTTACTATTGATAAGTGGGTGTGTGGGGGTACTCCACTGCAGGGTTCGAGGGCTATGTGCCCTGATGGGGTTCTGAAGCTCATTCCATCCTATCCTACTTTTTATTGTTCTTTGACACAACACCACTTAGTTGCAATCTATCAAAGAGGGGAAAAATGCAGATGTTGTCAAATAAAGTTTGCACCCTTGCTAAGCTATCAACTATAGCAACCTATTGACACATGGGAACACTTCTAGGTTGTGGGTGACCTGGGAATGAAGTGAACCTCTAGATTATGGGCTAGTTCCCCTTTAGATATCTTGGGAAAAACTGAAGAATGATAAAGGAAAAGAGTAAGAAAGATGTACTTGAATCCAAAACCTATCACTAATAGGTGATACGCCAAAGATAAACATATGACAATACTGCAGAAAACTCATAGAAAATCTCAATAGAGTTAAACAATCTCATAATACAGAGATTTATGTTTACAAAAAATGAGTATATGTAAGGCTCCGACTGTTCTAATGCTTAGCACAAAGGAAAACAAGATATTTTCACAGATATAATATGCAAAAGAAAGATATCACTAACATAAACTAAATTTGCGACATAATATCCTTTGCATTCAGCACTGAAGGAATTTGATCAAATAAAGGGATCACACAGAATTTAATTATATAACTCACAACCAGTTACTAAACAACAAAGAAAAATTGTGAAGGAAATAACTTTCTATTGAGAAAATAAGGAGTGTCTGTGTTACAGATCTGTAGTATTCATAAAATAATGAGTTACAAAGTTTGAATAGTGCTCTCCGACAGTCTCCTAACTAAGAACTGTCTTACAAAAAGGAAAAAGTGCCATATATACAACCAAAGGTCGGCCCCCTGCATTAGGGTTTCCAAAAATGATTCGGCGCCTGGACACCTCAGCCCTAGAAGTGCCTTGGAATGAAGTTAATGAAGCATTTAATGTGCATCCCTTGCTCATATCGGTGAAAGCTCGTCCCTGGGAATGGCCTTCAGATCTTTACAGCCGTCATTGTTATCTTGCAGTCTTCGAGTCCGCCATTAAGACTTCGTCAGAGTCGCCTTGAATGTTCTGCGACAGGGTCATTAATGTCCCCTTGCTCCTCCAACCGTCATCTCTAGCTGCTATAGTGACTCACGGCTACCTCCCCTTCGAGAAGTAGCATCAGATCTATCCATTAGCTTCAGCGCCATTACTAACCGATCACCCTTGTAGCTATCGGCGTAACTTAGGACTGTTGGTGGGATATCATGGCGAAAACTCCATGCTTTAGCAAAGGCATCAGTTTTGGAGAGACCCGCTACACTCGGCGATACCTCTTGATGATGTTGAATCTCTCACCCCAAGCTTCCCTTCATTCGGCAAGACACTTGGGTGTCAGTGAGACTCTATGGCGATGGTTTCAACTCTTGGCGAGGCCCCTCCTTCTGTCGGCGAGACATCTCGCCTTTGACAAGACATTATGCTGAAGGTTGGAACTTTCGGCGATCCTGCTTTTTATTTGGGAGGCTCCACTAGTCGGTGAGACCTTTGCTGACTATATCTTCTATGTCACCCAGACCTCCCAGTGTCAGCAAGACCTTAGGGCGAGCAGCCAGAGTTATATCGATCTCATAAAAAGCCATCGACAAGACTCCATCGGGTCGGGGAGACCTTACGACGAACTTCTCATCTTCTAGCGAAGGCACTCTTTTTCACTTACTCTTCAAAACTGGCGGGGGCAGGATCAAGACGAAACCGGAACCGGGACCGGGGGGAGAAAGGGGGGAAGCAAAGAAAAAAGCGGAACCCGAATTGGAACCAAATCCGGACTTAGAACTTTCTTCAAGTTTCAAGTTCGGAATCCATTCCGATCTCGCCTCCGGCAACATACGAGGAGAAAAGGAAAGAGGAAAAAACAAAAAGGGGAACCAAGGGGGAGACATCCCTCGATCAAAAGCCAGGAAGAAAAGGAAAGAAGAAAGAGTGGGAGCGGGGCCGGAACCGGAACGAAAACAGGAACCAGAACCTTGGAAAAGTTCCAAGTCTAGGTTCCGACCCGGCTCCAGGCCCACCAGAGAAGGAAAGAAAACGCGCAAGGCAAAAGAAAGAAAGAAAGAAAGAAGGGCGAGATCAGAACAAAATCCGATCTCGGGTAGAACAAAGTGGGGGCGGGGGCGGAAATAAACCCGAAACATAAACTTTCATCAAGTTTCAAGTTCGGAATCCGACCTGAACCCACCTCCGACGAAGGAAAGGAAGGGAGGAAAAAGGACAAGGAAGAAAAGAAAGGAAAAAACTACCCCACAATAAAACGCAAGGCCAAAGAAGAGAACAAGATGCAAACGAGCGCAGAACCGGAATCGGACCCGGAACTAAAACAGAAACTGGAACTTTCAGAAAAGTTCCAAGTTTGGTTTCGGTCCGGTTCCGCCTCCGACGGAAACAAAGGGAAAAAGGGGCCCGACAAAAAGCAGAAAAGGCGGACGCGGGGTTGAAACCGGATCAAAAACAGGAACTGAGAGTTTTGGAAAAGTTCCAAGTTTGGATCCCGACCCAGTTCCGCCCCCGACAGAACAAGGAAAGAGACAGAAGAAAACAAAACAGAAAAGAGGGAAAGACAAGGAAAAATGAAAAAAGAAAACCCACCCTTAAACTGAAGACCTGAACGCTGGGCTCAACCCTCTTGGGAGCCACATTTAATCCACGTGCTAAATTGAAACATCATTTCCCCTGCATCTACACAAGAAGCAAACAAGTTAGAAAAAAGTGATCCTAATGCAAGTGTTCTTCCATTTGGTCTTCGAGAACCCTTGAAAACATGGGTTACCCTGCTTGATTGAGCCCATAGGTGAAAAATGGGTAACATTTCTGGTGACCTTTGCTGGATGTTTGCCTGTTAAACATGGAGACCAGTAGCCTAGGCCTATCCATTGGGCATGGAGTCATTGGGACAACTCAGAAAAGATCAAGAGTAGCTTTGTGCATGGCTATAACTCATTTGAGACTCATAGACATAGCAAGCCGTCGAAAATTTATAAAAACTATTTACCGTGCTGGGACAACACTTAGGGAATGAAAAACAACTATCTTATAGAACTCTAACAATTATGTACAGATTTAGGTCCTTACCTCAGAAGCAATGTTTGAGGTGAATCCCATTTACTGGGATTGGTTCCACTACACCATCCAACTTGGATAGCTGGAAAGCATTATGCTGCTTCTCCTCGGTAATGATATATGGGCCAGTCCAAAGTGCATCAAATTTGGAGTGCCTTTTAGGCCCAATTTTAAATTCATCCCACTTTAGCACTATGTCACCTTCTTGGAACACTCTGGGAGTTGCCTTTTTATTGAATGACTTTTTCACTTGAGCTTGATATTGCTCAACCCTTTTCACCGCTTCAGCTCTGAGTTCTTCAAGCTCAATCAACTGAGCCAACCTTGTTGTCATAGGCTCCTCTTCAATTATATCAAGCTGATTTACCAGATCAAGGGTTGGGAGTTCAACTGAAATGGGCAGCCTCGCCTCTTTTCCATACACTAACATGTATGGAGAAAGTCCTGTAGATCTTTTTGGCATAATCCTATCCGCCCACAAGGCTGACTTTAACTTGGTGTGCTAGGCCTTTTGATTGCTCTCCATAGTTCTCTTAATGATCCTTAGGAGGTTCTTGTTAGTGGACTCAGCCTGTCCATTGCCCTGTGGATAATAATTAGAGGATGTACTCAGATATATGCCATTTTTGACAGCCCAGTCAGAGATTTTAACACTTACAAAAGCCAGGGCATTGTCTGATACAATAGAATCCAGGACACCAAATCTTATAACCAGTTCTTCGTAAAAATTTAGGAAAGCAGATTCGTTAGCTTCTTTGAGTGCCACAGCTTCAGTCCATTTTGAGAAATAATCAGTGGCTGTGAGTATCCATTTGTGGCCTGTACTTGATGGTGGGTTTATAACCCCAATAAAATCCAAACCCCATTTCATGAAGGGCTAATCAACCTGAACCGGTTGCAGTGAGAGGGCCGCCAACCTCTCTTTTCCAGCAAACATAGCACACTCCTTGCACCTTCTTACCCATGCATGAGCATCTTTGAATAAGGTAGGCCAGTAATAGCCTCCTTTCATTATTTTAAGAGTCGTGGCTCTCGGAGAAAAGTGTGCGCCAGCTAATCCTTGATGGAATTCATACAATACTCTATCAACCTGATCAGCTTCAATACACCTTAACAGGACACCATGAAAATATCTTCTAAATAGCAAACCTTTTAAAAGAACATAAGGTATGGACTGCAGCCGATAATACCTTCTTTTAGATCTAGTCAGATCAGGAGGGCACTCACCAGTTAATAAAAAATGCGTCATTTCTGTGATCCAACCAATAGGAGCAGGTATGGAAGTTTGTTGTCCATCTTGGAGTGCTAAAACAGAATTGTCCTCCTCCGTTATTCTGTTGTTGCTATCTTCAGTAAGTTGTTCGCAGAGACCTCTCCCTTTGACTAGTTTGGTAACCTTTATTTCAAGGTCATACTCCATCACCTTGGTGACCCAACCAGTTCTTCTATCACTCAAATCTTTGTTTAACAAAAATTTCTTCACACTGGGATGAGCAACCATTAGTATAATCTTGTTATTGGAGAGCATGTGCCTAAACTTCTTTAAGCTTCTTATGACAACAAGAACATGTCTTTCTATGAAAGTTTACTTGAGCTCGTAATCTTTGAGTCCCTGACTGAAGAACGCCAGGGGCTGTTCAGACCCTTCATTATTTCGCTGCACGAGTATAGCTAAAAGCGAATCAATATTTCCATAGGCATATAAAATGAAATCCTTAGAAAAGTCAGGATTCATAAGTGTAGGTGTGGTTGCCAATGCTTCTTTTATAAGCTCAAAACTTCTTTTCCCATCCTTAGTCCAGTTGAAAGGTACATTCTTTCTCAGCATGTGAGTTAATGGACTTAACAAATCAGCAATGTCAAGGATAAACCTCCTAACAAAGTTAATCCTACCAATAAAACTCTGCAGACCCTTTTTATGTGCTGGTAAGGGAAGAGCTAATATGACACTTATTCTTTCAGGGTCAATAGTAATACCCTGTTTAGATACCACATAACTGAGAAATCTTCCTTTATGAACAACAAACACACATTTTTTGGGGTTAAGTGATATCCCAAATTCCTTGCACTTTTCAAAAATCTGCCTCAAATGCTTCAGATGATCCTTGGCATCCTTAGAAAAAATAGTGATATCATCAAGATAGACTAAAACTATCTTGTACATTAAACCCTAAAAGACCATATCCATGGCCTTTTGAAAGGTTTCCCTGGCATTAGATAGACCAAAGGGCATTTTCAGATAAGCCATGGTTCCCCATTTTGTGGTGAAAGCTGTTTTGTACCGATCTTCTCTCTTCACCAATATTTGGTGGTAGCCAGAATAGCCATCTAGTAAAGAAAACCTTTCAAACCCTAAGACTACCTGAAGTATCTGCTCCATAGAAGGTAGAGGATGACGGTCTTTTAAGGAGGCCCTATTTAAATCATGAAAATCTACACAGAGTCTTATTTCACCATTTTTCTTTCTTACTGGCACTAGGTTTGAAACCCATGAGGTATGCTTAATGGGGAAAATGATGCTGCTTTCAATCAACTTATCTAGCTCCTTTTTCATCAAAGGTTCTAACCTAGGATTCAAGGGCCTCTACTTTTGTCTAACCAGTTCGACATTAGGCTCAAGTTCAATGGTATGTTGAGCAAGCTGGGGATTAAATCCTTTTAAATCACTATATTGCTAAGCAAAGATATCATTAAATTCTTGACAAAGTTGAATAAAAACATGCTTCTCTTCAACTGTACATACCTTGCCTAACTTAAGAAGCCTTTCTTTGAAGACTTCAACCTCTTTGTAGTGATCTTGCTGAACTTGAATACTCCCCTTGGGCTTTCTAGCTTCATCATCAGTATTAAAAACAGATTCTAAAGTGACCAGGCCCTTGGAAAACTTGTTGTTTTTTAGTGAATAATCTGTTCACTATACTGGCATTGTAATTTTTCCTGATTGGTATGTGAGAATTCGGCTTCTTCTCTCAAAAAGTGACAATCTGCTGGTCGCTATCAAAGACTTGCCAGTGCATGTCATTATTAGGCATGGCAGGCCTAACTATAATCTTGATATGTTGGTTAGCTTTATCACTACAAATCTCTTTTAGAATATCGTGTTCGGCTCCCACATCAGCTAATCTATCAGCATGTTTATTTTGAGCTCTAGGAATGGAAATCAAATTAAATGCCTCAAATCCCTCTAAGAGGTCCCATACCCTATTCTTATAAGACCTGAGCATATTATTTTTAACAGCATTCAACTTTCTCACCTGATTGATGACCAACTCGCTGTCACCATAAAATTTTAGACAGTGGATACCTCTCTGTCTTGCCCACTCCAAACCTTGGACTAGAGCTTCATATTCAGCAGCATTGCTAGAGCAGCTAAAACAGAATCTGAAAGATTGATAGTACTTCTGTCCTTCTAGTGATACCAGCATACATCCACCACCAGTACCTATTCTACTCCTTGAACCATCAAAGTACAACTCCCATAAATCATTTTCATGCTGCTCACCATGCTGTTCCTTACTCTTTTCAATATTAGGCACAAAAGAGTCAGTCTCGTGCATCATGTAAACACCGATGTCAACCTCTTCCAACTGCTTGCCCGTATCTGCCTCATGAGCCGGAGGTGCCCACTCTTTAAGAAGAACATCTGATGTTCTTTCTATTTGAATCTCGGCCTCTTGAATCGTAGGCTGCTCCTCTTGTTCATTCATAACCAAGTTGGCATTGATAGGGGAAGGATTGTAAGGCTCAACATGAACCTTGGCTATGGGTTCTAATTTAATAGTAGCTCTAGTGCCATATCTAGTTCTGAACAGCATGTGAGACCAATCAGAGGATAGGTAACCACCTATCTTGGCCGTAAAATCCCTGGATAAACAAAGGGAAAAGTACGGGGGCAATTTAATAATGTATATATCCTGTGGTACTACAAAATTGGGACAGGCATGTAGAGTTAAGCTCAAATTTTTAATGACCCCTATTGTGTTCATAGCAGTACCATCCAATTGTACTACCCCCTTTTCTAGTGGCTCATACTTAATTCCCAAATTATCGACAATTTGTTTGGGCATAACTGAACTACTAGCTCCTAAGTCAATTATACAATTGTGAACCAGATGATGATTAATGATAAATGGATCTCCTATGATTAATGATAAATAAAAAGGAGGTGGCTTGGCCTTAGCAGCTTGTTGTTCTTTATTACCAACTGTAACGTTAGCCAACGCAACCTTCTCCTTTTCTACACTAGGCTCATCTGAGACACTTAAACCTAATAAGGCGGATTGAAGTAGGTCCTTTTGACCCAGAATACTCAGAGAATCCCATATTGACATGGGTACGTTAATTTTCTTCATATGCTCAAGTACATTGAACGATGTAGCAGGTTTAACTTGACTTTTAGGGGAAATAACATTACCTTTCACTGAAGGAGCCTGGGCTGATAAATCAGACTGTTGGTTGACTACCAAAGGCTGGCCCCTTGGTAGCATCTGGATCTGGTCAGCTTTTGATGAGTCCGGGGCACTTTGAGCCTGGTCCAGCCCTTGTTTCGATTGAGTTTGAACTATATTAGGTTGATGTCCCTCATCTATAGTTCTCTTCTTACTACATGTATTGTTTGTAATCGAACAATCAGAGTCGACCACCCCACAATATTCTTCCCCTTGCCAATTTAGGAATGTAGACTCATGTTTATGTTGCTCTTGCTACTATACTTCAGTTGTTACAGGAACATTATTGTTCTGAACCATCAAAGCTTGGTTAAGCATCCCATTTACACAGGTACTTTGATTATGGGGTTGATTACACGGGAAGCATCACTCATAATCTTGGACCAGGTTGTTTTGAACAGGGGCAATCTCTTTGGAAGTGCTTATAGTGTTGGAGTCATAAGCTTGATGTGTCCTTGGATTAGGAGAAAATTTTTGGCCTTGATTATAATCTTGATAAGATGGTCTGTTGATCTGACTTTGCTGGTAATTAGACTAGAATGAAGGTTGATACGGCTTGAAACCTTGATTTTTTTGTTTTCTTAAATTAACTATCTCATTGCCAAAAGTTGTCAAAAGGCCTTTAATCTCTTATAGTTCATTAGACTGAATTGGAAATGTGTTTAATTGACCATTAGACTGGGTATCAGATGCTGGCAATGCGGGTGTACTTGGAATAACAACTAAAGGAGGAACTTGCATAGGGATTGGAGGCTAGATAGTAGGAAATATTGGCATGGGTGGTCTTGGGGAAATTTTACCAGCTTGTATGAGGCTATTTTTAGCTCTAACAACTACACCATATGCCGTAGGAAGTGTATCACCTCCCATTGATTGAATCATTACAGAAATATCACTATTTAAAGCTCTTAAATAGTATAAAAATGCATGATTAGTAGTAGGTCTTACCGTTTGTGGGATTCTATCCCACGTCCTTTAGAAACGGTGATTAAAATCGGACATATCTTCATGTGGAGCTCTTTTGATCGTAGACAGCTGCTCCACCAATGACAAGTGGTCTGATTTATCTTCAAAAAACTTGCACAACTGGTTGCCTAACTCATCCCATGTGGCTATGGAGTTGACAGGTAGACCTCTGAACCACTGTAAGGCTTTTTCCTTGAAGGACGCCACCAACAATCTGAGTGCAACATTTTCTTCATTCACATGGTGAACAGCACACAGGTTGGCAAAATCTTTTATGTGCTCTGTTGGGGTGGTATGATCCTCCCCATAAAAATATGGCAACCCTCTTAAGGCAACAACTGGAATATCATTGTGCTGCATTAGATTCAGTGGGCTGCCTTGGTTAAAGGCAACAAATGGCTGGTTTCTCACTGCTGGAATCATTGTTGCTGGGATGCTCTTAGTAATAATAGGAACAACAGTATGTCCTCCAATAGCAGGATGCGACTTAGACCTCCTGAAGTAAACAACTGTCTTCTGAACCCTTTGGATCTCTCTCCCCCTCCTTCTCGGCGGGGACAATTGTAAATACTCAAAAACAGATGAATTACTCCTAGTCTGCACTCTTCTAATGAGCAGTAATGCGCTGGAACTGCTAAAACTGAGCTTGGAGTCGCCAAGTATGCTAAATTTGTCCCTTAAAGACTACAATTTCTGCTGCACATACCAAACAACAGTATGATAATTTTGATTTGAGACTGAAAACAACTCTCAGTCCCACTGGGCGTGCCAAAAACTGTTGTCAAATAATGTTTGCACCCTTGCTAAGCTATCAACTATAGCAACCTATTGACACATGGGAACACTTCTAGGTTGTGGGTGACCTAGGAATGAAGTGAACCTCCAGATTATGGGTTGGTTCCCCTTTAGATATCTTGGGAAAAACTAAAGAATGATAAAGGAAAAGAGTAAGAAAGATGTACTTGAATCCAAAACCTATCACTAACAGGTGATACACCAAAGATAAACATATGACAATACTGCAGAAAACTCACAGAAAATCTCAATAGAGTTAAACAATCTCACAATACAAAGATTTATGTTTACAAAAAACGAGTCTATGTAAGGCTCCAACTGCTCTAATGCTTAGCACAAACAAAAACAAGATGTTTTCACATATATAATATGCAAAAGAAAGAGATCACTAACATAAACTAAATTTGCAACATAATATCCTTTGCATTCAGCACTGAAGGAATTTGATCAAATAAAGGGATCACACAGAATTTAATCATATAACTCACAACCAGTTACTAAACAACAAAGAAAAATTGTGAAGGAAATAACTTTCTATTGAGAAAATAAGGAGTGTATGTGTTACAGATCTGTAGTATTCATAAAATAATGAGTTCTCAGTTAGGAGACTGCCGGAGAGCACTATTCAGACTTTGTAACTCATTATTTTATGAATACTATAGATCTGTAACACAGACACTCCTTATTTTCTCAATAGAAAGTTATTTCCTTCACAGTTTTTCTTTGTTGTTTAGTAACTGGTTGTGAGTTATATGATTAAATTCTGTGTGATCCCTTTATTTGATCAAATTCCTTCAGTGATGAATGCAAAGGATACTATGTCACAAATTTAGTTTATGTTAGTGATCTCTTTCTTTTGCATATTATATATGTGAAAACATCTTGTTTTCCTTTGTGCTAATCATTAGAATAGTCGAAGCCTTACATAGACTCGTTTTTTGTAAACATAAATCTCTATATTGTGAGATTGTTTAACTCTATTGAGATTTTCTGTGAGTTTTCTACAGTATTGTCATATGTTTATCTTTGGTGTATCACCTGTTATGATAGGTTTTGGATTCAAGCCTTTCTTACTCTTTTCCTTTATCATTCTTCAAGATATCTAAAGGGGAACCAACCATAATCTGGAGGTTCATTCCCAGGTCCCACAACCTAGAAGTGTTCCAATAGGTTGATAGCTTAGTAAGGGTGGCTTTATTGACAACAACAGACACTTGAACTATTCCCTAGGTATATTCATCATCACTAAACCTATCACATAATCCTAAATCAACCAATTTCATCACCTAAGCCTATGCCTCATCACCCAGTCCTAATTAACCTAGGACATATACCTTTCACCTAAAGTCCATTTCCATACTATTTAATTAACCACCCTTTTCCATCTCATTAAAATAGATAAATAACTAATTGCATACCCCATCTATTATCCATCTCACTCATATGACTAAAATAATTAAATATTATTATTATTTAATTAAGCCATTATACTCTCAACACTTTCCAAGAATAATAGGTACCTAAGAACACTTGTCCTTATGATCCCTTTATTCTCTCAACACATTCCAAGAATATTGAGCACCTAGGAACACTTGTCCTTATGGTTCCCTTATTCTCCCAACACATCCCAAAGTTATAGCCCTTTTAGGTGCACACATCCCTAATTTCTCCCATTCTCACAACTAACTAAATTTGGTAAGTTAATCCTAGCCATTCACATTCTAACTAACTTTATATCCACTCTTCATCCTCTCCTAGATCCTAGGGAATTCCTCTCAACCATTCTCCACCCTTGATCTCATAATTATATCTTAACCATCCAGTCCCCATTCCCAAAATCTATAAATTCAAGCACCTTGTCATCAAAATCATAATCCATTATCATTCATGCTATGTGTATGTTGTCAAAATGTATATCATTCAAGCAAGAATCATTCACATTGTTGCAAGGTGTGTGACCTTGGTCTCCTTGTGTTGTGTAGCGCAATGCTTGGGTTCATGACACAACTTAACTGCCTCTTGTGGATTCATTAACTTTGGAAATTGTATCAGACATTAACAGGTTGATCTTTTGGTTCAACGAAAACCAACTTTACAAAAGTTGGTATCAAAGCTTGGGTCATGGGTTCGAACCCCTCGCTTGTGCTAGGGGGATTGTTGTAAGGTGTGTGCCCTTGGTCTCCTTGTGTTGTGCAACGTAACACTTGGGTTCATACATGGCTTAACCACCTCTTGTGGATTCATTAACTTAGGTGGTTGTATCATGAATTAAAATGGTCAATCTTGTTGAATGAACAAGACAACTAAGGGGGGGTGAATCAGTTGTATCAAATTAAAACATCAAAAATTGTCAACAGTAACTAGATCCGCAAGCATTCATTAAACCCTTATTCAATTATAGTGATTAATCATGTAATGGAGATAACATAAATTGAAATAACAACACCATACACAAGAGAACACTAGATTTATGTGGAAAACCCAATAAAGGAAAAACCATTGTGAGGATTAGCTCACAATATAAGTAATTGAAAAATTGGTACAAAGGATCATTGTTAGAATAGGACACACTGTCCAATAGGGATCACAACCAAAGTTCACTGCTTAGAATATAAAAAGAAGATAGAAGAGAAATGTTACATAGAGAACAACTTCTCAATGCAACAAGGAATCCACCATAATTACTCCAACACTCTTGTAGCCTTGTTTGAAAGATTACAGACGCCTTTAACTCACTGCCTTCAAAATTCCAACACTTTGAAGTTTGCACTGCTCTGCTCAAATTCACATCTATAATTCTGTAACTCACATCACATTCATTACTCACATCTATCTCAGAGATCTTCCAACAATACCACTATTATTTATATCATCCTCAACCTTGAAAACCTTCTCCAAGGTCGGAAACACATCCTTTACATTTTCAATTTCAAATTAGGTTAGCACCCAAACATTCCTATGGTGCATAGGAATGGTGACCCATATAAATCCTTAGTTAGGACCCAAATATTTCATAACACACCTCAACACACTTCCATTATAAGCTTCACATGTAGTGTTAACACCAGGTCGGTCATTACCAATGCTAAACACCATAAAACTATTAAGTACACACTTCCCACTTGATCAAGAAAACATGTGGACCACAAAAATATCTTTTACACAATCTAGAACAATCCATAAACCACCTGAGATCCAACAAAGACTTCATCCAAACTTGCATCATAGAAATACTTCAACCCAAAACATTTGGTTAACCTTATACACATACCAACACATGAAACACACATTGTACTCTACCAAATCAAGAGAAACCTTGAATTCTAAAAGATATAAACATCATAAGCAACTTCCCATATTCACACAACCTAAAACCAAACTGTAGAGAAATGCAGAGCAAATACATTTCTCTCAGACCACATAAAACAACACTAAAAACCTACTTCTCACACTTGTGAACATATCTCACTCTGCACAACAATCCAAAAATCTAATCTCTGGATATAAAAACTAATGAAAACCTTAAGCAACATACCAGATCCGCACAAGCATAGCATCAACATAGAAGAAACACAAAGCACATCCTGGAGCACATTTTGAACACTTGCACAACACTGTTTTCTCTATTTATCAAAATTTCTCAAAAGCACTTGGAAACCAAGCACCAAAGACACCATTACACCATTGCAACACATATATAGAAATTGAAACATAAAGATAGCTCCATGTACTCACAACACTTTCTCAATATCTCAACTATACATGCACACGAACTGTAACAAATTGTTTCCCTCTTTTTCATAATTTTCTAAATATCCTCGACATCTTCATCATGCAACAACCTTCCTCAACACATAGTTGACATTAATGACAACACCAACTTGTTGAAATAAATGACAATACTTTCATATTTGCAACAATTTCCTCCTTTTTTATTGATGGCAACACATGATGTGAAAAACCATCAAAGACACAATTTCTCTAATCATACCTATGATTTCCTTTTACTTTCTCCCCCCCTATGTAGATAATTTTTTTCACATGATTCTTTCTCCCCCTTTGACATCAATGGAAAAGGATAAAGTGTTTTTCATTGTTATCACACTTTGACATTGAACTAAGATACTTGCTCTGAATACCCCCCTTAGGAGTACACCCAACCAAATCAACAACTCTGCACAATGACATGTGAGACTACCTACTCCCCCTGAGAGGTAGCCACCAAAATTAGTCCAAAAAAGAGATGAATCCATAGATCCATTGGATTGATGCATTTCCATATGCATCTAATATAAGGAAAGAGGGGAAATAACCCCCAACTTCTCCTAGAGATATTCAAAAGTATCCTTAGGAAGAGCCTTAGTGAATATGTCACTAATCTGATCCTTTGTAGGTACATATTCAAGCTTCACCTCATTCTCCATAACCTTCTCTCTCAAAAAGTGACACTTTGAAATTTAACCAAGATACTTGCTCTGAATACTCCCCCTTAGGAGTACACCCAACCAAATCAACAACTCTGCACAATGACATGTGACACTACCTACTCCCCCTGAGAGGTAGCCACCAAAATTAGTCCAAAAAAGAGATGAATCCATAGACCCATTGGACTGATGCATCTCCATATGCATCTAATATAAGGAAAGAGGGGCACTAACCCCCAACTTCTCCTAGAGATACTCAAAAGTATCCTTAGGAAGTGCCTTAGTGAATATGACATTAATATGATCCTTTGTAGGTACTTATTCAAGCTTCACCTCATTCTCCATAACCTTCTCTCTCAAAAAGTGATACTTGATTGATATATAATTTTTCCTAGAATGCATCAATGGATTCTTTGAAATGTTAATTGCCCTTGTATTATCATAAAAGATAGAAATAGGCTCATCATACATTACTCTGATATCCTTCAATGTATGTCTCATCCATAGTACTTGTGTGTAGCAAGATGCTGCTGCAATATACTCATCCTCTGCAGTGGATAAAGAAACTAAATCTTGCTTCTTACTTAACCATGACACCAATCTACATCCAAGAAAGAATGCACCACCACTTGTGCTTTTCCTATCATCAACACAACTATCCCAATCTACCTCTGTGTATGCACTTAATGTGAGATCAGTATCCTTAGGATACCATAAGCCATAATTTGGAGTGCCTTTTAAATATCTAAATATCCTCTTTACTATTGCAACATGTGTCTCTTTAGAATCTTCTTGAAATCTAGCCACAAGACAAATTGCATGCATGATATCTAGTCTAGTAGCAATTAGCTATAACAGTCCACCAGTCATAGATCTATATTTTCTCTGATCAACCTTAGGTGATTCATCATCCTTGCTCAATTTGTAACTATTCACCATAGGAGTACATACTGGTTTGGAGTCATACATTCCAAACTTCTTCAACATCTCTTTGACAAACTTCAATTGTGAAATGAAAATTCCTTTAGATGTTTGATTGATTTGTATCCCAAGGAAGAAATTCATCTCCCCAAAAATTGACATCTCAAACTCTTTCTGCATCTCTTCTACACATTTCTTACACATAGCTCCATTGCCTCTAAATATAATGTCATCCACATACACAACCACTATTAAGATTTTATCTTCCTCAACTTTGAAGTAAATATTACTATCTATGGTACCTTTATTGAATCCTCGTTGTATTAAGTATCTATCCAATCTTGCATACCAAGCTTTGGGAGCTTGCTTTAATCCATACAATGCATTATTTAGTCTACAAACCATATCCGGTTGATTTGATAAATGGAATCCTTCTGAATGTTCCATGTAAACCTCTTCTTGCAATTCACCATTCAGGAAAGCAGATTTCACATCCATCTGATAAACTTTAAAGTCTTTGTATGTTGAAAATTCCAAAAACATCCCAATTACTTCCATCCTCACCACCAGAGTAAAAGTTTCCTCGAAGTCTATTCTTTCTACTTGTGAGTAACCCTTACACACAAGCCTTGCCTTATTTCTTACCACTTCTCCATTCTCATTTAGTTTGTTTCTAAATAGCCACTTAGTTCCAATTATATTCTTGTTTCTCAGTCTAGGAACTAGTTCCCAAGTCTGAATTTTCTCAATCTGCATAAGTTCTTCTTCCATTTCCTTCATCCAATGTTCATCTTTGCATGCATCACTCACTATTTTAGGTTCAACTTTAATGAGTAAACACAAATTTACCTTAGCTTCAATAGCTCTACTTCTTGTCAATACTTATTTCCTCTTGTATCCAATGATCTATTCTTCGGAATGATTGTTTTGCACATACTTAGGGGTCTTAGGGGTCTTTTCCGAAGTTTCTTCTTCATTTTGCACTTCTTTTTCCTTCGCTTTTTATTTTTCTTCTTCTCCGCAAGCAAGTTTATCTTACACATATCCATTTATAGCAATTGAATTATGTAAATCTTCACCAACCTTAACATATGCACTTTCAACAATCTTTCTTAGCCTTTTTTTGTAACATCTGTAAGCTTTTCTTTTAGTAGAATATCCAAGGGAGATACCTTCATCAGACCTTGCATCAAACTTTCCTAAGTTTTCTTCATCTCTTTTGATATAACATTTGCTTCCAAATATTCTAAAGTACTTGACAATAGGAATCCTTCCATATCACAACTCGTGAGTCTTTGTGTTGTTAGCTTTGGCTTGAACTTTGTTAAGTATGTAAATAATAGCATGAATTGCTTCTCTCCAATAGACTTCTGGTAGGTTAGCTTCTTTCATCATATTCCTAGTAGCTTCTTGAATAGTTTAGTTTTTCCTTTCAACCACTCCATTTTGTTGAGGAGTTCTAGGGGTAGACAAGTGCCTCTTTATTCCATGAAATTCAAAAAACATGTTAAACTCATTGGAGGTGAATTCTCCACCTCAGTCAGACCTCAAACATTTGATTTTCAAATCCATTTCATTCTCAACCATAGCTTTAAATGCTTTGAATCTATCTAGAGCATCAAATTTTTCTCTAAGAAAAGTAACCCATGTCATTCTAGAATAATCATCAATCAAAAGCATGAGATACCTGTCACCTTGAAGACTTCTCACCCTTGTAGGACCACAAAGATTTGTATGTATTAATTCCAGTATTCTAGTGGTAGATTGTTCCTTTCCTTTGAAACTACTCCTTATTTGCTTTCCAAATTGATAATTTTTATGAATGATATTGATAGGCTTTGTAATTCTTCATAGGTCTCTTACTGCATGAACTGAATTGATTCTCACTAAATTATCAAAATTCATGTGACACATCCTCAGGTGCCATAATCAACTGTCATTAATTTGGGACATAAAGCTATGATCATCACCGCCCTTGAGTTGATAGATGTTTCCATATGTCCTCTTACAAGTAGCAATCACAGTTCTAGACCCTTTTTTGATCTTACATATTTCATCCTTAAACACATGATTATATCCTTTTCTACACATTTGTCCAACACTCAAAAGATTATGACTTAAGCCTTTAACATAATAAACATCTTCAATATTATGCTTGTCATCAAAACTGATTGAACCTATTCCACAAATCTTAGCTCCTAAGTCATCTCCAAATTTAACTAATCCTCCATCATATTTTTCAATTTTAACAAACTCACTTTTGTCTCTGATCATGTGATTAGAGCAACCACTATCAACAACCCAGTAGTTTTTATCTTGTTTAACATGAAAAATGAAAACCAAAGTACCTTCAACCTTATCCTTTTTCTCCAAAACACTTTCCTTCACACGACTTTCAGAGTTAGCAGAAGCATATTCATTTTAAAGCTAGGAACAAGCATTCATTCTCATCAGAATCTCCATAATCAAATTCATCATTAGAAATGCCAACATCTTCTTTAACATAGTGTTGGGTGAAAATTATGTAATCAGCTTTTTGATAGATTACACAACTTGGACTTCAGCCACAGCTATGTGAGATATGAATCTCTCCTCTCGGAAAGGGGAGGCGCCCTTCTTACTGCTAACAGAAGCAATAGTAAAACAAACAAGTAATTACAAAATGTACACAAAACTTGCGAAGTGGGGGGGGTGTGTTACATTCATCCTTCTCTCTTTTTTCAGAGAATATGTTTACAATGCTTCACTGTTGGAAGTTCACAATTCTTAACAACTTGAAACGAACAACTAGCAGTAATAGCAATACCTCTATCTTATCAAAGCGAAGCGTAGAGATACCAGAAGTGATTAACGATAAACAAATAAAGTAAAAGGGAAAGCTCACGAAGGCACAAAGTTGTTCCGTAGCTTTTTCAATGTTGGATCTGTGAAGAGTGTACCATTTGTCACGTTAGAAGCACAAAGTCTTCTTAGACGCAGCAATTCCTCGAACAGCATGAACAATTACAAGCGCAAAGTCTTGTAGATTATCCAACCAAAGTATCAAAGAGCACGAACGATTACAAGCACAGAGTCTTGTAGATCATTCAACAATAGTATCCAAGAGCATGAACGATTACAAGCACAAAGTCTTGTAGATCATTCAACTGAAAGATAAACAAAAACACAAATGCAAATCTAAATAATAGATGCAACACAAAGTTTACATAAATTACTTAGAGTCCTTCAGATTTCATCACCTAATTACCACCAATGAGATCAATTCATAAAAGTATCGAATCCAACACAAAGTTTGGTTTGCAATCCTCTTCTTTATTGATCAAATTCCATTCACAAAGCATGAACGCAAAGTTTCACAAATTTGCTTCAAAAAAGGGCAGCACTTCGTTGCAAAATACTAAAGGATAAATTTACAATGGAAATCCCTCACATTATATAGAAAGAGGGATGAGAAAAATTAGGAAACTGATTGAGGAAATTAAGGAAAGTTAGGTGAGCGATTTTAGGAGATCTCACCTAACTTTGACCAAAGTCAAAGTGTAATTTGTTTTCAAAATATTACATCTTCGAGCTTGGTGTAATTACAATTTACAAAAAGACATTTGAAATGTCAAGAAATATTTACAAGATGCATAAAAGGATGCACCGGAAATGTCTAACACTGGAGAATAGGAGGCTGCTTCATGTTTCTTTGCCTTGGGCGTGGAAGTCTTCATATTTCCTCCTAGTCTCCTACACAAACTTCTCATCTGGACCAACAGTGTAATCCACAATGGTGTGAATTCTCGTGATCGATCTCATGGCAGATGAGTGAACCTTCTTGCACCTATCAAGATGTGTTTTTAGGTTATCCAATGTGAGCCTTGTATCACAAATGATGTTCAGTGAAGCTTCTGAAAAGTCTGAACTGTCAATCAATTTCATGATGGCTTCTTTGTAGATCTGAGATATTTCTGTGGCCGGCAGGAAGATACGATTTTCCTCAAGAAGTTGACCAGGCAACTCTTTGATACCTTTCTCAAGAATAACACGATGTCCTTCGACATCTTCCTGTACTTGATGGAGGTCTTCCGTAAGAGATTGAATTACTTGAATTCAATGTTTCAAAGATTCTCTTACCTCAACGAACTTTTCTTTGTCAGGAATTACCCCAACCTCCACCAACTTACTGAGCTTTACCTATTTCATCTCCGACCATGACAACAAGCATTTTTCCATGTCTCTACACTCCTGGGAAAGTACACTTTTTTCTTTATCAAGCTCTGTGGTGAGCTTGGCCAACAAGGTAGTTTTCTCGTTTGCAGCCATTATAATCTGAGATCCGTGTTCAATGATCTTCTCAACAAAATCATACAACACTCTGCCTTTGGAGGTGAACTTCTCAGCTTTCTTGACAGCTGGGTCTTCAATACTTACCACTGTCAGCAGTTGTGCATTACTTGGAGAACCTGCAAGTCTCTTTACAATAGTGGAATAATGCTCTGCCATCTATTTGTACATATTGCGAGCTTGCTCTACTTTATCTAGCCTTCCAGCTAAGATATCCAAAGTCACTTGCGCATCGGCCTTTGCACTTTCATTAGTAACCTTGCCAAGCTGGACCTTTGTCACCGTGTAGTCTTCCATATTGACATCACCTTCTTCATGTGGTGGTATGCCAATTTCCGTATACTTGTGGCCAGACTTATCAACGTTCAGCCTTGAGTATACCTTTGCCTTTTTCTTCCCTTTAGCTTTTGGAAGGACTATCTCTTTGAGGTCGAGCTCCTCCGGAGAAATCATTTTCTTTTTAAACTTCGACACTTGAGATATTAGCCAAGGGGGAAGGAAGGAAGTGTGAGCTTCTAGATTCACTATCAATTCAGCCATCATTGCTACTTCTGAAGTTATTGTCACGTCTGAAGTTACCATAGGTATCGTGACAATAGGAGAAGTGTCTGTCATCATTGCTCCTGTAGTTGGCACATTGAGTTGATCATGCATTGAATCATTCATGAAACGATTGAATTCATTTTCAAAAGTGATATCATACGTTGGCGAAGACAGGATAGGAATGGACGATGGAGGGCTCGACAGTATATCAACCGTATGGATGCTTGTCACTGAGGGAGTATCAAGCGAGGTTGATGCTATAGGGATAGTGGATATCTAGACTGCAAGAACGCATGTGGTAGGAATAGGTGACGAGGGAACAAGAGGTGGATGAGTTCTTGAATTTGGAGGGGTATGAGGAACATTGGAAGTCACAGGCGATGACGTTCTGGGAATTTCCTCAACTACATTCTCAGGAGGAGTAGTTCTTTCTTGATCATGCCTGGGTTCCTGTTGATCACCCTCTTGTCTCTCTGATTCTGGTTCACTTTCAAAATCACCTTCAGATCCTTCTTCAGAATCTTCTTCAGACTCTTGCCCGCTTTCAGAAACCTCTTCTGCATCGGAGTCTGCTTCTGCTGAATCTTCATCTTCAGCGGATTGATCACTTGAAGTTTCTTCCTCATCAGAATCTACCTCCTCTAGAATAGACTTTTTACCCTTAGAGCGGGATGGATTAGATTCCGTGATTTCTGTATCTGGGACGGACTGGGTATCTTTCTTGCCAACAGTGAACTTAATCCTAGGACCTCTTCGTGAAGAAGTGGGAACAGCCGCTGATTTATTTTTGTTGTGGAGTTCTTGCTATTGGCGAGCTTCTGCTTCAGATTCTTCTCCTTCCGAGTTTGTTCTGAAACTTTTCATTTCATAACCATGCTTATGTAACCATTCTGCAGTGTTGGCTAGGATTGGCCTCAACCTCTCTCTTATGCTGGTAACTTCTTTCCTAGACCATTGAATTGCAGGCAACGACCTTTTAGCAATTCCTTGCTCATCATAGACAACATTCATGATATCATGTGGATCTACAAAATCCTCTAGTAGGTCAGCAATATCAAGATCTCTGATCTGTTGAACAGTCAACCTGCAATAGTCCATTTTGTGAATGGCTTCTTCATCTCTGCAATCAGCCCAGATGTCTTCAAAACGGTACTTGTGATGATGACCCTTTTGCAATCTTTTTCTGACATCTCGGTAATCAAAATCAAACCTATACCTGTAGGTCTTGATTGTCATGATCTGCATTTCAGCATAAACAGACTTAGCCTTTTGTGCATTTGGGATAGTATATCGGCCAATGGTCAGTGGGAACTTGAATCCACGCTTGTGGTTATTTCTTCGTTCTTTTTGCACTGACATCAACTGTATGCAAGTTTCCATGAGAACCCACTTATCTGAAGGATAACGTGGTAGCATGTAGGGACAACCAGTGTATCACCCTACTCTCAAGTAAGTAAATGTTGGGAATTGAAGAAACAGGCATCCAACTTTACTTACCACCTTATACGCCTCATCGGATACTCTCCTTCTTTCAAGAGCTGGATCAAAATTGAAAAGCAAAGGTGCAAAGAAAGCATTTGTGACCCGCCTGAAGTGATGAAATCTTTCCTTCAGCTCAAATTGATAGAAAAATATGTACACAAGTACCATCATTCGATTCCCTTTTGTAGATAGACCTGGGAATTGTCTCATTACAGCCGCCACGTACACCAGGTAAGAAGTCATATAGAACTTCAATGTAGAAGGAGCATTGATCAACTGCTCATGTATTTCATCACTGATCTGTTTACCCCAGTCAATATGCACCTTCTGTCTTCTTATGATCCTGATGTATTCATACATCCAATCATGAAAAGTGGATGATTCCGGCAAGCCTTTCACTCTGCTTAAAAATGTGATCATATCTTTGACGTCATCCTTGAAATCACTTCGCAGGAGTCCTTTCGGCCATCTGGAAACAAATGATCTAGGCTTCTTTAACCATTGAGTGTTTATTAAGTGTTTAGCTTTATTGGGATCAGCGTCAAAGACCTCTTGTGCTTTTGATATAGAAATATCAATGTATTTCTCCATATGAGGAACCTTGAAAACAATGTCAAAGAAATCAGGGTCGAGTCTCAGAATCTCGTGCCCGGAAGAATCGATCACACTTCTACTTTCTCTGATGTAGTGAGATGCCACCTAAAGAAAAAACTCTGTATTATGTGCAACTGTAGGGAACATTGCCACCAAATGAACGTTGTTGTGTATGATTACTCTCATTGGATTAGGAAGAGGCTTCGTCTCTGTTTGCTTCACAAAATCAACCAAGTCCTAATGACCAACCTCCGTGTCTTTTATCTCTTCCACCTTGGAGAACACTACGGTCGGCGGATAGACACCTTGATATTTGTACTTCATTTTGCCTTTTTCTTTCGAAGAAGATGGAGGTTTACTGGCAGTCATCAGAAACAACTGGAACTTTGATCACTCTGACTTGAAGATCTTTGAAAAGAGATTGCAAGGTGTTGAGCTGTAACAAACATTAGTTGTTAGGAAACATGGGAATGCGCAAAATGAGCAACGATGATGGGAAAGCATGGAGCGGATGACAAGGCACACAAAACGATGCACAAAAATGGAAGGAACAAGGTTCAGGAGTGAAATGGTCATAAATGAAGCTTATCTACAAAATATTGTAAAAAGTGTAAGGGCACAAAAATTCAGCGCCCTTACATTTTGGCAATTTCAATTTTGATGCAGGGGCGCTAAATTTTAGCGCCCTTGCATTTCTGAGAGTTAGATTTTATGACATGTTCAATATGTCAAGGCGCTAAAATTTGGCGCTTCAGCATCTTTGGCATATTTTGACAAAACAAATGTAGAGGCGTATGAAAACGGCGCTCGAGGTTGGCAAAGTGTTCATTTGTATGGAAATGCAATTTGAAATTTGTTTCATCACCATTGTATAAGCATTCAAGAGCTAAAGAAAACCTCTAAGAGATTTCTCAATGTTCGCACCAAAGCGTATAGAGAGGGCGACAAGGAGAGGCATTAGCATAAAAGTGTTGGAATGAAAAGCAAGAGGAATGCGTTGAAAATGAAATGCAAGAGTTACATCGCGTGAGGGTAAGAGAAGAAAGGCGAGAGTAAGAAGAGAAAGCCATGCAAAAACGCCATGGAAAAGATTCAAGTAAAGAAGACGCAAGACCAAAACGCGTGGGAGGATGAAAAATGTTTGAAGAGAACAAAAGGAAGATAAAAACGCATATGAAAAACTTAGAACATATACAAAAACGAATGAAAAAGGAGAGAAAGCAAGGGTAATCGACTTACCAAGACAAAACGCAAAGATTGCTGGAGAAGAATGCGAAATTCTAAAACACGTGTTTGCAGTTTGAAGAGAACTCGCCCAACATGAAGAGAGGAAGAACAAAAATCATAACAATGAAAATGGCGAATTAAAACACTTTTAAGTGAAAGAGAAAGTCAAAAACCTAACTCAAGTCGAGCAATAAATTTAGGCACAAAAAGTGGCACGATTGACGAAAAACACAAAAATCATGAAGAAATGTGCCAGGGCCAAAAAAAGAAGTTTAAGTGTCAGGAAAAAGTGTAATGGCGCTAAAATTTAGCGCTATTACATTTTTTAGAAATTTCACTTTCATGCAGGGGCGCTAAAATTTAGCGCCCCTGCACTTTTCATACTTAGCCAAATTTTGGCTTCAGAGCAGGAGCGCACTTTTTCAGTGCCACTGCATTTTTCGAAATTCGCTAAGTACGAACAGTGAGACTTCGCAAAGGAGCTTGTTTCGAAGGTCTTTGCGAGGCGAACATAGGGGGATGCTCGAATTGACTATTCAAGGCTTTGAAACACATTTCGAGGTAGCTTGAAAATCACTTCGTTATGCATACTTGAACTTCACGAATCCTAGGAAACAAACAAGTTTCGTAGGGGGTTTATCCGTGGAACGAGCGCTGCTAGATTCAGTGATAACAGCTGGCTCCTGTTGGGGATCTTCCTTCGGTTGTTCTTTGAAAAGAACGAAGGAAGAAAAATTCCAGAATTCAAGTGCCTTTATCCATCCATTGGTCTTAGAGTCAGGCGACGATGACGACAGAAGAAAAAAAAAAAAAAACTTAAAGACTCAAAAGGACTTAAAAATAAAAAGTATCTACATACCAACGCCAACCTCTTTACTGTGTAAAGTGCTTGAGATGTTGCCCACTATGAGGAAGGGAAAATGGCGTTCCATCTCTGTATGCTAACAAGAAACTGTTCTCACCATGCAACTGATGTATTTGGAAAGGTCCTGTCCATAGTGAGTCAAATTCCCCGTGCATACCCTTTGGTTCTCTTCATTTGTCCCACAGGAGAACGAGGTCACCAATTTGAAATTCTCCAGACTTAGCTTTTTTGTCAAACAACTTCTTCACTTGGTCCTAGTGTTCCGCGATGCGGTCAGCCACTTGAACCCGATTCTCTTCCAATTCGGAGAGATACATGATGCGCTTATCAACAGAATTGTCAAACGTCTCATCCTCAATGGCCTTAGCCAACTTGAGGGCTGGTAGTTCCAGGGTTATAGGAATCTCGACATTCAACCCGTACAAGAGTTGAAAAGGAGACATGCCGATTGCTCGCTTCAGAGTTATTCTGTCTGCCCACAAAGCATCAAACAAAGCCTTGTGCCACAAACGTTGATTCTCATCCACCAGCTTGCGGATTATAGTCACCAGATTCTTGTTGCTAGATTCCGCCTGACCATTACCTTGCGGATAATAGTCAGAAGAATGTGATAAGGTTATACCGTGTTCAAAAAAAAATTCAATAATCTCGTTTGATGAGAAGGCGGAGGCATTGTCAACAACAATCTTGTTCAGCACACCGAACCTGGAAATAATGCTTTCTTTTAAGAAACTACACACTACCTCTGAAGTAGCACGCTTGGTAGGTATCGCTTCCACCCATTTGGTGAAATAGTCAGTAGCAGTCAAAATGTAGATATTTCCAGCACTTGACGATGGATTAACTGCACCTATGAAATCAATGCCCCATTGCTTGAAAGGTTCATCAATCACAACAGGTTTTAATGGAAAAGATGCCAACCTGGGATGGCCGACAAACTATTGGCATAATTCACACTTACACACCCAAGAGTACGTGTCCTGAAAAAGTGTGGGCCAATAATACTTTGCTCTCAGGATTTTGTGAGCGATTACTAGTGCTGAGAAATGCCCACCACATGCCAAATCATGATAAGATTTCAGCAACTTTTGATGTTGTTCTTTATCAACACATCTAAGAAATGTCCCGTCCATTGCACGCTTATACAAGCCATTGTCCCATAAGACAAAATTAGCTGATTTCAGCTTGATGGTTCTCTTTTCCTTTGGAGTCAAGTGATTGGGACATTCTCTGTATGTCAGGAAGTGAGCGATGTTGGAATACCATTCATCAGTGGTGCTAACAAATAGTACCATTGGAAGTGTACTGGGATCAACCTCCTCTTCGTCTGAAACTTATTCATCCTCTAAAATTTCTTCATCCGGACTATTTTCTGCAATAAGCTGACAAAGGCCACGTCCACGTATCAACTTAGTGGGTTTAATCTCCAGATCATATTCCTGAATCTTGGCAATCCAATTGCCTCTTTTTGTTCCAAATTCCTGTTGTGTTAGGATAGACTTAACGGTCGAATCTGGGACGAGAACTTTCACATGACTGCTCAGAATGTAGAACCGGAAATGCTTGACGGCTTTTACAACTGCAAAAGCGTGCTTCTCCATTTGAGAATATTTCAAATCATAATTCTTCAGGGGGAAGCTCATGAATGCAATGGGGGATTCAAAACCTTCATCATTTTCCTGTACCAAAATTGCTGATAGTGTATGCTCGGAAGCATAACTGTACATAACCAAATCTTTGGTGTAGTTAGGGCAAACCAACACAGGCGCATGAGCAATGGCCTCCTTGATGTCATCGAACGTTGCTTTGCCTTCTGCCGTCCAATGAAATGTGGCGTTACCTTTCATCATATTCACAATATGACGGGTCTTTTCAGCAAAGTCTGGGAGAAACCTCCTTAAGAAGTTTACTTTGCCGAAAAAAGAATGAACAGCTTTCTTGCTTGATGGCAAAACGAGAGATTTAATTCCATTGACTCTTTCCAAGTCAATCTTGATTCCTTCAGCAGATACAACGTGACCAAGAAGTTTACCTTCTGTCACCCCAAAAGTTGAATTTTTGGGATTTAGGGAAATGTCGTGCTGACGACATCTCTCTAGAGTTTGCCTCAAGTGGTAGAAATGCTCATGACGTTGCTTAGAGAAAACCATGAGATCGTTAAGATACACCACAATGAACTTTCCCATCACGTCGTGGAAAGTGAGATCCATGGCACGTTGGAATGTAGCGCCAGCATTGATCAAACCAAACGGCATCCTATGATACGCAAAGGTTCCCCATGGCATTGTGAAAGCGGTTTTGTGTTGATCGCTTGAATTAACTTCAATTTGATTATAACCAGAAAATCCATCTAGCATGGAGAGCATCTCAGATCCAGTTACATTTTGTAGAACTTGATCCATTACTAGAAGTGGGTAATTGTCTTTGAGAGACAATTGATTTAGGTTTCTGAAATCTACACAAATGCGGATTTCATCATTCTTCTTACGAACGGGGATGATATTGGCTATCCACGTTGAATGATGGATAGGGAATATTATCCGTGCATTCAACATCTTTTGAACTTCTGCCAAAATTGTTCCAGAGATCTTGGGATTGTACTGCCTCTACTTTTGTTTGTTCACAACTCTGTTTGGACATCTTGAAGCACAATGACCTATATTTCCACAGCTAAAACATTTGAAAGGTAGTTTTCCTTTGTACTTATCGGTGCCCTTTTTCATCCTTCTTACAAAGTTAGCTTCCACATCATCAAGATCTTCTCCATCTAAATCTTCAACTTTTTTCTGATTTTCCAGCCTTGAAAGCAGTCTACTTTTGTACTATTTTTCGTACCAATTTTTCTCATTTCAAATGAAGTTAGTGTACCAAGCAGCTGATCTCTAGAATAAGTATTAAAATTTGCAACCTCCTCAATAGTAGATACCTTTTCATTGTAAGAATCAGGAAGAGATCTAAGAACTTTCTTTACCACTCTAGGTTCTTTGACTTGTGCACCAAGACCTCTCATGTTGTACTTACCATCTCATCAACTCTTTGCATGTAGATTGTAATTGTTTCATCTTCAGACATTTGTAGGGTCTCAAATTGTGCCTTCATACTCAACATTTTTTCTTGTTTAACCTTATCATCTCCTTCATAAATAATCTCTAGCTTATCCCAAACTTCTTTAGCAGTCTTAAGATTCATAACTTTTACCAATTCAAAATTTGAAAGACTGTTCACAAGAATAAATCTTTCCTTAGCATTTACCTCATGTGCCTTGATCTCATCACTTATGCTTGGACCATTCACAGGTGTAGCATATTGAGTCTTTATTTCCTTTTCAATCTCATACCCATGGGATGCCAGATATCCTTCCATCTTTGTCTTCTAGAATGCATAGTTTGTGCCATCAAATCTAGGGAAATCTAACTTTTCTGCCATCCCAAATATACCTTAAGCGGTTAATCTCTTCTCCAAGGAACCTTTCATTGACACCATTGTTGAATGAAAAAGACAACTAAGAGGGAGGGATTGAATCAATTGTATCAAATTAAAACATCAAAAACCCTCAACAATAACCAGATCCACAAGCATTCATCAAACCCTTATTCAATTATAGTGATTAATCAAGAAATGCAGATAACATAAATTGAAACAACAACACCATACACAGGAGAACACTGGATTTATGTGGAAAACCAAATAAGGGAAAAACCATAGTGAGGATTATCTCACAATATAAGTAATTGTAAAATCAATACAAGTGCTCACTACTAGAATAGGATACATTGTCCAATAGGGCTGGCAGCCAAAGCTCACTGCTTAGAATATAAAAAGAAGATAGAAGAGAAATGTTACATAGAGAACAACTTCTCAATGCAACAAGGAATCCACCACAATTACTCCAACACTCTTGCAACCTTGTTTGAAAGATTGTGGATGCCTTCAACTCATTTCCTTCAGAAGTCCAACACTTTGAAGCTCACACTTCTTTGCTCAAATTTGCATCTATACTTATGTAATTCACATCATATTCATCGCTCGCATCTATCTCGCATCTATCTTGAGATCTTCCAACAACACCACTCTTATTTATATCATCCTCAACCTTGAAAACCTTCTCCAAGGTCAACAACACATCTTTTACATTTTCAATTTCAAATTAGGTCGGCACCCAAACATTCTTGCGATGGATAGGTATGAAGGCGACCCATAGAAATCCTTAGTTAGGACCCAAATATGTCCTAATACACCTCAACATGCTTCCACAAGCTTCACATGTAGTGTTAACACCGGGTCGGCCATTACTTATGCTAAACACCATGAAACTATTAAGTACACGCTTCCCACTTGATCAAGATACCACGTGGACCACACAAATATCTTTTACACAATCTAGAACAATCCACAAACCACCTGAGATCCAACAAAGACTCCATCCAAACTTTCATCAAAGAAATACTTCAATCCAGAACATCTGGTTAACCTTATACACACACCAACACATGTAACACATAATGTACTGTACCAAATCAAGAGCAACCTTGAATTCTAAAAGATATACACATCATAAGCAACTTCCTAGATCTGCACAACCTGAAACCAAATTGTGGAGATATGCAAAGTAAATACATTTCTCCCAGGCCATAGAAAACAACACTGAAAACCTAGTTCTCACACTGGTGAACATATCTCACTCTGCACAATGATCTAGAAACCCAAAATCTAGATATAAAAACTGCTGACAACCTTAAACATCATACCAAATCTGCATAGGCATAGCATCAACACAAAAGAAACACGAAGCACATCCCAAAGCACATTCTGAACACTTGCACAACATTGTTTTCTCTATTTATCAAAATTTCTTAAAAGCACTTGGAAACCAAGCACCAGAGATACCATTACACCATTCCAACACATCTCCAAGCACTGCAACATAAAGATAGCTCCATGCACTCACAACACTTCCTCAATATCTCAACTATACATGCACACAAACTGCAACAAATTGTTTCCCTCTTTTCACAATTTTCTTAATATCCTCAACATCTTCATCATGCAACAACCTTCCTCAACACATAGTTGTTGACATCAATGACAACACCAACTTGTTGACATCAATGAAAACACCTTCATATTTACAAAAAATATTTTGGTGCAACAACAATTGTCTTTGCAACACACATCCCAATCATAATAGAGGATTTGGTAACATTTGAATTCATTTTTTATGTCATTATCTTGTTTTATTTTCATTTTGAGCTCTATCTAAGGTTTGTGATAGTTTAGAATATGAGTCTTTTGCATTGTATTTCATTCAATTTTAATTTCTTAATTATCACTTATAGTTACTAAGCTTATTTTTGGTTTGCAAGTGTCTCCAACTAGTTCTAAAGCATCAAACATTGTCAATTTGAGCTACAAATATCAAAATGTTGGAAATTGTAGGAAATTTTTTATAACACACATCTACATGTAATTGTATGTCTCCATGGTGGTCTATAATGATTCAAGGGGATATTTTAATTATAGCTATGTATTTACTCTTACCACATCTGTTGGTACAAATGTTACTAGGATTTAATGTATGTGTGACAACATTTAATGCATTATAAATACTTTGTAATTATCATTCCTTTGTTGCATATGGGTTATTCTAGTTATAAGATGGATTATTTAGTATGCCCATTATATGAGAGGTAATCTTTGATTTGTATGTAAATACATATCTAGTTATATTGATATTTTGGTGGATGTATCTCTTTGCTCTTTGTTGTTCATGAATGTATTTCTCAATAGAGTATGCACCAGTCCATATTGGTGATGGATCAATCACTTTTCATTTAAACAATTCATCTATCTTGGTAGATTAGGAATTCATACATGTTCATGATTCAATTTATAAGCCAATGAACAATATCAAGTAAACCTCAATAGTGAAATCATCAAAGAATCATGTCATGCATGTCAACACCTTCTCATCGTGTATACAATATCAAGTAAAATCATCTAAATGGATTTAAATATAATTGTTCCTCATAGGTGCATATGCAAGGTGTTTTATTGGAGTTATAAAAGGTCTCATGTAGCTAGTTTGTCTTGATCTAGTGACAAATATATGGGTCAAGAATATATTGGATATAGTTGTTGGTTCTTGTAATCATGCTACATTTTAATTGGTTCAAATCCATTTTAAGGATACCTCTGGGAATACCCTCCCAAGCTTAGCTAAGCCCAAAGTGCAAGAGAGACTATCCACTTTCGTCAATTAGTGTTTAACCCTCCTCAATCTATTGATGAGCCCCTATTTTACCTTATTGACAAAAAATAATTAGGCCTAAATTTAAAAAGAGTTCTAGAATTGTGAAGCATTGGTTTTGGGACCTAACATAATGGGATTGTTGTCGAGGATGCAAAATATTTGTTCATATTTTAAATACCTTTGCAACATTAAAAAAGAGGAAGTTGTTTTATATTTACAACTATGTATTTTGTTGTTTGTGATGTTGACAACCCATCAACTCACCCCAATAGAGTGATATAATGAGGAGAATTTAAGAGTGGTTCATTTTCATTTCTAGTAGTATAAAATTTATATTTTGTTGTGTGATGAAGTTGGAATCTTGTCAATTTACACCAATAAATGGCATTAAGAAAGTATGTGTAACTAGGTTGAAATAAAATTGAAGATTGTGTTAGTGAGCTAAATCCATAAGTACTTTATTACATTGGAGATAAGGAATGCTTCAAGGATTTCCTTTTTTGAAAGAGGTGGAAACCCTATTGTCTATATAACAAGCTTTGTTATAGCTATAATTTGTCTATTGTTAGTGTTTCAAGAACACATCTCAAGTCTACAATAATTAGTTATAAAAAGGTAATTATTTTTTCTTCTTCCTATCTTTTTGAGGTATTGTTTCTTTCATGGTAAATAAACATATCATTTTTTTAAACCTTAATTTTATCCCCTCCATGGTGGTATATGACCAGTCATGGTTGATTATTATGGATATAATTTTCCTTTGGGTGTTCATTCAAATGCTTCATAGGTCTCTACCCTTAGGAACTACATCAAATTAGTTTTCCATTACTATTTAAGTGATGCTTCAGGCCTGTGTTATTCAAGTAGCACTGCATCTTATGCAGAACTATACCTAAATTTACAAGCATCTATACAAAAACCAAGAAAAAATCAATAAGCTTGTTAGGCTAGAAAGAGAATGTGAAGAATGGGTTAGGCTATTGCATTTAGAAACTTACTCTACTATTACAAAAAATCAAATTGCTCCATCCCATACCATTTCCCTAGACATTGTTTACAAACAAATATCTCTTGGGTTGATTATGAAAGGAAAACCATTGGATCCAAGGTCTTCAACCAATGCCTAGATTTGATGGGTATGATATTCATGAAGGAGATGAACATGTTGAAGTATTTTTAGAATTTTTGAAAAAAATCAGTTTGAAGATGAATGTGGATGAGATTTTTTATTAGGTATTTATGCAAAAAGGACTTGAGGTGGTATCAAGGTTTCATAGAACATTAATTTTCTTCTTGAATGACCTTGTAACTATATTTGAAGATGAATTTGCACTTAGTGTTGACCTTGTTGTTCTTGTCCAAGTGTGTGCGTGAAAATGTGTTTAATGTGTGATTTAAAAAATAAAATCAAACACTCAAGATAAGGCTTAAAAGGCTCAAAATTATAGAAACATATAAAAATAAACTATGCCAAACCTCCTATTGAGTAGATTTTACCATGATATTCAATTGAATGTATGCTCACTAGAAATTTTAGTAGCATACTGGCGCTCTGGGTGAAAATGAGTGAGATTCTTGATAAAATGGTTAAGGGTTGGATATATAGATTTTGGGGTGAAAAGGGATGAAGGGTTGAGATTTTTTGATGGAGATCAAAGGTTGAGATAAGAGGCGATACCTCAACTCATGAGATTATGCCAAGTGGCACAATGAGATGAGTTGAGAGGGACAAGGGTATTATGATGGGACAAGGCCCATGTGAGATGGTGCCAAGGCCATGCCACAAGTACAAGGGGCCCATGTTCTTGATGTGATGGGGAGGGTTGACCCACTTAATCATGGATTAAGTGTGTGAAACCACTTAAGGGGAGACTAGAATTAGATTAGGATTAGAGGACAAGTGGGAGAGTTAGAGGAGGGGACATGAGGTGAGAGGAAAATAGGAATTAAATAATTAGATTTAATTCATGTTTGGAGGAAGGGGTATTTGGGGATTAAATTAAATAAATAATGATACTTATTCAATTTATTGGATGAATGGGAAGGGGCTAAATAATTAAAGGTAATTATTTACTTTAGGCTAGGATATAAGGATAATAGAAAAAATAGATTAGGATGAAGGTTGAGATAATTGAATATTAATCAAACAATAGGGTATTATTTGACTAATAAAGAGGGTACAAAATTGGTTGAATTAGGGGTAAATTGACCAAACTAAAGTGGTCAATTTTAGGTGTCTACATTGTTCCCTTCTTTGAGATGGTGTTATAAAGTAGCATCATTTAAAAAAAGATTAAAACATAGCATGAAGAAGAATATGGTTATATTAGGGAAGATGCCCTGGTTATTCAAAGGAGTGACTAGGAAGAAAAATGATGGGAGTGAAGATGATGATCAGGATTAAGGATACCCCTTCAAGAGGATGGGTGGGTTCAAGAGGACATAGGTGTGCTCTTGAAATGGAGTAGAGGATGCAAGGATAAATGAGGAATATGTTGAAAGATGATGGATAGAAGGAAAGATGAGAAGATGAAGAGAATAAATGGGGGAGATGATAAACAAGCATCAAGGATAAACATGATGTTTCCCCAATCAAGCTTAAAAGCCAAAATTTATTGATGATAGATAGTGTTGTTGATGTGGGAACAATATATTCCAAAACAACACAAGGATTGGGAAGGATACATCTTGATGAAGATGATTGGAGTGTTGTTGATGTGGGAATGATATATCCCAAAACAATACAAGGATTTGGAATGATACATCTTGATGAAGATGATTGGAGTGTTGTTGATGTGGGAATGATATATCCCAAAACTACAAGGATGTGCCTTTATTAGAGTATAAGAATTTATCTTACTAGTATGATTTTCATTGAAAACCTAATTCCCTAACCCTTTGTACTAAGCTACCTTTAGAGTCACAGTTCTAACCATCACTTATCTAGGTACCTTTCCCTTGGTATCCTTGACCCCCAACTTTCAACATTTTCTTCTATACATATTTAGTGTTAATGATGTAGAATATTTCTAATGTGGTAAAAGTATGATTTATCCCCAAATCCTCATTCCTAACACTTTTTACTACACTATCTCATCAAGATCATGGGTTCAAATGTGTCTTTATTTTAGTACCTCGTAAGAGTTACTCCTAACTCTTGATCCTTGATATCTCACACTATATTACCTTATAAAGATTAAAATTTCAAACATATTCTTATGTGCATGCCTAAAGGGATTGATTCCTTGTCATCACTCACTCATAATGCCTCACTCTCCAACAATGGTATGGATCATGAGAAATCCCCAAAACTTTGTTATCACGGAATCTAGCAGCGCTCGTTCCACGGATAACCCCCCTACGAAACTTGTTAGTTTCCTAGGATTCGTGAAGTTCAAGCACGCATAACGAAGTGATTTTCAAGCCACCTCAAAATGCGTTCCCAAGCCTCAAATAGTCAATTCGAGCATTCCCCCTTGTTCACCTCGCGAAGACCTTCGAAACGAGATCTTTCGCGAAGTTTCACTGTTCATACTTAGTGAATTACGAAAAATGCAGTGGCACTGAAAAAGTGCGCTCCTTTCCTGAAGCCAAAATTGGCTAAGTCTAGAAAATGCAAGGGCGCTAAATTTTAGCGCCCCTGCATGCAATGAAATTTCCAAAAAGTGCAATAGCGCTAAATTTTAGCGCCATTACACTTTTCTTCGCCACTTAACTCTTTTTCATGGCTCTGGCACGTTTCTTCATGTTTTCGCGTTTTTCGTCAATCGTGCCACTTTTCGTGCCTAAATTTATTGCTCGACTTGAGTTAGGTTTTTGATTTTCCTTTTCACTTAAGGGTCTTTTAATTCACCATTTTTCATTATTATGAGCTTTGTTCTTTTCTTCCTCTTGCTGGGCAAATTGCATCAAAACTGCAAAACACGTTTTTTGAAGATTTTCGCCATTCTTTCTTCAGCAAGCTTCACGTTTCATATGGGTAAGTCGTTTTTGTTTTGTCTTCTTCCATTTTTATATGTTCTAGTTTGAGTATATGCATTTTTTTATATGCGTTTTTCTACGCTTTCTTTTCCACATTTTTTACATCCTAACCCCACGCGTTTTGGTTTCTGCTTTCTTCACATTTCGCGTCTTCTCTTTTCCATTCGCGTTTTTCTTCTCCTCACGCAATAGAACCCTCACTTATTGTTTCGAAATACACATTTCTTTCCTTCCTTCGTGCCTTTCATCTTATCTTTGCACAATGCAAATTCTTGTGTTCCATTTTCGTTCCATTCTCCGCCTTGCCTTCCCTTCTAATGTTTTGGTTATTCACTCTGCTCTCTCCATTTGTTTTGATGCGAACTTTGGGATTCCAAAGAGGGTTTCTGTTTAATGGTTTCTTTAGTAATTCAATGCGTTGATAATGATAATGAGTTGCATCCAAAGACAAACCAAATTGTCTTCAAAACTTTCATGATCCAAGCAATTGCATTTGCCAAGCACGAGCACCATCGCCATTCATCCCTACATCTGCATTTAAAAATTGTCAAAAAATGCAAAAGCGCTGAATTTTAGCGCTATGACATTTTGAAAAAGTAAAAATTTTCCTAACACTGCAAGATGTAAGGGCGCTAAAATTTAGCGCCTTTGCATCAAAAGTCATTTTTCTGAGATGTAAGGGCGTTGAATTTTAGCGCCCTTACACTTTTTCTGAGTTTTCTCCAATTCTTCCCAGATAAGCTTCATTTTTGACCAGTGCACTCTTGAGCCTCGTTTTTCCACCTGTGTGCATCGTTTTGCGTGCCTCATCATCCGCTCCATGCTTTCCCATCCTCGTGCTCATTTCACGCTTTCCCATGTTTCCTAACAATTGGTGTTTGTTCTGGCTAAACGGATTGCAGTCTATTTTCAAAGATCGTCAAATCAAGAGTGATCGGAGTTCCAGTTCCTTTTGATGATTGCTACTAAGCCTCCTTCTTCTTCAAAAGAAAAAGGAAAGATGAAGTACAAATATCAAGGTGTCTATCTGCCGACTATGGTGCTTTCCAAAGTCAAAGAGATAAAAGATACAGAGGTTGGTCATCAAGACTTGGTTGAATTCTCAAAGCTAACCGAGACGAAGCCTCTTCCTGATTCAATGAGAGCGATCGTACACAACAACCTCCATTTGGTGGCGATGTTCCCTACAGCTGTGCACAATACCGAGTTTGTTCTCCAAGTTGCGTCTCATTACATCAGAGAAAGCAGAAGCATGATCGACTCTTCCGGGCATGAGATTCTGAGACTCGACCTCGACTTCTTCGATATTGTCTTCAAGGTCCCTCATATGGAGAAATACATTGACATCTCTATATCAAAAGCACAAGAGATCTTTGATGCTGATCCCAATAAAGCTAAACAGTTGATAAACACTCAATGGCTTAAGAAGCCTAGATCATCTGTTTCCCGATGGCCGAAAGGAATCTTGAGAAGTGACTTCAAAGATGACGTCAAGGATATGATCACCTTTCTAAGCAGGGTGAAAGGCTTGCCGAAATCATCCACTTTTCACGATTGGATGTATGAATACATCAGGATCATAAGAAGGCAGAAGGTGCATATTGACTGGGGCAAACAAATCAGTGATGAAATACACGAGCAGTTGATCAACGCTCCCTCTACATTGAAGTTCTACATGACTTCTTACCTGGTGTACGTAGCAGCTGTGATGAGACAATTCCCAAGTCTATCTACAAAAGGGAATCGAATGATGGTGCCTGTGTACAGATATTTCTATCAATTGGAGCTGAAGGAGAGCTTTCATCATTTCAGACGGGTCATTGATGCTTTCTTTGCCCCTTTACTCTTCAATTTTGATCCAGCTTTGGAAAGAAGAAGAGTGTCTGATGAGGCTTATAAGGTGGTAAGTAAAGTTGGATGTATTTTTCTCCAATTCCCAACGTTTACTTACTTGAGAGTAGGCTGCTACACTGGTTGTCCCTACATGCTACCACGTTATCCTTTGTATAAGTGGATTCTCATGGAAACATGTAAACAATTGATGTCAGTGCAAAAAGAACGAAGAAGCAACCACAAGCGTGGGTTCAAGTTCCCACTGACCATCGGCCGATATACTATCCAAACTGCACAAAAAGCTAAGTCTATCTATGCTGAAATGCAGATCATGACCATCAAAACCTAGAGGTATAGGTTTGATTTCGACTACCGAGATGTCAGAAAAAAGTTGCAAAAGGGTCACCAACACAGGTACCGTTTTGAAGACATCTGGGCAGATTGCAGAGATGAAGAAGCCATTCGTAAAATGGATGTTGCAGGTTGACTGTTCAACAAATCAGAGATCTTGGTATTGCTGACCTACCAGAGGATTTTGAAGATCCAGGTGATATCATGAATGCTGTCTATGATGAGCAAGGCATTGCTAAAAGGCCGTTGCCTGCAATACAATGGTCTAGGAAAGAGGTTACCAGCATGAGAGAAAGGCTGAGACCAATCCTAGCCAACACAGAAGAATGGTTACATAAACATGGTTATGCAATGAAAAGTTTCAGAACAGACTCAGAAGGAGAGGAATCCGAAGCAGAAGCTCGCCAACAGCAAGAACTCCACGACAAGAATAAATCAGCGGCCATTCCCACTTCTTCGCGAAGAGGTCCTAGGATCAAGTTCACTGTTGGCAAGAAAGATACCTAGGCTGTCTGAGAGACAGAAATCACGGAATCTAATCCATCTCGCTCTAAGGGTAAAAAGTCTATTCTAGAAGAGATAGATTCTGATGAAGAAGAAACTTCAAGCGACCCATCTGCTGAAGATGAAGATTCAGCAGAAGCAGACTCCGATGTCGAAGAGGTTTCTGAAAGCGGGCAAGAGTCTGATAAAGATTCTGAAAAAGGATCTGAAGGTGACTTTGAAGGCGAACCAGAATCAGAGAGACAAGAGGGTGATCAATAGGAACCCGGGCATGATCAAGAAATAATTACTTCTCCTGAGAATGTAATTGAGGAAATTCCCAGAACATCATCGCCCATGACTTCAAATGTTCCTCATACCCCTCCAGATTCAAGAACTCCTCCACCTCCTGTTCCCTCATCACCTATTCCTACCACATGCATTCATGTAGTCGAGATATCCCCTATCCCTGCAACATCAACCCAGCTTGATACTCCTTCAGTGACAAGCATCCATACGGTTGATATACTGTCAAGCCCTCCATCGTCCATTCCTAGCTTGTCTTCGCCAACGTATGATATCACTTCTGAAAACGAATTCAATCGTTTCATGAATGAGTCAATGCGATCAACTCAATGTGTCAACTACAGGAGCAATGATGACAAACACTTCTCCAATTGTCACGATACCAATGGTGAGTTGATGTGACAATAACTTCAGAAGTAGCAATGGCGACCGAATTGACAGTAAATCCAGAAGTTCACACTTCCTTTCTTCCTCCTTGGCTAATATCTCAAGTGTCGAAGCGTAAAAAGCAAATGATTTCCCCAGAGGAGCTCGACCTCGAAGAGATAGTTCTTCCAAAAGCCAAAGGGAAGAAAAAGGCAAAGGTATACTCAAGGCTGAACGTTGATAAGTCTGGCCACAAGTATGCTGAAATTGGCATACCACCAAATGAAGAAGGTGATGTCAATATGGAGACTACACGGTAACAAAGGTCCAGCTTGGCAAGGTTACCAATGAAAGTGCAAAAGCCGATGCGCAAGTCACTTTGGATATCTTGGCAGGAAGGCTGATAAAGTAGAGCAAGCTCGTAACATGTACAAACAGAGGGCACAACATTATGCCACTATTGTAAAGAGACTTGCGGTTCTCCAAGTAATGCACAACCGCTGTGGTAAATATTGAAGACCCAGCTGTCAAGAAAGCTGAGAAATTCGCCTCCAAAGGCAGGGTGTTATATGATTTCGTTGAGAAGATCATTGAACACGGATCTCAGATAATTTTGGCTGCGGATGAGAAAACTACCATGTTGGCCAAGCTCACCACAGAGCTTGATAAAGAAAAGAGTGTACTTTCCCAGGAGCGCAGAGACATGGAAAAATGCCTGTTGTCATGGTCGGAAATGAAACAGGTAAAGCTCAGCAAATTGGTGGAGGTCGGGGTAATTCCTGACAAAGAAAAATTCGTTGAGGTAAGAGAATCACTGAAACAATTCAAGTGGTTCAATATCTCACAGAAGATCTTCATCAAGTACAGGAAGATGTCGACGGGCATCGCACCATTCTTGAAAAAGGTATCAAAGAGTTGCCTAGTCAACTTCTTGAGGAAAATCGTATCTTCCTGCCACCACAAATATCCCAGATCTTCAAGGAAGCCATCATGAATTTGATTGACAGTTCAGACTTTAGAAGCTTCGCTGAACATCATTTGTGATACAAGGCTCACATTGGACAACTCAAGATGCATCTTGACAGGTGCAAGAAGGTTCACTCATCTGCCATGAGATCGATCACGAGAATTCACACCATTGTGGATTACACCGTTGGTCCAGATGAGAAGTTCGTGCAGGAGACTAGGAGGAAATTTGAAGACTTCTGCGCCCAATGCAAAAAAATGTGAAGCAACCCCCTATTCTATAGTGTTAGACATTTCCGGTGCATCCCATTATGCATCTTGTAAATATTTCTCGACATTTTCGAATGTCTTTTTGTAAATTGTAATTATACCAAGTCCAATGATGTAATATTTTGAAAACAAATTACACTTTGACTTTGGTCAAAGTTAGGTGAGATCTCCATAAATCGCTCACCTAACTTTCCCTGATTTTCTCAATCTCTTTCCTTCTTTTGCTCATCCCTCTTTCTATATAATGTGAGGGATTTTCATTGTAATTTTATCCTTTAGTGTTTTGCAACGAAGTGCTGCCCTTTTTGAAGCAAATTTGTGAAACTTTGTGTTCATGCTTTGTGAATGAGATTCGATTAATAAAGAAAAGGGTTGCAAGCCAAACTTTGCATTGGATTCGATACTTTTGTGAGTTGATCTTATTTGGTAGTGGTTAGTTTGAAGAATCTAAAGGACTCTAAGTAGTTTATGTAAACTTTGTGTTACATTTATTATTTAGATTGCATTTGTATTTCTGTTTATCATTTGGTTGAATGATCTACAAGACTTTGTGCTTGTAATCATTCATGCTCTTGCATGTTCTGGTTGAATGATCTACAAGACTTTGCACTTGTAATTATTCATACTCTTGGATACTTTTGTCGAAGGATCTACAAGACTTTGTGCTTGTAATCGTTCGTGCTATTGGATACTTTTGTTGGATGATCTACAAGACTTTGTGCTTGTAATCGTTCATGCTGTTCGAAGAATTGCTGCGTCTAAGAAGACTTTGTGCTTCTAACGTAACAAACGGTACATCTACACAGATCCAACATTGAAAAAGCTACGGAACGACTTTGTGCCTTCGTGAGCTTTCCCTTTTTACTTTATTTGTTTGTTATTAATCACTTCTGGTATCTCTACGCTTCGCTTTGACGAGATAGAGATATTGGTATTACTGCTAGTTGTTAGTTTTAGGTTATCAAGAATTGTGAACTTTCAACGGTGAAGCATTGTAAACATCTTCTCTGAAAAAAGAGAGAAGGATGAATGTAACACACCCCCCCACTTCGTAAGTTTCGTGTACATTTTGTAATTATTTGTTTGATTTACTATCACTTCTGTTAGCAGTAAGAAGGGCGCCTCCCCTTTCCGAGAGGAGAGATTTACATCTCACATAGCTGTGGCTGAAGTCCAAGTTGTGTAATCTATCGAAAAGCTGATTACATAATTTTCACCCAACAAACTTTAAAACTCACATTTTGTATTGTTCACTCTCACCTACCTCCCTACATGACCCATCACCATTATTAACCTAATTTGACCTTGAAACTACCCAACCAGTTGTTTCCCACCCAAAACAACTACTCATCTTAAAGGTATGGATTCACATGTACTTCCAATGATGAAAAAAATGAAGATGTCCATGATGTAATGAATATAATGGTTGAAATTTTATCCCCAATGGTCATCATGCCATCTTGTGGTTGTTCTTCTATAAATTTTGTAGGCTATTCTTTGGCTCGCACACCCAAAAACTAGTGGTTTCATTAATGTGCAAGATGGCTATGATTAGAAGGAGAAGGGTTTGGATACATGCCTCCAGGTACCTTGCATGTCTTGACAATGCAATTTATACACAAGAGAATTGAAGGAAATGATGTCAAGGGCATGTGTGACCCCTATAATGCAAAGCAACCAAATTTATTCTTTGAAGGCCACATGCCTAAAATAGAGATCTATAAATTCCATTTTGTTCTTCATTTAAAGGGTTGGTTAATAAGCCGATTTTTTAGTCTACAAATGCCTTGAGCTAGTTCTAGGGAATCAAATGTTGCCATTATGAGCTATAAATGCTATAATACATTTTGTGAAATGTAGGAAGGGTTTTATAATGCACATGTGCATGTAATGGTATGTCTCCATAGTAGTTTGTAATGATTCGAGGGAATATTGTTATCAAAGTTACTCATTTCCTCTTACCATGTTTGTTGGTACAAATGTAATGAGGGTTTGATGCACTCATGACAACATCTAATGAATTACAAATGATTTTCAGTGTCCATTCATTTGTTGCATTCAAGTCATTGTAGTTTTGAGATGGATTATTAAGTCTGTCCATTACATGAGATGTTATCTCTAATTTGTGTGTAAATACATATCTAGTTCTATTGATATTTTGTTGGATCTATATCCTTGCTCTTTGTTGTTTATGAATTTTATAACAAATGGAGTAAGCATCGATTCATATTGATGACTAATCAATCACTTTTCATATAAACAATCCCTCTATCTCAATAGATTAGGAATTCATACATTCATAATTTAGTATTACAAATTAGGGAACAATCTCAAGAAAACCTAAATAGAAAAATTATTAGAGAATCATGCCATGCATCCCAATACCTTATCATTATGTATGCAATATCAAATAAAATCATCTGAGTGGATTAAAATATTACTGTTACCTGTAGGTACATGTGCAAAGTGTTTTATCAATTCTATAAGAGGTCTTATGTAGCTAGTTTGTCTTGACCTAGTGACAAATATAAGGGTCAAGTGTATATTGCGTATAACTATTAATTGTAACAATTATGCCACATTTTAATTGGCTTAAAACATATTAATGATACTTTTGGGAATACCCTATTGGGCCTAGCTAAGCCAAAAGTGTAATAGAGACTACCTAATCTTGTCAATTAGCCTTTACCCTTCATCTATTGATGAACCACTATGTTATCTTCTCGATAAAAATCCCTAATCCTAAAGGTAAGAAGAATTATAGGATTGTGGAATAGCAATTTTGGGACCCAACAAGTGTCATGGTTTTTGGCTTCATTTTTTGTCCTAGTCTTTTGATAAATTTTTACCTATTTATGTTAGGATGAGCTCTAGAGTTAAGAGTAGAAAGGACCCCAATTCACCAATTTGTAATTATTATGAACCCCATGTGAAGAGAATGAAGGGGATAATATCTAAGAAGATAAAATTGATTGGGAACCAAATAATGAAATTCACATAATGAAGAGATACTCTATTGCTAGTATCAATTATGTTTGAGAGGGTTTGTGAACAATAGTGGAAGGAATTCATGTCAACGCCTTTGTAATTGTATGAATATAATTAAGAATCATCCATTGACTATGGGGTACACTTCTCAACTTCAATGTAGATTTGAAAACCATTGTAATGGCACACTTCTCAACTTCCATTTAGATTTGAAAAGTATTGTGAAGACACTCTAGTTCCTATGCCTAACATTCATTTCCTATTTATTATTGGATCATTGGTACCTAATGTGTATGTGATTCTCTACATAATTATGGTCAACACTCACCATTCTAATTGCATGCCATTAGTGGATATCACATTTTTTTTGCATGATTACGGGTCTCACTATTCTCTTTGCATGATTATTGATGATATCATTATTTGTTACATATTATTGGTGGTTATAATCATTATCTTTGTGGGCTATTGGTGGATCGTGTCATTGCTTGTTCACATTCCCAATATGTATTCCTAATAGATATGTTGTCTAGGCATTAATCTTGTATCACACCCTATTATTTTGCGTGATTTTGTAAATTACCTACTTGACCATCTCTTGGTATATAAGGGTGGTCCTTAGGGCTAGTTGTATTGACATCAATGCTTTGGAGAGCATGTAGAGTTCTCTTAGTGATTATAATGACACATACCTTCATTGTTGCATTCTTGAAAAATGTATAATTGAGGACTTTTATCACTCTATAGTTCAATCTATATTAGTCATTAACTAAATTTATAAAATATAAACTATCCACATTTGGGATGTTCGTAACATGTATTCTTCAATTATCATAATTTTTATTGATAAGGTATTATGATTTAAAATGGAATCCTAATATGATGTGCTAAATCCCAATTATTAAATATGTAGATCTAGTTTTCTTTCAAGATAAAAAAATATGTTATGTTTATTGATAATGTTATGATTGATATTGCAATCATTATTATATGTTACTTGAATCTATGATAGTAGTTAAGGTCAACTCATGTTGCATGGAGGGAAAATGGTAATTGCTTATAATAATAAATTTTGAGCTTAAAATGAATTATGGTATTTGTGGATTTCAAACATGGTTAATTAAATCGTAAGAACATAGGAAATGTTTGGTTCAAGTCCTTTTTAAACAACATTTAGATCAAATCAATTTTTATATGCCTTATTTTATGTTAGCTCTCTTTAGGCATGTATGGCCTAACCGTTCACTTGTTTTGGATCTTGTAGCCTTGTTTCATGTCAAGTGAGGTTGAAACTTAGTGTTGAAGGTTAATTATGTTAGTATGCTCATACATGATCCCTTGGGTGGCCATGGTGTCAATTTTGGTGACCTTAGGAACCACATTGTTCTCTAGAGGTTACGTACACTATCCATAATTGCCTATCATTACACATGGGCAATTCTACTAGCAACACAAGTGATCCTAGGATAGCTTAGGTGATTGCCAAATAGTTTGAGTGAATTGCATTAGTAAAGGTGATCCTTAGATAATGAGCACTTCTCAAAAAAAATTGGCAAGAGTTTTCAAAATGAAAGTTGTCCCCTAGTGCTTACCTTATCTATCAATCACCTTAGTTTACAAATGTTTGGGGTTTCTTGTAAGTTAATTTGTTTGTGTTGAAGGTTGTGTCCTTATATGAACATAACTAGTCGGCTATTTGACTATTTTATAAATGTTTGGATGTGACATGATTGGGTTGAGAGATGAGACAATATGACACTTTCATTTCAATCCTTTAGTTCATGAGAATAAAATCATGGCCTAATGCTTGGTCATTGTCACTAGAGACGACTTTTTCCTCTTGTATGGCCATTAGAGTGAAGGTGTCATGTCACAAGGTTAAGATCTTCTCTTAGTGTCATCATGCTTGGTGCATTGATACAAAATTTATTTCAAAAGATAGAAATCCATGCATACTTTTAATTGTGAAATCTTTCAGAATGGGAAAGGTGTCTTCTTTAAATTTTATGGATCAATATTCTTTAACATTCCAAGTAGCACAATCTTTTTTTTTTTTCTCAAGTTCACCATTGTAGAACTCAATAGTAACACCTATTTGTTCTAGGTTATATTTTGACTATACTCTACTAAAGGAACATTGACTTTCTCTTCATCATCTACTAGAATGACTAGAAATGTGTAGGCACATAACATACACAAAAGTTTGATGATTTGGTCGTGTCAATATTCAACTACTCATAGTTGGAATTGCATTAATAGAAAAATGACCATTTGATATAACCTCATTTGTTGGAACAACTTTGTTAGCATTGTGATTGATTGAATGAATGAATGCTTTTAATTGCATCCACGAGACCAGCCGGCCTATGGGACCCAAGATACAGAACTGAAACCGCTTTTTTTGCAACATGAGGGATTTATTTTCATTTCATTTTTCTTTCTATCATGTCTTTTTCTGTTTCAAATCGTATGGGATAAGAATTTTGACTTGGAGATAAGAAGCAAGTATTCTGCGTTGGATCATCATAGGCTACTAATGCTATCTAAACCACCATAGGGAGTGGAGTTCTACAACATTTGGAGAAACATTCTTATGACAACAAAGTGGCGGCTACCTTCGTATCCAACATCATTGATATATTATGCGATAAAGAAATTGTCAAATCCGTTACAATCAGCTGCAATCATAAGCAATACAAAAGTGAGGCACTCAAAGTAATAAGCAAATACTATGTATAGGCAAATGATGACGACCTGGGAGATGTGTTTCCCATTAAAGCTATGGTCGAGTCTTCAACAATGAGAAGAGTTGAAAATCTATTGTGAAAGGGGCCAACTAAAACATCCTTGGACAAACTGTGACAATATATGGACAACAAGACCCTCGTGAGGAAGGAACAACACACATGATTGAAGCTGTTAGCTGAGGGATTGTTCTACATTTTCAACTGTAAATGTGTGGATGTTATAGCTCCACTAGTAGCGGTAAAGATGCCTGAATCAATCTCGTAAAGGATTTTTGTTGTTTCTGACATTTTATGATACTAGCCTTTGTGCCAAAAGAAGCTTTTAAGACGTGGGCTTGCATGCTTTGATACCAAAGAGCTTGCATGCCAAGAATCACAATAGACTATGAATCTCTACATCTGATGCATTGTTATAAAGGCTTTGGTATTAATATAATGGGAACTATCCCCAAGACAGTGACTTGCAAATCTCTCTCTCTATATACAATCTTTTCTTTTTCTTTTTGTTCTTTATTCCATTATAGTTTATCCCCAAGACAATGACTTGCAGATCTCCTCTTCCCAATTTATTTTTTATTGTATTTCATAGTAAAATATATTATTTTAGTCACAAATTCAAATTTTGTTTTACTCCAATCGGCTTGAAGTTCAAGGACCAAAAGGTTACAAGAACGTTAACATTGGCACTACTTCTCACTTGCATATTAAATATAAAATAATAAGTGCATAAATGATAAAAATATAATATTGAATATTGAATATAAAAGGACAGACAATCACTTCCATAAAATTGGATCATGCCTCAATGGGTTCACATTCATTCTTTTTCTTTCGATTACAATATTTCCATATTCAAGTGGATATCCTCATAGTTGCAAGGGGTTAGCATTGAACACATACTGCCCCAATGAACTTGGACCATGTGTCAATAGGTTCAAATTCATTTTCTTTCTTCACATTACACTACTTCCATGAATAGAAAACCAAAGTGGACATCTTCAAAATTGCAAAGGTGGTATCTTTCGCATACCTGAGTTTTTTTAATAGTGTATAAGCCTCCAATTGTTGAAGCCATTCATTTAGTTCCTTGTAGGTGATAAAATATTGGGATGTAAGATTGATTGCACCTTAAATACTCTGGTATTGTAAGGAAAAATAGAAGTTATTGCATGTATTGTAGGATGTAATTGGAGGTGGAGCATTAGGTCACCAAAATCGGAGAAAACTTCTCTATTCTTCCAAACCTTTTTAGGCAGTCCTTCAAACTTACGAAAAAGAAAAGTTTGTCCTCATTAGATGTCTTAGATTTCTATTGTCTCTTGTCTAGATGCACTGATATAAATGTAGGATTTAAAATTTCTTTCCAACATTTGTAAAATGAGTAGCCATGCACAACTAGAACTCATTGTGGAAATCAAGAGCTAAGATAATTACTTGTGAAAGCAAATTCTATGGATTAGTGCAAGACCAAGAAAGTATGTCTTGACAAATGCACCAGTGGTCTTTGCCAAGCCCAATAGTTACACTATACACCCCACAAACTAAGAGATAAATCTACTTAATTAATCCATGAGTTATGCTGAATAATAAAAATGAAATAGACATGTATACAATTACCACTACAATTTCAATTGAGACAAGATAGCAAGAGATCTCAAGAAACCAACCGACATAGAAATTCAATGTTATGTTATTCTCATAAGTCAAATCTCAAAAAAGGATAATATGGCATTGAGAATGTATATAGATGACAAAATTATGTTTGGATCGACAAGTTATTTCCACTGAAACCAAGAGAACATGTATATGCATATATATACATAATACTTATACACATACACATACACATCCACATACATGCACATGCACACACACGTGTGCTATGTGCGTGTGTAACCAAAGCCTTTAAGCTAAAGAATACCATCATGGGATACTAAAAATAATAACTTTAAGCCCAATAAGATGTAACCTTCATATTGAGAACGCCAATGGAAAATGATGAATAATTGAAGTTTAATATGTAAATAATAAAGAACAAATCTAAGAAAACAACTTGAATTGAAAAATGAAAAACATCTTTTCAATGGAATGACAAAGTTTACACAACTTGTCATTCCTCAAGCATAAAGCTCTCTTTCAGACTTTAGTGAATCTTCGTTACCCTAAAGTGGCTAAATAGCAAAAGTTATGCTTCCTATATGGTTCACATCATATTGCTACTTCAGACTCTCTTATCTGATTTTTACCATTTTTAAAGACGTTGAATATATGATTGAAAGATCTAGAACAAATTGAAAGATAAATTAACTGTTACACATCCTGCCAAGATTCCATTCGTGAGAAAGACCAGGTTGCCACTTGCATAAAAGGATGAGGTTAGATTCAATGTCCAAAAGTAGATCTTGGTAGAGTAGCTGACCCTTCAACCTTGGCATCAGGCAAAAAGGAAATACAATTGTTTGGGGAAACCCTTCAGATTTTGTTTCAAATGCGCTTCCTAATAATTGACATATACACATACTAATTAATAGAAGGAAAAATACATCTGGGAAAGGAAAGGAAAGAAAATGAAATGTCTTTTTAATGTCCACAACATGTGCAACCATGTACCTAACTGTACATATACTGCAAGGTAGCTTATATCATATGAGACCACCCTGTGCGACTGTGCTTAGACTACAGGGTGCATAATGCACATACCCTTTTCCCTTTGGAATTCAAACCCATGCCTCACCCCTACAAAAGCACAAGATCTTCACCATCAGGTCCATTCTGTCATTAAGGTTTTCTATCCTCAACCTATCGTGTAAGACCTCCACATTGAATCATCTTTTGCATCAAGGGTCGCTACCCTCAACTATTGTGCAAGGCCTCCACATTGAATCTTCTTTCTTTTGCCGGAGAGCAACAAATTGCAAAGCCTCACTACGAACTTGATAGAGATAGCATGCCCATGGATAGTTGCCTGGGGCATTCCATAATGGAACATCTTCAAACACAGTCTCTTCTACAAGATTTGAATGCACACAAAAAATAGTATTCGAGTCTGGTTCCATATATCCTGCTACAGAAACACAGCCAATTGATGTGTACCCTTCCGGGGCTCTTGGAACCCAAATGGATACTGGTCTTACAAAGTCATTGATGCAGTTTCTCCATACCTGTTAAATACACACTTAAAATTCAAATTTCATTTGTGAAATACTAGAAACAAGAGTAACTAAAAATCATACAGGCATAGACGAAAAGCATGCATGGCAGTCAATGTTACCATACTTTTTTTTGTGATGAATACTAGAATAGCACCACCTTACCAGATCAAAACCTGTAGGCAAAGCAAATGCTTTCTTGTTGTATCGGTAAACAACAGTAACTGTTGGTGGGTGTTTTCCAACATGAGCAATATCCCCAACTGAGATAAATCTGGAAAAAACATAATAGAGATTGATAGCGATTTACATTGCTGCAACTGCAGAAAATCTAAACAAAAAATTTGTTCTAGATATATTTAAGAAACTTAAAAAACTGAGGCGATTGTGTGCTTTGCCAAAAGACAGAAAAAAAATAAAATTTGAAGTACTAGACAGTAAATAACAAGATTACCCCTCTGGGCATACTGCACGCCAAATACTGCAGCATTGTTTATATTGGTCATCCTATAATACACACAAAATAAAAACCGTCATAACCCTCACAAATTCAACTCATGCATTTCAATTTCATAATATCAACAAAATGTACTCAATTGCAGCGAAAAATTGGGAAAATAATTTGACTTTCAAAATTGACTAAGATGATCATGATTATTATGCATATTAACACAGTTGATTGACACTAGAATTAAAATAAAAATTGTAACTTCTGCAATCATCCAAATACTGATTGCAACAAAGATGCTCTACTTCTCTTCGAATATTTTGAAAATGATTATGGTTACATTCAGAGTGATTAAAGACAAGCATTTCAAACTATATTGGAGGAATTCAAATAACTGAATAGAATCTGTTGATCATTTTGCACTTTCAAGTCTACTTTTGTTACCCCAGGAAAGATATCTGTCTGACTTCAAGAATGGAATTGGGCATTGAAAGGAATATCTGTCAAATATAAAAATGATGAGGGATACCTGGAAACTTAAAAAAAGATCAAAGTGGTTTGAGAATGGACATCCACAGGTATGAGGCTATTTTATTTATTTTTATTGAAGAAGTTTTCAAATATGGCTCATGTGAGCAACTGATTACAAATGAGACTAATACTTAGCTCTTTATGAGCCTGATGAGATCAATACTAAGCTCCTTACATGCATTAATAAGACCAATACTTAGCTCCTTTGAAGCATTAACACTAAATAACGACTTAGATATCCATCCTAGAACTCAACAAGAGAATACCAAGAGTCACAACTTAGTTACAACTTAGAAATCCACATGCGATTTTACATCCACACTAGAAGCCAACAATGTAAGACCAAGAGTCGCAACATAGAATCCCATATTAGATGTCCCTTTGGGGATTTGAGAAGAATGAGAACCCAACATTTTAACCAATTCAATTCAATTCCTTGGACAGTTTTTTTTGGACTTGCAAACGTCTTATATGATATTTGTCCTGGAGGTTTCCAAGATAGCCCTAATAATACAGGTATTACTATTAAAAGCAAGTGATTCGAATGGAGAGAAAGATATCAAATAACATTCTACACCCTTACAATGCATTGGAGAAGTCCATCACTACTTTAGTAGAACCAACTAAAGCTTCCACTTACCTGGGTTTTATGAGATATCTCAATGTAACACTGAGAAGTAGGATTTAATGTGTTACAGAAAAAGAAAAACATGGACAAACATCAGAAAAAAGGAGAATATGACTCCATCCCCACATAAATAGAGACGTGTAGAACTGTAACCTGATTATGGAAGATGAAATAGTTGGTCTTCCATGTGACAGTTTTGTCTTTTAGGAGTTGCATCAACTAGACAAGGTCAGTTTTGGCTTCTTAACTCATAACTAGGCTGTCATCCCTCAAGCGAAGGGGAGAAGAAAGCATGTGTGGTGAGGTTGTTGATGCCTGGGGAATACAGCATTTGTATCATAAAGTGCCAATTCAGGTGTTTACACTGAAATTGATTCTGAGTTGAGCAAACCACAACTAAGTTAAGTAGTAGGTTTTCAAATGTTGATGATGGCCTTGGAATTAGCATTACTCTCTGGTATCATTCATGATCACAAAAACACAAGTGAAAATTTCATACGAGCAATATTATTTGGAAATGGTAAAAGTGAAAGCATCCAGAAGTAGAAAATAAACAATGCTGTGTAGAGATTCCCCACTTTTAACCACATGCTGTTAGCAAGAGGTCATTCAATCAAATAATGTGAACATGGGCTTAATGGCAGAAATTCTGAATTCTAGATTCTATATCAACCAATATCCATTACTAAACTTCTTGCCCAAAGGAGAGTTAACTCGCAATAAACAATAATAATGGTGCTTATTGTCTGATGATTCAAACAAAACTCATCTACAAACCAGATAAAGAAAACATAATGACTGATGCTCCATTTTGAGAATAATCTATCATAATGGCAAAGCAACTCTCAAGGATTAAATTGCAAAGCAAAAAGCAAATGACTTGGAATGCTATAAAAGCATTAACCTAAATCAAAATGATTTCTTGTCAAAATCATCTTTAATATAAAATACTCTATAAATTCTATGACAATAGGCTTGCAGATGACACAGGTAGAACTAAAACTAATAAGGATACAAAAAGTATGTATGGAGAATCTAAGTAGACACGAAAATATACCATAAATGAAATAACTGTTAGGTTAGCAAAAAAGCAATAGTATTACACAAATATGTGATTTGCAAAAAGTGTCTGCACAAAGAGTGCTTTCAGCAAGAAGAACAATGTCCTTATCAGTTATCAGTACTCAAAAATATATGACAAAGTACATCCATATGACACATTTATTGACAAATGCATAAGTAAAAGGACTAAATCATGGTAATAGATAGAAAAAATAGAATGGCTATATCCATCCCTCATGGTGTATGCAAACTAGAGGAAATTCATGTGGAAAGGAAACACACTAACTTAAGCAAAGAAAACCACAGAGCATGGATTAAAAAACGGGTTGTGCATAAAGTATCCCTTCTATAGCATAAGCAAGAAACTAATGAATAACCATTCCCTGCTAGCATTGAAATATGTTACTCAAGGTTTACAGCTCTGTGCATCTTCCCTTCAGTGTTGTTCCATATAGTCTAGACAAGCTAGGAGGAGGAATGAAAGCAGCAATGTGAAATACAGATGCTTATAAAATGCAGTTGGAAAAGAAAATAAAGCAAGTACCCTTAGGAAACCTTTTCAACCATTTGGTAACAATGTAGAAGATTGAAAGAAAGAAAGAAATTATGTCGAATGTCCACAGATGAGTCAATGGTGAGAAGATGTATATCTGACTCTGAAGCATGACTTGCAAAGATAAAAGAAAAGGAGCGGCTAAATAATCTCCTATTCCATAAAGCAATATAAATAAATAAAAATTGCTATTTCTGGTAACCTGGAGACACATCTAGGTTACCATATGCAATGCTCATTGTATTCTAATAACATCCTCAGAGAATCCCTAAAGCATTGCACGGTTGCACCTTATACAACCACTAAGGGACCTCAGAAAGTAATTGGTGGTTATGGATTCTGTCAGTTTTTTGTACAGCATAATTGAAAACTCTGTTATAGTTCTTCAATTTCCATTTCTTTTGCATTTTCCAACAAGAAGAGCACCATTCTGGTTTCTGACCTTAAAAATGGGAAGTTTTTCTTATACAAATGTACTTTAAAGATGCATTCAAATGAGAAACAATTTAGCCAATAATAGAACTCAGGCAAGAGAAGCATGCCCAAACACAGAATGCAGTAAATTCATACATGACAAAGAAAACATCGGAATCTTGAATCCTGGTCACTGCTCCAAATGTTTTGGAAACTCATACAATGCACTCTGAACTTGTCATCTAGGTTATATTTGGAACCAAGCTGTAAAGAAATTCATAAATTATAACATACCAGTTTGGGACAAAGAAAACATCGGAATCTTGAATCCTGGTCACTGCTCCAAATGTTTTGGAAACTCATACAATGCACTCTGAACTTGTCATCTAGGTTATATTTGGAACCAAGCTGTAACGAAATTCTCTGGTTCGACAAGTCACTTATGTCACTACCTTTATGTTGAGAACTTGCCTCTGCTTCTCTGCCCATGATGCCAACAGATTTGCTATCTGAAATTCCTTTTGTTTTTACTTGTGGTAAGTAAGTTGAATGTCCTTGATCACCTAGCATCTGTTACCAAAAAATAACATTGTGAGCTATGAAAGCATATTACATTCCTATGTATTAGCATAGTCGATCTATCCATCTATCCATCTCTCTATAAATATAAAACCATTTATTCAAGAAAGTTTATGCATTGCATAATCCCTCTTCCATGCTCACTACAAGCTGGGGTCAGAGAAGCTAGAAAGAAAGAACTCAGAGAAAACTAATGTAGAGGAAGCAACATGCATTATGATTAAGTAATAAGAACAACAGGGAAGGAGTTGGTAAGAGGCCTCTACCTTGTTGTGTTCACTACAAATGAAAAACACTAAAACAAAAGGGAGTGAACACAAGTGGGAGCTAACAACTACAGATGGACACTGGAAAATGACAGGCAATTGTGCCATTTGTTTATTAATATTTATTGAATGGAACAAAAAAAAAGGAAAAATATAAAAACATCAAAGCTATAAAACGTGTAGTAGAAATTAGAACCCTCCAATATGTAGGTAGGCAAAAGAAACTGTCGTAACAGAAAACTGCAATAGGAATTTCTGAAGGATCCAACCACTGTCCCATGACAAATCACATGGTGAGATCGACCGAAAAGAAAGAACACTATTGTAACACGGAAGCTATACAATGTGCACTAGACCCTTCCAATATGTAGATGGGCACATGCCACAGCAGAAAGTTTCATGCATGTCAATAAGAATTAAAACTATGATGTCTCAAATATCATATCAAATATTAATGCCATGCCAACTTTACTGTACCATCTAACACAGTAAATTCTTTACCCTAAATTTAATGGTATCACAAAGCGTTTGAAGTTTAAGTCCCTGTCCGTCTGTAGTACTTTGATGAAATCTCCAGTGTGCATGTCCATCACCAAAGAGAATGGAAAGGTCTCTTTTTTTTGACCCAACTACACCCTCCTATTATTTTCTTAGAAAAAAGTATGCCTAATTATTACAAGAGATTCATAGAATATCAGGTTCAGATAAAATGGCACATAGACCTCACCTGGAAACTAGAGAGTCTATTGAGTGATTGATTTTTCTTCCAAAGGTTCTCTATGAAAGAATAGATCATTGTCGCTTGACTTATCCATTCCTCTTCATTTGCTCCCAATGATTTTATAACTCTAACAAAGCATTTAGACTTTTCAAAGCTTTTTAGATGAAAAATTAGATGAGCAGGCTTCTGGTAGCTTCCCATTGCTAATTCCAAGGCTAGCAACTCTTCCCATGGAACATCCCATAGAATTTTACATGGTTTTGTAAGCATTTTATTTGATGATGGGCACTGAAAACATAGGAACAAACACTTTCATAAGTGCCTTGCCTTAACCTGCCATGACAATATTTCAAAAGATGATGCAGTCTAAAAGGATAAGCTCCACTGACAGTCTAAAAGGATAAGCTCCACTGACTAACCTGCACCATCAGGATACGCCTATTTGTGACCAACAAAATCTTGTGATTTGATACCTCAAAATGTTCCTCGTATAAATCTGACCATGCAAATTTTGAAGGTTCCATGAAAATATTTGTGCATCCAAAATGTCTCCTTTCTTCTGCAAGGTAAAGCACCATCTGCAAAGTCAACAACATACAAATCAATGTTCTCTCTTTACAAGATGGCTTTGGAAGTTTAACTTTTTAATAGTGCTCAGCAATACATAAGAAACTAGTGCAATTCGTCCATTAATATGTCCAGATAATTTGAAGATCAATAAAGCACTAGAATGTGAATGGAAACACATTGTCATTGATGGCTTGGTTTGTTGGTGTTTAGATGGTGCTGTTTCAGCGCCCACCTAGTTTCAGGCTCTTGCAGGGCTGGTGGGTTTGTGGGCCACTTTACTCGTGCACTTGGACTGTTGGTTGTTAGGGGACGGGCCCCCCTGTTTGTGTTCCCACTAGCTGGGCCCGGTTAATGCCAATAACTCAAGCTGAGGGCCCATTTAAAACCTCAATTTACAGAAAAAAATACATGAAACACATTAATTTACAGGTTAAAGCATAAAGGTGACATGCACTAATTTCTTGAAGAGATTCTCATTCAACCCTGATAATAAGTACACAACTGATGAAATTATTGAATTGGGCTGTCAAACTTTTGAGGATAGATGATCCAAATATTGATTTTTTTAACAGCTTTTCTGTAAGATTGTTGATTTCAACAAATTCACTCACTTGTGTTTATTAGTATTTAAAAGCTATTGTTTTATTGCCATACATATGTGTGTGTGATATCCTTATTGTAAATACATTTATATAGCATAGTGAATCAAATAATTAGACTAAAACTACATTTGGCATCTGCATACAAACACAATTGGACTGGACTATAGTTTACATAAATCAACACTGAGAACCAAACTAAATTTCTGAAATCAGTAATCATGGTGTTATTGTCATTAATGTTTATATCATATTGGTATCCTTAGAATTATTGCAAATGGTCAAGTTACAAAACCTTAACAAATATTCCACAGATATTCTTGTCCATAAATAGATAAAATATAAATACAATAATCTGTAGGAAAGTAAAAATTCCCAAGTAAAAAGTGAAAAGGGAAATGACCTGCCCAGATGCTGCCCTTTCATTATATTCTTCAAGAATTCCACTACCCCGGATGGCACGTGGGATCCTAATCCTATTTGAAACAGATTTGTTTCCAAATACCTGAAAACATGTTGTACAACTTGCACCAATACCATGCACAGTCAAGGAAACAAAGTCCAAGACTCCACTCATAGGCTGAACAATAATACCCAAGAATGCTCTCCCAAGACCATGTACAAGACCAATAACACCATGTTCTCTTGCACTTGCCAAAGGTTTAGTTAACACTCCAGAGAAACCAAATGCCACACCCTGTGCTAAAGCCTCAGTGCCTTGTAAAATGCCATCACCAACTCCTGTAATTTTCCTTGAAGAATCCTACAAAAAATCCACAAAAATGTCATATAAGGACAATGAATATGTTCATATTTCTCAAATCTGTGGAATTTTCCTCAATTTAAATATAATTTTTATGTTCACCTGTTTTATACGCAGCTGAAGGAATTGTCCATCTGTGGAAAGTTTGGCAAGTCCTTTACTCAGAGATGCCAATGTTGAGCTTGTCATACCAAGTAAATCTACTCCAAAAAGCAAATGCAGGGGATTATGTATCAAATCTCTCCAAATTCGGTGGGTAATTGATGGTAAGACAGCACTTTTTCTCATGAACACGTGTCTGTGAACAACTTTCCTAAGATGGATCTGACAAAGCAAAGAGTTGCGATGATCAGGAACATTACTTCAAATGCCGACTTGTTTTCTTTCCATTTAACATGAAGACTTAAAACAATCAATCTAAGATCACAATTATTGATCCATAAATTCGATCAGAATTATTCATTAGTGGAAGCTGAATTGAAATGTTACACTAACCTGCATTTTGACTATATTCCCAATAGTGTCAATTACAGGACTCCAAATACCAAGCACTCCATGAGGCCTCTGGGCAGGTGCTGTCTCTAGTGAAAACTTTAACCTCATTTCTGCTATATCAATCAAACTAACCCATAAAACAAAGTAGTTAAGTAAAGTTCAACCTCAATTACATTGACATAAAATAGATTGTCCATTTTCATCTTTCAGTGATCTGAATGAGATTAAAATTGCTCTAAATAATGCCAAACATTCTTATAAAATCCAGAAATAAGACATTTCCAATGTTCGTAGTTAAGAGAGTGAGATTAATGCAATGTAGTTTTTGAGCTGGTATAATATGCTTTACTAGGTGTATTGAATATCATATACTTTATTGAGTTTTAAGATTGAGACATGAAATGTTAACCGGAAACAGTTGCATAGGTACACAAGTGAAAACTTATGTAGAGGTTTTACCATATATGGCGTGTGGGGAACCGAATAAAAGAATAGAAAGATAGAATCTTAGTTTAACATCTATTAAAAAATTGCTATATGACTGGAAATAGGGGAGGAAAAATGATTAACTTTGAATCCCTAGGAACGTTTGTAAAAATTCTAGAAATCTAAGCACCTGCAAAGCATTGGAAATTCAATGAGACAACAAGAAATGGAATGGTTCC
>VDFB02281492.1:755316379-755353911 GCA_007258455.2 Sequoia sempervirens
CAAATGATGTCTTTCCTCAATGGGTACTCTAGGTACAACCAGGTAATGGTACAATATGAAGACCGTCATAAAACAACATTCACCACTAAGTGGGGGATGTTCACTTACAGGAGAATGCCTTTTGGGCTCATCAACGCTGGCGCCACCTTCCAACGCGCCATGGATATCGCCTTCAAAGATCTGATTGGCAAGTGCATAATCATCTACATGGATGATTTAACTGTGTTTTCTAAAAGATAGAGTGATCATGTTTCCGACCTATGCAAGGTGTTTCAGAGGTGCAGGGAGTTTGGAGTTTCCCTTAACCCCAAGAAGTGTATTTTCGACGTGACTGAAGGTAGATTGCTCGGACACATCATTTCTAAACAGGGAATCTCCATACACCCTGAATGTATCCAGTCCTTGCTGAAAATCCCACCCCTAGGTAGCAAGAAAGAATTAAAATCCTTCTTCAGAAAGATCAACTTTGTTAGGAAATTTATCATTGGTTTCGCAGAGATCGTTAAGCCCCTCAATTCTATGTTAAAACAAGATGCCAAAGTTGAATGGACTCCTGAAGCTAAATAAGCCTTCAAAGAAATCAAACAGGCCATTATTGGGGCGCCTGTGTTAGTCTGGATTATCTGAAGGCATTCTATATCTACTCATTCGCTTCAGAACATTCTTGTGCTAGCATTTTGACTCAGAAAAATGGAGGAAATGAGCACCTGATCACCTTCATGAGTGCTCCCCTGAAGGATGTTGAATTACAATACCACAATGTAGAAAAGAAGGCATATGCCCTCGTTAGAGGGGTGAAGAAATTTTGGCATTATATCCTGTGCAATAAAGTGTTTTCCATTGTCTCCGACCCAGTAGTGAAAACGTTGCTTATGCAGAATGAACTTGGCGAACGAAGAGCTAAATGGGTCACTGTGCTCCAAGAGTATGATATGGAAATCCAACCGATGAAGCTGGTAAGAGGACAGGCGCTTACCTGCACAATTGCTAAAGTGGCAGCAGAGGCTGGACCCGAAATCACTATGCAGCAGTACTAGCTTGAGGATGTTTCCCTGGAAGAATGGTACGAAAATGTCGTTTATTATTTGCTAAACCACAAGTGTTCGCCTCACCTGCAGGGAGTCCAAAAGTGTGTTCTCAGGCTAAAGAGCAGTGGTTACATGTTACAAGGGTCCATTTTATACAAGAATAATCATGAAGGCATCTACTTAAGGTGCCTTGGCAGGGAAGAAGCAGATTGAGTCTTAAAAGAATTTCATGACAAATTTGGCACTGGCCATGGATTCGGTCCTTCCACTGCACATCAAATATTGAGAGTGGGATATTATTGGCCAACTGTTTTCAAATATGCTCATTGTCATGTTCACTCATGTCACATGTCAGACAACGGCCACCAAGGAGAAGAATATTGCGGTCCCACTGCAGCCTGTACTGGAGGTAAGGCCGTTCGCACAATGGGGCCTTGATTTCATCGGTCTGGTAAGCACTCCATTATGTGGCAAGACTGGTCTACCTGATGCAAGATCTGCTTTTTCTTCTTCTTTATCTAGAGTGGTAGCCATGTTTCTCCACTGAGTGGTAGATGTATAATTTTCAAAGATAAAGTGTGTAAGCTACTAATGATGTTTGACTGCTCTGCTTCAATGAAAACTAGATTCAGCTATATAATAGGAAAAATTAGTCCTTGTTGATGTACTAGAGTAGTAGGATGCCAAATAGTCATAATCGTACAAAGTCTGAGCTTCATAAATTTCTTGAGCCTCGAGCCCCATAGTGGGTGCCAGAAAACTATTGGTGTAACAACTAACACCTCTAGAGTGCAAGTTGGTATGGACAACTATGCACACTACGTGATGAATTCACTTCAAATTAGGAGGGGAAGCTCCCTCGTTGTGCAGAAAAATGCTTGAAAAAAGTAAACTAAACTAATTCCTATCTTTTTGTCTCAGTTGAAAGAGGCACAAGGTTTTCGAGAAACTTCAAACATTGTAGCCAAGGATTTTTTGGTTTCATAGATCTTAACTACAACTCAAAACTAACTAGCTTATACTATCCAATCTCCTCAAGAAATTAGAGAATGAGGAAATAGAGTGGGAATGATTTATACGATAACCTCTAAGACAGGATTTCCAAGGAGGTGACAACACCTATCCAAGGCGTAGTTTGAAAGAAAGGTTATTGGCAATGACATCAAACAATGAACTCTACTTCTGAATTCCCAAGGAGTTGACAACCACTATTTGAGGTGTATACATGAAACAAAGTTCACTAACAAAATAACAACAAATGATAAGCCTTAATTCTAAATTCCCAAGGAGGTGACGACACCTATCCAAGGTGTAGATATGAAACAAAGATTATAAACACAAGAACATAAATCAATGATCATCCAACCAAAGTGAACAGATACAAAATAGCAATATCATAGGAAAATATGGCTCAGCATATATTACTATCACGTGCAAAAGTTAATTACAAATGAGATGAAAGGTCTTATTTATAGACATTGAAAGGTGTAGGGAACCCTAAAATCACCTTGAGTCAACTAAAGTCTTGCAATGCATGTAAGATTTTATTACCAAACCCTAATAAAGGAAACTATATAGTTAACTGGAAAGCTACCATCAGTTAACTAAAACATCTAATATAAATGGACAATGTGCAAGCATGCACGCCCTTATTGAAAGCAAGTTAACTGGAACACTACCGTCACTTAACGAAAACCCCAGATGAAATTGCAAGTCCTGCAAAATATCTCTGAGGATAAGATAGACATGCGTGGACCGAGCAAAGAGAATTGAAGATGAAAGTCGAGTTCTAATTGCATGCTCCTAATTCTATTCTTGAAAATGAATGCAAGTTCTAACTGTCTGATCACTGGCCGCTATCTCAAAAAACTAACTCCTCCATGAGGTTGTTGACTGTGTCACTATCTAGGGCACTGATAATCTACTGAAGTATACTATGTCTGTGTAGCATGTCCTCATCGCCTGTGATCTGGCACTGAAGTTCACCTCTGCTCCTAATTGCCTCATCGAACAACACTAACATGATTGTAAGTTGATTCATCTTACAACCAATTATCTCCCCATTGAAAATACCATGAATGAGTGCCTGGAGCTCTGACTGAACATCAAAAAGCTCAACATATGCACTACCCTCAAGCTGATACTGACACGGTATGCGATACATGAAAGTTCTCACATACTAGAGTGCACTAGTGACGTGCTCTCTACTCTCAACCAAATTTGATGCCATTGTCTCCTTTATCTTCACCTTGAAGATCAACTGTATCCTCCAAGTGTAGATAGCCTCTTTGTCTTCTGCATTTGTGACTGATTCATATGCCATCCTCAAGTGAATAATCATGATCTCATCTTTGGTTCTATCCATTGCCAAGTCTCGCTCCTCATCCTGGAGACGTAGACAGAGTTTGCATGCATTTTACCGCAACTGATATAACTCTACAAGCACAAAGCGGCCTTTGGTGATGAACTCCTCCTCCCAATCCTCCAAACGCTTGTCGTATGCAACCAGGTGATTACGCTGACCCTATTTTTCTGGTGGCTCTAGCATTGGTGGGAGTGAAGTGGTGACATTTTCTGTTCTATGTGCAAGGCTAGAAATGTATTGATGAAGCTGGTGGATTTTAGCCTTGAGGGCTGCCTTGTCTTCTTCATCTTTCATTATTCTATCCCTTGTGCTATCTGTTGCAACTTGTAGGAGATCAAACTTTGTCTGATGTGTACTTCTACCAAGGTTGACTGCGATCACTTTGAAGTCTTGAACTTCAATCTCATTTAGACTCTTATCCTCTAGAGACACAACAGTCTCAATGACAATCTCCTTGTCAGCATTACTCTCTATATGGACCTATTTCTTGATCCTCTTGTTTGGTGCATCTTGGTAGACATGATCAAAATCTGAATGATCAAGTACATAAAATGGCTACCTTCTCTTTCTACCTAGTTGATTCTCAAGCCAAGACGAGTCTCGACTAATCCCACTGGAAGGGTTTGTGCTAGTCATGAGAGGTACCGATGAGTGTGAATACGTAGAGGCATTACTACGAGGTGGTGAGTTTAGGTCCAATTCAATGTGAATTTGAACCGGAGGCTACCTTGGTGTCGGTGATGGCATGCGAGGTTGAACCTCGGGCTCTGGAAAACTGTAAACTGGCTCTTTGACTGGCTCCATGTGCATCTCAATAGAAATTTCCTTCCCTTTTGAACTGTTAAGGACTTTATTCTTCTTAGGAGGGTTACTCCTCTTCTTTTTTTTAAGTCTAGATGAGGATGGTAGTGAATTTTAGGCATGACTACCCTCCTATCCTTCTTGCTTTGGTGGTAGAGTATACTGTTCTGAATAACTCTACTCAAACTCTCCTTCATTGATGAGTATTATTTAGCAAACCAATCAATAGTCGGTAGTGGTTGTGTATCAACCTGCTCTCTGAAAAATTAAGTGTATCTCCCTCATCATCTAACAAACATCCCACATCTTTTTCCAAGAAGACAAAAATCTGCAAGAGACAGAACCTACTGTAGCTGCGTCTGTGCAGCTCAAAGTCATCCTCATAGTTCACCCAATAATCCTCCATTGTAGGCTTATGGTAAGGGTGACCACCCAGGTGTGTTGTATAATGACCCCAGGGGTCATATGTGCGTGTATCAACCAGGTACTTTAGTTTGTATTTCTCCAACTCCTGTCCATCAACTTTAGCATCAACTACTGTCCTGCACCAATAGATTTTGAATTGCATTGGAAAGTTGGCAGCCGGTTGACGCTTGCGGCAAAAACGTAGATGAACATTATATAATTGCCTTAGGAACTCCATGAAGACTATCCTATCTGAAGGATAGCGTGGAAGCATGGCTTGATTTCCTGTGTATCCGTAGACACAAATGTAGGTGTATGTAGGGAATTGAATAAACCAATCCGTCCAATCAAACATTGCTGCTCTAGCAACCGCCGAGATACAAACATGCAACTCCTGGTCTAGGTTCCTCACTGTATATGTCAAGAAAGCCTCATCCACATGCTTAAAATGTCGTTTAGCCTTTGTGAACTCAACCTGGTCATAGTAATGGTAGACTTTCTATACACTAAGTATTCTCACTATGTTCAATCCTGTAAACTAACCCTAATAAGCGATCAAGTATACAAGATAAGAACACATATGAAAATGGTGAGCAACTAGAAAACCAATGATTTGCTCATGGAGAACGTTGTTGATGAAGGATGCCTAGTCATAATTCCTTCTCTCGGAGATGATCTGACCAATGATATAATACATCCAGGGCTAGTTAATTTATTTGCATATGCATGACCTGAGACACGATTGAGAAGTGTGATCAAAATCGCATACTCATCCTTGTATTCACCATGACCCACATTGCTCAACAACTTGTTCTTCTTGTGTTTTAACCATCTTTCTACCATCTTACTTTGACACTTGTCCATATCAACATTGAATGCTCTCTCACACTGGTCCATGGCAATGACTAGACTGTTCGGATGTTGAGGAATACCAAAACATTTCTTGATATCTAGGGGTTTGAGACTGCATATCACCCGTCCATCTACTGATTGTATTTCGTGAGTAGTAGAATTGTAATGCTTGACACAAGACATTATGAACTCTATGCAATGAACTGAGACATGGATAAAAGTGGCCTCTAGCAACCCGGATTCCCGAATGTTTTGAAGTATTCAATCTTTTATCTTGATTGGATCCAAGATTGCTTCTTGAAGCACCTTATGTAGATTCGTGTCAACTGTTCCAATGAAGTCATGAGTCAAGACTGACTTAGTCTTGAATTCGAGCTGTGTGTATTACATTCTGAAAAACTCACCTGTTGATTGTGAACACGACTATATTTTGACAACTTTTCTGGAAAGCTAAAAATAGCTTGCTTAGGCTAAAAATAGCTCATCGGAGGGCAATTTTCACGAAAAATTATGAGATATGGGTTTTGTCCAAAAAATGTTTCTAAGACAACCCAGAATGTTAGATTTGCAAAAATTGGACTTATACTCCACCATGCAAAGGAGTTTCAGTTAAGAAAATCAAAGCCTCGAGAACTGATGCTCTGAAACAAATTTTCCATAAAAATTCTAGCACATGGGTTTTGTTGAGGAAGCTATTCTGAATCGACCCAGATGGTTTTTTTTGTAAAAATTCGCCAATTTATTTGAACATACGAAATAAAATAAGACTAGAAATGGAAGAATTTGAGACAGAAGATGGAGATTTTGATGTTTTTTCTTCTGCTAAAATCGCCACTTTGTCTTGAATTTTGTTGTTGAATCTAGACTTGTACCTACAAAAGAATGTTTTTGATGTCTTCGCAACTGACTATTGAAGAAAATTCTCCCAACTCAGGAAGAAATTGTGTCTGTTCAAGCTGGATGAATTAAATGAGATGCCAAACTTGAATAAATAGAGAAAATTCACACCATAATGGCGCCACTGCAAGAATAGAACCCTGATAACAAAAGAAGTGTTCTGATTGGACCCCTCCCATTTGACTGGCACTGACTCAGAGTCTTGAAAATTAAATAATATTAAAATTCTCATTTCACCCTTACATGCAAATTTGTAATTTAAAATCAAAAAGGGCGCCAATATTGAAATATTGAAAAAAAATGCCCATTTAATGCTTGCATGCAAAAAGTTGAAATTTAATATTATTTTAATAAGTTAACTAAAATCTCAGCATCTGGATGCACTCAAAAAAATTCACTGATTTTGAAAATTCCAAATTTGACTCTCCAAGCGTCCATCTGCAAAAGTTTATCAGATTTTTCGCTAACTTCCTATTTTATAGCTCATTGAAAAGTTACAGTTGCCTTTATTGAGCTTTGATTTCTAAGTGCCTGAGTGATGTTGTGACTAAGCTGAGATATCCACTGCGAAGCTTGTAGAGCAAAGATGAAATGTTTGTCGGGAGCTGCAACTGTAAAAAACAATGTTTGATACCTAAAAAAATTAGGTGCCTTTGATTAAATTTATGCAAGGTCTCCAGATAGTCATTTCTCTGTTTTTCCATCTCATGCTTCGAACTATCATTGCTGGTGAACGATGAATCCTGCTAACTGGATGATAGGTTCATTGTGTGACTGGAAGAATTCCACAACCAACAACTATATGTAAGGAACCTGAAAGCTACATTGGGAACCCCAAAAGCAAGGGTGCCCCTAGCCTGTGAAGGCACAATCACTAATTTGACAAAAGTGTAACTTTCATCCGGACGCCATACTTTGACCTCTGACACCGGAAGCTGGAGTGCTCTGATTCGTGCATCGAAAATCTCTCTGCGTAGGTAGATCAACTTGGAAGAGATGTTCTTGGAGGTGACAAAGTGAGAAAATTGCTTCTAAGACCTCAAAAAGAAGGGCGCCTTTTCCAAGGGAGTGTATTTCCCATACTTAGCCATTTTCCTGGCTGTCTGATTTCTTCAACACTCTACACTAACCCTTCATGTAGAGATATTTGAAAAATCCTGAGGGCTGATGGTTGGACCCGTTGGATAGTTTGGAGAATTCCGAACAAGTCTCGTGAAGACTATGACTGCAAAAGACCCCATCTGGCAGGCCTAAAGGCTAGGAACCCCTAGCATATAGAGGTACAAGTGTGTATTTCTACATTTTTCCACCCTTTGTTTTACATGCTCGGTAGAACCTCTGTCACGATCACTCAGTATGTCATATCATCTTACAAACTAGTGCGTTGCAGAGTTGAACTAAATTAGAAAAGATCCCCTGGAAACAAATTTTGCAGATTCATCCATCTAAGGGGTCAAATTCAAGGGCTCTCCTGGGCTACAAGGGCACAGAAACTGTAAATTTGACAACCTCTATGACATGCATTCTCCTTGTACCTTCAACTTCTAACTTCAATTGTTGGAGTTTTGCAACTTAGATGACTTCGCTTGATATCTCATCAGAAGGTTGGTCAAATTCTAAAGAGATTGAATGTATTTGTAAGCGAAAGCAACTAAAACTGAGCCTTCAAAAAGAAGGGTGCCCCTGGTCTACATCAGCGCAGTTATGCTTTCTGCAAAATGTCAGCATCAGTTTCTTCCTTCGTAAACACTATTCTGGCCACTAAATTGAACTTGTAGGAGTATAATTCCATCGTGAAATAATTATCCATCATAATATGCCCTACTTTGAGTCCCAGGTTCAAGTTCTGACCTCCAGGTATTGACCAATTGTTGCTGACGATTAACATGACACTGACCAAAGTCTATACTTGTCTTGCCCAAAAAAATTATTTTGACATTATCTTAACAAGGTTTAGACTCTTTTAAGCAAAATTCCTTAATGAAGCAAAAAATTTGGGTTGGGTACGACAACCTTCACAATTTTCATGCAAGACTTCACTATCCAAAGATAACATTGGTCCCAATCTTAAACTAAATCCCAAATCCAAATTTAATTTTACCACCCAATCCCAACATCCCTCATACAAATTAAAACCTAAAACTATTAATTATAAAATCCTACTAATCAAATTTTCAATTTAAATCCCACTCCTAATCTCCACCATTTGAATCCATCCTACTTCATCTTAAATTGAATCATAAACCTAATTTTTTTTGCATCCTTGCATCCACTCTTTACCACAAGAGTTATGATGGAACTCTATCAATATGTTTATAATTGAACAAGACCAACCTAACTATCAAAAAACATCGTCACAATTGTGAATTGTACACTAGTGCAAAGATCCTCACAAAGAAACTCTAATAAGCATGTACTATTGCTATGTCATTACCAATGCATCTTGTAGACACTTAAAAATGTCTAGATGGATCACATTGGCTAACTAAAATCATTTCATCCTAAAACCCATCCTCTTTTCACTTAATTGATTAAATTAGCCTAGATATTTAATTAATTGCCTCATTTTCATCTATTAATCTAATTGACCTAGTTAAGTTAATTCATCCCCTTTCATGCTAACATTTCATCCTATTAAATTGAATAAATCAAATTATTTAATTTAATCCCTAAAGTCCTCTTATTTAATTAAATAACCCTAAGTTATTTAATTAAATATCATATCACTTACCCTTTCCATTAAATAAATAAACAATTTAATGAATATCCTAATTCCCCTAATTTACACAATTGAAAATTTATTTAATTATCAAATTACTAAAAATCTAATTCCCCCCACTTGCAAGGGAATATTCCTCATTTGTACACTCCTCCAAAAGGAATATTCCCATGGATTATTCCTTCCCCTTTTGTACATTAAAACTTTATTTTAATTTGCTAAATATCTATTTCCCTCACCCATGAGAATATCCCAAAGAATATTTTGTTTCTTCACTCATTTGAAAAAGGGGATTATTCTTTTTCTACCAAACTTACTTGACTTCTTATGCAAGTTAACTTGTGACCTCTTGTGCAAGTTAAAAGTGTGTTTGTTTGAAAAAAGAAGAACCCTTGATTAAATATCATCATTGATTCTCATCCGTTGATGAGAATCCATGATCCATGCCTCCATATTCTTCCATCCTTGACCATTGATTAACCTTTTTTAATCTCAACCCTCCATTTCTCATTTGCTTTCCTATAAATAGGTCACTATTTGGAGACAATTGGATCCCTTTTTGAGAGAAAACTCATGTTGTTGAAATCACTCACACTCACACTCATATTTAGCATTTATTTAGTATCATTTTAACTTAATTACTTGCATTAATTAGCTTAAGATTCCATTAATGGCTTCCATGGTAACATAGATGCATTCATGTAGCTTGTTTATTAATTAGGGTTTGAATCTTTTAGCTTAAAATCCATTTAGATTAGCTTTGCATTCACATATCTTTATCATCTTAGCATAAAATCATGTTAAAATAGCTAGCATCAGGATCATTTAGCTTTAAATCATGTTTCAACACACATCTCACAATGGTTCCATCAATTTTCTTCAATAAAACTGATTGAAACAAGCTTATTGTCCCAGGGATTGAGAAAGGTTCACCGTTCCACATTAACACGATACCACTCCCCCAATAGGATAAGTTTCAATGGATTAGAGTAGGTGTTTTGAACCATTCATAGTTTAACATGTTAGTTTTAATGGATGCTTAGCTTAGTTTTCATTTGAATCATATTTATTGGATTGACATTTAGTGGTATGAATATACTTCGTATCCTCATGGATCAAGTGTACTCGGTGCATACTAATCCGTCGGTCATATTTTAGCACTATAAGGAGGGCTTAACTGATCACATTTAACGAATTTTTCTCTCAAAATCCATTTTCTGATTTTTTGCAGATACAACGATGTTCCAGGGAGTTTCAGTGAGACTTTTGTAAGGCGTCACCATATAGCGACACTATTTCCATCTGATACAATGACACCTAATTAAAATACTAGCATTGATTAAAATAAACTGACACTAATACTTTTTAGAGGCATCGATAATTTACAAACGATGATGTTCCCAAATGGTAATTCTATCGTCGTGACTGTCCTTCTGCAGAGTGATGCTCATTTGATTTATGGTGACGCTATTGTGAATAGCAACACTCTTCCTCTGGTAATCAAAAAATAGTGTGATTTTTATTATGTGCTCTAATTTTTTTACTTCATCGTATCACTAACATGTCTCAAACTTTTTTCTGGTTTTTAGGTTCACTGGGTTTCAAGGGTTGGACGATAAAATTTGAAGTGAAGAAACATTCTTGTCTTTAAATCTTATAATTGTAACAAGTGTTTCGACACTTTTGGGGAGATTATAACCCATTTATCACGCTTTTCATTTTATGCTTTAGGACCACACTAACTTTAAATTGGGTTTTAAAATGAATGCTTAAATCGGTTAATATTGAACCCTCACATCATTCTACTTTGGGTTTAAAATTGAACAATACAACTTAACACTTCGTTTGGTGCTCAAAATAAACTTACCTTTGCTTTGAGGGTTAAAATTAACAAGTGTTTGCTATGTCTTGTGATTTACATTTTCGTCATTGAATGCATATGCTCTTCACTCATGCCATTTGACAATCTTGGGAATCAAAAGAATTCCTTTGATATTTTGTATACTCACCCACATATTTTGATTTGGATTAAAAAATGAACCCCATGCTAGTGTAAGGAAAAGGCGTGAATTCTCTCTCCTTGTGTCATCCAACTTGGGAGATCAAACAACATACTTCCTTGCTTTTGTATACCTTTAGAGGGCTTGCCTCCAAGCTTCAAAAGGAGGGAACGACCCTAGTGGTAACGAGCTAAATCCAAGCTCTTTTGAACCGCTATATAAAAAATTTGTTTGTGATGAAAGTCATAAGCAACAGGTGCAGATGTGTCATACCAACAAGTGTCACCCTTAGTATCCTTATGATACATTAAAATATCTTCTTAGGAAGGGACTAGGAGGCCTCTTGATTGAAATAATCTTGAGCTAATCTTGTCGTGTGTATGGCCACCTTGTATGAAAGTCCTTACTACAAACCAAATGTTTAGAATCCAAAAACCTTTATGCTCGCTAGTGCAAGAACGGTCGTTCTAAAGCCAACCCACATTTTACTATTCATTGTTGAAACAGAAAATCCTTAAGATCTTCAGATCTTCAAGATTTGAGATTTGGTGGTCTTGAGAAGTGTGTGTCGTGGAGGGGAGCCAGTGTCACTAAATCTCTAGTTGTTCGCATTGTCTTAGTGTTTGGAGAAATCCAAGTGGGGATTCAACAAGTAGTATATTTTGAACCTAGGATGGTAAATGCTTGTGAGTTATTTTAATACTTTGCTTGGTTCCAAAACATTACAAACAAACATCAACAAAGTCCTTTCAAAATTTCAAACCCTTTGGTCTAAGTATAGATACCCTTTGAAAAAATCTTGATATTAATGCTTGTCCTAAGGATTTATTCTTAGAGACTTCTAAATACTTTGGTTTACATCTCAATCCATACTTCCCAAAGTTAACCTAGGTAACTATTCCCCTAACTTCATCCTTTTCACAAAATGGAATTTGTGAAATTTATGATGTTTTTGGCATAGACATTTAGTTGAAACTTAATCAAGACAAGTGTTTGTGGTAAAAGAAACTCATTTAAGCAAGATAAATTGAAAAATTGAACCCCACATGACCATTTGGAGACAGATCACTCCAGTGGAACAACCAAACCTTACACCCACTATCATACAAGGAAAACATTGTAAAACATTGAGTCCAAATTCTGTTGTCAAAATCATTGGGTCCTATTTCCAAAATTAGTTGAGTTCTATTTTACCAAAATCATTGAGTCCTTAGGGTTTGATCACTTTAGAGGTATATCATGTTTCTCACTACTTTGGTCTTAGAAAACAAAGGTCCAATCTAGGTCAACATTGGGTCAAACATTTAATCTATCATTCATCATATTTCATCCTTCACTTCACCAAACTTTGCAAAATTTTGAATACACCAACACTTTGGACTTGAACATCTATCAACCTGAATCCTAACTTAGCTACTTTGTATGTGAAATGAATCCTTTTCCATGAATTTGGATAAATTAGTTACCATCTATGAACTCTTTTATCTTTAAGGTCACAAGTCTACCTTAAAGGTTCACAAGTTCATAAACATCCTTTATCCGAACATCAAAACATCAAAAAAATCTTTAAGTCAAAAGTGTTGTCCCAAAACGTTTACAAAGATCACTCCCCATATCATTCACCTTTTCATCTCTCATTATCACCATTGCTCCAAAATGACTTAGAACGTCCCTTCTACCTAAATTTGAGTCAACTAGAGTGTTCAAACATTACAAATCTCAAACACAACTCTCCCATAGGTGATCCAAAATTTATGGTAAAGACAAGATCACAACACAAGAGAAACATGGAGTAAACAAAAGTATCATCTACCATTAGTGATACCAACCCTCAAGAATTTGATCCATGGAGGTAATCTACCCCCTCACAACAACCACAAAATCCGTTGAGGTATGAGGTAGAAGATGTCACAAACAATCCATTTGAGCTTACTAAGGAAAAAATCCTTAAGTATAAACAAGATCATCAAACCTTAGAAAATTTGGCTCCTACTTTTCTCACACAAAACTTGACACAAGGCTTAACACAACCTACAAATCAACCAACTCCATTCCTTATGCCAAGTCAACCCTTAACATCTAGTCTTGTAACTAGGCTAGGAACAAACCTTGGTCTCACTGCATGTCTAGGAATAAACACAACTATGGGTATTCACAACATGACCAATCCATTAACTGCCAACCTTCCCCAAAACACAAGTTGGACACCAACATTTGGAAAACTACTTACATTCCATGACGTCACAACAACCTTGACATTTCAAACACAACCATCTTCATCCATCACCCCAAATACCCCAAGTGTTGCCAATGTTACACAAAGTAATGTGAACCAAGTGCCTCAAATAGGACAACAAGGGAAAGATAACACCCTCAAGAAAGGGCAACCCTTAACAAGTGGTTCCAACAACCCCATTGACACATCGAAACAAGTGGTTACCCAAGCTACTCAATTCAATCCACTATCCACATCAAACCCATCTATCATTGACCTAAATCAAAACAACACCTTGGTTATGAACCCCATCAACTAAGGAAATACCTTGACTGCATCCCAAGAACAAGGAAATACCCAAAGCATCGGTCAAGGGAATCCTTTCAATCAATGGACTCAAGGTCCTAATGTACCCTTAACATTGCCATACTTAACAACACCAACATCATCTTTACCGTTTGTCCCCCAAGTCATGTAAAATCAAATGGGACCTCAAACTTACATCCCTCCACCACAATCCACTATCTTGCAAGGAATTTTAAACCAAGTGAACCCCCAACCTCTCATCAACAATCCACAACCTACACAAAAAATCAACACCCAAAACCCATCGCAGATGTTCCAACCACCGATTGATCCTACATTGCAAGCATATGCCTTAGCTTTAGAACAAGCACAATAGGCTTACTAGCAAGTAGTCCAACAACAACAAAAACAAGTAGCCTTAGTAGCACAACAACAACAAGAAAAACAAGCAGCCCTAGTAGCACAACAATAGCAAGCAACCTTAGTCACACAACAACAACAACAAACAATCTTAGCAGCACAACAATAGCAACAACAACAAGCAACCTTAGTAGCACAACAACAAGAAACCCTAGTAGCACAACAACAACAACATCAAGCAACCTTATTAGTGAAACAAGCAGCCCTAGTAGCTCAACAACAACAACAAGCTTAACAACATCAACAAGCTTGACAATATGCCCAACAACAACAATTTCTCACACAACAACAACAATATGATTTATACTATAACCCTAAAAAAAACATCGTCAACCTGAACACGTTAGGAACATATACGCCTACATCATCATTGCCATATCCTACATGTAATGTCCCCTCCTTAGTCAACATCAGGTGACCAGGGGTTAGCTCATCACTTGACCCTTGTGAGCTAGCAGTTATGTTTAGAGGGTCCATCTAGATTGTTTCCCTAGTATTTGGGACATTACACATGGCAGTGATTTCTGTGGGTTCAAGTTCTAGCATTTATTTTTGTTCACTAGCTCAATTGGACACTTACTATTTATAGTAAGTGATATTTATGGTCATACTATTTTTAGCAGGGCACCTAGACTCCTGACTTTGGCAGTGACATGAGTGGCGCGATTAATCATGGTATATATTATAAGTTTTTAATAAAGGGAAGAGGTATGAATGACATTTTAATAATAATGAGTTATATTATAAAGTTATTTATTAACTTTATAAAAAGGGGGCCACTTAAAGTACATGAAGCAATTACCCTTCTTTAAGTGATTATAATATTATTTAATTGAATCCAAAGTCTAACTTCAACATGAAAGTGGAGTTATAACATTTTAAATGATTAAAAAGTAAAAAGGGAGAAAATCGCACTTTTAGTGGAGATATATAAACTCCACTTGCAAAATCAACTTCTTAGTGTGAAGAATTGATTTTGCATTTTGCTGAGAAACAACACCTGAAGCTAGGGTTTCAAATTGTGGACACCATTGGAGAACGAAGAAATCTTAGTGGAGAGCTGATTTGAGGTGGTGAAAGATCCACCGAATTTTGGCATCATAAGAGAGGCTACATTCAGGAGTCTCCTTTGAGCTGATTTGGTGAACATTTCATATGATTTTCAAAGGTTTTCATCTCATATTTCCAGTCCAATCTTCTACTACAAATACTAATCATCTTTCATCTTGTGTAGGCCACAAAAGACAAATCTATCAAGAGCATCTAATGTTGATAGGCCATACGACCTGGGGAAGAAGATGTCTTTCATTGGAGACAATTCACCCTTCATTTAAAGTTGTTTCATCTTTCTTTAGGGACGGCTGAGTTGGTGTTTCTTTGTGCAAGCATAAGATAATGGGAAAAGGGCTTATACAGATGCAACAACAATCAGATCATAGTAATCAAGGGCGTACCTCCAATTTTCTTCATATTTTTTGTATATATTGCTTGCATGTCAAAAATTAATATTCTTATGAAATTAAAAGGTTATTAGAGCTGAATGGAGAAATAAAAGATTGTTATTTTGCATCTGCATGTTAATCTATATTATCTGTTCAAGTTTTGTTATATCAACATTTTTACTTTTCAAGCATTACATCACAAAACACAAAAAAATAAAAAAACATCAGATCAGAAATTTACATCAGCAAAGTGAGATAAATCAGAGGGTTAAGACAACCGAGCTTACTACACTACACCACCATACACACCATACAACACCCCACCATATCAGAATCCCACGTACACTTCATCCACCATCCCATCATATGCAACATATGTTCCTCCACCAATCCCACAAGACGATATGGAATCACAACTTAAGGTGTTAACACGAGAAACACAAGATATCCAAATGGGTAAAATGAAGAAGCCCCATACACAAAAAAACCTGTGTCCATATCCATTCGATCAGAACATCACAATGGTATCATTTCCTCCCAGTTTTGAAATCCCCAAATTCAAAAAATACAAAGGGATAGGAAGTCATGTGGATCATATCAAAGAGTTTAACGTCATGTCTATGGAGGTCACCTCTCATCAGTCCTATTTGATGTGCCTCTTCTCGCGAAGTTTAAAAAGTCCTACCATGGACTGGTTTCACAGTTACCTCTAGGCATCAAAACCTTCCAAGAAATCATTGATAGATTCATAGATCACTTCTACTTCAATCTTGACATGGATGTGAGCTTAGAAGAGTTATACACACTCAAGCAGAATAAAGGAGAATCTGTCGCTAACTTCTTACAAAGATGGAGGCAAAAAGATAGTAAGAGCAAGTGGACCATTCTTGACGAACAAAAAGTAGGGATTATCATAGCAAATGTTGATCCAGATCTATCTTTCCACTTGAAAATGCAGTGTATTACCACTTACGACGAGCTTGTCCCTAGGGCCCTTAACATCGAGAGAGCCCTAATCTCACAAGGGAACACACAAGTGTATAAAGACAACCGCCCATCCACTAGTTTTAACGAAAAGCCCCACTATTGAGCCAAGAACAAAAATGTTACTAGTGATGGTGTTGTTGATGCAAAGGTGGTCTTAACTGCTCCTAAGCAAGAAAACACCCAAACCATAAACACACAACATGCACCCCAAAGAACAAACAATGCTCCTAAATGAAAATTCACTCCCTTATGGGAACCTATGGAGGATGTGCTAAAGCAGTTAATACAGTCTAACCTTATCACACTCCCTGATTTTTCAAACTATCAAGAGGCACAAGTCAAACATCGTAGCTATAGAGACAATCATTTTTTTGAATTTCATTGATACAAAGGTCTTAACACACAAAAAAAAATTAGACTCAAACATCTAATAGAATATCTTATTAAACGAGGAGACATTGATGTCGATCAAAAATATAGGAATGAAAATTTGAAAATTTACACAAACCCTATGCCTGATTATACAAAAGAAAAAGAATCAAGAAAGGCATCAACCTCAAAAAATGTAAACCATACATGTGATACCATGGTGGGACATATTTATTTATCACAATGTTGTACCCAAACCAATTTTTTTGCTTCATTAAGGCATTTTCCTTAAAAGAGTCTAAACCTTGCTAAAATGATGTCAAAACACAGTTTTTCGGCAAATCAAGTATGTAGTTTGAGTTAGTGTGATGTCGAGAAGAAACTGGTGAAATTTGGAAAAAATTGAAAATTAGGGTTTTTAACTCCTGTTTTAGGTCCCGAAACCCTAAAAATAGAAACTTGTCAGAATTGACTGAAATTAATTTTGATTGGCTTATTTCACATTGCGATCACAGTGGTGATCAGTTTCAGTTAAAATTCAATTTAAGGTTGATGGGTAGATTTCACTTTTTCAGGAGAAAAGTTAAGATCTTTGAGTTTGTCAATGGCAGTTGGCCAGTACTAGATGTCGAAATCTAAGCCTAGAACTCAAAGTAGAACATTCTATGATGAAAGATGCTAAAAAAGATGCTTCACGACGAAGGGGATTTTCAAAAGGCAAAAAGTGCAAAAAATATTCTAAGTCTAGAAACGCTTCACTTTGTAATGTGGGAGACGTTTGCGTAATCAATGTGCAAATCAACTTTACAATGTTCGTACATGTGAAAGTGGTGAAATACAGTCATATACACACGTCAACAATAGTAATGCTTCTACGTGGTCAACCTAACAACCCACAGTGGTGTTTGCAGTGCACGAAATGGAGAAAATAATCAACCTTAGAGAAAATTTGCGCCCTTGTAGCCCAGGGGTGCCCTTCATTTTGGAGGCTCAGATACAGAGCTTTTTGGTTGCAGATACATTTAATCTCTTCAGAATTCAGTTACCTTTCCAACAAGATATCAAGTGAGATCATCCAAGCTGCAAAACTCTGGAAATCGAAGGCGAAAGGTGAAGGTACAAGGAGGTTGCTCATCATAGAGGCTGTCAAAATTACAAAATATGTGCCTTTGTAGCCTAGGGGTGCCCTTGAATTAGACCCCTCAGATGGATGAATCTACAAAATCTGTTTTCAGTGGATCTTTTCTAGTTCAATTCAGCTTCGTAACGCACCAGTTCATGAGATGATCTGACATACTGAGTGATTGTGACAAAGGTTCTACTAAGCATGTAAAATAGAGGGTGGAAAAATGTAGAAATACACACCTATACCTCTATAGGCTAGGGGTGCCTAGCCTTTAGGCCTACCAGATGGGGTCTTTTGTAGTCACAGTCTTCACGAGACTTGTGCAAAATTCTCCCAATTATCTAGCAAGTCCAGCCGTGAGCGTTCAGGATTTGTCAAATGCTCGTACATGAAGGGTCAGTGGAGATCGCTGAAGAAATCAAACAACTAGAAAAATGGCTGTGGGAATTGCACACTCCCTTGAAAAAGGCGCCTTTCTTTTTGAGGTCTTAGAAGTAGTTTTCTCACTTTGTCGCCTCCAAGAAAATCTCTTCCCAATGCTTTTATCTACACAAAGAGATTGAAAGTGTGCAAATCGGAGCACTCTAGCTCTCGATGTCAGGGGTCAAAATATGGTGTTTAGATGAAAGTTGCACTTTTATCAAAATGGTAATTGTGCTATTGCGGGCTAGAGGCACCCTTGCTTTTGGGGTTCCTAATGCAACTTTCATATGCCTTACATATAGTCGTTGGATGTGGAATTCTTCCAGTCACGCAATGAACCTATCATCCAGTCAACAGGGTTCATCATTCACTGGTAATGGCAGTTCAAAGTGTCAGATGGCAAAACAGGGAAATGGCTAAGTATGAAGACCTTGCATCAATTTAATCAAAGGCGCCTACTTTTTTGAGGTGTCAAACATTGATTTTAGCAATTGCATCTCCCAGCAGACATTTCATCCTTGTTCTCCAGGCTTCATGATGGATATCTCGGCTAATCACAGCCTCACTCAGTCACCCAGAAATCAGAGCTAAATAGGGGCAACTGTAACTTTTAGTGAGCTATAAAATAGGAAGTTAGCAAAAAATCTCATAACTTTTGCAAATGGACATCTGGAGAGTCAAATTTGGACTTTTCGGAATCAGTGAATTTTTCAAAGTGCATCCGGATGCAGAGATTTCAGTTAACTTATTAAAATAATATTAAATTTCAAATTTTTGCATGCAAGCATTAAATGGGCGATTTTCTTCACTATTGGCACCCTTTTTTATATTAAATTACAAATTTGCATGTAAAGGAGAGCTAAATATTTTAATATTTTTTATTCTTTCAGGACTCCAAGTCAGTGATAGTTGAACAAAGAGGGGTCCAATTAGAAGGTTTCTTTTGAAATCAAGGTTTTATTCTTGCAGTGGCACCTTTAAGAAATGAATTTCTCTATTTATTCAACATGGCATCCATTCTTCTCTCACACAGTTGAAAATCAAAGCGAGTTTTCTTCATTGAGCAAGTGAATTCTTCAACAGTCAACATTCTAAGGCACTACAAAGATTGTTTTCAAATTTCCTTACAGGTACAAGTCCAAATTAATCAACAAACTTCAAGACAAGATGGAAATTTTAGCAAAAGTAGAGCATTAAAACTTCTATCTTCTATCTTAAAATTCTTCTATTCCTATCTTAGGTTTTCTTTGCTTGTCCAAGATTCGACGACTTTTGACAAATCTGATCATCTGGGTTGGTTGTGCACAACTTCCTCTACAAAACTAATGTGTTAGAATTTGCTCCAGAGCTTCAATTCTTAAGGATTTGATTTTCTCGACTGAAATTCCTTTGCATGGTGGAGTAAAAGTTGATATTTTTTGAATTTGATGTTGTCGGTTGTCTTAGAATCATCTTCTGGAAAAAACCCATATTTCATATTTTCTCAAAAAAATTGCCCCTCGCAACCCCTATTGCGCCCAGTTACTTTTTTCAAAAAAGCTTTGCATGTCAAGCTAAACGGTGTTTTTTCGCAATTCTGACATCACTACTATATTTGACTCCACTTTCCGTCAAAATTTTGTTGAACTGTCGACAAACTATTGTCGGAATTCTGACGAATCACTTGAAAAAAAAAATTCACTGAATTTTCGTCAATATTCAGACAAGCTTTAAAACGTTGAAATCACGACTAAACTTCGTCAGTTGCTGCCATAAAAAAGGGACCTAGTGTTCATCGAAATATCAATGAAAAGTGCATTGATCTAGCGATGAACAATAGCCATAACACAGGTGGCATGCCTCTGCCAAATTGTCAGAACAACATGAGAAGGTTGTTGGAATTGCGACCAAGTTTCATGGAAATTCCAACAAACATTCGTTGTTTGTTCAACGGTCTTGCCATTGGGGGGACTGACTTGTGGTCTCATCGACAGAGCATGAGGAAGTATATCGGTGAGACTTATACCATTGGGGTTGTTGATGGTGTTTTCTGCACAGCAACAACTCAGACAGAATGTAATATTCTATCTCTCTTGAAAGGTTATTTTCAATAATAAATCACTGAAAATCACCCCAAGGTCTCTTGGGTGTTAGGTCATAACAATGCATAAAACAACTCAGATAATTATGTGAAAATGCTGGTAATCACAAAGGGACCTTACTACAAGAAAACTGTACCTTTCAACTTATCAGATCTGACAATGTGATGATCTTAAATCCTAAACCTAACCGAATAATAAAGAAACAACAAAAGATAGGGATGCAAGGAAGTGATAAGATCTAAACTACTACTAGGACAAGCAATGTAAATGACATATATCTGAAATGGACCTATCTCAAATAACCAGCTCTCGTTCAACCCACAATGCAATCTTACAAGAACGGTGCAATCTTCTGAGGAATATAGATTTTCAAATCATAGACATGCATCTACAATCGAACTTAGGCACATTGAATATACGGTCCAGGTTGACTTCACCAGCCTACTACAATCAGATAGTTACTGGGAGTATAGACCAGAGATAGCTACAAACATTCCAAATATGAAATCATAAACATCATTTATCCAACTGAAACTAATTTATTTCTGAATACCAAACCCTAAGTCTTAAAGCAATTTAAAAGATAGAACAAGGGAACCATGCAAGATGAAATAACACAAAAAAGATTTCACCAGGAAAACCACAATGTCTTCAATTGTATTAATCACCAAAATGCTACAACAATTCAACTGTTCTGATACATTATTTGCTTCAAGGAAATCAAAATACTCTAACTCTTGCTTTTTAATTTCTAATGTCTTCTTGCTAATGTCTCACAGTTACAAAGAGGCAAGAATGCCCATTAATAGCAAATCCCCCTAAGACATGTCGGCCCAACCAAACATTTTTACAAAATAATAAAAACTGCCAAAATAGGTCGGCCAAGGAAAAACAAACTAAGGCACACATTAAATGCCATCATCCAGGTCGGCTTTGACACAGTCCCCAAGGAAGTCCAGTCCAATGCATGCCCTATGATAATAGGGAAGCACAAATCTCGAAATGGGCATTAACTGCTACTCCCTTTATCTTTCTTCTGAACTGACGACCCTTGGACCCTCAAGAATACTCCATCCAACTCAGCAACAGGTGGCAACGGCAAGACCTTGAGTCGGCATTTAATTGAGTCTATTTCTTCCTTGGACCGCTCAACAGTCTTGTTCCAATCTTCCCTACTGGCCATATATTTATCCATCAATACCATGTAGGTGGCTGCATCATCAAGTAGGTGGCCGGTGACAGCTCCATCAGAATCCGGGGCATAAATTTCATGCCACCACTCCTTCAATTGTTCCAAGCTCAGATACTTGGGAGCTATCTTTTTCCTCCCTGTCATTACCTCAAAGAAGGCAATGCATCCATCATAGACTGCAGTAAGCTCACCGTCAATTGACTTCCTTCGTTTCTGTATCTTCTTCAGAGCCTTCTTCCTAATCTGCAGAGCTTCAAACCACTCCCAAGGTTCATCCAACCTGGGGGAAGGAAGGATTCCATCCTTAGCCAATTGCTCTTTGCCATGCCCCAGGATAACCTTCGATTTCTACAACAGGAGGTCCATATCATCCTTATCCTGAGACAAGATATGCTCTAACAGCTCCTTCGCCCGGACTGCATCCTTTCCTACAGATAAAATCTCCCTAATAGTATCATCCCCTTTTGTTTGGACATCCACCAGCCAATCTATGGCAGCTTGAGCTGAGGCCTTCATCCTTTCGATCCCGGAGATTGTTTCCTTAGGCAGAAAACTAGGAGTGGCAGAAGAAGAAGGGTGGAGAGACTGCAAAGGTTTCATGACCTCCTCCACACATTTCCTTAACCTTTCATTTTCCCTCTTCAGTTCACGTTTAGTCTGAGTCTCCCTCTTCAATCTGTCAACAATCACCGCACTAGACCCCTCAAACTCCTCAATATCCTACTCCATGGATGCAGGCCCAAGGTTAATCATTTGCACATCATAATCTTGGCTTGTAATATCCTCTCTCATTTTATCTGCGGCAGGAGTGGCGATGTGGACTACCCTGTTGTGCGTTTCATCTCTTTCCACCCTTGAGATCACCTTGGCAGCTTTCTTTTTCTTTCCTTTGCCGATTTTTGACAACATCTCATCCCAGTCCAAGGGAGTATCTTCAACAATCACTTGCTTCTTCCTTGCAAGTTCCTTCTCCAGCCAGTCCGGGGCTATAGGGTCAGTCCGAATTTCTTCTGCCCTAGCATCTTCCGGCTCTTCTGTCACCTTTTCTTCTTCTGCAGTTGCTTTATCATCTTCTTTCTCCGAAACCTGCCTACCTTGGTCGGCCTCTTCAAATCCTAATTCTAGAAGTACCGGTGATGGAGTCCTAGTAGGGATATTTTCCTCTGGCTTAGGTGATCTGCGGCCTCTGTCACTTTCCAGGGAATCCTCATACTGCACCAACGGAGAAGTATGTCTTTCCTCTGTCTCAACTTCAAGTTCTGCAGCTTCACTGAAAAGTGTCCCCTCCTTAAATGGTTCTGCTTCCCCGCTAGTTTTATGTTCACCAGGATTTCCCGGTTCAGGTATGCTCGGTGGAGGGGAAACAGACCTGGATGGCTCCTCAACTGGTAGCTTTGGGGAAGAGTCCTTCTGTTGTGCAGCATCCTTGGGAGAGGGAGTTCTTGATTTCCTCGTATAAACTTTTGTTTTCTCTCCTCTGGAACTCTCCACATCGACAATTGGAGGCTCATCACTCGAAGCAGCCTGATCTTTCTTCTTTGCAGTCCTTGTGGCTCTTGTCTTCTTAGGTGGTGGAGGAGCATCCTCCTCTTCTACTTTCTCCATCTCCTCCTCATCAGAGGACTTGCTAATTGTCAAGGTCTTCCACCTTCGCTTCCCTTTCGGTTTCCTCTTTGTTTCAGGTTCAGCTCCCTTGGGACCTCTAACCTTGATCTTGAACGGTGAGGTCTTCACTGTTTTCCCTTTGGGGTCATCTTCCCCGGATTCCTCAGAAGTAGACATGGGGTTGAGATTCCCCATCAATTCGAAGGTGCAAGCTATCTTTGCATTCTCCAATTCCCAAATTTTATGTTTCACCCAAGAAAGAGTGAACTTCATCACAGGAGCCATTAGGTCCTCCAATTCTGTAATCTCATCCTCATTCCTAGTTAATATCCCCGGCTGGCCTGTTTTTCACTGCCTCATAGGCGTGGTCCTGCACCAGATTTCTGTCATCATCCAATTGATCCGGGATTAACTTGACGTTGTATTGCCTAATTGCCTCCACAGGGAGCCTGGAGTATCTCTTCTTTCTCGCATCAAGGTCGTCCTTGATATTGACCCAATAATCTTCCAAGTCATCTTTGTGCCTGTACTCCCTGGTGGCTTTCTTTTGCGCTTCTCCTGTTATATCAAAATTCATCCTTTTAGAATGGAAGGAGAAACCATATGCTGCCAATTCTTCCCCTGCAGTATGGGCTGATTGAATAGAGGGGCACATCTCCGCCACACCAATCCCGAGAGGGAAGTCTCCTCCGAAGCCTGTCTTGTGCTTCTCCCTCTTCACCACAACATCAAATTCACCGATTTGTCTCACAACTTCCAATAGCACAATGTGGTCAGTAGGATACCGGGGTAACCTGTAAGGGGCAACCGGGCATCCATCAATCCTGAGGTAGGTGAAGGTAGGGAACTGGATGAACCAGGCTCCATAGTTCTTTATTAGCCCTTTGGCTCCATCGGACAATCTAAGGTGCTCAGCATTCTAGAGTGTCCGGGTGATATGCATCGTGAATGCATCATTGGCCCTTCTGTAATCTTTGTGCCCCAGATGCAACTCCGGATAAACCTCATAGATTATATCCTGTCCTAGTGTTCCCTGCGGGTTTAAACCTTTGTATGGGTAGGAGATGGCCAACACATACATTACATATGAGGACATAGTGAATTTCTTTGCCTCCAGGACATTCCTCAATTGTCTATCAATCTCAGCACTGATGAGTCCTGCCCAGTGATAGTTAGTCCCTTGCCCAATTTTGGTGATCACATGGACCATCCAACTCTCCAATACACCTGCACTTTTCAATCCGGCCACTCTGCTCAGAAGTGTGATGGCATCATATACATATGACCTAAACTTAACCCTGTGCAGCTGCTTGGGCAACTTCGAATGATGGGATTTTGGCTTCTCTAGCCACAAATTAATTATCTGTTAAGCCTTGACCAGCTCATTCTCATAATAGGTCCTGGCAGTGTCAATATTCAAGGCACACACTGAAGGAAGATCCGGCATGCTGAAAGCTTGTGCAATAGAGGCTGGACTGAAGTTGGCCAAGACCCTTCCCTCGGTGCTAACCACCCACTGTGTATCAAAATCATATTGTCTAGCACATTCCAAGATTAACTCGTAACACTGGACCGCCAGAGGGAAACTTGCCACATGCACCAATCCGGAGTTCATCATCCCTTGCCTCAGGGCTGACAAGTCCTTCTCTGCCGTTCTCTGCTTGAACTCCTCATATCGCCAGGCACCAACATTAGTGTCAGATACGTCAGCCCAAATAGAAGACACTTTGCTTTCGGGGAGCTGGTTCTTCATGTCTAGTCTCAATCGTTCAATCTCAGAAATGGACGACGCCCCTGCGCCACCCTTAGACTTTCCAACAGCTGCCTTGCTTGATTCGGCCTGCACATCCAAAAATCATCATTAGTATTCAATTTTTGTTCATTTTTCAATCCAAAAAGTTAGCACAAATCATACAAATCCATCAAAATCCACTGCCAACTGTTAATCCTTTGAGATCCGGAGAAATAGGATAGTCTGGGAAAATCATGCAAACCAGGAAAATACCGTCGGGGCGGAATTTCAGAGAAATCCGACCCAGACGGATTCCTGCTGCCAAAGCATTATTAGTCAGATAAATCGTTAGTGCAGATGAAAAATCAGAAGATAATCATGGAATTCACTCATTGGCAACAAGAAATAAACATTAAACAATCGTTCCATTAATCCGATCATCGAAACATTAAAAAGGACGCAGCAAGACCCGAAATCCAGAAAAATCCGGATGGAACGGATTTTCACGGACAGCTCAAAATGCTCCAAAAATTACCCCGGTCCGCGGAATAAGACCAAACCGGGAAAATCCGGAAGCAGCGGAATTCCGCGACGACCTCGGAAACCCGAAAAATAGCGAAACGCGACCCAAAATTCAAACGACCACGGGATCTTCGCTTCCTGAGTTCTAATGGTTTCGAAACTGACAATAATCAACAAAACTCAGGACGCAAAGGATTTCTGACCCTCAAAACTCTCAAAGGATGAATCCCTATATCAAAATAATGATGCCCTAATCTGAATAACCCGACCTCCGCCATTAAAACCAGAGCAAGCTTTAAGGTTTAAAGTATCAGCTAAAGATTTACCTAAAGCACTCGAATCATCACAAGACGGGAAGTCAACGTGATACAGGGACAAAATCGCTCAAGCAAGATGAAACCTTCGTTCTGGGCCGAACACCGAGGAAAACCCTAACTTCGCACAATAGCGAATTTCGCACTAAAAAGCAAGCAATCTAACCCAGGACCCGGTCTAATGGATGCACACGCCGTCTCATGGATAAATAGAGCTCATAGGGCACATGAAACAGGGTTCTATAACAAAAGACGGGTCAAACCCCGACTCTACAAATATGAAATCAAAATCAATCAAGGGCCGACCCAAAACTAACAATATCCAATGCAGAAACCCTCAATCACCACGCAAGCAAACGGAAGGGTAATGAAAACATACCATGGATCGATGCGGAATAAATTCGAGCCTGAAAAGTTGACCACGCAGCAAACACGTCCAAGCAATGAAAACCACTGACACCGGTGCTCAAGCAATCCTCACGCAAGTGAATCAAGATCGATTCTCAAAGCTCAAATGGAAAACTTAATCGCCAGAGCAATCAGCAAGGGAGCAATGAAGTTAGAATAGCACTGAAAATGCCCTAAATCCACCCTTATACCCGTATGAACAAAGGTACGTCGACCATTAATGCGCGATAAGACATTTCTGACAAGTCCGGGAACCCGAGCCCAGAACGGAATTTCGGAAAATCCCAGGATGCGCGGAAACATAGATTTCATGGAAATGCAGAAACTGGGGAAATGAGGAAGATTGGGATTTTAGAGCAGACCGGGAAAATCCGCCAGGACCGGAAAATCCCGAAGTCAGGCAGAAACCCGGAATCGGAGAATCCTGCTAGAAACGGACAAGGAACCAGGGTCAGGGAAAATCCGCCAGAGCTGGAAAATCCCGGATCCAGTTGAAAACCCGGACCTGGCTTAAAACCCAATTTCAATCAATTCAAACCTCAAGGCAAGGTCAAAGCCAACAAGATCAACATGTCAAGACCCTAAAATGATAAATCCAATGAAACCAAAGGTTAAAAGACATCCGAAAAGAGGGTCCCTACTCCAAGTGGGGCGTGTGTGCAAAAACTGCACAACAGGGGTAAGTTCTGAATGTTTAGCCGACCCACTATGTCTCGCCAATATATTCCCAGTGCTCTTGTCAGTGAAAGAAATGATGGTCTCGCTAATGAAACTTCATCGGTGAGACTTAAACGTTTGGGCCAGCATATATTTTTCATGCTAAGATGACTTGTATTGCCGATAGATTCTCTTCATCGATGAGACCATAAGCCAATTCCTTGATATTCTGACAAACATGCGTCGTTTGTTCGACGATCTCACCATCGAAATGAGATCAAAATTGCATCGGAGCTATAGCAACCTCATCGGACCTTTTTTCTTCGTTGGACTGGTTCGTCAAAATTTTGATGAAACATTGCAATTTTTTTTTTTTTAAGATTTATCGGGAGGACTGACTTGTGGTCTCATCGACAGAGCACAAGGAAGTATATCGGTGAGACTTATACCATCGGGGTAAGTTCTGAATGTTTACCTAACTCGCTATGTCTCGCCGATATATTCCCAATGCTCCTGTTAGTGAAAGAAATGATGGTCTCGCCAATGAAACTTCATCGGTGAGACTTAAACGTTTGGGCCAACATATATTTTTCATGCCGAGATGACTTGTCTTGTCGCTAAATTCTCTTCATTGATAAGACCATAAGGAAATCTCCCTGATATGTCTTCTTTAGTAATCCTGATCGCTACAAGAGTTTTGATGTCTCATCGATGTGCTAAAAAGTGCTTGTAACCCATAATAGGTCGGGAAGACCCATACTAGCTCATGTCAATGTGATTTTTTTGCCACAATATCTTTGATCAGAAGGATTTTCAGGAGTAGAACAAGGTGACCATGGGTAATTATATTTTGTAGGGACAATTACATCCTTTTTTGACTCAAAATGTAGTTATTATTGAGAAATTTACATGAGTAAATCATTATAAAATTTAGACTAAAGCATTATATTCTGTAGGGACAATTCACATAAACTACTCAGAATTGGGGAAATGCAGAATCAATGATACCTCAATTGTTGAACTAATCATTTGAATGATACGATAAAAAACACTTGCTCTTTCAACTTCAAATGAACGCCATTGGAGAAGTGACTTATAGATGATACATGCAGCTATAGGTATTCCATTACTAAAGCCAACATCTTTTGTGATACACTTGATCAATGCATCTTGATTTTCCTGAAAACAAAATAACAAAAAAAATGTAGTGTAAGGGAATAAAAAAATTGCCAGAGCTTTATAATATAATGTGCCTAAGAAAAAAAGTGATATAACTAGAAATACAAATAGAAGAGATAGATACTCCTCCAAAAAGTCAAAATCATATACTTGCTGCCTGTCAGTGAGAGTCTTTTGTGGCCTATGCTCTCCATCAGTGAGCTCTTTCAAGGCAGACATTGGAGTCTGTGAATTCTGCTAGACACATCTATTGGTTAAAATATTATTGAAAAATAATATTACTTATTTAAAATCGGGAGGAGATAACTAAAATTATACATAAAAAGATATAATTTGTTTATATTGGACAACCATGAGTGTATGATCATGATGGAATTTACCATTTTAAGGCACAAAAATTGACAATACATAATGAAAAGTGGAAACTTATCCTCCTTGAGTTAACATCACAAGCCAAACTAGCTTTGGTCTCTACTAAACAATGTTGCAAGATCATTGCCCACACATAGAAATTTGTGCTTCTGACAGTCCACAAATGCACCTACACAAGCAAGTACACACAATAATAGTGCTCACAAATATACCAACCCCATTGCATCAAGAAAGGTTCGAAAAGATATTGCAGCAATACGAAGACATCTTTCTATCCCTCTCAGTCCTCTCTCAATCTCTTTCTATCCATATATTTCTCTACCTCTATCACGATCTCCTAAATATATATATTTGTATCATAGAGCAGTGAGGTTGGTATGAATTAATATTTTGTGTTCCACTTTGCTATAGCAGTACCTATAGGTGCTTAGGGTCATGGTGTGTTTTTTGTGTTTATCAACGCATCTCTCGTGGGTACTTCCTGCATTTGTTTTATGCACATTAGGATATCTTTTGTGAATAGTCCCTGCATTTATTTTAGGAAAATTGGTATATTTTTCACGCATGCTTCATGTGTTTGTTTTAGGAAAATCAATGTAGGAAAATAACATCCAAAAACAGATGCTTGGTTACTCGGGTGAGCAATAAGTATTTTATTCAACTGTGAATTGGCTATTCCAGCTACTGACCTTTAAAGTGTTGGTTCAGAGGCCTGTAGGCGGAGGAGCTTTGTTTGCTTCAATAAGTTCTACCTCTTCAGGAACAAGGAACATCTGAAGTTTGGAGACCACAATTTACAATCATTTAGAACAATATCACCTCATTTAACCTTATTCTGAAATTCACTAAGCTACAAACAAAGTGCTAAAATGGCAATCAAATAGTCAATGTAGCCATAATATATAGACAAATATGCAACAAGCTGCTCAATATAGTCCTTTGGAGTAGACTCTTTTTTCCTTAAATCTTTGAAATTGGACAAAATTCTAACAAATGATAGAGATAGGATCGATATGTATCATTAATGAACACTATCAAGCATAGTCCAAATAGATGAAACAAGTGATGCCTTGTAATCTTGAAAACAATGTAGGAACAATCAAAATTAAAACATTACCCTCTTTTATTCTCCTCTTAAGGTTTGGGAGGTCAGGTGGGCACTTCCCCTCTTCTTCAAGCTCCTGAAAATCAGTACAAAACATATGAACAAAATCCAAATATCCAAATATTTCCACTAACAACAACAAGATCCAAATATCTGTGTATCTATCTTAATCAAGCTTCTAAACCCTTTAGAGTTGTCAATTTTTTCACTAACCTGTTATGCACAAAAGTCAAATTTTAGAGTTATGTCACCACTAAAAAATGAAAGAAACAGAGCTTTGAAACCAAATCCACACACAACACAATGTGGTATTCATAGAAAGCCATACAAGCAAACTAAACTCAGAACATTGGAATGGAAACAACTTCAAATTATGATATAGAGCATGGATTCACTTTACTCAACTGAAGGCACATTTCATAATAATGGGTTCTTCATCTAAAACATTTGTACGAGGTTCAAATAGTAAACAAATTGATGAAAGATAGAGAAATTAAAAATATACTTGCATGTAGTTTGATTGAAGGCCGTAAACTGGTACATGTTTTTTGTGGAGGAGTCATATCACATCCACAAACATGGCAGAGCTATGCAAAGCAGGAGAAATTGGTTTGGAAAATGAAGGCATCAGGGAATAAAGAATCATTTTTCTGCCACCATAGTGAAAAGTCAGCACTTTCTTTCATCTTTGCATATTGGTTTGATGCTTCAAATGATGCATTTCTTATATTCAAAAGTTCATTACCTTATTGAGCTTCTCTTTGTTTTGAGAATAGTTTAATATTCTCTACTTAACAGGGCCAACCACATGACGGTGGAAGATCATTTGGCCCCTCCCCCTCCCCCTCACATCACTCTCAATTCCCCATACCCAATCATATAACATTAATCATTCATTCATCCATTAATAACATATAACATTCATTCATTATCATATAACATTCATTCATTAACATATAACATTCATTCATTAACATATTCACATTAATTCATAATATGATTACAATCACTCTTTTTTTTTCTTTTTTGAAGCTAAATTTTTTTGTAGTGGAGTATCATTTTCTAAATCATTTCCCCCCCCTTCAGTTGTTTTGCTTGTGATCTCAATGTACACCTAATCGTGTACTCACAACGTGGACGCTGCTGCAAGGGGGGGTATGCTGCAATAACAAAGAAATATTAAATTGATATGTTTTATTATTATTGTTACAAGTATTTCATTAATTAAAAGAGCATTAGAGTGGTTATCTTTACCTGATGGGGCCACACCATGTTCCTAATCTTCTCTTATAGCCTCATGCTCAACATGTTGAACACCCTCTAAAACCTGATCTAGAGTTGAAACACGAAAGGTTACATTAATTAATACACCAATTGCAATTAAATATGTTTAAAATAACATTAGAGTGGTCCTTTTTACTTGATGGGGCCACATCATGTTCTTGATCTTCTCTAGCCTGATCATGCTTAACATGTTGATCACACTCTACATGCTCTAAAGTTGAAACATGAAAGGTTACATTAATTAATACACCAATTGCAACTATAGATGTTTAATTGTATTAATCCATACTGTGTTTTGTATAGCACATGAATACATCCAATACCAGGATGCACACCATGACCTTCATCTGCAGGTTGTGCTCCACCCTCACCAGGCTGCATTCTAATGTCATGTGAAGTATTATCATTGCTTTTCTGTTTAAAAAAAATAGGCACATAATTACTTTATGGTGGAAATTAATATTGAATAGATTTCACAAGTATTCAATTTTAAATAAACTTTATTGAGTTTATTTACCTACGTGTCGGATGCAGTGGAAGATTGTGTTTTCCCAATCAAGACTCTTAGGCGTTCAACCACAGCTCCATAGCCTTGCTGGAAGGAAATCTTTAGGTCCTCTTTTGTGGGCACTCTATTGAATTCAGAGCCCTACATTTTTGCATAAGATCATGAATTTTGCTTCTATGGTGTGATAAAACCAAAATTGTTTGCAATTTATTATTTGGATGCAATATATCATTTATTGATACTTACAATTTGTGTGGCTAATTTCATATAACCACCAAAGCCAAGTTTGTACTGCCCGTGTTTTTCTAGTCTTGCCTTTGTTTCCTTTGATGTATCGGGAAAACTATGAAAATTTTGAAATACGTTAGATTATGTAAAAAGAAAGAGTAATTAGTATATAATTACATTGTTGATAGTATCACATACCTTCCTCCGCTTGGTGGTGTCTTTCCTTTTTTCTTTTCAGCCTTCTCCTTTCCATCCTACACCAGGTCCTTCCACTCCCTCTCCGGAATTATGGGGGGATGCTCGTACTTTTTGTTCTTCTCTAAATGTGACCTATATTGGTCCCTCACATACTTTAGATAGGTATGGTGGGCCTGAAGAGCTCATCTTTTAAATCTTCACTTTGGGAATTCCACCGTGTATGTATGGTGGGCCTGAAGAGCTCCAATGTAAAATCACTTAGATGTTTATAAAAAAAATCATTTCCTGCAAAATGATCATGGGATCATTAGTCTAAAAAGAGTGATCAGTAAGTAAATTTCAATTGGATTATATATAATAATAATTAAAACATTTTAAAGTACTTGGGACCTTCTCTATCTTTATGGGAACAAAATCCTCGATCACCACAAATGTGATTGGCAATGTTCTCGTACTAGTAATACGGGAAGATCCAGGAAATGAAACTAAAACATCACCAGTACTAGTGGCCTCTGCATCCCTAGGTACATTTCCTGACGCATGTTCTGGCATGTGTTCATTGTGAGAGGGTGCACTACCCGATGCCTGCATGGTATGTGTTTTTTACATTTGAGATGACAATATAGGCATGGATGATGGGGTCAGATGATGTGATGTATGCGCAGAAAGATCAGGATCAACACTTGTACCAACCCCTACTCCTCAGGCAGCACCTGCAATACCCTAATCATGGCCAGTAGCATCACGAGGACACAAATAATCCTATAAAAATGACACATATTTTAGTTCATGATATAAAAGAGTACAAAATATAAAACCATGAATGAACTTATTTTATAATTAAAGACCTCATGACAACTTACTTGCAAGTTTTGTGCTCTCTTAGTCAATATTTTAACCCTCTCTCTTATCTCATTTGTTTAAGGCACTATGAATATCAACTTAAGGATTTCTTCATTACATTTTTTTTGGGTCTTAACATATCGAGAGTGCTTGTTGAATATGTGATGTCATCATCACATAATATTGATTGCACCTCCCTATGGATGCTCTCCTCTACTGTTGTTGCCTTTCCCCGATCATCCGACTGCAACAAGAATATTAAAAACATTATCGAAATTAACCCAAGGAACTTATGAAAAAAATATAATAATAAAACATTTTGCTCGTATCTAATTTGTACAATTACAATGAGGTAAAATTGTCAGGTAGAAGTGTCTAAAGATGCATCGTGATCTGTGGTTTGGGTCGGAGCCTTCCCCATACGATCAATGTTCCGCTGTGACAAAAATTAAATATAAAAAAATATTACCGAAATGAAACCAATAGACTTACAAAAAAAACATAAGAATAAAATGGTATATTGGAGTCATTAATTGGAGGTTGGGTAAAATGGTACATAATGCATATCACCCCCATAGTAATTGTGTTTGTAACTAAGCGATTCAAATTGTAATTGATTAGCAACTCTTCCCCTGCAGTTATTGATTTTATCACACATACGAATACACGGTTTCCCTCACGTGCCTCGAATATGCAATTGGGTTGCTTATTTGTTGACCCAGGTCGTGTACTGTTTATAAACCCTGCAATATTCCTTGATGTTTTTGGCCTTCCCTCAATGTAGATAGCCACTCCTTTATTTTGATCCTTATCTTTTAGTTGTATATAATTTGCTGACAGTGCATACCTACGCATACTTCGTGTATATCGAACAAGCTACATCCAATCTTTGTAACTGTAACAAGGTCACACATACTCCATCAATTCATTAACTTTTTCGTAACCGACGTTTATTCTATCCATGCAAAATAAGCCCAAACCATGTAATGATGATGGTGCTATGCGATATATCCTCTCATTGACACAAAAATCAATTTTTATTAGAGGAAGTTCCTTGGGTACCCATTGTTTCTGTAGATGTTTTTACCTCAAGGGCACCTCGATGTCACCTATGCTCTCATCATCATAAGAACATGACCCGCCTTCAGCAAGAAAAAATTCCATGCGTTTACGTAATTTTTTTCTAATCTTTTGACCTCTAGTTGATCTCACTCTTTTAGACCTACCACATGTCTCGCTTTCCTCTTCTCTTCCTGAATATCCCTCGCTCGAGGAAGAAAGATCTGAAAAATACCTATTTGGTGGTACCTACACTCATAAGGATGTTGGATGAAGTTCTTTCATAGTGATGTGATCCCAAGGTGACATTATGATAAATCTATCATCTCATCGCTAGAATTTGACAGGTTATAAGGTAATCAAGTCTTGATAGATTGCAAGTTATTGTTACTACCATCCAACTGTGTCCATCACAAATCAAATCTACTTAACGTTTTAACTCCCAAACTTTGTAACAAGTGTTAAATGTGACTATGGTCCACCAGTTACACAACCAAGGCCTCAAATGTATTTTGTAATTGTAATCAAAGGACTTTTGCTCTTCATTCAAGTAAATAAACTTGAAGGGAAACACCACCAAGTGGTTTATTGGACACCTACATGACTAAAAATAGCAAAAAATTTGGTTTGATGCTTCAAACGATAAATTTATTATCTCACTTCTATCATATTCTATTCCCATCCCATTGCAATTGTTGATACCAAAATTTCATATCAAATACCACATTCTTGAATCAATTTTCTGTGTTTTTACTATTTTTCTGAAGTTCTTTTGTGTTGTATGGATCCGTACAAGCTTGAAATGCTCTGAAATCATTGGTGTAGATAAATATATGTGTTCATACAAGCTTGATATGCTCTGAGATCACTGTTTTGTGAGAGAAAATAATCAAATACAGGGACTGCCCTATTTTGCCTGTGTAAGGGTTTGAGGGCTAAATAGAAATGACATCCACCAATCCACCCACTGTCTTGGAACTATAACTCCATGGATTGGTGTGCAACATGGTATGATAGAGGTTCATTTCATTTAGGGGTCTATTAAAGCAAGAAACTTGGCATTGAATTGATGCCCTAGGGCTAACAGGGGAAATTTTCTTATGAATTTGTGGTTGTTAAGTTAGGGTTTGTCAATTTGATGGATATATTGGTAGAGTCACGATGACACTATTTGATGGTCCAATCTCTACTTTGAAACAAAAATGTCTCTAACAACTCTAAGAGCTATAATGGGATGGCCACCATCCTAGGAAAGATTCTTCATTCTCACTTTTAGGTGTTAAAATTTAACAATACCTTGATTGATGAAAGAGCCCAAAGAGCCTTTCTCCATGGTATCCAAGTACACATAGCAGTAGTCTTCTCTTATATGGTTGGATGTGATTTAAAGAACTTAGCTAGGAATTATTCATTTAGTTTTCTCATAATGCCATCATTGGAAAAGTATGATCAAATTCTTCTATTATGAAGAATTGGTCTATGTGCCTCTAGTAATCACTATAAATGTTTGTAAGGATAAAATGACTAATTGCATCAGGTAGGAGAGAATCAACTTTGAGTTCTTCAAAGATTATATTCCTCTATTCATAATTTTTAAGGGTTGTGTGTGGAGGAGGTTATCACTACCAATAAGGGAGGAGACCTTTCCTTGCATATGTTTGTGGTGGAGGTATTAAAGAAGAATTGTATGCCTCTATTTCCATTCATTAGATTTAGCTTAGCCTAGCATATACTTGGACTAAGTCTACAATTGCTTCAGAATCATGTGATGAAGGCTATGTGTGCTGAAATCCTAGACCTTTGGGGGTGCCAATGTATGAGAAGATCTTTGGAAACTAGGCATGAAAATTGCAGGTCAAAGAGAATGGGGGTGCCAAACTTACAATACTCATTGTCCCTTGCTCGTTGATTTTCCCTGAGTGCCCTCAACCTTGTCCTCGGTGCTGGTATTGACCTTGTTTTCAATCCTCCAAAATCTTCCTCAGCGCTGGTATTGACCTTGTTTTCACTCCTCTACTGTTCATCGACGTTGGTATTGACCTTGTTTTAACTCCAAACTCTTCCTCGACGCTGCTATTGACCTTGTTTTCACTCCTCCAAACTCTTCCTCGGCACTATTATTGACCTTTCACTTCTCCAATTTGATGAGCTACAACCTAGTTTCATTAGGTTTTAGAGTATGTTAATTAAATTGAAAATTATGGCACCATTTAGCTAGGTTTTAATATTGTACAATATAGTTAAGTATATATTAGCTATATTAGATTTATATTTTGTAGTTCATTCTTGTAGATTAATAATAGACATTCATGTTCTTTCTTCATGAAAGTATATATTCTATATTTTCCTTGGTGTTCTCTCAATGCAAACTATAATTAATATAATAGTAATATTAGATTAAATTATATATAATATAATTATATTTGTTATTATATAATTGTATATATAGGCTTTTACCTAATATTTTAGAGGATTTTACCATTACACTACAGCTGGTTTACCATTAAATGGAAATTGAAACTTGTTTTCCAATGACACAATAGTGGTTTCCAGGCATGAGATTTGTTTCAAGCTCAAATCTCACAATATATGTAGCCTATTAGCTAATAGAAAGAGATATAGAAACTAAAATATAGAGAATGAGAGAGAAATATAAGAGATACAAAGGAAAAGAGAGAGAGGGAAAAGAGAAACTAAATTTTGATTTGTTGTTTCATGTCAACAATCCAAGGATGGCATGTGTCCTTGGAGAGTTATGCTCAAGGTAGCATGCCATTTGATTAAAGATATGATAATTCTCCTTTAAGACCTCTTCTCTATCTCTCCTCCTCTACCTATCTATATCCCTTTCTCTCCCTCCCCCTCTCTATCTCCCCCTCTCTATCTCTCACCATCTCTAGTCCCTCCCTATCCCCCTATATTGACCTTCGATCTTCGATCTCGAGTTCGTCTGATTTTGTCTCGACGAGCTGATCTACCGATCTGATTTTCCTGACCTGACATTGACTTCGACGCGATTTATCTCTCGTCTGACCATTGATTAGCATGTAGCCACAACACAAATTAATGATGAGAGTATTCCAAGTAAAATTTTATGAGTGTCACCATCATATTCTAAACATCATATGCTTCCTACATGTCAACCATATTTATTTGTAGCATTGAGTTCTCACACTTTCTTAGCACTCTCATTTGTAGGATTGAATAAGGTAGACATGAATAGAATCATCATCAATAAAGAGCTATCCTATCTTATCAAGATGGTGGTAGAAGAATATATGTAGCCTATTAGCTAATAGAAAGAGATATAGAAACTAAAAAGATAGAGAATGAGAGAAAGAGATGAACTTAGATAGATAGGGAGAGAGAGAGAGAGAGAGCATGAGAGAGAAATATAAGAGATACAAAGGAAAAGAGAGAGAGGGAAAAGAGAAACTAAATTTTGTTTGGTTGTTTCATGTCAACAATCCAAGGATGGCATGTGTCCTTGGGTAGTTATGCTCAAGGTAGCATGCCATTTTATTAAAGATATGATAATTCTCCTTTAAGACCTCTTCAATGTACCCATTGCACACTTAAGGAGACAAAGATAAATATAGGGAAGAAAATATAGAGCGAGAGGGAGATAATGAGAAACATACAAATAGAAAGGGAGACAAAGAGATAGAGAGAGGTAGAGAGATAAAGAGATAAGGATGAATAGATAGAGATATAGGGAGGGTGATTGATATATCTCAACCCGTTTCTCTCTATCTCCCTAAACCCTAAACCCTAAACCCTCTTCTCTATCTCTCTCACTCTTCTCTATCTCTCCTCCTCTACCTATCTATATCCCTTTCTCTCCCCCCCTCTCTATCTCCCCCTCTTTATCTCTCACCATCTCTCCCTCC
>VDFB02281492.1:755354011-755392520 GCA_007258455.2 Sequoia sempervirens
GATGGGTGTGATCTAAATTAAATTAGTACGAGCCTGAGTGTAAATAAGGGATTTCATAGTAATGGAAGTTATTGATAGTTCTCCTTTATTTGTGTATTATGATTGCTTCTGCTTATGGCAAGTACTTTCCCTATAATCATTATCAAAATGAGGGATGATGGGTATGATAATGGATCACATATCAAGATGAGATTTGGGGTGTGGTACTGGACCTATCAAAAACCATAGGAATTCTGAGAAGAAAAGGAGATGGGGGATGAATGTTTGCACAACCAAAGTCACTAGTCATAGGCTAGGGACAAGATGGGTGGAGGGTAAATGCAATGCAATCCTAATGCTATTTTTCCATTTTTGGAGCACTGATTTTTGCTATAGCATAAGACACAATATGCCAGGGTATGAGGAACCAAGGAAGATTAGTGTCTAATACATGAAACAAACATAGCAGATAAGGAGGCTATCCCAACACCCCAAAATCGTAATGACTTTGGTTGAGTCAGGCATTGGGATAACCACAAGCACAAAGGATGCCCCAACATAACACAAGACCACATGGATCTTGGTGGGTACTATGTGAGACAACCAAGTAGACAAAAAAAAACAAAAGATCAAGATATGCCCCTATGTTTACCATTCAAAGCACACCATGATATGATGGATTGTGGCAACCCTGACAAGGTATGATAGGAAGCTCAAATGATAAACAAAATTCCAAAATTGATCTATAATTAAAGAGCTACAAATAATTTGCACTTTACTCTCAACTACAAATTTTATCTCGATCCAATAGAATTACATGGTTATGAATCTTAACCGTTGAAATTACGACAAATATAGTTCACTTATACTTTATCTAGATTCAAAAGACATAAACTAATTACTTAAATTTTGTAATTAGAAAAACTCAATGAATCAAAATACTGACAAGAATGATAAACAAAAGAGAAGAATAGAGAGATCACGCTTGATAATGGAGTTCGCTCAATTTGAGCTACGTCTCCAGGTCCATTTCTCAATGTTGGACCGCTTTATTAATGACGCCATCTTTAACTTGCCTTTTTACATCATCCAAGCTTCAAAACCCTATACAAAATTTCTCACAATCTCTCTCACTATTACAATTTTGGTGTATAATAATACCTTGTAATTCTTCCTCTCAAAAAGAAATCAAACCCTCCATTAGCATTCTAATTCTCTCTAAAAATTCTTTCACAATTCTCCAATAATTTTCCATCACTTGGTTGAAAAATTAAGAACCTACATCCCCTTTTTATACATAAAATATGCTATATGGGGTGTAACCTCCATATTTAATAAATAACCCCCCATGAATAAATAAAACAATAACCCTCTTAAACAAAATAACTCCCTTTTAACAAAATTCCCTCTTTTACAATTCGTTTATAGCCTCCCTTTAACATAAAAATCTGTAACCAATTATTTTAAGCTCCTTAAAATATCATAATTCATTGAAAAGGGGTTAATTTGTTGAAATATAAGTTTATGGGTTTTATTTTTCTCCTTGTTTTATGGGGAAGACAAGAGAATTTTAAGGGATAAAATCCCACCAAATCCTCTCTTTTTTAAATTTGTTTTTTTAAACCATATGTGTTTTTTTCTTTAATAATTATGGTTTAATATATATTTATGCCACATTTCTCCAATAATGGCATGCCACGTGGAGAGGTGAGATGACGTCGAGTGTCAAGGGCTGATTGGCCGTTGTACTGACTGGACTGATGATGAGGCGTTGACTGGTCAATGTATGTTGCCAACTTTGACCACTTGTATCTTGTGCAAATGGACTCCGTTTTCAACGAAATGAGTTGTGTCGGAAAGCTCTCGATGAGATCTTCGCAATGACACCCCATTTGACTACCTTTGACGACTTCAAATTTTTTCCCTTTTTTTGAGCCCTCTGATTTGTTAGTTGACCAGAACTTTGACTGCTCACAACTTTTGCATACAAACTCCTTTTGAGCCAGTTCGAGTTGTGTTGGGTTCGTGTCGACAGGTTCTACACAATGATGTCAGTTCTGAGAGATTTTGAGACTATGAAATTTTTTAGGTATTCTGGATCCACTTGGATCAAAAATCATCACAAGAAAATAATCAATTTCAAATGTCCTTTGCCACAAGATCAAAAGGTGGATGGGATTGATGTGATTTGATGTAGGAAGGATGCATCTTGTTAAGACCAAAGATGGAGACTAAACGAAGTGATCGACATGACTTAGGATACTCAAAACTAATTGAACCTCATGATACTAGTGGATCTTTTTTGTTAAGAACTAGCTAGGTAGGGACATACTCCACAACATGACACAAGATGCAAAACACAAGACAGACACACCCTAAAGACCTAGGGGCTTGGGGGCTTATCAGAGATTAGCATTGCCTACGTGAAAGTGCAGAGCCCTTATAGTTCGATAAAATACCATGGATAAAAGTGAATAGAGGAAAATGGAAACCAAGATGGATGACAAAGACGGGACAAAAAAAATCCTCAAGGGTGGATCAAATGATTGACCTTGCCTATGTGAAAGCACAGGGGCAACATAGTTCAAAAAAGACCAACAACAAAAGATGAGACCAAACAAATTAAGGACGGAGGACTGACACGACAAGACGACCAAAATCCCTAGGGGAAAATCCAAATCGGTTTGCAAACCGTACTATTCCATATACTAAAAACTAATGAGGATATCTGTCGAGGGAGACTGCACCCACATTAAGGTGTATGCAGTCAGATTCGTTATCAATGACATGGCAGGATGAGACCTAATGAGTACCGAGATGATGAAGGACCCTAGGTGAAGGTGAGAGACTGACTGATGACACAGATAGATGACACAAGCTTAGATTGGGATAAAAAGCTTAGGATTGCAAATAGCCGATGAAAAATGTCCAATGCTCAACCAAAACATACCAAGCGACAGATAAGCGAATGCGGATGGAAAGACTGGATGAATATGATGCTAGGGTAGGATGTGAGGATAAGATGGATGGAAGCATAAAGTACTTAGGACGCAAGGTAGATAATGATTAAGCCCTTTACGAATGGTGCTTGTTACCAAGTTTTCACCAAACGTACTTATCCAAGGTGACACCAAGGGTGGTTTTCACCATAGGACGAATTATTTATCTTTAATATTTTTAGATTTTTTTACTTTTGACTTTTTTTTTGTATTTTCAGGATAGGATAACCCTGTTGACTTAGGTGTAAAACCTTTTCAGGTGCATGATGTTGATAGCCTCCTCTAGGGGTTACCCTTCTGGTGTAGCAAGCCTATATGCCCCAAATCCATAATTAGCTGTGATAACATAAGGACCCAGCCAATTAGCCACAAACTTTCCTTTCTTGTCTCAATCTTGTTGAGTACATTGATTCTCCTTGAGGACTAGATCACCAACATTAAACTCGCGAGGACTTCTTGTTGTAGCTCCTCCTAAGATGATACTAGTATGCTTGAAGATGATTGTAGGCCCGAATGCAATTTTCATCCAGGAGCTCTAATTGATTGAGTCATGCAACCCGAGTGTCTTCATCACTTATGAGGTTCTTCAGAGATATTCTAAGTGATGGGATCTCAACTTCGATTGGAAAGATGGCGTCAGCACCATAAATGAGGGAGTATGGAGTGGTGCTAGTGGGAGCATGGAAGGGAGTGCAATTATCCCAAAGGGCAAGATGGAGATGGAGATGCCAATCTCGACCAATGTTATTGACCACCTTTTTAAGAATCTTAATAAGTGTTTTGTTGGTTTCCTTCACTTGACCATTACCCTATGGGTAATAGGGTGTGGACCAACGATGTTGGATATGATAAGTCTCACAAAGGTGTTTCATGAACTAGTTTTTGAATGGATTTCCATTGTCAGTGATGATGGTAAAAGGGATTCCATAGCTACAGAGAATATGGAAGAGGATAATTTGGAGATCTAAATGCCTGTTATTTCAGAGAGTGGAATTGCTTCCAACCACTTGGTGAAGTATTCAATGGTGGTGATTATGAAAGTGTGGTCGTCAGAAGATGGAGAGTAGATCTTGTCGATCAAGTCAAAACCTCACTAAGAAAAGGGCCATGGTGCTATGATAGGATGTAAATCTTGGGCAGGAGCATGTATCAAATCTGCATGTTGCTGACAAGGTAGGCATTTCTTCACGAACTCGTAAGAGTCATTCTCCATTGTAGGCCAATAATAAATAGCTCTAAGAATATTTTTAGCTAAGGCCATGCCATTAGAATGGGCCCCAAAGACACCACTATGTACCTCAGTTAACGTAGTGTGGGCTTTTGATTCGTTTAAACAACTAAGGAGAGTCTCATCATACCCATGATGATAAAGTGTATCTCCCATGATGGTATAGCGGGAGGTGTGTTGGATGAAGGATTTACATTGATTGTGTGTAAGGGAAGGAGGTAGGATGTTATCATGAAGATAGGTGTAAATTTCATAATAACAGGGTGATTCAATACCTACGATATCGCACACCATCTCACTCTCAGGGATATCATATGCGGGGATTAAAATTTGTTCGACAAGGAAATCATAGTCTGTTTGATCTTTAGGCATATCAATCAGGGAACCAATTGTAGCCATTGCATCAACTGCCTTATTCTGAACTCTAGGGATCTGTTCAAACTGGATGAAGGTGAAATATTTCTTAAATTCATCCACCATGCATTTGTAGGGAAAAAACTTATCATCCTTTCTCTGAAACTCGTCATTGACTTGTTTGATAATCAATTGAGAATCACTAAAGACTCATAAATGAGTGATGTTCCATTGAATGGAGATCCTAAGACTAGTGATGAGAGCTTCATACTCTGTTATATTGTTTGTGCATGGGAATGTTAATCTGAATGATTTCAGGATGTAGTCACCTTGTGGGGTGATGAATAAGACACCTGTACCAGCTCCATTATGTGTGTATGACCCATCAAAATAGAGCGTCCATGTATCTACTTTTGTGACTGAGGACTTCTTCATCAAGAAATTCAGCTACCAAGGGATATGCATCCACCAAAGGAGCATTTTCCAACTGATATGTTATTACTTGTCCCTTGATCGCCTTATGGTCCACGTACTCTATGTAAAAATTTCTCATCAACATGACCCACTTAGCCATGTAGCCAGTCAAAGAAGTTTTGGGTGACAAATATTTAAGCGCATCAACTTTTGATATTAGCTTCATAGGATGACTGAGCATGTAATGGAAAAGCTTTTGTGAATTGAAGACCACAACTAGACAAGCCTTTTCCATTGGAGAATAGTTGAGTTCATAGCCCACTAATGTTTGACTGATGTAGTAGATCATGCACTCTTTAGAGGACTCATCATGTTGAGCTAATAATGCCCCTAATGCAACCGAAGTAGCTGAGATGTACAACAAAAGTGGTTTACCTAGAATAGGAAGCATGAGGATGGGTGGATGAGCCAAGTACTCTTTAATTTTGTCAAAGCCTTGTTGACACTCTAGATCCCACTTGAAGGTGGTATCTTTGCGCAGAAGATGGGTGAACAATTGACATTTGTCAGCTAATTGAGCTATGAACTGTTTTATGGACTATAACTTCCCTTGAAGGCTTCTTAACTGCTTGAGATTACACATTGATGGAATTTTTATTATAGCTTTGACCTTAGCTAGATCTACCTCCATACCCCTTCTGGAGACGATGAAGCCCAATAGCTTTCCTGATGTAACCCCGAATACACATTTCTTCGGATTCAGACTCAGTTTGTAGTGCTCTAATTGCTCAAATATTTTCTTCAGTATCATAGGGTGTTCTTCTCATGTTTTGGACTTCCCTAATAAGTCATCGACATAATATTCCATTATGATATGAATGAGGTCATGGAAGATAACAATCATGGTGTGTTGATAGGCTGCCCCTGCATTTTTAAGTCCAGAGGGCATGACATTGTAGCAAAAGGTGCCCCAAGGAGTGGTGAAGACAGTTTTATGTTGATCTTCTGGTGCGATCCTAATCTGATTATAGCCAGAGAAACCATCCATGAGGGATAGCATCTCATGTCCCACTGTTAAGTCAACCAACATGTCAATATTTGGCAAGGGGAAGTCATCCTTAGGACAAGCTTTACTAAGATCATGAAAATCTATACAAATTCTGATGTTTCCATTCAGCTTGGCCATTGGCACTATGTTGGATATCTAGTTAGAATAGTTGATAGGTCTTATGAACCCTACTTATAACAGTTTCTCCAACTCTTTCTTGATAAGCAAAGCCACCTGGGGATGCATCTTTCTCAATTTATGTTTGACGGGTTTGACATCCGGATGAATGTCCAAATGGTGTACCACTAATGTAGGATCTAGACTTGGCATGTTTGAATATGTCCACGCAAAATTGATGATTCCCTCTTTTAGCAAATGGACGATGATAGAGTGCTCTTCTTTCGACAAGGACTTGGCTACATACATGATCTTAGGATCTTCCTTTGTTCCTAAGTTTACTTCTTGTGTTTCATCGATCAGAATAGAAGATCGTTTAGAAACTTGAGTTCCTACAAGGGGAAGATTAACATCCCCATCCTCTAGTGCCTCATCAAGGTTTTCACTGTCGAATACACCCTTTATTTTGACTTTTTTTGAGTTAGGAAGTGCCTTAGAGAGGTTTTCACTAGATGACCCTTTTTTATTTTTCTTCTTAATTTTTCTGGTTAGGGTGTTAATCCTCCCCTAATCCTATGAGATGCACATAAGTATCCACTGATGGAAAGGTTTTGATAGGTGCACTACCTCACAAGTCCCAGTCAATAAGCCTAGGATGGAAAAGGGAGAGGCTGATGGAAAAGATGGATAGGCAATCAAACATGGATAAGAGATCCACATCATTGTATGCAAGTATGATGGACTCTTCCTCAGGTATGTCCTAAAGGAGACCATTGTCCACACTAACATTATTAGAAGTACTAGTTGATGGTGTGGGACCCTTTTGTTTCGTGTCATAACCTAAGCCCAAGTGTTTTGGTTGCACAAGAGTATCAGCAGGTTGTCGTCTTCCTTGTTCTTCTATGCCGAAGCTTCCCCCTTGATAATTATACTTTTCAGCTAACTTTGAGGCATGAGGATAAGTTTCTTGAAAATATTCCTTAAGAGGGGGAGAAGGTTCAGGCTCCTCTCAGTATATCCACTGACTGATATCATCTTCTGGTGTATCTTGTCTTGTCCTAGGAGATCAAAATGTGTTAGACCCCACATTATTAGAGCTCAGAGTGAGTGTCTTCTCTTCTTCTTTTTGTGTGGACTGAGAGGGTTGTCCATACATACGAGGTGAGGGTGGCATGGTTGCCACATTTAAAGCCGTGCACATCTCATAATTGCCACAACCTTTTTCTATGATATGGACCTTGGTGATTGTGGAGTTAGATGTGGAAGATGGAATGGATGATGTGGTGGATAGCGTGTTGGAAGATGGATGGGATGATGAGGCCTGAGATGCCCCCACTTCCCCTCCTAGGAAGTAATGAGAGTGAGGGAAGGAAGCTTCTAATGCAAGGCAATATTCAAATGGTTGCGGGTCATCATGTATAGTTACTTCCATCCCATTAAATGGGAACTTTAGACACTGATGGTAGGTGGATGGGACGACTTGCATGGCATGGATCCATGGATGGCCAAGAAATATATTATATGGAAGGTCTAGATCAAGGACATGGCATGTAGTATACTGTACAACAAGGCCAACCTGAATTGGAAGACAAATAGTTCCCTCAGAGTCACGTTCTGCATTGTCCTATGCTTTGATGGTGATAACTTGGTTGTTCAAGTCAGCATGGGTGTAGCCTACCTGTTTTATGAACTTCAAAGTACAAAGATTAAGGGTAGAGCCATTATCTACCAAGACCCTTTTTACTTTATGTTGGGCTACGAGGACCTCAATGTGGAGGGGGAGGTTATGGTTCGAATCGATGCAAGGCATATCATTTTGACTGAAGCCCAGCTGATATGTGGCTAACAAGTGTCCTACTAAGGCTTGAAATTGGGTAGGATCTATATCATTAGGGACATGGGTATCCTACAAAGCTTTTGTTAGGATTTATTGATGGATAGGAGAAGATTTAAGCAAATATAGGATAGATATTTGAGTTGGAGTTTTTCCTAGGTGATTAAGAATATTGTACTAAGAGTTTACAAGTGCCAGTTGGGTTGACATGGAGGCTCAAGGAATGGTGATGTGAGTGCGGTGGGTTGTGATAACACACTATGGGTCTTTTCCTTTAACGTGTATCATGGACACATGAGGCTCTACCTGATTGATGCACATGGCGATGCCATCATAGTTATAGGGCACATTCTTATAGCTAACATTATTTGTGTTATTATTCTGATTATTGTTGTTACTTGACCTGGGATTAAACATTGGATGTACTAGCACCCTGATTATGTTTTAGGAAGGCATTTTGATATATTTGAATTTGAGCATTGGATGATGGGTCTTGATTGGCATCAACTTGGATGTCACCTCGATCTATAAGATCCTAGATGTAGGTTTTTAATCCTTGACATTTGCTTGTGGAATGACCCTTAATTTTGTGAAAGTTACAATATTCATTTTCTTTGTACCAGGCGGGCTTTGGTTTAGACTCATTGAAAGGTTTGGTCATAGGATAAGTGACTAGATAACTTGCTTGAAGGATTCTATTGAAGACAACACTTAAAGATTCTCCAAATGGAATGAATGTGTGTTTATTGTTCCCCTAATTTTGCTAATTGGATTGTTGAGGAGGACAAGGTGCCCCCTGTGGCATGGCTATAACATTAGAAACTGATGGTTGATTAGGGACATATTGTGATCTTTGGGAGGTGTTAGCTACTTAAACATGCTTGGTGTCAGTGACACCATCATTGACAATGTTCTTTTTTTTGTTCCAGTACTCGGACTTATCCCCAGATGACTTATTTTTATCAGGATTATGAATTTTGATTTGTCCCTTAGCAATGAGTGCTCTCTTAATGATATGAACCTTTTCTATGACCTCTACAAAGTTTGTGACACAATGAAGATTAAGATTATGTGTCATTTCTAAATGAGAGTTTGCGATGAAAAGAGTGACCATGTCCTTCTCACTAAGTTGAGATTTCATCTGACTAGATAAAGCATGCCACCTTTGCAGGTAGCTTGCAAAGGTTCTCCCTCATGTCATTTCTCTTTTAGATGATCCAAGTTATCAATATCCTTCTCCAAGTTAAAGGAGAAGTGTGTGACATTTTTTTCTAAAAAATCTGCAAAAGAAGAGATTGATCCCTTTGGAAGAGCCATAAACCAATCTAGAGCCACCCCCGCTAGAATCCTAGGGAATAAGCACAGGAGGTAATTGTCATTGTGCAGGACTTCTTAACAATGTGAATAAAACTCCTAAAGGTGGTTCTTAGGATCTTTAGTTCCTTTATACTTGCCAAACTTTGGCATTTCGAAATGCTTTGTAAAAGGAACAAGTGAGATTGAGGGATCAAATGGATAGGGACAAATCTCTTCAAACTTGAAAGACTTTTTGTTAGTCCCTACTTGAAAGTATTTTAATGTGGCTTTGACTTCTTCCCATTCCTTATTGGTAGGTGTGGAGGGAGGATTGGTCAGATTGGACTGACTGTATGGAGTATATGGTTGATATGAAGTGGATGGAGTTGGGATGGTTTGATCGTATGATGGTGGAGGCTAATACGAAGGGACATGCTAATATTGGTTGTGATATGTGGGTTGAGGATTGGTATAAGGTGATTGAAAGGATTATGATGGTTGATAGCATTAGGTGGAGGCACCCTGCTGATATGATGGAGGTGTTTGATAGTAGGAGGTGGAAGCGCCTTGCTGGTAAGGCAGTTGTTGTTGATAATAGAAAGAGGTGGAAGCACCCTGTTGGTATGGCAGTTGTTGTTGGGTGTAATATGGATTAGACTGATAGTTATAAGTAGCATTTGGTTGTTGGGTAGCATATGGAGGGTGTTGTGGATTGGACAACTGGTAGTAGGGATTCAATTGAGATTGTTGGGGATTTGTGTAGCATGGTGGTGGTTGAGATTGTTGAGGGTTCTAATAGGGAGGATTGGGAGTATGATTGGATGGGGTAGCAAAGGAGACATATGTGCTTGATGGATGGTAAAGGTATTGAGCAAGAGGGTTGCTTTGTGTTTGTGCCAGAATTTGGGTGTGCTGAGGTGGTTGTTGGTATGAGGTGGTTGTTGATAGAGAGGACGAGATGGAATTTGATGTTGCTAAGCGACTTGTGGTTGATGAGGAGGAAAATGATGAGATTGCATTGCCTGATGTGTGGGGATTTGTGTTTGTTGAGGGATCAGTACTGAGACACCTTGCAATTGGCTTATGAGGCTATGAAGTAGCCTATGTTTCCTGATGTGGAGGTTGAATGGGAATGGCAGAATGTTGTGGTGTTTGGGATGGGATTATGGTATGTTGTGTCACCTGTTGGTGAGGTGGTTGCAATGAGGTGGTCTGCTATGGGTTAACCAAAGGTTGCTGAAAGGATGGGACATTGCCTTGAGGTAGTTGCTGAGATGTAAAAGGTGGCAGCGGTAAGTTGGATACAGGTGTAGATCCAAGAGGTGGAGGTAGTGCAAGAAAAGGATTGCCCCCAGTATTTACTGTTGGTTAGCCCGGTTGGTTAGGTGGAAGAGGTGGTGCAGATGGTATGGGAGTTGAGATCTACGAAACAGGCATGGGTGTTGAATGCGGGAGATTTTGTGGCATACCATAGGCAAGGGGATCATTAGGATCAGGACCTTGAGGGGTGTTTGGTGCTCCCATGACTGAGATTGGAACCTGAGGAGGGTGTGTGACTTGGTAAAGCATGACATTCCCAAACCCAGGTTGATACCAATTATCCACAGGTGGACCCTCAGGGATGTAGGAATTTCCCAGAATGTTCTATGAATTCTGAGGGTCTTGAGACACTAGAGGGGGTGTAATGTTGACATATTTGAATAGGTCAATTTCAAGTGGCGGTTTGACTCCCTTCAAGAGTAAGGTGGCAAGGATTTTATCCCCACACTCATTAAGGAGATGATTTTTCATTTGAACGTTGGCGGGATTACTGAGGTATTCATCAACCATGACCTCAAGTTGATTGAACATGATCTCATCACTAGGAGGTGAAGTGTTATGGGCCTCGGTATTGGATTGCGATGAGCCATCATTATTAGGATCCCAAGGGATGTGAGGTTGGGTACCTTGAGCCTGTTGTTCTGCCATGAGTTTCTTTGCTTGTGATCATGTGGTAGTAGGAATGAAAATGCAAAACTACCGGTGATGCTATGCTCTAGGATGCACTTAAATGAAGGATCTAGATGATGACTAAAGGATCGATTGGATAAGATGATTTATTGATTGATTGGATGATTGGGTAAAGGATGTGATTTTGTTCAATTAGATTGATGAATGGGATGAGACGATTGTTAAGATTGGATAGGATGATGAGATAGATTTTAAACCAAGTTCAGAGATCAAACTGGGCGACGTAAGGTGTCGATGATTAGATTAAAGGACATAAAATATTATTATGACACTAAATCTACCTCAAGATGGAAGTAGATTGATTGGGTCGTGGATGACTACTGACTCAAGATGGATGACAATCCTAAGCAGACGTGGATGATAACGATCGAGATTAGGAATCTAAGCCAACTTGGATAAAAAGACCTCTAAAACATGGCCTAGAGGATTAGGATTGATGAACCAGTGATAGATATGCAATCTAGAGATGTTCTAAGATGCACCTATATTATTTGATCAAAGGATTGATGACTTTTGAAAAATACAGATGAATGAAAGTGACGATTACGGGCAGACGAATAATGATAAAAAAATTGATTGTGACAAAGGACTCAAAAAATGACAGGCTTTTAGTGACCAGAAGGATTCATTCTCTGGAATTTGTATGGGAAGTGCATACACCTCTATGTAAGGAAAATTTGCCTCTCTATGTCATGAATTTTCCTATCTAAGGGGAGAAAAATCACCTTAGTGTTGAGAAAACTCACCTATCTTGTGTTCTCAAATTCACCTATGTCTTAAGGATACACAAGAAATGAGCGAAGTTAGGATGCAATTTTTCCTATCTTTGGGGGACACACAAGAAACAGGTGAAGTTGTGATGTAAATTCGCCTATCTCTAGGGGACACACAAGAAACAGGCGAAGTCGGGCAACAAATTTGCCTATCTATGGTCAGGATCGCCTAAACTTTGACAAAATTACCTCTAGATAAAGCAGAATCACCTAAAACCTTGGAAAACCACAAGGGAACGGGTGGAAGTTCAATTTTCAAAATCGCCTAACAAGGATGAAATTTTTTCCTATTTCTTCAACTGTACGGACGAGGAATAGACTCGCCTAAAAATGGGATCTCCTATTGGACAAATGAATTCACCTAAGGCTTGGACAGTACAGACAAGGATGACACAGGCGGAAACAAATTTTCCCTGTGAACAATAGGTTCACCTATTCTAAGGTGATGGATGGACAAGGAGACTCGGACTGAAAGCGGGATTTCCCCTGTGGCCAACAGGTTTTCCCTAGGAGAGGACAAATTCACCTATTCTATAGAAATGGGAAAATTCAATGAATGACGATTGACGTAGACTCGCCTAAAGGCTAGGAAGACTCACCTATTCTAGGGAATGGGAAAAAATGGGGTCTCCTAAGAAGGGACCCATAGGAAAATTCGCCTTTGACAAAGACAAACTCGTCTAAAGGGATGACCTAGACTAGACATAGACAAAAAATCGCCCTTTTATAGGGAAAAATTGCCTCTCCACAGTGAAAATTCACCTCTGAGGGAAGGGGCTAACTGTGGCAAAGGATAACAAACATGACAAAAAACAAACAAAAGGGTTGGACTGACTCAACTGAAAATAAAAGCAATAGTATTGGACAATGAAGACATGCTAGGCAACACAATCCAAAAATTAGTATTGAAGGTTTACAAACTTGATGTAGGCCCACCACCTTGAGCGAACAACCGAACGTTAATTCTTCGTGATACTGGGTTGGTTCTCTGGATCACCTTTTCTCGCGAAGGTGGATAGCTAGCATTCCAGTGGCACAGGGTCATCAACAGATGCCACAGGCTCACCTTCACACTCTGTCTTAAGGACTACCGTAGTCCACCACAAGGATTTCTATCTCAACCCAAGGGAGTACATGGTGAGTAACTTTAGGGTACGGTGCACATCCCCTGCACTACACCAAGCTGCAACTAAAACACGAGTCTCTATCTAGGATATACAAGGAAATCGTGTGCATCCTCGATATATGCTAGGTACGTGAGGCACAACTGTGAACACTAGCCCATCACAAGCATGGATCGAGAGCCCTAGTGAGGTATCAGAAACTCAGAACAACCCTGCACACCTTATCCAGGTATCACCCTAGCTTTGTTTCTTTGACACTTCGCTAAACACGATGTGATTGGATTCAAGTACAACTTTAGCTCTCCCCCTTTATATACCCCATCGGTAACACATGGTTGGGATCGTCCCCTAGGTGATGAAATCCTAGGTAGGTCCCGCTAAGGGAAGAAGATTCTAGATGCTTTGGTTGGTCCTCAAGCTCACATGTAGTGCAAGGGGAGAGCTTAGATGCACTAGCACTTCTTGGGTAGACTGGATTGGACTAGAGAAAATTATGATTTCTCGTCACCCAGGATTGTTGAAAGGTGCAAGGGGATTGGATACATCAACATTTTACTCCCAAGCACAACAAAAAAAGTATATTAACCCTTTAATTAATCTACGTGTACCTAGCTAGTATGAAAATCAACAGACAGACTACCTAAAGGGATCTTTGACCGATCGTCTTGCAGAAAATATATTAGTAATTTTCACCACCGGTCTTGGACGAATGAAGGAAAAATTGTTGCACAAATTGTTAGTGAAATGCCACACTCACAAAAAAATAGGTTAGCGGATCAGTACCCAAAATCCCAAACAAATTGAAGCTGAAAATTAAAAAAAATTAAGTTTCAGGATCACCTCAAATTTGCCTTTGTGTGAGGAAAATTCGCTTGTTCCTTCTGATCAAAATTGCTTGTTCTAATAAAATAGGCGAATTCACTGTCCCCTGTTATGAGAAGAGGGGCGAATTTGTTGTCACCTCTATAACTCGACTAATATCACATGTTTCTCGGAGACCACTGCAAGTTCATCTTTGCTACAAGCAACTTCGCCTTTAGTTTCAAATTCACCCCTTTTCACAAAAGGGTGAATTTGCTTTCGCCTTTGTTGTCTGTAGACTTGCCTCTGTAACTAGCAAGTTTGCCCATCAGGGCAGATTTGCCCCTACGTGTAAAATCCAAACCTAAAAAATGTGAAACAACAACAAACGTGAAAGTATAGACCTGTGATGTGGGTCCCATCATGCATGCCAAAAATGTGTGCAGGTGAATTCTTAGTCTAAAATGAAAAACAAACAGAATACAAACAAGGAAAGGACAAACAACACCTCAACGATTAGTCTAGTTGAACTTGAACAAAACAAAAGATAAAAAGAAGTGTGTTACCTTGTCCAAGTTGATGAGTTGGTTGGCCCTATTGATTTGTTTGAATGTGTGCTCCTTTGGATGGAAAATAGCATGCAACCTACCTCTAAGTGATCATGGGATGATGAGGAATGCAATGATGCAAATGGGTATTGCAATGGATGCACAAGGTGGATGAAAATGAATTTGCAATAATGGAGGTTCTTGGCTTGGATGAGTGCTTGAGAGTTAGAATTGAAATGTGTGTTATGTTGAATGATGCCAAATGAGGGAAAATTCCTCTAATTTTAGGGGAAATGACTCTAGAAAATGAAGGGTCAAGATGAGGCCACCATGGACAAGATTAAGGGCTAGGGTGAGTTGAGAACTCACAAGCCCTCACGTCTTGCCATGTATCTGGTGAGGTGTCAAAAGGGAGGTGAGGTGTCAAAATGGAGGTGAGGTGGAGGTACCTTATGGTACCTAGGGATTGGGACAAGATCTCCTCATAAAGGAGGTCCTTGTCTCTATGTGGGTGATGGGATGTATGAGGAATTAAAAATTCCTCAAATATCCACATGGGGAAGAGAGGAGGAATTAAAAATTTCTTAAAAGACCTGGGGAGACTAAATGTGAATTTTAAATTCACATGGGGAATTGGTTGCCTTCTCCAAAAGGAGAAAGCAATTAATGAATTTTTACTTGGGGGTATGCCATAAATGGCATAAGTATTAGGTTGACCTAATCAAGTAATTAAAGTTGTGCAAAAAAGGGATTAGACGAATTAATGAAGGATTAAGGGCAAGTGGAGAATTATGGAGGATGTGACACTAATCCTACTTAAGAGTGTGCACATCCTAATCGTAGATTAATTAAATTAATCTAGATTAAAGAGGATTATGGAGGATGGGACAAGGAGAGAGAAAATGATGAATTTAAAATTGCTTTAAATTCATAAAAGGAAAATGACTAAATTAAATAAAATAGAGTATTTATTTAATTTAGAGAAGAAAAGGGGATAAGGGGATAAAGTATTTAATTATTTAATTAAATACCTTAGGAACATTAGAAAAGGGGAATATTAAATAATAAATTATTTAATTAACACAGATGAGGGATGTGGGATAGAAGAATAAAGGGGATGAATTTGACCCTATGGGCGTGGTCAAATTCAGATGCCTACAGAAACAAACAACAAAAAATATGGAAATTATTTTTGGTTGAGGATTGTAAATGAACCTAGATGCTCTTGCACCACCATGGATGTATGGTATTCGCCATAAGTAAGACATCATGACCAACGGAAATCTATTACTACTACAAAAGATGTCAACATGAATGGTGACCGAGTCAAAATTGTCAACTCATGAGTATTTGTAGAATTTTTCATTATAGAAGCATATATATGTGGATAAATAATAGTTGGGACTAAAGTTTTTTGTCATAAAATTTGAAGAAGGTGATGAAACTTCTTGTGAATTATCATCAAAGAGGAAATGAACATCCTTAATATTGTCATCAAGATCTTGTGCATAGGATTCATACAATTTTTTTTTTGTAATTATTCATCTTAATGATCAAGAAGAGATGAATCCCATGATATAGTATCAACATAAGAAGATTGAGTATGAATAACCATAGGATCTGGAATTGATAGAAATGAATAGTCCTCAACCTCTAGACATTGGCTTAGAGATGTAGGAGGATGAGCCTCTTTATTTTGAAATAGGATTCATAGAAGTTTAAGAATCAACTTGAGTGTATGGAGGAGGAAAAGGAAGATAAGTCTCCATGTCCTCTCAAGGTTTTGTACTTTTCCACATATCTAGCAACTATTTTATGTCATCATCATTGGGAACATTGTCACAATCATCTATAGGAGCAAACAATCCAAAAGAGGATCATCTAGGAATGAGGTTATCTAGATCTTTGTACATCTCCCAAATTATATTCCAACAAGCATGTGGGGAATAAAATATGAGATAAAAACATGATGTTGGTGTTAACATGAATATGAATAATTCTAACAATATGTCTAGACTCTTATATATGATAGTTGATTTTTCCAATTTAAAGGTGGCTTAGGAATAATTATGTATAAATCCTTGTTAGTACAAACCAACATATAAGTGCTTAGTGATATTCAAAATTGAAGTTTCTAATGTATTAGGTGTGGTTTTTCTTAAGAGTTATCATCTTATCATTTCTATTTAAGTATCTTTAAAATATACCTCAAAGAATACCCCTTAGGCCCAACAAAACTTAAAGCAAGATTTTCCCATCCTTATTACTTGGCCCATTGGTTTACCCGATTATAAGTTGCAAGCTATCCACCTTGAGTCGATACCTCTAGAACTTGGGTATAATTTATCTTTAGGGAGTTGGGATCCAACAACTTTTAGAGCTAAAACTATAATGGTATCTTATGCAAGAAAGAACTACCTATGATCTTTTAGTGTAGACAGCCCATGGAATAAGGTGGAGAATAAATATTAGATGACCACAATGAATACTAGGCAGTGTCTTAGAATAAATGCATGTTAAGAGTAGTGGAGCATGATCTAAACATGAGGTGGAAGATGCCACACCAGACTAGTACCAATTTACTAGGGGATTGAACATACTTGGTGGAAGGAAGAACAATGTTGACATCTCAAAGAGGGAATTTTTTTAACATAAATATCCTTGAAGAGGTTTGGATTCATTTGAAAAAGGGAAACTTGGGAAGCCCCAAGCCGTCAAATCATATTTCCAAGTCAATGGGTAGTGAAAATGGAGAGGTTCCAACATGGAAAAAGTTTAAAAGGTTCCTTAAGAGAAGAATCTAACTAAAGTGAACACCAATGTGGAGTTAGGCTTGGTAGTGCATAGAGGAGGTAATACAAAGAAAACTACACCATTAGATGTTATTAAAAATCAATGGATGACACATCTTTGGGAATACTTACATGGTTACAATTAGGAGGAACCTCTAAAAGAAAAAAAGGACAAGTGAGAGGTGGGACAAACCATGACCTTAATTTATTCAAAAGGAAGCTACTTGTGTTATTAGATGATATTATGAACATCATGCATGGAATTTAGCACATTGAGTCACCAAAAGGATGAATAATATTGTGAATCTAATAAGGAGGAAGAAGTAGGGCCCCCACAAGCAATGCTATCATATATAAATAACTGTTCAAAAATGATGGATGCACTGTTGAAGGCTTATTAGAGAGTTATAAAATAACCAAGATCGTGAACATGGGTTGAGAGTAGTGCCAAGGTATTTGAAGCTAAGATGAAAGTTTCATAGACATTGTAACACTTGTGACTCAAATATTGAGTTACACAATTTATAGGAAATAATCTAGGACTTAAAGAAAGGGAACCCCATGGAACTAGGAGGGACCTAGAGTCCAAAGAAAACAACTAAAACAGACCCAAGGAATCTGTATTTTGTTTAGCACAAATCAATCAAAGGGAGGGTGTGTAGAAAAAACATTATGTACATACTTGTAAAATAAACTATCCCAAATTCACTTGGTGAAGGATAAGTAAAAATATCATATACTAAAGGATTATGTCATTTCTTACTAATATAATATTTTTGATTAAATTTTTCTCATAAATATTAGCACAAATTTCTAGATGACCAATCCTACTAATGAGAGAGATTAAAAGAGGTGAAATATCATTCTTAATTATGTCCCATGTCTATATGTGTAAGATATGGGAAGGATGAGAAAAATGTATCATCAACTAGTGGCACATTATTCACATACATATTTATTATCTTCATACAAGTTCAAGTCATATGTTTGCTTGATAGAATGTGTATAAAAATGTATTCCATATTCACATAAATATGAATCATGAGAGAGTAGAAAAGGACCCAAAGGAGAATATCTATGGACATAAAAAAATTTCATGACATTATGATGCATATAAAAATTGATAGGATTCATTAAGGACCACTAGATTGTGAAAGATGAGGACCAAAAGAAAAAACATGTTTTAGGGAAAATAGTAAGGTATAAAAACACATGACAAGGAATTGAATGGTGTATAATAATCATGACATGAGTCTATAATGGGGAGGATCCACCACTTCTAAGTCCTTACGATAAGGAAGAGTCTATAAGGGATGTATTGCTCTAGGTTACCTCAAAGACAAAAGCTCAAGTGATGGGGTGACAAGTGGAGGAAGAAATATGTTATGTTTTTGGGTTTTCTAGATGTTTTATGGCAGAAGACCTTAGATGTCTCAAGAATAGATTGACAAGCTCTTAGCTAGAGGATGAGAGCATGGACCAAGGATGACATTATAGTGCACTCCAGTGTCTCTAGGGCATTCTAGTGTCTTGTAGGAACAAAAAGTAGAGTTTGTTGCCAAAAAAACTAGAGACTTGTTGACAACCTGAATGCTAAAGTATAATTGTTTTAACTAATTAGACAGAATGTTCGAAATGCATGAAATACAAAGAAGTACAATAAGAATAATACTTGAAATGATTGATAAGTTAACTATAGGCAAAATAAAATGTAGGAAGAAAAGATATGTAACTCATGGTAGGTCCAGCCTCCCACAAGCTCCTCATGAACAAAACCTGCACACACAAAAATGAGAAAATTTTGGGCTACTTTTTGAGGTTTTCCTTAGTCAAATCCTTGCTTTGGTGTTTCCATCTCCACAAACAACTAGATAGACAATGATATAGAAATAATGATAAAGAAAGTGACTAGAAAAAACATATAGTATACAAAGACAACGATATGCTAAAACTAAGAAAGACAATGCAATGAAGTGGTCAATGAATTTACCCTCCCTCCAACGATCTTGGTGAAATCGAGAGAAAGAGAAAGAGATTCAGAGATGCGTGATGGTCATGCAAGAGCGTAGTTTTGATAGATTGAAACATGTAAGAGAAATGGTGTAGAGAGAATGGGAGTGCTAAGAAGCGAGAATGAGAAGAGTGAAGCACAAAAATGAGAGAATGTGAGATCAAATAGAAAAATGAATGAGGATTGAGAAGAATTAGAATGGAGGGAAAGAGATGGTCAAAATGTATGCAAAGGAGTCATTCCCAGGCATTCCTATGATTGCAAAGGTGTTACACTTCATGGGTAAACTACAATGTAATGTCCCAACGGTCGCAAGACTAGGAATCTTGTTAGGATGTTCATGCGGTGTGGAAGTATCCCAGACAAAATTCCCCCACCGATAGAAAATGAAAAGGCACAAATATAAATGAAGGCTTAGGACAACAAGATTTTGCATTATCAAATTATAAGCTAAAGTAAGGGTGGTGTTATGGGAAATTACATAAGGTTGCAATTTTATGCTATAACATTTTTTCTCACTTTAGCCAGCATATGTATCTAAGCATGCGCGAGCTAAAGTGGAAAGAGATTAAAGAGAATATACCAAAGATGGAGAGAAAGCAAACCTTTGATCTAGTATACCTAGCGTGAAAGGGGATTCACCAAAATATGAAGAGGATACAGGTCTTCGATCCTGTAAAGCCAACTACAATCTCACCACAAACATGTTAGTTATAGACAAACATGTTAGGAAAAAGAGAAAAAAATAATAGACATGATAAAACATTTCATAGACAAGACAAGACATGATAAAAAAATTCATAGACAAGACAAGACAATCTAATCAAAGAAATACAATGCTGATAGGTATAGGTAGCATGGCTAGAGTCCATATGAAAAGCATATAAGCATGTGGTTGTTGCAAAATGCATTGCAAGACAATCAAAGAAAATACAAGGTGGGTCTAGTCAAGTTGTACCCAAGCTAGAGGACGAGACATAAGACATCAAGGAATCCTTGTGAAAGTTTTCAAACTTTGAAACTTTGAAATTTAGGCACATATGATAGCCCCCCCTTACAATGATGTCTGATATGTAGAGGAGCACATGTCATTCAAAGGAGAAGAGAAATACAAGAGATGTCATTACATGAGATACATGGTGATATTTATTCATGAAATGTTGTCATGTGAGGGATGACACATAGAAACCACAACATCACGGAGAAAAAAGTAGAGATGAATAAATCAAGAGCACAAGAGATTTGATTATTCGAGGTTAGAACTGCTCATATATATAGATAGATAAGTATAGTATAATATAAATATGAACTGTCATCACCCCCAATGTATCAGAATGTGAAGAAGAGCACATGAAGACAAAGTAAAAATAAAAATTGGGTCAATATGGAAGAGGCCTAAATGCCCCCACACTTTGCATCCTTCTTGACGTGAAAAGTCAAAATTGACAACACAAAAGAATGATGAGACAAATAGAAGAAGTTTACTCTCTTTTGTATCCAAGTACCTAGAAGGGTAGCAAGGGTCCTCCAAGTGAGAGCACAAACATATATATACAAACATGAGGGAACACAAAAAAACACACAATTCTAATATAAATATGTAGAATAAGGTGTTGCTTTAGTCTGAATCCACCAACAGGTGGTCTTTCTCCCAATCTAGATCATTATGCGGGGAGGGAGGACGAGATTGTAGGGGAAGGATAATGAGGGATGTACGAATCGACTCACTTGCAAACAAGGGCTAAGGAAGAAGGCCCTTCAAGGTTTTTGTCACTAAGCTCTTATGAGACTAAAGCCATTAATCTTTCAATGAATTGAACATACACTTTTTAGGGGTAACATGTGTCAACTAAGCAGGAGGATAAGACACTCGAGAGTCATTTCCGAACCTTGGGAAGAGGGGCGGTGACAAAATCCGGGGAAGCCAACATTGCCTTTGTCATGAGGATGGTGTAGGCCAAAGTAGTTCAAGACTCCAGAGAAGATAAAAATTTCTTACAACCATCGCTCAGAGTGAGGTCATCCTATAGCTTGCACGTCAATGGAGGATGTGGAATCCCCACAGAGGAAGTGGAACTAGAAGAAGGAGACAGAGCCACAAAGGACACCACCTTTGTGGGAGGCATGTCTACGAGTTACAAGAAGGGAGGAATATCAGGAAGAGAAGTAAGAAGGGGAAGATTTGTTGAAGGAGCGCTGAACACCTAAACCTTTTGGGGTGAGGTTCATTAGGATCCACCAATGAAGTTGGAAGAAGAACAAAGGTGATGGGAACTGAGGAAAAAGAAAAGACAGAAGCAGAAGGAACTAAAATAGGAGTAGAGATAGAAATGACGGGTTCCTCCTTGGTCTTCTACAAGGCAACATACTCCTTAGCTAGATCCTTTTGCTGACGCTTATGCTTGTGTGCAAGCTAGTTACATTGATTGTGGGCATTAGAAGATGCGACCTAAGAAGAGGTCAGGGGCTCCTGCTCTACCATAAGAGTGTCCTCCACAACTGTTGTTAGTGGAAGGGTGGTTTCTTAAGGAGGAGTGAGAGCAATAGGAGGCACAAAAGTAGAAACAAAGATAGGCATCTCAGTGGTAGACCTCTTTCCTTTCCCTGCCTTAGAGGTAGGTGGAGGAATAGGTGGAGGCCAAGATGTAGGAACCACCCCATGGGAATGCTTCCCCTTTCCATAAATGGTGGGTTAGGGTACCGTGGGTAAGATATGAAGTTGAAAGACTTAGGGCTTCAATCTTCACAATGTAGACACTTTTCCTCTTCTTGTTCTAGGCATAGTAGGGGGAACAAAAGATGCTACTAAAGGTTGAGAAGAAGAAGAAGAAGGTGTAGAAGAAGACAAAATAGAAGGGGAAGGCCCTAGGGCAAGAGCAAGCTTGTCTTTCCCCTTCAAAGGGGTGGAAGACGAAGAATGTTGTTGTGCACGCAAATAGGCTTTTAGAGAAACAACATGAGGAGATGGGGGAAAACCACCCTTCGACACTGAGCCCCTAGTCTTGTAATCTCTATACAAAAGATCTCCCATGGGAGGTAGGGGTCTGACTGGGGTGGGCCAAAAGTAGTTAAGGGAGAAGCCCCCATGTGATACCAATAATTTATATCCAGTATCATGGAAGGCATGAACGATACCCTTGTGGGAAAACTTTAGACATTTATGGATTGGTATCGAAGTGACTACATTCATGGAGACTAGCCATGGAATGCCTAGCCTTACTCTAAATAAGTTGAAATTAGGAATCACAACAAATGGGACTTATAAAACCTCAAGTCTTATTGAGACTGGAAAATAAATAGTGCCAATAGGCGCAATAGAAAACCCATTGTGCATGCAAAGGGTAGCCTACGAATCATCATATTTCTCCTTATGTAAGTTATTTATAAAAATGGTCTACTCTGTAATGACATTCACATGGCTTGAAGGATCAACCATGATGCTTGTTACAACGTTGTCATTGATTCAAGCGGGAATGCATAGGGAGGAGAGTTCCTTATTCAAAGGCAGATCATGCAAAGTGAACATAGTGTCAGGAACAACATTCACATGGTCTAAAGGAGAAATACGAGTGAATGAGACTACATTCACATACTTGAATGGGGAAAAATTAGAAGATGATGAAGAAGTGACCAAATTAGAAGAATGCGACGAGAATGGATCTGTGTAAATTTGTAGCTAGCTATTTGGCTTCACTACAGATTTGTTTGAGTTATGTTTCCTACCATTAAGCCAAATAGTCTCGTTATCAATGTGGTTTTAAATCATATGATGCAAATGAACACATATCTTAGTGTCATGTTTGGAGACTTGGTGGTATTGAAAAACTTTTGTAGGTCATACCATTAAGGATATGACTCAGACAATGGTCTAATCTCTAGAAAAGTTATTATTTTATCTTTCAAAAGTTTTTGCAGGACACTATTATAAGATTATGATAGCTTAGTAAATATTCTATTACGTCTTGTAGCATTTTTATCTGTTGGAATAAAGACCATGTTTGCAACGACCTTGTTCTTTCTAGATTTGCTAGAGACTGACACTATTGACTGAACATCCTGATGGGAGGGAAAGGATGAATCCCTGTAATGGGAAACTATTTGCTAGTACTCTCATAAGGTGACAAACAGATGCACAAATGATGGGTATTTCATTAAAAGAAACTTATCTTGTAGTGCAGGCTGCAAGTTTCTGATGAGCTTTTTCTCTACATTGGAATCAGGTAAAGGATAAGAAATCTATGAAAATAAGGATTGATAATGAGCTATGAAATCAATTACCTTCTCATGAGTCCCATGTTTGTATCGAATAAGATTGATGAATGTGACTCGATGTTGGCCTAGAATTGTTGGGGAAACTGATTAACTAGTTGATCGAAAGAGAAAATGGAATTATCAAGCAAAGCACAATACCATTCCAAAGCGACATCCTTAAGGGAACACGTGAACAATTTTACCAAGAGTGTGTCACGATGGAAGAAATCAATACACATGGCATTAAAGGATGAGACACGTGTCTACAAATCCCCACGACCACTGTACTTTTCAAATTTCAAAATCTCCACCCCCTGAGGGATAAGACTGTTTAAAACAGTAATAAAAAGAGGACCGCAATGACAAAAGGTTGGAACATAGGCTGAGAGGATGAGCTGGCCAAATTTGCTAGCTAATTCTACATACATCCCATGTTCTATAAAAGAGCATTAAGGATGGGATCAATAGATGAAGTATGACCAACATAACCACTAGTAGAACCACCAACACCTGACCAACAAAGCCTCTGACACCAACACCAATAGAGGCACCAACACCAGCACCATGAATAGAGGTATTCTGAGCCCCAAATGTGGAGTAAGTGAAACCCATAGGAATTTTGTTTACTTTCATTGTACGACTCTACTTAAGCATGGTGGTGGTGTTAACAAAGGGACCCATGTCAACCATGCACATAGACACCTTAGGCATCAGGATGTTCAACTAGTGTCCAATGATCTCCAATTTGACATCTTGGGTAGTACCTAAGAAAAAGGTGTAGGATGGGACATGGGTCTCTACAATGTTCGCTAGACCACGAAGAAGCTCTAATCCCATTTTATCTTTATTCAACAAGGTCCTTATATTTTCAACAAGAGCTACTTAGGCAAAGGTATCATCTCTTGCCAAGAACCCCATGAGCTCATCAAGTCTTGGTTCCAAGGAGTAAATTTGCTTTGTAGGGCCCCTTAGAGAAAATCTAGATTCTAAGGAAGAGGCAGTAGTGGAGGGTGAGGTAGGAGGGTTAGGAACATGGGTTGTAACTTCATAAACAGGAGGGGTGTACTTGACTGAGAGTCATGTAGAGAACTCTTTGAAAGTTGGGCTAAATCATGTAGGACTAAACCTTCTAGATCCCATGTCTAAATTTTGATAGCTCCTTTTAACAACGTGGCCGAAGGTACTTGACTAGGTCAAAAGCTCATAAAGAGTGTCACAACACACTATCAACTACATGTCCTAGCATGAGAGAAGAATTTTTTTTGACATGAGGACAAAGAGAATAGGAAGGTTCACGTCAGATTCACAAAAAATGTAACAGAGAGGATCCACAACTCTTGAGTCTCTAGGATGTAAGGAAGAGTCTGCAAGAGACAAATTGCTCTAGGTTACCTTAAAGACAAAATCTCAATTGGCAGGTGACAAGTGGATGAAGAACTATGCTATGCTTTTGGGTTTTCTAGATGTTTTATGACATAAAACTTCCAAATTTAGGTGAACAAACCTCAAATGTCTTGGGAATAGATTGAAAAGCTCTCGAACAAAGGACGAGAGTGTAGACCAAGGACGATAGTGTGGTGCGCTAGCATCTCTAGGGTACATTGGCACCTTATATAGAAAAAAGGCAAAGTCTATTGCCAAAAATACTTGGGACATGTTGATAACTCACATGCTAAAGTCTAATGGTTTTAACTAACTAGACAAAATGCTGGAAATGCATGAAATACAAAGAAGTACAAAATGAAGAATACTTGAAATGATAGATAAGCTAACTATAAGCAAAATAATGAGTAGGAAGAAAAGATATATAACTCACGGTAGGTCTAGCCTCTCGCAAGATCCTCATGAACAAAACCTGCACACACGAAAATAATAAAATGTTGGAGCTTCTTTTTGAGGTTTGCCTTAGAACCCCCACTTTGGTGTTTCCACCTCCATGAACAATCAAATAGACAATGATATAGAAATAATGATAAAGAAAGTGACAAGATGAAACATATAGTATGCAAAGACAATAATATGCTAACAATAAGAAAGATAATGCAATGAAGTGATGAAGCTACTCTCCCTCTAATGAGCTTGGTGAAGCTGCTCAAGAGGAAGAGAAAGAGCTTCGAAGATGTGTGACGGTCGTGCGAGAGAGTAGTGTTGATAGCTTGAAACCTGCAAGAGAAATGGTGTAGAGAGAATGGGAGTGCTAAGAAGTGAGAATTTAAGAAGAGTGAAGTGCAAGAATTAGAGAAGGTGAGATCGAATAGCAAGAATGAATGAGAATTAAGAAGAATCAAGAATGGAGGGAAAGAGATGGTCAAAACATATATAAAGGAGCCATTCTTGGGCATGCCTATGACTGTAGAGGCATTACACTTCACAGGAAGGCAACAGTGTAACATCCCAACAGCCACAAGAACAAGAATCTTGTCAGGACATTCACACAATGTGCAAACGTTTGCATAGTGTGGAAGCATCTTAGACAAAATTACCCCATTGATAGAAAATGACAAGGCACAAACAAAAATAAAGGCTTAGGACAATGGGATTTTTCATTATTGACTTATAAGCTAAAGTAAGAGTGGTGTTATGGGAAATTACATAAGGGTGCAATTTTAAGCCATAATAGAATTAAACCATTTTTTAGCTCTATCAACTAGGATATCACCAAATGTCTATATCAAAGTACTATCATCATGTATACAAGTATAACATGAAGATAAGGATGATATAACATACAACTTTACATCTTCATTATTGCTCAATAAACCTATTAGAAGTTTAATAAAATAATATGCATCATATATAAATTCATCATAAATCAAAGAGTCATCACCCTCATCATAAGAAAATAATGAACTATCATTATGCTCTTCACTAAGCATATAATCAATAGACCACGAACCACAATAAAGGGAAAAAGGAAAAGTAAGAATGCATGAATGTGAAGCATATATATCTACATCATTAGAATCGTTAGGGCAGGATGAAGCAAAAAAGGAACAAGAAAATAACCCATTAGTGAACAAGGAATACTATCATGAGAAGTGTAAAAATTATGCTCACAAGATATATCATCATCATGTACGAAATAGGGTAACTCACATGAGGCACTATCCTTAGATTCCTCATAAGATGAATCATTAAAGGAATACAAATCTAAAGGTATAGAAAGAAGGTTAGCACCATGGCATGCAAGAAGAGTGCTCACAAGTAAAATATCATGAAAGCGGAGAGAAACATCAAAAGAAATACCATCATATAATGGTATGTATAACTCCCCAAGACACTAAAAGATATAGTCATTAAAAATAAAGTAATGAAGTAGTAGTATACATCACCTTAGTACATATGCAATTATACAAATAAGAGTAATCATGGAATAACATATTATAGCATGATAAACCATGAATATATATATATATATATATATATAGCTAGTGATTTAATATTAAATACATGTAAATAAAATATATTTTTCAAAGCACATACATTTGTAAACACTATAACATACATCCTAGTTCTAGGGTTTGCAAGCATGGGTGCATTATGAATATCATACATCTAATAAGTAAGTCTAAGTAATATATTACATGGGGAATAAACATAGTAATGCAATCATTACCTATGATACCATCATTAAAGAGAGAAGAAGAATAAAATAGAAGAACAAAGAGGGATCAATGATAAAGATTAGATCTAGTACGAAGTTTGAAAAATTAGAAATGAACAAATTTAGAAATAAAAATTCAAACACTAAATCCAAAGGGTGGGAGGGTAGGGATGGGAAATGTATGAAACATTGAAATTCTAAACCTTGATCAAAGTAGAACAATGAAATATAAGAGTGGATCCAAACCTTAATCAAATATAAAATTAAAAGTGTACAATCATGAATGCATTAAATCTAAAACCCTAATGAAGGAGGAACAAACCCCAAGGATGAAAATTTAGGGATGTTATAAAGTTGGGTTCACTATTTTATGCAATAAAAAAAAACACTTTTACTACAATTAAGCTACAATAACTAATTAAAAAATTAATTTATGCTAAGATTTTAGAGCTATGACTAGAATAATTAAACAAAATTAGTTATAGTCTAAAATATAGTATTGAAATGCAATTTATTTAGGGGATGAAATATGTTGCAAATATTATATAAAATTTATTTGCCAATATGTTAAAAATTCGGGCCTTATTTGAATGATTGAATTAGAATAAACCAATCATAGCATGTTCTAGTTTAGTTTCATGCCTATTGAATTGGCCTTTTTACTTGCATAAGTGAATTTGCACCCATACTTAAACTTGTAGAATAGAAATGAATTGTTTGTAACCTAATAGTTAGATTTAGATTGCCCCAATGTGTACAAATACTTTTTAACTTACTAAGTGAAGGTCATGCTCTTCTTAGTCAAAATCTTGTATGGACCAATTCAATGGATATGAACCAAGATCAAAGATACCAAACAAGCATGTGCCATGTTGAGGATGGTGGTGCAATCTATTGATGCAATTAGAATGCTCTAAGATTTTGCAATAGTGCTAGCATAAAAAATGTTGATGTAGGAGCATCGTAGGGTGTAAGAGCAATCTTGCATTACCTAAAAATATTCTTTTACCTTGTTTGTTTCCAAGTTTTTAATAACTTTCCATTGATTGTCTAGGCACCATAGATCATATCATATTCCACCACACTTGCATATTTCACATGACTATTAGGAACAGATGTTCTACATTGAGCCTATAATGTTTCATCCAATTTCTAGGAGACTTTGATCACTATAAAGGCATATTCTAGTTCTAGACTACTATCATGGATAACAAAATAACATCTACTTTTATTGTTCTAAGACTTTACTCTAACATCTTTCTTTAGATTGCCTCTCTTTTCTTGTAGTTTTAAATTTTATCCAAAATGTGTAAATGCCATGTATCAACTTTAACACATAAAAAAACAAATCATGTAATTTCAAAATAATAATAAATTTGACCAATGTCAAGAAATGTTTTAATTGATGAAATGATTGTGTTGTCTCTTTCAACCCTCTAATAACTACTTTGTGTTTCTTAATAGTGTTGTTTAAGTTTCTTTTCCACCTACTTATTGATACCTCTTATTCTATACAATTTACCTTGCTCTATATTTATATATTAAAAAAAACATATAAATGATATCTAAAGATTAAAATCAATTTTTAGGGACAAAATAAAGGGAAAAGAGAAAATGGGCATAGACAAAGTTTTCACCATTTTGCATGTAAATTCAAGATATGCCACACGCGAGGACTTCGCTGCAAAGTGTACAAATTTCCTTACACGTGTCGAGCACTCTGACCAATAGGCGCTTTCCAATGACGTGTAATCATCTCAAGTGGACCCCACCATTTGACCTGGTACTTAATCCTGGTTAAACGAACAAACTAGGACCAGGGTTAAAAGTAAACCCTCCCCATACCGCACTCTTTATATATATATTTATATAAAGTTCGTTTCCAAGCATTTTGTTTCATTAGCTGGTGTGGAAAAGATTGTTGGAGAGCGCATTATCCAGATCGGCGGGAGGATTTCTGTATCGGACTCAATTCAAAGGTAGCCCGTAATAAAAATTTCTGGAATAAAATTCTCATTTGGTGGTTTTAAATCAAGGAGAGCTATTTTGCTTTAAACGTTCATTTGGGTTACAAATTTTTGAATAAAGATAATTCGTGTCTGATGGATGTGTTGTACTTTTTGTAGTGGATCGGTTGGTTCTGGTAGTTTTGTTGAATCCATGGCCCATTTGGGCTTATTTGTATTTTACAGTTTAATTTTTAATCTTGTTTTTAAATTTTGGATTTTTTAGGGTTTAATATATTGAATTGGTTAGATGGTCTATGTAATCTAAAGTGTCATGAATTGTCATGAAACTGCTGGTTGTATAGATAATTTTTCTGGTTAGCGCTCGAAAATGAAATTATGTTTTTAGATCTTATAGTCTTTTTGAATTTTCGATTGCGTGCTTCCGGGATCACAGACGAGAATTTTAAATTGTGATAAATTATATAATGCAAATTGGGCTTAATGGGAATACCTGGAAGGATCAGATCGTATTGATGAATTGCCCTGTATATCTGTTGGTATCTATTCCGTAAAGTCCATCTGGGATTTGCACCTTGTTTTACTGTTGAGGTAAAGGCTAGGTTGTACCCAGAGTTAGGTGGGGTATGTTGAGAGTCAATTTTACATATCAAGATGTCATTTGGGGAGTTCAAACTAAGGCTGCGCTGTGAAATACCGGTGTAATTTGGTAAATTCTTCTTTTGTAAGAGTTGACCTTGGACTTGGTATTATAAATTATATAATGCAAATTGGGCTTATTGGAATGTCCGAAAGGATCAGATCGTAATTATGAATTGCGCTGTTCAGATGCCTTGACTGTTGGTCTCTATTGCGTAAATTTCAGCTGGGATTTGCACCTTTTTTTTACTGTTGAGGTAAAGGCTAGGCTGTATCCAGAGTTAGGTGCAGTATATTGAGTCAATTTTACATATCGAGATGTCATTTGGGAAGTTTAAACTAAGGCTGCGCTGTGAAATCCCGGTGTGATTTGGTAAATTTTTCTTTTGTGGGAGTTGACCTTGGACTTGGTATGATCTGGGGAGAGTTCTCCTATTAGACTTATCTCAAACTAGCATCTAGCCAATGAATTTTGCTGTACCTAGAGAATTGGATGCATTAGTTTACCTAATTTTTAGGTTATCATGTTGCCTGGTACACCATGCAGGGAGTGTCATCTGGGCAGAGCTGGTGTAAGAACGTCAACTGAATGCACAAATAATAAACCCAAAAATTCTCCAGCAATAAATATTCTTTTGATATTTTTTAATATTTTCTTCAAAGAACACATGCAAATTAAAATTTATTAGGCTGATGCAAATTACTAGGCACATCTGACATGCAAATTGGATGACACCTTTTGATGACCCTGATGGCAGTATGAAACATGATCTGCTCCTTGAGGGTTTCTGTTCCCAAGATAGTCAGATTGCCATGCTTGAAAGTTTCTGTCTCTTAATGCCACAAGCTGCTGTACACAGCCATCGCATTTCTGAGAATAAAATTGTTTTTTGTTTTTAATCTGAGAAGCGCCTTCTCTCTTCTACCAGCTTTTCTTATATTCCATGCTTCCTCTTTTCCATTTCTCGCTAATAGGAAAACTTGTTAACCAACTAGTCTGAGACAATTGAATCTGACCCAGATGACTAGCAGTTCCAGCGAGGAATGCCCACCCCAACAAGAGAACCTTTGGGGGAATCTTCTTAGTATTTGAAACCTGTTTTCAGTGTTTTATGAACCAGATTAGTCTTCACGTGGCAAGATGTATCCTTAAATCACATCTCTTACTGCAAGGTGCAGTAAACGGAAGAAGCTTGTGCATCCTTCTAGGTCCACATATGCCTCATCACAGTTGTAGAGACTATTTTTTTTATCTAAATGAATTTGATCTGTGTGAGGATTCTTATGAGACCCCTTAGCTGAGATGTTTACAACTATTTCTTGTAGTATTTTCAATAATGCCTGCTTAGTAACCTCTCCAGACACTTCCCTACTAATATTCAAGCTTTCTGCTTGCATTGTGATTTTATCAGTACCAGCAATATACAAATGCCTTCTTGATCTGTTGCAACGTTGAACTTGGCAGCCACAAGAAGCTTATATATAAAATAAACTCCATGTCTTTTCCTACATACCTTGTCACAGCCAGTAGAACCCATAATAAGAACATTACTTATCTCCATCCCCATGTTGTGGCAGCTGCAAGACTGTTACAGAATGCCTTTTGCATCAGCTGCAAGACTGTTTGGTAATGGCTTCTGTAACAATCTGCAAACAACTTAACATTATTATTGTCATCAGTTTCCTCTTGTTGTCCGTTATGGGGTGTGCCAGGATGTTTTGTTAATGTATCTGCTTGTAGATGTACTACAACTGGTAGCACCTTAGCTGTTTTTAAACAGTACGCCATTGCATGAATCCATTCACACTTATATCTTAACCTTAATGGTGCTCTCAGAGGTCTTCATTCAAGTGCAAACACAACAAAATGATCAAGGAGGAACCATTTTACTTCTGCCTACCTGTGCTTGTTAATCATTGAGTTCTTTCTGGATGATGCAAGATTGCAGTGCCCTGAGGGTTCTTCTGCATCGGTAGACTTGTCACATTTTTCTTCTCTAACATGTTAAATGATGTGTAAAATGTTATGAATAAATTGCATTCACACCGGTGTTTGTACTCAATTCTATGTTTTCCTTGCATGTTTTTAGTTGCAAGAGTCTGATTATCTCAAAATAGTTGTTTTGTGTGGAATAGTTGAAGTAATGAAATTGTTGTTTATCTAGTTTCAGATTCAAAATGGTGTCAAGGGGTGGTGATAATCCTCCTAGGGGTAGCGCTGCAGCTGCTGGGATGCGGAGGAGGAGAACGGCAGGTGCTGGAGCTGGAAGCAGCAACAGCAGCAACATGCTGAGGTTTTATACTGATGATGCTCCAGGACTAAAAATCACACCTACCGTGGTATTAGTGATGAGCCTTGGATTCATTGGTTTTGTAACTACTCTACATGTAATCGGTAAACTCTACCAGTATAGGACTGGAGGAATGTGATGATATGCAGAATCTGGCTAGAAGACGGAGTTGGAGTAGCAAATGTATTTTTTTCTGATAAAGAGAACTTAATTTTGAGTAACTAGAGTCCCAAGTGTTCTGCTACAAACATGCCTCATGTTGATTTTGGTGATTTCAGATTTTTATGGATAGAATTAATTTCTAATTCCCAAAGTAATGAAGAAAGTTTCCTTTTGTCAAATGTTCTGTTTTTAGTTTTTGATATATAACTCGTTTGATAGAGTTGTGGTACACACCAGGAGTTTTCAATTTATTGCTCATCACATTGACTCGCAGTGGAGCATAGTATTGAATTATAGATTATGCAAGCTGCATGTCGTTATGCCTTTTGAAGATCCTACAAATATTAATTTGGGTCAAATTTTGTAATATACTAATATGTGATATTGGTGTACAGAGATAATTAGGCTGAGCTTTTGTTTTCTCCTTTAATCTGTAACATAGGCTACAGCTAATTTTCTACCCCTCCTTTTAAACTGTTAGTCCTCCTGATGACAAAGTAGGGTAAAAGCCAAAGCACTATAAAGGTGGATGCTCCTGATTCTGCTATGAGTTTCAGAGGGGGGAAATCCTGTAATGCTATGGGCACTGTCAAAGGGTCCGTATTTTTTAATGACGGGGAGGAGATATTGAAGTTTGTTTCCAAACAGGCATGGCTAAACCTGTTGTGTATATTTTCTGAACTTGTAAACAAATGGAACCATCCATACAAATGTATTTAAATAACATTTTACACTTGTCAAAACAATAAGAGTTAGCTTGGCTTGGCGTTTATAAAATTAAGTGGTAAATTTGGTAATTAACTTGGCAAACAATTGACATGGCTTGTTCTCTTGGAATGTACACTGAAACTCTCACTAGATTGAGAGAATGCATTTTTGGTTCTTCTTTTGAGGTCAAACTCTCTGTGGATAATTTTGGAACTTTCAGCACATTGAGGTTTGAACCTGGACCTTAAATTGGATGTTGCTTAGCTCTCAGCCTGCTGAGGCTTGGACCTGGGTCTTAAGCCTGGTGAAGTTGTCTCCAAACTAGTAAACCTAGCCTGATGGACTCATAAGATACTGGATGCGTGCCTTGTCTGCCGTTGATATGGTGGGTGGTAAGGTTTACTATTGCATTACCCAGGTGCAGACACCAAAAGTGTAAAAATGAACGTTGGAATATAAGTGCTTCCTAAACTGGTACGTATGCAGATGCAAAGAGTAAATGACTGCTGTTATAAAATTCTTCTTAAATTGTTGCATCCAACTCTACTGTTTAAACTCCTCTAAAATAATGCCTTCACATTAATCACGACAGACAAGACATGGCCTTGATCACCTCCCTGACAAACATTGGATTTATGCTAAATCTCAGCTCTCCCATCTCAGCATGTGGCATGATCTCAATTCAAAATCAACGGTCATTGAACAATCAGAGATCACTCAAGCTTTTTCTTCATCGATGGGCAAACATTTGATGGTCTCAAAAAGGAAACACAAATGGATCTCAAGTTAGGTCTAACTTGACCAATGATTGGTGAACAATTGTGGATTCATATGGGAGGTGTTCCACCAAATCCTTGAATTCTTGATCAAAGCTTCTTCTGAAGGAGGGGATTCACTACTTCCATGTCCCAAGAGAAACAGGGTCTAAAGGGAGTGAATTGCCCTCCGTCACCTCAATGACAAGAGTTCAAGTGATGGAGGTTACAAGATGAAAGAGATTGCAAAAATGTGCTTAAAAGAGAGTTTTTAATATGTTTATGAGTGAAGGGCTTCGGGGGACCAAAAGCGTAGATTACATAGGTTTTTGGGACAAGCGGGTTAACTCTTGGCCACAGATAGGACGTCAGTGTGGTAGGTGGTATCTCAAAGATGCATTGGCGTCTCGTATGGACAAAGAATTAAATTCGCCCACAAAAACTCATAGAATCTACTACCTATCCAGAATTTGAAGTCTGACTATTATACTTAGTTAACAAAAAGCAAAAATGTAAGGAGATAACAAAGAAGGTAAGATGTTAACTTTTTGAAGGTCTTGCGCTATGAAACCTCCCACAAAGTTTCATGCGAACAATCTACATATAAGGAGAACGGGGAAAAATGTTGGGGTTGTTTTGGTGCTTGTCTTAGTCAAACCCTCTTTTTGGTGTTTCCACCTCCATGGATAGCTAGATAGATAGAGAATAAAAAAAGATATAAAGTAGACACAAAGAGTGATATAAGGTAATCTCCGTTGTGGGGAATCTGTATCACGAAATATATAGACGAGTGATAAAAGCAAACCTCGCAATGAAGGAGAATCTCTATCATGAAGTAAATAGACTCGATAAATATGTTAGCAAATAGACAAGACAAGATAGCAAGAGAGCGTTACCAACAGTCCATGGTTCCCTCTTGGTTGGATAGACGTGATGTTGAATGCTTGCAAGAGAGCCTTGGTTGTTGACGAGACATGAATCTGGAAAGCTTCATCGTAGAGAAGAGATGAAGAGGAGAAAGAAGCAAGAGAGCAAGTTGTGAAGCAAGATGATGAGAATGAATGAGAATGACGGTGAAAGAGAGATTTGTGAGGTTGCATGGATGGGAAGTCGTTACACTCAAGATTCTCCCACAACGATGCGTGTCACGGGCAAAGCTCTCAAAAATTCCTCATTTAAACTTGTAAAGGTTCAGGGATGCTTGTGTGTCACGCGGGCGTTCGCCCATCGCGCAGGCGCCCAACTCACAACTTTGCAAGAAATAAGGTGGTGGACTGCTGACGCTTCATCGTTGCCCCTTATGGAGTCGGAATCATGAAATTTTGACTCATAAGGTTCTTGTCATGAATGCGGTTAGGCGCCATAAATGCAGGGGACCAAATGCACAAGTGTGAAATTGCCATGGGGTGCAATTTTACGACACATTTTGCCTCTATTTTAGTGAGCTGATTTTTGAGAAAAAATAGCTACATTGAAGTAGAAAAAAAACATTAGTGCAACTTTAAATTTTTTTTGAAAATTTTACAGATTTGTGTGCCAAAAGGATATTGTAGAGGCTGAAGAGGTCAAGAAGGCGGATACTTACGATGCCCTCAACAATCGAGCTTAGCGGATTTAGATTAGATCCTCTCATGATCTAATAAACACACATTGGATGTATGTTAATTAAATTTAATGATGATCTAATTGTCTAACCAAAAGACTTAATTAAATACAATGCATGAATACACAACATAATAAAACACATGCATATATATATAATTCATAATTAAAGAAATTAATTATATGCAAATTTTCACATCATAACACAAAATGCAGAGTCAATGTGTTAATGAAGAAATGCCATAGCATAATGAACTGCGATGCTTAAGGGATGAGCGTCATGCATATGCCACATAGACACTATGCATAGTATCGATAAAGATGCATCACATTGACTGGTTCTTTTAGAGGCGTTCCATCTATGGATGACAATCCATAAGAATTAGAACTATACACAAAGATGATAATGTAAGGGCCTAACCAATTAGGGCTAAACTTCCCATTTTGATCAGGGGGCACATTTACATTTCTCTGATACTCATAGAGAACTAGATCACCTACCTTGAAAGTTCGAGAAAGAACACCCTAATTATATTTTTTAGAAATAGATTGTTGATAAGCTTGGAGATGATCGAAGGCCTACAACCAACGCTCATCGAACAACTCAAGCTGATGCAAACAATTAGCATAATAAGTGTCATCATCAATTAATCCTCTAAGGGAAACTCACAAAGACAAAATTTCCAGCTTTAGAGGCATGATAGCCTTGACACCATACATGAGGTTATACGGCGTTGTACCAATAGCTATACGAATACTTGTGCAATAGGCCCACAAGGTGTATGTTAATTGCATATGCCAATCTTTACCTTGTTTATTCATTGTTTTTTGGAGAATCAGCTCAAAAGTTTATTAGACGCTTCAACTTGACCATTGGATTGATGATAGTATGGTGTAGAAAAACGATGTTGAATATGAAAATTTTCCAGGAATTGTTTCACCTCTTTGATTTTAAATGAAGTACCATTTTTAGAAACAAGGGTAGAAGACAATATGAAATGAGCAATAATATTGTTTCGAAGAAAGCTATAGATCGTTTCAACGTTTGTGGATCAAAGTGGAACAACTTCAACCCATTTTGTAAAGTAATCAATAGCGGTAATGATTAAGGTATGTCCTTTGGAAAGAGGTGATATTTTACCAATGATATCCAACCCCTATTTTGCGAATGGTTGAGGAGAGGTTTGATTTTGAAGCTCTTGAGCAGGAGCACAAATAAGATTACTATGTTGTTGACATTGCAGACACTTCTTCACAAAGGAAAAGAAGTCTTGCTCCATCATTTGCCAAAAGTATCCCATGTGAATTAGTTTTCACACGAGGGATTTACCCCCAAAATGTCCAACCTTAGAACTTGAATGGGCTTCTTGAAGGGAAAGGGATATTTTTGCCTTAGTGAGACATTGAAGAAGAAGACCATTATAAGATTTTCAATAAAGAGCATCAAATAATATAATGTATCGGACTGAAAGTTTTTGTATCTGAGTGCAAGCATTTTTAGTCACATAGTCGGGAAAATTTCCAGTCTTTAGATAATTATAAATGTGAGAATACCATTCCTCCGAGTCCACATGAGCACACACTAGAGCATCAGATTCAAGTTGATCCAAGACAGTAGGAGAGCCGCAAATGTAAACCATGAAGTGGTATTCGTCTATGCCATCATCTGAAGATACAAGGGAGGTTGCACTTGCCATTGCATTTGCGTGTCGATTTTCTTTTCTAGGAACACTATCTATTGTAAAAGAAGAGAAAAAATCAATCAAGGATAAAGCCAAATCCTGATACCAAGATAGCTTATTTTGCTTGGCTTGATACATTCTTGTAATTTGATTTACAATGAGGTCAAAGTCATCACGAATGCAAAGATGTTTAATGTTTAAAGCCATCGCGACATGCAAGCCAATGATAAGAGCTTCATACTCGACGATGTTATTAGTGCAATGAAATTCAATCGAAAAGATAGAGGAATTGGCTCACCTTCGGGTGAGACTAGAATTACACCTGCTCCAAAGCTAGTTTGACATCTCGATCCATCGAAGTACATCTCCCATACAGGCTCATGGTCTATTGTAAAAAGATCATCCGAAAATAAATCTAGATTAGGGAAGGAGTGAGATGAGGGAGCTTTTTCCAGTTGATCGACAACTTGATCTGTAATTGCTTTTTGAGTCACAAACTTGATGTTGAACTTAGAGAACAACATTACCCATTTTGCCAACCTTCTAGAAAGATTGGTTCTAGTAAATAGATGTTTTAGTAGATTAATTTTCACAATGACATGAGTTTCAACATGAAGAAGATAATGTCATAACTTTTGTGTTATGAAAACAAGAGCAAGACATTGTTTCTCCATGGCAAAATAATGAGTTTCATAATCAACTAAAATATGACTAATGTAATAGACCGCTCTTTCTTTACCATCATCATCATGTTGAGCTAACAAAGTTGCTAAGGTATGAGGTGATGCAGAAATATAAAGAAAAAAGGGCCTATCCTGCATAGTCGACATTAAGTTAGGAGGATTGGCCAAATAGCTCTTGATTGACTCAAAAGCCTTTTTGCACTCATCATCTCATTGGAAGCAAACATCTTTCTTCAACAAACACGTGAAGGAAAGGGTACAATCAACCAATTGAGATACAAATCTAAGAATTGCCTAAATCTTCCCCTGCAAACTACGTAGTTGAGGGATGTTCTTAAGTGGAGACATGTTAACAATTGCATCAATTTTATCTGTATCGACCTTGATTCCACTGTGAGACGATAAATCCCAAAAGTTTTCCCGCATCAACGTTGAAGACACACTTAAGAGGGTTTAGTCTCATCTTATAGAGTTGAAGCCTTTCAAAGATAAGACAAATTTTCAACGTGATCTTGACGAGTTGTAGACTTAGCCAAGATGTCATCAATGTAATCTTCTAGAATTTTGTGAATGAAGTCATGAAAGATAAGGGTCATTGTCCATTGGTAAGTCGCTACTGCATTCTTTAATCCAAACGACATGACCACATAACAGAAGGTACCCTAAGGGGTAGTGAAGGCTGTCATATGCTGATCTTCTGGGTTAATACGAATTTGATTATAGCCTGAGAAGCCATCCATGAAAGACAACAAGTCATGGCCTATGGTTGAGTCTATAATCATATCAATATTAGACAACAAAAAATCATCCTTAAGAGAAGCCTTATTGAGATCAAGA
>VDFB02281492.1:755392620-755424985 GCA_007258455.2 Sequoia sempervirens
TTCTATTGTTTTCAATTTCACTCAAATTTTCTTGAGTGCCAGGAGGGTATTGAGAGAATGGAGGGGTAGGTTGATTTTGTTGTTGAGGCTGATTTTGTTGAGGCTGATTTGGTTGAGGATTTTCCTCCTCTTGTTGAGGATTTCCTACAAATTAAAAAAAAAACATTCATTTCTAAACTAAAACAAACAAAATCAATTTAAAACTAACAAATTCAAAAAAAATACCAAACAATACTTACCTCTTGCATCTCTTCATCGTCGTGGCACCATATTTGTGAAGAAATCACCTCTCCAAGAATGCGAGCATGTATAACAAGCTTTTTGGCCGCGGGCAGAGCTAAAACACAGAAAAAATGAAATGAGAAATGATATTTGGATTCGCTTTTTTTTTTCTTTTAAAAAGACATAACGCGAATGTGTTATAACGCAAACACGTTATAATATGAACGCGTTATGGCTTGTTTTTTTCTTGTTTGGCCACAAAAGTGCGACCATCTTGGTGCACTTACCCCTGGACGCACTTGTTGTTCAATGCAATAATGTCTTTGCAAAGTCGCAAAAAGTTGCTCGTGGAGAGAAGGAAAACATTCTTGTTAGTGCAAACTCTTTGGAAGTTAAACTTCCAGTAGAAAAGACTATGTTGTGGTATCATAGGCTTGGCCACATTGAAGAAAAAAGTTTAAAAACTTTGAAAAATAAAAACCTAGTTGAAGGGCTTGATGACTGTAACCTTGAATTTGAATTTTGTGAACATTGCATATATGGAAAACAACACCGTGTTTCATTTTATTCCAGTCCTCATAAATCTTCTAGTATACTTGATTACATTCATTCTGATGTGTGTGGTCCAGTGAATGTTCCTTCGTTATCGAAATCTAAATGTTATGTTTATTTTATTGATGACTATTCGAGAAGGGCATTTGTGTATTTTTTAAAAGGTAAATCGGAAGTGTTTAGTCATTTTAAGGAATTTAAAAACCTTGTGGAAAATCATACTGGAAGAAAAATAAAGTGTTTAAGGACTGAAAATGGTAGTGAGTTTTGTTCTGATGAGTTTGAAAGGTATTGTAAAGATCATGGAATTAAAAGACATAAAACTACACCCTACACTCTACAACAAAATAGAGTTGTTGAAAGGTTCAACAGGACAATGATGGAAAGGGCAAGAATTATGTTGAGCAGTGTTGGCTTGGAGGAGAAATTTTCATCTGAGGCAGTTGCAATAGCATGTTACTTAATAAATTGTTCCCCTAACTTTGCTCTTATTGATAAAACACCTTTGGAAGCATGGTATGGAAAGAAGCCCTCTCTAAGACATATTCAAGTCTTTGGATGTGAGGCATATGCATATGTGCCGAATGAAAAAAGATCTAAATTGGAAAACAAGGTTGTTAAATGTATTTTTATTGGCTATAGTGTTGGCATAAAAGGATACAAGCTTTGGAATCCTGAGACTGAGAAGGTTTTGTACAGCAGGAGTGTTATTTTTCGTGAGTTGAAGCCTTCTACTTTGGATCTACAGTCAAAGACAAAAACAAAAAACAAAAAGGATGTATTCAAAATTCCTCTCACACCAGATAAAGAGGAATTCAAAATTCAAAACTCACCTGAATCTGAGGAGAGCTTGAGCAGCTTTGAGAGTTCTGAAGAAGAACCACAACCTCAGCCTTAGCCCATGAGGTCTACCGTGAAAGGCGACAACCAGATAGGTATGAATTCTCTATGTTGGATTCTAGTTGTGCCTATGCTTTGATTACCAATACTGATGAGCCTAGGACTATAAAAGGGGCAACTAAAATGTCTAATTCAGATTTCTGGTTGGAAGCCATGAATGAAGAAATGGCATCATTAAAGAAAAATGATACTTGGGATCTGGTTCCATTGCCTGAAGGTAGAAAGCCTGTGGGCTGCAAATGGGTATTTAAAAAGAAAATTGGTCTAGATGGTTGTGTTGAAAATTATAAAGCGAGGTTGGTTCCAAAGGGATATTCCTAGGTAGAGGGAATTGATTATGGGGAAATTTTTTCTTCGGTAGAAAAGTTGACATCTATCAGATTTCTTTTGTCACTTGTAGTTGCATATGATTTATAGATCGAACAGATGGATGTGAAGACAGTGTTTCTTCATGGTGATCTTGAAGAAGAAATTTATATGTCCCAGCCAGAGCACTTTGTGGAAAAAGGTAAAGAAAATCTGGTTTACAAGTTGAAAAAATATTTGTATGGATTAAAACAATCTCCTAGAATGTGGTACTAGAAGTTTGACACATTTGTCTTGTCATTGGGCTTTGTAAGATTGAAATTTTATCATTGTGTGTATTACAAAGCTGAGAATGATCATATTTTAATTATTGCCCTATATGTAGATGATATGTTATTCATTGGGAATAGTAAGTTTATGATTTCTGATATAAAATCTCAATTGTCTGCAAAATTCGAAATGAAAGATCTGGGTGCAGCCAGGTATATTATGGGAATGGAAATCACCGAGGACAGAAAGAGTAGAAAACTTTAGCTCAGCCAGAGTAAGTATATTAATATTGTTCTAGAGAGGTTTGGTATGATTGATTGCAAGTAGCTAGTTGTTCCAATTTTGCAGGGAACAAAGCTATATGTTGAAGATTGTCCAAAATCTCCTTATGAGATGGAGGACATGACCAGGGTGCCTTATGCAAGTGCATTTGGTAGTTTAATGTATGCAATGGTTTGTGCAAGGCTAGACATTACCCAAGCAGTGGGAGTACTTAGTCGTTTTATGGAAAATCTAGGAAGGACACATTGGGATGTTGTGAAAAGAGTGTTTAGATATCTGAAGGGCACTTTGAAATATGCTTTGTGTTACCATGGAAATTTGGTTGAATCACAAAGGACTCTCAGCATTTTTGGGTATGTGGATTCTAATTGGGCAGGGGACATTGATAGCAGAAGATCCACCAGTGGATATATTTTCATGGTGAATGGTGGTGTAGTTAGTTGGATGAGCAAGTGGCAGGTTGTAGTCGCTTTGTCCACTACAGAGGTAGAATACATGGAAGCTACACACACCTATAAAGAAGAAATCTAGTTAAAACATTTGTGTTCTAATATTGGGTTTGATGTAGGGAAGATTACAATTTACTGTGACAGTCAGAGTTCTACTTGTCTGGAAAAAAATCCTACTTTGCATGCCAGGATGAAACATATTGATGTGTAGTATTACTTTGTACAAGATATGGTGGAGGATGGAAAGGACTGTTTAGAAAAATTGGATACTCTGGAAAATGTTGTAGGTGCATTAACGAAACCAATGAGCATAGACAAGTATAGGTGGTGTCCTAGTTCGATAGGCCTTGGGGCCCATGAATCTCAGTAGTTTTTGAATGCTCTGAAGGTGTCAGTAAGATCTTCGTCAAGTCAGAGATTGTTGGAAAATGTGCCTCAAACTTACTAAGATGAAACTCCTGAAAGAGAAAAATCAGTGAGACTCTTGGAATGTCTTGTCGACAAGCAGCTTAGTTCTAAAGGCTTGAAGTGATTAAATCAGTGAGACCTATGATTTATCTTGCCGACCAGAGCCATCAGTGTAACCTGAACTGTCAGCATGAGATTCCTAACTCTTGGCGATGGTTGAATTCTGGCCGAAGAGTTTCATCGGGGAAACTCTTGCCAATGGTCATCATCGGTGTGACCTGAATGGTCGACACAAGTTTTCTATCTCTCAGCAAAGGTAGGATTCTAGCTGATGGGGTATGGTCAACGTGAGTCTTTTCGATGGCTCTTCATCAGTGTGAAATATGACTTCGGCCCAACTTTAAGATCTTCGTCTGATGGTTGAAGTCCAACCAATGGATTGGGATAGGGGTGAATCTTGCCAAAGATATGAACAAAGAGAATTCCTATTAGTATGACATGAACTGTCAGAGGAGCTTTGGAGACTCTCTCTGAGGCAGGTTCTCATCCCAATGATCTTTTGGTCAAGGAGACTTCACCAAGTATGAGCAATGGACCATTTGAAGACTGTGCAGTGTGCGATTGTCAAATGGGTAGTTTGGCATCGGTGAGACATGGTCTGGTGTCTCACCAATATGTGATACAGTTGAAGAATCTTTTGACTGAACGATTGTCCTGCGTGGTTTGTTTTGAACCAATGAGAGAAGCAGAATGTAAACCGTTTGCAGTTAGACTGTTGTGACCATTCACTTGTGGGAGATCAACAGACCGTTTGTGAACTGTGAACAAAATAGAACTCTCTATAATGGTCGAAGGTTGAATAGTTTGAATGGTGGTAGAGTTGTTTGTTTTTGGAATTGATCAATGTGTGAATTTCATTGTATGCTTTAAAGAGCATTGTAACAGTGATGTTCTACTGTGCAAGGTTGATAAGGGAAATGTTGTTGCTATAAAATTGACATCTGAAAGGAGAGTTTGTAACTTGTATGTAATTCAATTACTGTAATACAAGTGATTTTTTGTTTGGTGTGTGGGTTTTTCTCCTGTAAGGGTTTTCCCACGTAAATCTAGTGTCCAATTGTGTATGTGTTTATTTCTCTATTATGTTATTCCTTTTTCATGTGCATCTTAATGAATTGTAATTGCAAAATTTAAAGACATATCTGCATTCTTCTCTGAGTTTTGACATTAGGAGAGTTTGTTCTACACCTTAAGCTTTCCTTACATTCTCATCCATCTATTGGTGATAACTTATGTTCTAGGGGTGAGCTATATTCCTATCAAATGAAACAATTCAGACCAAAAGTGACTAAAAAATATGTTATCCCTATCACTAACAATGTTCTTAGGTAACCCATGTAATCTGAGAACCTCCTTGAAGAATAAATTAGAAATTTTGGAAGCCTTAAAATTACAGGATATGGAACAAAAAATTGCATACTTGGTGAGTTTATCCACTAGAAAAAAGATGTATTATTTACCATTTATATTGAGTAATACGATGATAAAATCTATTGATATATATTACCATTTTTCCTCAAGAACATGGGTAATGGTTGAAGTAGGACTATGAGATAGACTTGTTCTACCATATTCTACTAGATTTAGATGGGCATTTCTTAATGGGCTTGAGCACATCCCCTTTCATTCCTTTCAAAAGGATAATCTTTCTATAATCTATTTGTATGTCTTAAAATACCCCAAATGCCTAGCCAGTGGAGTATCATGTATGGATTTTTAAAAAATCTTTCATCTTTGATTTTTTTATCAAATATATCCCTCTTTATGCAGATTTAGGTATCCCACCACTTTGAACCTATCATCTTATACTCTTTCATCTAATATCTTAGTAGTAATATCATTCTTGACATATCTAGATGTGGCGGTGGTGACCCATTCATTAAAGATAAAAAATAGACACAAAAGCATCAATAAATAAACTATGCCTATAATATCCTCATGGTGTCATCCTTTTTCATCATCCTTACTAGAGAGTAAAATAGTCTAGCTTGACATTATGTGGTCCATATCTAAAATCTCCTTTATTTTCTTGTTTGTTTCTTCCTTGTGGATCCTAGGGTGATGGTAAGGAGTGGTTAGATCAGTATCTTTACACTAGCTTCAATCTCAATGATATGCTGGAACCCAAGCAACTAGGTATTATTCCTAAGGGTATATCCTAGAAGACATTTATGTACATGTCTAACACAACCTATAAATAATATCATAAGTACATTGTTAATGTCATGGATGAATATTTTGGTGTGATCAAGTAGTTGATCACCTAAGCTACTTTTCCTCTCTTGAAACCTCTTTCCATCCTTTTAGTAGTAATTACCTAGGGTGCTCTATTTCAATTTTTTTTTTACCACTACTTCAATTCCTTCAATTCTAAATTTTAATTATACTGATTAGTAGTTTTGTGAGAATTCTCTTAGAGATTGTAGCCACTAAACTCCACAAACCATGTCAGTATCTCCTAATTTGACCACATAGAAATACTCAAATATTGAATGATCTATGAGAATCATTTTTATCTACCAAATTCTTTGTGCACATAGTATGATAAACCCATCAATCACAGTCACATTTAATTCCTTGAAATTCGAGTAGCTACCTAACCATTTCTTACCACCAAACTCTCATATTGAAGGAATTAAGGTTGGAAGGGATTGGGTAAATAATCATCCATCTGGTTAATTCCTAATGCACTACCCATTTGAGTAGGTGATTTTGGATCTTCAAGAGCTTTCTGGCCTTGCATGAGGGTAAAAGCATGAAGTTGTGTCACACTTTCAACCAACTTATCAACACAATTGAATTTAAGTATTTCTAACTAAAAATCAATTTTGGTCAAACATATGATCTAGTAAGATTCATTCTACCTAAGTTAGATACTTCCACAACTTTTTCAACTAAAATTGTTGGCTAAAAATATATGGAGCACCACTTTGAGTCCAATTTACCAAAAAAATAAAATTATTTGAAAACCTTGAAGTTTCAATAACTCCTACTAATGTAAATAACATTTTTGTAAAAATATAAAAATACCCTTTTGTAGATCCATAAGTGTAGTTTTCAGCATTTTATCAACAACTAAATTATAGTTTTAATTTATTAAAAAATAGTTTAAAATAATTTTTTAATTTTTTTTTAAAAATACATATTTTACTAGTTTACATCATTTCAAAATTCAAAACATATATGTCACTCTTTAGTGATTCAAGTTTAAAAATTGGATCAGTGTTGGTCGTTTCCTTTATAAAGTGTGACACAGCTTTGTGCTTTTACCGATGAACTACATCGTCATTGCCTTTGCACCTTTGAGTGCTTGAGACATCTTTCTCTTTCCTACATTCTAATTGGTCACCATTTCAAACATTGCTTGATATTTTTCTTCCTTTGTCAATTTATGTCTTCATCTATTCATCATCTTGTGCATCCACTTTTCACTAAAATGCATCAACCCTTGATTCCTTAAGTAGAAAGATCAAGGCTCAGATACTACTATAATATTCTTGGTTAGGGATATATTGTATATTTCTAATTGATTTAACTCCATAGTATACTGATGATCAAATCTTATTTTAAATCAGATATATTGCAACAAAAAATATGCTTAACAACATATGTAGAATTGAATGATAAAACCTTATAAAATGATTAATTGAAATAGCAATTCATAATAACTAGTCACTCCTATTATTAAAAAAAAAGAATTAAACTTATAGAAAACTCAATTTTCTAAAACTTTCAAGAATAATAGTAGCAATATTATTATCAAAATATAGAAAATCTTTTAAACAATCATAATTAAAATTCGTAGGTGCTAAGATAGCCCCATAATCTAGACACCCAATTTTCACTATATTTCCCTATGTTACTTTCTTTAAGCCCATAGGAAATGAAAAATGGGCTTACAAGACAATCTGGAATCTTATGGGGAAAGGAGACATGACAAACTCCTCATAAGTTCTATCATTTAAAATACTAAAGAAATACTTAGAACCCTTATCACCATCTTTTAGCCAAATATTTTGTTCTCCAATACTAGCTCCCTAAGCTTTCTTATTTAAAAAAAATCTAATCTTTTGTTTTACTTCACCCAATGAAGTAAGAAGAGTCTGATTATTGAGATAATTTTGGCGAATAATTTCTTTATTCAACAAATTTTTATGTACGAAATTTTCGTACCTCTTAAATATCAAGAGTTATTTTTTACCAATGGTTATAAAAAGAGTTCTGCAATAGCTTATCAGGCTATTCCAATAGTTGATGCTTGATCTATATGAGAATGATTTTTTGAAATCATTCTCAAATATTTAATCCCATTCAAACAATCTTGATTCTTTAATAGCTCAATATTCAATTTATAATTATTATTTTTTGAAAGTATCATCATTCCCACTATCTTTACTTAAGATATTAGTTTTAATAAGATAGTCATCAAACATAGTGCAAGGTAGAAAAAAAACACTATTATCATCTTTAACCTCCTCAAATAATAATTTATTCTCTTGCACATAAAACTTGTCGAAGTCTTGAGTAATTTTTTTTACCCTATTTTTTACTATTGCACAATGTAAATCAGATATTTTTTCTATATTTCTTTTATTTTTTCCAAAGGATCAAACAATTTCAAAATAATCTTTTCCCTCAACCAAAAGAATTTATAATTACATTTCTAATTCAATAGAATTTCACCATATATGTCTTAATTTTATTCTATCATATTAAACTCACCACCAATAATCCAAGAGACCTTTAGTAGTGAAGATTATTTATAACATAAATTGAGAAAATGTCAAATTTCAACCCATTGTTTTCTATACGTATTTGATTTTGCATACTTATCCAAACCCCCCTACTACAATGGGAATAGCTAGAGTCAATAATAAAGGGGGTCCAACTTTTATTCATTAGAATAGAAATAACTCCTCTACCCTTTTCATGCTTTGGAGAGTAAAACTTAGAATTTATTCAAAACAAAATTTAAAACATTCTCAAGTTGAAAACCAATAATTTTGGTTAGCTACAAAAGAATGAAATATAGATGCTTGTTATTATTGCAAAAGGAACTTAGGTTGTATTTTTTATGAAGGGATCAAAGTTATAAGGTAATGTATTTTATCTTCAAATGTTAAAATTACAAGGTGGGAGACCTCTAATTTGTCAAAGAATCTAGAAATTTTCTCATTCTTACCTTTTTTATATACATTATTGGAGATTTACTATTCTACTTAATTTCTTTTTTTTTATCTTCCATTACCGCATCTTTAAAGAGACTTTATGATTCCTTTTATAATATCCTCATTATATTTTTGTACATTAATGTAAGTTTCAAATATGCCCTTAGATTCTCCTATGTTCTAGGCATTAGAAGATACTAGAGACTTAAAGACTCCTTTAACATTAAATTATTCATTTAAATGTTTTATTTTATTTTATGAAGTATAATCTCCTCAATATTCTTTTTAATAGGGATACTTTTTTGTTCATCTATAGGATTCAAAATATTATCTATTTATTTTTCACCCTATTCATTAATTTTTCTTCTTAGTTTAACATGTTATAGTTATCCTCCTTATTTTCAACATTGGACTTCACTAAAATGTTGGTGTATGTAGGTTTTTATTTTTCTAGTGGGTTAATTTATTTTCCCTTAATCCTATGTTTTTCCTACACTTAATTAAGCTTGCTTAGGATAATAAAGTGAGTTTATTATTTAATAACTAGGAGATAAGTGATAAGGTGTTCCCTTCCTTAAAGGGTGGAACTACTTTCCACTTTTGGTGGCATCCTCCACTTTTGGTGGTCCATCTCTACTTTTGGTGGTTGAATCCTATTGGTTGGATTTGACAACTACCTCCTCTCCTAAGTTCTAGATAAACTCACTACCTAGCTTGTATTTTCATCCATTCATACATATTTGCATTGTATCTTTTCAGCTTGGAAGCTCTTAATGCAATTTTGTCATATTGGCATTGCATAATCTCTCGGAGTTTTGGTGTGCACTCTTTATGCTTTTCCAGTTTATGTACCTTTGATTTTCTCTTATAAAATTCTTGGGTTATTCAATCTATTTCAGATTTCTAACATGGTATTAGAGCTTTTGTTTTGAGAAATCTAAGTTCTTAGATTCCTGATTGAAAGATTGGGTTTCTTGTAAAAATCTTGTAAATTCATGTATGCTCTTCTCTTGTGTTCTTGAACGATCTAGAGAATCATAAAGGATTTGCAAAGATTCAATTACCTCTTTATTTTGCATGTGTTTTGTGAGATCTAGGTGATTGCAGCATTTCTTGTTATACTGGCAGCATTTTTTACTATTCCTATGCATCTAGAAGCCTCGAGAAAGTCAGAGTTGGCTTTTATTTCATCCAAATTGGAGATCATTTGATATAGTTGCAGACGGGGGTTTGAAGAAATCCATTTTTCATTGGAGCCATTTTGCTTTTTGCTTTAAAAATTCAGTTTCCACTCATTTGTAAGAAAAATGATTTTTGGGTTTTGTAGCAAGGGTTGAAATATAAACTGGGTATCTTTTAGATTTTTCATATTTTTCACAGATCTGAAGAAAATTGTTGTACAAAAAAAGTCACGCCTCATTTTTCTCTTGGATGAAGGTTAAAAAAATTCATTTTTCATCTTCTATTTGCTGGATCAAAAAATGATTTTTGGGTTTTGTTCTTAGCTTCAAAATATTTCTAGGTTATTGTTATTTTCTACAAACAGTGAGTATATTTTTCAGAATTCAAATCAAAGTAAACTTTTTTTGCTAGAAAACATGTTTCTTATAGGCTAAATTTAGCCAATTTTTCAAAACTTCATAACTTTTGCTTCATGCATTGGATTTTAAAAAGTAAGATATCATTGGAAAACTGGAGATGAGCACTTTCCATACATAGAGGTATTGAGAAGATTTTCTACCATTTTGTACCAGATATTTCAGGTTGAAGTTTGTCTTGTGCCAATTTCTTCAACAGGCCATAACTTTCACCCTAGTGCTCTATTTTTCAAAAACAAATAGGCATTGGAAAGGTCTTAAAGAGGACTACACATTCATAAGGCTAATTTTTCTATATTTTGTCTCAGGTTCATGTATCATAATTTGTAATTTTGGTTATTTGAGCCTATTGAGCATTGTATCTTGGAAAAGGCTTTGTAAATGCACTAAATTATAAAGTGCCAACCTTATAATATTTGGGGGGTGATCTTTGATACTAGTGAAAAGGGTGGTGGGGGTGTTCTTGGCATTCTTGTGTTCACTTTATTTCCGCATTTTCTTTTCCATTTCTTCATCATGGCATCAACAACAGTTCCTATTCTAACTACATACAACTATTTTGAGTGGAAAAAATAAATAGAAATTCACGTAAGAAGACTTGGTTTGCATAGAGTAGTAATGGGACCAGAAACTAAACCAACTGAAGATGAAAAATAGTTTGAGTGGTTTAACAAGTGTGATAGAGCATATGAAGAATTGTGTGTGTTTCTATCTCCCGATTTACTCTTTCATGAATTGAATCTTTGAATACTCCAAATGAAATATGGAAAAAGCTAGAATCTCTTTTTGGTGCACAAGATTCTATGAGGAGTCATATGTTGGAGAATGAACTAATCAATTTAAATCCAAGCAACTGCAACACAATTCAATATTTCTTCACCAAAATGAAAACACTAAGGCTACAACTACAACAGTGTGGAATTGATAAGAAAGATGAATAATTGATTCTAAGTATTCTCTCAAAGCTAAGTTCTAAATATTCAGTATTTGTTTCTTCCTTATATGCTACTAAGGATGCACTTGGATCTCAATTCAAGATGTCATCTTTGGATGATTTTGCTACTTCTCTCACACGAGAGCAAGATAAGCTAATTTAGATGGGAACTCTTAAGTCTTCTAAGTCTCATGCCTTGGCTACCAACCTTGGCACAAATGAACAAAGAGGACAAAGTAGTAATAAGGATAAGAAACAAAAGAATAGAAAAGAGAAAAAGAATCATAAATCCGCTACTCCAAAAGCAAGTAATGAGACCTCATCTTCAAAAGGTGACAAGCCTAAGAAAGAGAGGGTCAAATGTGCCTAGTGTAAGAAACCCGATCACAATGAGCACAAATGTTTAGAAGAAACAGGTTGATCATTTGACACACATTCTTGAGAAGAATAATCTCAGTTTTCCTAATTCCATAAAACAAAGTTCAAAAGAGGGTTCTCATAAGGCCAAAGAGAACAAGGGGAAAGGAAAGGGCAAGGCCCTTGTAGCAATTGCTTCTCAACCATCAACATGGGTTCTTGATTCAGGTGCTTCACACCACATGGCTTCAACTAAGGATGAACTTGAATCTATGGAGCCATGTTCTATATCTTCCATTTTGATGGGTGATGACACTCCACTTGAGGTTTGTGGGAGAGAGTCTGTTGATATGGGGGATGGCACATTCTAGGATGTTCTTTGTGTGCCCTCATTATCAACTAATCTCCTATCTATCTATCAAATCACTCACATAGGTACAAGAAAGAGAGTTGAGTTTACTCATAATTTAGTGGTGATTCATGAGATGTAGAATGATTCTATAGTGGAAGTTGGGAGAGTAGATCATCAGTCTCAACTTTATATATTCTCTCACTTTATCCCCGATCGTCCTTCGATTGTTCTACTCACTCATTCAGATGATGTGAGTAACTTGTGGCATCAACGGTTTGGTCACTTGAACTACTGCTACCTGTAGTAGCTCAACAAATAGGATATGGTTACATGATTTCCTACAGTTTACTTTTCTAAAGGTGTTTTTCATGGTTGCATTCTTGGCAAGCATCCTAAAGAGAAGTTTGAGAAAATAAAAGCTTGGAGAGCATCACATCTTTTGGAGTTGGTACATAGTGATTTGGTAGGGCCATTTCCACAACCATCTTTCAATAGAGCTCGATATGTTTTGAAATTCATTGATTATTTCTATAGTACACCATTGTGTACTTTCTCAAACAGAAATCTGAATTCTTCAATTCATTCTTGGAGTATAAGGATTTTGCAGAGAAATAAACTGGAAAATCTATCAAAGTTCTGCATATAGATAATTGGGGGGAATATGTCAACCATAGGTTTGTGCAGTCTTATGCTTCAGAGGGTATTGATTTGCAACATACAATCCCCTATAGTCCTTAACAAAATGTAGTTGTAAAACGGAAGAATTAGTCCTTGAAAGAGATGGCTAATTGTATGATTCACTCCAAGTCTTTGGCACCACCTTTCTAGGAAGAAGCCATTAACTATGTGTGTTATATCTAGAACAAAGTTGTGAAGGGGGCAACTCCTTTTCAAGCTTGGACCAGTCAGAAATCATCAGTTAAGCACTTTCGAGTGTTTTTCTCTAATGCATGGGCTTACATTCTAGCAGAGAAACACAAGGCTATGGATCCACAGAGCAATCCTTTCATATTTATTGGTTATCCAGATGATGTCAAAGGCTACAAGCTTCTTCATCCTACCTCACATGAGTTGTTCATTTAGAGGATTATTCAATTTGAGGAGAGTACTTTCAATCCTTCTCTCGAAACTTCCCCTACCACCATCACTTGGAGTCCTTGTATCATGATGATAGTTCTTCACATGTTCATAATACTTCAGATCATCATGAGGATTCCTCTTCCTCCACTTTAGATGATGATAGTGATCATGAGGATGCACACAATTCATCTTTAGAGGATGATGATTCTCCTCCAGATTATCCTCCTTCTCCAGCCATAGGGACTCTTTGGGGTCGTCAAACTTTGCAGTCAATAGGTGATTGGATAGGGGATCCATTAGATCACAGGAGAACAAGATCACAGTTTCAAAATGCTCCACATGCCTTCCTTGCTTCAACTTCTAATCCACAAACTTTTCTGGAAGCTTTTGGTGTCCCCAAGTGGGATGCAACCATGCAAGAAGAGGTAAGTTCCTTGGAGAGGAACCACACTTGGGATCTTGTCCCATTTCCTAAGGGAAGAAAACTTGTTTGATGAAAGTGGGTATATCAAACAAAATATGCAGCAAATGGGTCAGTTGACAAGCATAAGGTTCGCTTGGTTGCCAAAGGATTCTCCCAAGTTCCAAGGATTGACTACTCTAATATTTTTGTACCAGTTGCCAAAATAAATTTCATCTGGCTTGTTCTTTCCATAGCTATAGCACATAGATTGGATGTTCATCAAATGGATGTGAAGAGTGATTTTCTTTATAGTGATCTTCGGGAGGAGATATACATGGAGCAGTCATAGGGGTTTGTTCAAGATTCATCACTTGTTTGTCATCTTTGGAAGTCTCTCTATGACCTCAAATAGGCCCCTCGAGCTTGGTACACCAAGATGGACTCCTTCCTTCTAACAGTGGGGTTCACTCAATGCCATTCTAATCCTAATGTCTACATATTACAGTAGGATGATACTCACACCTTCTTGGTTCTCTATGTTGATGACTTTTTGATCACAGGGAGTCACTCATCCACCATTCGGGCAGTCAAAATCTCCCTTCATGATTAGATTTTGATGTCAAACTTGGGCTTCTTGCACTACTTCTTAGGGATTGAGATTACTAATTCTTCCTCGAGTATCACTCTTACACAGTCTAAGTATGCACTTGACATGCTCCAGAGGTTTCACATGACTAATTGTAAGCATGCACCGACTCCATTTTTGTCAGGGGTCAAACTTAAGGCTAAGTGTTCTTCACCCTTGGTTGATGGAACTTTGTATTGATAGCTTGTTGGTAGTCTCATCTATCTGACTCATACGAGGCCCAACATTTCATATGTATTAGGCATGGTCTCTTGATTCATGCAAGAGCCACATGAACTACACTAGAAAGCAGCTAAGTGGATTCTTCACTACATCAAGGGTACTCACAATTATGGGACCATTCATTATGCAGTGGGCATGGATTTTGACTTGGTGGTACACACAGATCCAGATTGGGCATGTGATTCTCAGGATCTCAAGTCTACTTCAAGATATTGCTTCTCCCTTGGTTTTGGTCCAATTTGTTGGTCAAGCAAGAAGCAATCTGCTATTGCTCTTTCATCTACAGAGGTTGAGTATTGAGGAGCAATTAATGTTGATAATGAGTCCATCTAGCTTCAAAACATTCTCACTAATTTTTGCATTCCCTTTCAAAATCCCATATTCATCTATTGTGACAACCAAAGTGTTATTTAGATCTCCCACAATACATTCCATCATCAGTAGACCAAGCACATCGAGATCCACATGAACTACATTTAGGAGCTAATTCATGGAGAGATCATTGATCTTGAGTACTATTTGACATCAGATCATATTGCAGACATCTTCACCAAACCCTTCACTAAGAGAAATTTCCTTCATTTGTGAGATTTTCTTGGGGTGCGGTTGGTGTCATCCATGGGGGGGCTACTTAGTCCTTTTCTTCTTTTCATCTCTCTTTTGGAGAGGAGTTTTGTCCCACTGGGTTTTCTCCTTTTCTCTGGTTGTGAGAGATTTCTTTGCATTGCGTTTGTGCATGGGTACCTAACATGGCCTCATTTTTCAAGACCCATCATCATCTACATCCTCCTAAGTTGTGCTTAAGGGGGAGTATTGGTGTATGTAGGTTTTTATTTTCCTAGTGGGTTAATTTATTTTCCCTTAATCCTAGGTTTTTCCTACACTTAATTAAGCTTGCTTAGGATAATAAATTGAGTTTATTATTTAATAACTAGGAGATAAGTTATGAGGTTTTCCCTTCCTTAAAGGTTGGAACTACTTTCCACTTTTGGTGGCATCCTCCACTTTTGGTGGCCCATCTCCACTTTCTATGGTTGATTCCTATTGGTTGGATTTTCCACCTACCTCCTCTCCTAAGTTTTAAATAAACTCACTACCTAGCTTGTATTTTCATCCATTCATGCATATTTGCATTGTATCTTTCCAGCTTGGAAGCTCTTAATGCAATTTTGTCATATTGGAATTGCATAATCTCTTGGAGTTCTATGTGCATTATTTATGCTTTTCCAGTTTATGTAGCTTTGATTTTCTCTTATAAAGTTCTTGGGTTATTCAATCTATTTCAGATTTCTAACATAAAATCCTATTAATAGTCTCTACACTTGGAACCTATTTACTACATTGAGGAATACTATCCTTCTTTTCTTTATTATAGAAGTTAGAATTATAATTCTTGTCAACTTTGAAAATTATTGGATGATATTTTTAATGTGTTCATCCCACTTACAAAGATAGTAGGTTGAGTCCTCTATGGTAATCAATCTCACACAAATGCATATTTTTTACCCAGCTAAAACTCAAAAAAACTAAAAAATCTTAAATATGAAGGAATGTGCACTAAATTAGAGGACAAAAAAGTGGCTAAATTAGAGATTTTAGCCATTAAGTGATTATTTATTTATAAATAGCCATCATGCAATTGTGTTATTTATTGGAAAATACCAATCCACAAAGTGATTGTGTTATGGCTTCGTAAATACAAATCCATAACACAAGTTTGTTTTATCTTGTACAAACTGTGATCATATTTTCTATTTACAAAATGCAATCATATTATGTAACAAGATAACATTTTGTATTTTATAAAATATAATCATGTTATATAATATGATCATATTTTATAAAAAAATATAGTGGAGAGAGATGGAGATGGGTGGAGGAGAGATAGAGATAGAGGGAGAGGGGGAAGATTAAGAGATATCTATAGAGAGAGATAGGGGAGAGAGATGGGGATAACAAGAGAGATAGAGATAGGGAGAGGAGAGGGAGAGGGAGAGATAAAGATAGAGAGGAAGAGAGATTGTGATGTCCTTATTAGATTCATAAGCCAATCATGTAGCCCATAGATTGTAACAATATAAAACTTGTTTAGGGACTGTGAGGATCATTCATCTGAGATAAGATAAAAGTTCCTTGATATTTTCCTTTGACACATTAAAATCCCTTCTCCCCCCACTAAGAATAACTCAATGCTAATAGATGGACGATAGTTATTTCTATTTATTGGCTTCATTTTCTCTTTATAAGGCATAATCACCCATCCATGTATGATGCACACAACAAGTAAACACTCCAAGTGAGCATAAATATACAAAACATGCTCCTCATATTTCTCACTTAGTGTTGTTTTTATTCTCCAAGTGGGATAAATCCCTATGTAAGCCAATAGTGATCTTCAATTGGGATTTTCTAAATCTTATCAATTGTCTCCAAGAAAACCATAACAACCCCACCATCTCCTATCAAGCTCATAGTATCCTTCAAATTTTGTCAAATTTGAGCATATTTGAGGAGGATTGAAGATAAAAAGTCCTCCTAAAACATGCTTTGTATAATTCATTTCTAAAAGAAAAATAAATTGTAAGATTTGCTTAACAAGAAAAGTGTGGTCAATGGTGTCATGTGGTAAACCAAAGGTCAATCCATAGTTTCTTAGAAGCTTAGTAGTGATTTTTCTTGCTAAGATTATTTATGTGATTTATTTTGAAACATCCCTAATCCCCTAATTCCTACTCCTTTTGAATGAAAAGGTTGTAATAATTATTAATGTGGATTTGAATTGTTTCCTTAGCCCTTATATACTTGTTCATAGAATGAAGAAGGTTAAATTAGACTTTAACAATTTGAGTAAATAGTGTAAATTAGAATATTTCATTGTATGGGTTATTTTAGTTAGCAATGTTCTAAGGTATATGTGTCAAGATGTGTTGATTGGATAGCCCTTGGGGAAGGTGAACTAGGTTTGGTGTGTGAAGTGTAACAAACTTATAATTCAAAGTTTAAAGTAAGTTTTGTTTGAAATAATTAATGAAGATAATTAATTGAATTAGATAAGATAATTAAATAGTGTGAATGCTTATTTAAATTCTAATAATTGACTATTTGAGTCGATAAATGGAATGATTTTTCATTTGTATTAAAAAACTTAGATCTAAAGTAATTAATATTTTTTATATAGTAAAGTTATAATAGATTTGAACTTCAATTATCCTATTTAAAATAATTGATTGTACAAACTTTCAAATTTAGAATTTAGAAATTAGATTATTTAGTTTAAGGTATTTATTTGATTTCAATAAGAATGTTGCTCTAAAATTAGTGTTGAGAGGAGCTCAAAGTTAAAACAGAATTGGAAGTAATATTTTATGATTTTTTTTTTGTGAAGTAAAGTGCATGAAGAGAATATAATTTTTTAGTAATATTACTTGGTGAATTAGATATCATTTTCTCAAACTATAATTTTTCTAATTAGGGTTTGAGAGATTTTGGAAGGGGATTTTAATAAAATAAAATATTTAAATCACATTAATTTATACATACACATACTCACAAAGGATTTCTCGAGAGATTCAAAGAATTTATAAGTGTTTTCTAGATTCAAGTGTTTACACTTCAAGGGTTTTAGCATCTTCTTTTATTTTCAAGTTGATATTTGAAAGAGGATGGATTCATATTTATAAAAGGCTTTAGAAGACATTTCAAATTTGGTAATTAAATAAAATTAGACTAATTGTGAAATCATGATTGAGTATTATATGGATTCTATATATGAAATTTATGGTTGCTTGTAATGAAAAAACTAGTTTTAAAAATAGGGAAATTTTTTGTGAAATCATGATTGAGTATTATATGGATTCTATATGTGAAATTTGTGGTTGCTTGCAATGGAAAAAACTAGTTTTAAAAATAGGGAAACTTTGAAATGGTTTGTAGAAATAAAATTATAAGAACTTATGATAGTATAGAATGAAAAGAAATGGATTCAGAAAACTTGTTAAATCTATTTTTCTAATGTATCAAATTTGAGAATGAAAATTAGAGATTAAACTTGAGGTTTCTTATCTAGGAAGAAAGATTTTAAAACTATAAAAACACAAGCAAAGATGAATAATTTTAGAAACAAGGATCTAGAGGACACAAATAAACAAGATGATATTGAAAGGGAAATTATATTACACTTATATCAACATATTGTTGTCTTGTTACTTTGCAATGAACAATATAATCTCCTTAAGTAGATGTGGGTATTTTTTCCAAAATGCATTTGGACTATTTAGTCGACATGTTATTACTATTATAATGAGGCTTTCAATTGTAGTTATGATGACTCTATTGGGTGATCCCACAAAACTGGTTTACAATTCTGTTGAGGAAGGAAAATTGTCAAAACGCTCCCATGAAAAAGAAAAATAGCTTTTAGGGGTTAGCTCGAAGGGGGAGGGGCAAACCCAAAAGGGGTTCTCAATCCACCCTTCAAGTGAACCCCTATTGATGATGTCATCCCTTGTGGTGCCATTTTTAAGGAAAACAAAGGAAAAATTGCAAAACAAGGGGGGTTCAAGCGAACCCCCCTTCGCTCGAAGGGGTCAAGGGGGGTTCACTCAAAGGGGGGTTCACTCGAACCCCCCTTTTTTCTCCCCCTCTTCTACCAAATTTCTGCAAAAATTTTCCTTTTGAAGCTCGAGTTGAGGATGAAAATGGAGGAAACTTCACAAACCCAACTGGATGATGGTAGTCCTTAGAACGAGCTATCCATCGAATATAATTTTAATATATTTTGGTTTTATTATGTAATTTTTTTTACTTTAATTAAACATAGTTTTTTCACCGAAAAATCAAGCTCTATGTTTTGCACATGTGGAAAAATAGAAGATTATCAAAAAATAATTGAAAAATATCTATGCACTAGATATTGATGTCCCTGATCCAACAAAAAAAAATTGAATTTCAATACATACAAAAAATGTTGTGTTAGCAAGTAAATCATGTCTAAATTGTAACTGGTTTGACTTCAAAACTTAATTAAGAAAAAATTATTCAATGAAATGCTATGAAACCAATTGCATGCACTAGATATCATAGTTACAAATCTAAATTCAATAAAATAGAATTTTATCCTTCATAGAAAAAAATTATGTGTTAGCAAGTACACGCCACTCTTTAAAAATGGTGTTTACTGTTAAAAATTAGTTTTCAAAGGAGATGGAAAAAAAATGCAATATGATTCCAAAAAAAAATTAAAATATATAGTTAGAATCTACTGACAAAATGTCACATCACTAGTTTGCATCATCTTCAAATTCCTCGTGGTTTAGAAGCTATAGGTACCTAAAAGTGAAGATTTAGTTAATGTAAGAGAGGGGGACCAACCACATCAAGGCTCCAGGTCATGGAGAGTCGAGAGTCGAGGGCTGCCCTAACTTACCTCACTCTAAAGGGGTGTTTCGGATAGAGGTTGAGAATGATGACGATTATAATGCACTTCAATCACTCTACAGATCCGAACTTAAGTTTAGGCTAGGTGAGCCAGTTTTCAGGGTTAGTACTGTGTATCAGACTGCTCTCTATCCGAGGATGACAGTGCAGTTCTGGGACGTCAATGCAGCGCATGGCCTCTCTTGGGCATGTTGGCGTTCGTACGGTCAAAAAATAGTGAACACAATACAAACTACTCAAAAAAAAACTTATAGCCTAACTAGCTAATCTTGACGGTAAAAATAGAATAAGTAGATACAAGAAATAGAAACTAAAGTGATAGAACAAGTAAATGAGAACTAGGGTGACAAAGATTATCTCACAAGGTTGCACATTCACCAGCTAGCTCCAAATGCACGTCCACCTACACACATGAAAGAGGGGGAAATTATTGGGGCTGTATAGGGGTCTACCTCAATCAGACCCCCATTTTGGTGTTTCCACCTCCATGGACATCCAAATAGCAATGAGATATAAATATACAATAAATAAGTAAAGAAAGTAGAGATGCAATAAACAATACAAAATTGTAAAGTTCTACTCAACCAAATCACAAAGGAGAGGAGTGAAACATTACCACCTCCACCCAAAATCTCACTAGCCAATGGAGGAGAATACAACCTTAGAAAGGGGAGTCTCATGAGACCCCAAGCCGATGCTACTAATGGCTTGCTTTAGACTTGCTTTGCAAAGTTGATGGAGTGTTGTTGTTGCAATGGAGTGTTAAAGTACTATTGAGAGTGAGGAATGCAAAGAGAATGAAGTTGAGGTGCTTGAGAATGCAAAAAGAGATGGATTGAATGAAGAATGGATGAATTTGAAGGGGAAGAGGGAAGAATTTTCCATTTTTTGAGGTCAATTGGTCAAAGAGGGACGTTACAAATTGACCCCAATCGAAAGTGTAACACCTCTTCTAGCTTCAAATGTAGGAATCTATCAGGGATGTAAGTGCGTCGCGCGCGCGTCCTCGACAAATATTCTCTCATTGACACAAGAGAGAGACGCTAAGTGGAAGGAGGGCAGTTGGGTGATGTGGAATTTCACCTTCGAATTTGATTTTCTAAGGTGGAGGTATGTGAAAGGGGAATTTGCGTAAGGGGTGAAAATCCACTCCTATACATTTTTCCCCCACTTTAGTGAGCACAAGTACTGATGAGTGTTTTGGTAAAGTAGATTGAAGAGTTAGTAAGGTTAGAAATGTATACTTGAATCGTCGAGGAATCAAACCACAATTTGGTGAGCTCAAAAGCATAAGGTAGGCAAAGGACTCCATAGGTATGTTGCCTAAGGAGTTTTGAACAAAAGACTCCATAGCCCCGCAAAACTATGAAGTTGTACAAGGTACACCGAAGGTCCTTAGACCAACAATGGAAAAATCTCGCAGTATGAAAGCATCTCACAAGCCCACAAACCTACAAGGAGGCAGCCCCCCAAGATCTCTCACATGAAGGAAGCCCCGTGAAGTATGCCCCTTATAGGCCCGGGGACCTGCAAGAAGGTATCCCCCAAGATCTCTCACATGAAGGAAACCCAAATGAAATCTCCTTATAGGCCCCCAAACCTACAAGGAAGCATCTCCCAAGATCTCTTTCATGGATGAAACCCAAAGGAGGAGACTCTGCAAATTCAAATTGGAAAGCAGCTTCACAAGTGCACCTACAAAGTGACATGTCTACTCACAGATAAAGCATGTCCAAAACAAAGTGGCCACATAGGCGATAAAGCAGATGGTCACGAAGACCGTTAGAAAATTGGAAGGCTTTCAAAGGGCTCCCTTGGGAACCCGACGTGAAAAGAGAAGGGGTTTCACTCAAGGGACACGCTGTTTGAAAGTACAAAAAGAGCCATTTTTTGTCAAATTGATTCATCATCAAGGAATCCTTTCGAAAGACGTTCACTTCATCAAGGAATTTAAAAGGAAGAAAATGCTCCCTTGCAAGGGAAAGGTCAAAGCTGCTTCCACCTTGGAGGAAAGTTCTCAAGCTATTTCTTTGTGAACCCATGATGAAGGAAACACGTTTCGTTAGGGGTCCTAGTTGTGAATGCGCTTTTGAAAAAGAAATGTTCGCAAGGATTTTGAGAAAAGATTCGTTGGCAGTGAATGCATTTTTTGATAATCATAGCATCATAGAAATGGCGTTGTCACACATGAAAGGGACAACTCAAGCAAAGGAGAGAAAAAGATAAGAAAATGGCAAAGGAGAAATAAACATAAATAAAGGGCACAGGGGTGATCTAATATTTTGGGGTCAGAACTGCTCATAAATATATGTAAGTATAATAATAATAGTGTGTAAATGAACGGTCATCAACCCCCTACTATATCAGACCATGTGAATAATGCATGAGAAGAAAAATAAAAAATAAAAAATTGGGTCAACATGGAAGGGGAGCCTAAATGCCCCCAACACTTTGCATCATCCCCAATTTTTCAAAAATCCAAGCACATAACAAAGGAAGAATGATGATACAGATAGAAGAAGGTTCATGACACAAAAACCACAACTGTATCCAAGCACCAACAAGGGTGGCAAGGGTCATCCAAGAACACAGAGCATGAGTACAGGGGAACACATCACAACACACACATCTAATCTAAAGATAAAGAAGAGGCCTCTCCCTAACACTCATCGACCAAAAGGTCGTCTACTTTCCATTCTAGATTATTATAAGGGGAAGGAGGACAAGCCTATAGTAGTGAAATATTAAGGGGAGGACCTTCCGACCCTCCCACAACAAGGGCTAAGGAAGAAGGCCCCGCAAGGTCTTCTCCACTCGGCTCTTGTGGAGCTATGGTCAACGATTTCGCGAAAATCGCTTACAAGGTCGGAACTTCATCCAGAGAGTTAAACATGCACTTCACTGGAGTGCCATGTCATACCTCAATGAATGGAGAAGGTTGTGCCTAAGATTTACCGCTAGGCTCACCGAGTGACTCGAGAGTGGTGACAAACTTAGGGGAAGTTGGGGCTAGTTCTATCACTAAAATAGAACAGGCCATTGCAGGACCACCCTTTGGAGAAGGTGGACTCCTCTTATGCTCTCCATTGCTAGAAGGTCCATCCTCCATCTTCTACTTTATCGGGGGATGAGAACTCCCCACAGACAAGCCAAGAGGCACGGAGGAAGAGGAGGAGAAAGTCATAGCAAACACCACTGAAGTATTCGGCATATCCATGGGTTTCGGGAAAGGTGGGACATCTAGAAGGGACATCAACAAGGGCAGCTCAACTGAAAGAGTGATGAACACCTACACCTTTTTGGGGTCAAGCGCACTCACAATAGGAGCTAGAAGCAATACAAAGCTTGGTTGAATGGAAGCATAGGGGAGGAGAGAGGAGGACATAGCAAGAGGCCCTAAAGCAAGGGTGGTCATCTCCTCTTCCTTCCTCTGCAAGGCGGCCTGCTATCGTGAGATCCTTTTGTTGGCGCTTGCGTTCACATGCAAGGTGGTTTCTACAACTCTTCAAGCTAGAGGTAGAGGGTTGCAAAGGAGTAGAAGACTCCTGCTCAACCATGGGGGTGTCCACCACAGTTGTTTCCAATAGAGGGACAGGCTCCTAAACGGGAGTAGGAGGAGCAGGTTGAGAAACAATGAGGGGAAGTCGGCTCTAGTGCCTCGGTAGCGAGCCTCTTCCCATTTATTACTTTTGGAGTAGGAGCGATAGGAGGCCACGAAGGCCAGGGCATAGAGGATTCCCCACGCGGACCTTTCTTTCTACCATATCGAACTAGCCTAGGCTCCATGAGAAAAATAGGAAGCTCGAACATGGACACTTAGGCTTTCGCCAAGCAGGCACCATAGGATTCTCTCGCAAATGCAAAACAAAATCTAATGGCACCACAGTAGGGCGAGAGGGAGCATCAGGTTGAACAACATAAGAGGAAGAAGAAGGATATCGAAGCACTTCTTTTCTTCCCTTCTACATGCCTTAGCGGCATCATTGTTAGCTTTTAAGCAAGCTCTATGTGAAATAGCATAAGGCGATGGAGGGTATCTCACTCTCAGCGTTAAGTTCCCTTTCTTGTACTTTTGATAAGTCTGGTACAAGAGGTCCTTCCTAGGCGGAAGAGGACCAATGGGTGTAGGCCAAAAGTAATCTAAGGAATAACTACCATGTTCAACCGATGGTTTATAGCTAGTGTCATGGATCACATGTTCAGAACCCTCATGCATGAATTTCAAACACTTATGCACAACCAAAGGAACTATGTTCATAACTACTAACCAAGGGATACCCAGATTCACTCTAAAGAGTTCAGACCCCAAAATTATATCGAACAAATTATTTACAGATTTAGGTCCAACAAGAACTGATAAAACAATACTACGAAGAGGAGGTATGGAAATTCCATTGTGCATGTGGATGGTGCTCACAGGTGCATCATACCCATCTTTATGCAGAAAGTTAATTAGCATGATCTCCTCAGTTATGATATTCACTTGAGATGTCAGATCAACAAGAACACCTGCTATAGTGTTCCCATTGATTCGCGCAAGGATGTAGAGAGGAGATGGTTCCCTATTAAAGCCCATCGGTAGATCCTGCGAGGTGAAGGTTATACCTGTACCACTACTTACAGGTTGCACAGAGGGGATAGGTCGATGCAAAAAAGAGTCCATTGCGTGCACTGAACGATACTCTCACAAAGCCCCCCAAAGGTCATACAATAGGATAGTGACCCAATCAAGCTTTCATTACACAACACTTACAAAACCTTCCAACTACGCCTACTAGGGGTCGCAGGTTGGGTTGCGAGGAGAAAATCCCCACAACACTCACACTTACAATGCTCCTAGAACACGAAGAAAGGAGCTTTCAGTATTGCAAGATGAAACTAAAATGGTTCACATCAAGTTCACCAAAAATGTAAGAGAGGGGGACCAACCACGTCAAGGCTCCAGGTCACGGAGAGCCAAGAGCAAAGGGCTGTCCTAACTTACCTCACTCTAAAGGGGTGTTTCAGATAGAGGTTAAGAATGATGAGGACTATAATGCACTTCAATCACTCTACATATTCGAACTTAAGTTTAGGCTAGGCGAGATGATTTTTGGAGTCGATATTATGCCTCAGACAACTCTTTGTCTGAGGACGATAGCGCAATTTTTGGGACTTCAGCGTGGTGCATTGGCATCTGTACGGTTAGAAAATAGTGAACACAATACAAACTACTCGAAAAAAAACTTACGGGCTAGCTAGCTAATCTTGACGGTAAAAATAGAATAAGTAGATATAGGAAATAGAAAATAAAGTGATAGAACAAGTAAATGAGAACTAGGGTGACAAAGATGATCTCACAAGGATGCACGTTCGCCAACTAGCTCCAAACGCACATCCACCTACACACAAGAAAGAGGGGAAAATTTTTGGGGTTGTATAGGGGTCCCTCAATCAAACCCCTGTTTTGGTGTTTCCACCTCCACGGACAACTAGATAGCAACAAGATAGAAATATGCAATAAAGAAGTAAAGAAAGTAGAGATGCAATAAACACTACAAAACAATAAAGTGCTACTCAACCAAATCACAAAGGAGACGAGTGAAACATTACCACCTCCACTCAAAATCTCACTAGCCAATGGAGGAGAATAGGGACTTGGAAAGGAGAGTCTCGTAAGACCCCAAGCCCATGCTGCTAATGGCTTGCTTCACACTTGCTTTGCAGAGTTGATGGAGTGTTGATGTAATGAAGTGTTAAAGTGTTGTTGAGAGTGAAGAATGCAAAGAGAATGAAGTTGAGATGCTTGAGAATGGAAAAAGAGATGGATTGAATGAAGAATGGATGAATTTGAAGGGGAAGAGGGAAGAATCTTCCATTTTCCAGGGTCGGTTGGTTGAAGAGGGACATTACAAATTGACCCCAATTGAAAGTGTAACACCTCTTCCAGCATTAGACGCAGGAATCTATCAGGGATGTAAGCGTGTCGCGCAGACATCTACGCATCGTGTGCGCATCCCCAACAAATATTCTCTCACTGACACAAGAGACAGACACCAAGTGGAAGGGAGATAGTTGGGTGACGTAGAATTTCGCCTTTAGATTTGATTTTCTAAGGTGAAGGTATGTGAAAGGGGAATTTGCATAAGGGGTGCAAATTCGCTCCTATACAGTTAAAAAAATTTAGTTCAATGTCTAGTTTGGCCAAAAATTGTAAACCAATATTGTGGGATCACCCTATTGTTGAGATATTGACTACCTTCAACTACTAACATTAAATATCCTAACATCCCCCCTTAAGATGACTCAAGAATTAACAAACTATTAATATCTAAAGACTCTTAATGGTTAACATTTCACAACAATCTACCTTGAATACATACTTTGGTTCTTACAACCACATATGTCTACCACTTTAGGTCTTATGACAATTTTGTTGAGACAATCATTTGCAAGTGTCCATATAGTAGCCACTTCCACTCACCAAGTTGCATGGGTAACCAACCGCTTCAATCATCAAGTAGACTAGATAATGGTAATTGTCATTAGGTTCACTTTATTTTCTACAATAAAACTATGGGTCCCGACACAAAGCTTATTAGATACCCATGTACAATCATTTAGTATCACTACCATTTTTGTGTATTTTAGCATATTACTCTACTCCTTGAGTGATCATGAGGTATTATTCTCTTCTTTCCTTTTGCCTGATATAGCTAAAGGTGAAGACTTATAGTCTTCTAAACTACATGACACCATTCTTTTATCCACTAAAACTTTGTTGCACTATTATGAAGATCTTTGTTCTTCTTTGAACATCACAATTCAACACTCTATTTGTATCAACATAACTACTTTATCATCACCATCATTGACTTTTAGCATAACTCATGAAAGCATCATATGAATTCTCATTAACCACATTTACTAAACACCAAACTTGACCCACCAAAAAAAACTGCATACCACTATTTACTTTTGAACCACAAAATTTTACTATTAACATATAACAAAACAAAGCTTTTTAATTTATTTATCACTTATCTTCTAAACATTTTATATCTTCTCTAATACTACATTAATAATTTTTAAATAACTTTTTTTCTAATTGATGTATAGACAAAGATACTAGACTCTAACATACCATCTTTGATAGGGGAGAGGGGCCCATAGTGGAGCATGGTCCAATAGTGGGGATAGAAGTAGTCCTCAATGGGCCCCATAGTGGAGCACCTTAATATCCAATTGCAAAAAACTTTTTATCCATAAAGTACACAAACTAACAAATCATGTGATGCCACATCAGCGCACCAATAAAACATGACTTAGTGCACCCTTATCGGTCTCACCTTTTTTTTTGGGCCTTTTTGGATTCCTCAACAAAAAGCATGTTGATGTGGCCCTAAAACGAAATATAGAAGCATGTAAGTTGCCAAATACACTATTGTACAAAATTGGGAGTGATTTCAAATTTCCACATAAGATTTTGAGAAACATGAAGTTAGGGTGTTCCACTATAGGTCCCTCCCCCCTAATAAGTATACACTAAACATCATTAAAACATAAAAAATAATATGACTATTTTCAAACCAATCATCATTCATAGCATACCTTTCAAGGGATCTAAATCAATATTAGACATTTCTTCTTCTTTTTAAATCAGACCACACCTCAATACTTTTTCATTAATGACTTACTTTCACCATTGTTACACCTTTCAAAAGAGGCACACTTTTCATACCTTTGATGCTTCATTTACTTCTTCACGTTTTTAATGTCATACATGACTTTCACAAGAATGCTTACCTTCCACACGGAGTTCCTCGCTCACAGTTGAGCCTCTGGGATCCTTTTCATACGTTTGAGCCTTCTAACAATTCTTGAACAGCTAACACTGTAATGGACATGACACTACCTGCCAGAATTTCAATGGTAATAAGAGTCACCGCCTTAGGTGATGGTTGTGCAATGAGTGCCATTAGAAAGACCAGTACTAGTGCAGATCTACCCATTTTAGAACTGGTGGGATTCCAATACTCGACCTATTTGCAAACAAAAACTGTTTTTTTGCTATGTCTTTATTATTTGTATTGAAGTCCTCATTGTAGCAGTCATCATATGGGGTCTGTTCTTTGTGTGCGTTAAGCTCACCAAACATGGGGATTTGAGATGAAAAATGACCTTCAAAAGGTATAAATCCACAAGGCTCCTTCTTGAGGTCATACCCATTTCTTATTCATTTGGAGCCATTACACTAGTCTTGAAAATATCCAAACGGCTGCCACAATCCCCTGGTGACTAAACCCATCTCTCATTGAGCTCTACATTTTCATTTTATTTTTTTATTTTTTATTTTTTTAATTGAGACAAAGCTCTACTTTTTTAAGATGTGCCTTCACAAGAATCCAGCTCTAATATTTGTGAAACAAGGATTTGGAAAACATAAATGAACAAGAATAAGTTAAAAGGACAACCATATTATGTCAGATCAACACTTGTTCTTTCGTTGGTTTATAATGAACGAGATGATTTCCTTAGATGTGTGGGTGGTTGTTGTCAAAATGTATTTGGATTCTATAGTGAACATGTTAAAACCATTACAATGGAGACTTCCTATTATATTTATGAAAATTCTAGTATTGAGATATTTTCAATTACTAATATTAAATATTTTAATAAAAGAGTCAATTTAAGAGAATTTAGATTCATGTGTAAATTTAGAAATTGCATAGTTTACAATTTCATTTGTTTTGTTTTATTTATTTTCTTGTCTCTTTGTTCTAGATGTTTTCCCTTCCTTGCGATCCATCACCCCTCTTTCCTTGCCACCTTTTTATCATTTGATCAAATTATTAATGAGATCATACATCTTAATTTATCTAGTATAACAACCATCTCTTAGATCCTAAAATCTTGCTTTTATAACCTCTTCACTATTATAAACCACCATCCTTGGATGGCAATTCTTCTCTTTCATTTGTTGTAGGAAAATAAGATTTATTGAGCCTCAAAACATCTCCCCACCCTTGAGCACAAGGAGAGGCAACATCCTCATCATTAAATCAAGCTGAATTTTTAATACCAAACAAATAAGTTTCTATTCAAATTCCATTTGAAATCTTAGAAGGAAGCCTCGCAATCTCATTTTTTTATAATTTAAATAGCAAACTTTTTCCTTTAGAGAAATTTTATAGCAAGTATCCAATAGAATGAGCATATATTAGATATTAGAATTTCTATATTGAGTTAGATTTTAGTCTAGATATTGTAGGAGTTTTCTTGAAGCAATATAACGACCTCTATAGCCAAATTAATCAATTGTCTATACCTTTTTGTGTTTTTGCACTAGCTAGTTTAGGTTTCTCATTGCAATAGATTGATTTTCACTTCATCTTAACTTCTAATCTGCATACCCTCACTCTTTGGCCATATATCATCCTTCCCCATCCATTTCCATCAACCTCCATACTCATTTCACCATTTTTTATTTCCCCCATCCTCTGTTGGCTCTATTGCAAGCCTAGGTCATTAAAGTTTTTGTTTTTATTTGTATTTTGCATCTTAGATCCCAAACCCTCTTAGATCCCAAACCCTCTTAGATCCCAAACCCTCATTGCACATTAGTGTTCTCAATTCTCATACTAGTCACTTTTAGTTGTCCATCATATTTGTAGTTTATATTGTCATTTATTTCCATTTTTCATCACTCATTACCCCTCTCTCATTGCAAACCCTAAAAGACAATTTTGGTTTTTCCTATATTTATCCTATAAGATCAATCACATCCCATCAAAATTAACTATCTCAATCATATTGTAGATATATTTCCAACCATACCACCCTTGCTAATTTTTATTGTTATTTGAATAGTTTTTGTTATCCCCCAAGTTCCATTTTGTCAATTCTTTTTTGCATTGCCTCCTACTAGCATATACACCTAAAATTTATGGGTTGTGCTTAGAATAGATGTAGTTTATTTTCATGAACCCATTTATCAATATTTCATTAATATTCTATGTTATTTGGATCTAAAATTGAATTCCCACGAAGGGGTTGACCAAGGTAGCATTACCTTTATACATTTATTTGGCAGATGTTTCCTCCTACAAGTTTTTCTTGCATGGTAAATTAAGGAGAACTAGTGAAGAATCTAGCAAAGTGTCAATGCAAATAAGTGCTTTAGATACGAAGAAAAATCTCCCTACAAATATTTAGAGCATTATGAAATCAATAGCATCTCCCTACCCTTGGGAGCACCTCTAGAGGTCTTCATAGTGTTGGGTGCACTCCTAGACTTATCCCCACCCCTAGGCATACCAATTTCAAGAAGCAAAGTCTCAAGCTCAAAATTTAATGAAATTTAATTTGTAGATTATCTTTGGTTTATAGATATCAATTTGGTGTTGTATCTTCTTTCAAACTAAGTGTCTCTTTGCATTATTTTTTTTAATGTGATTTCCAATCTATTTGAGTTCATTTAAAATATACATTTTTGTTTCTCCATATTTTGATCATTCAATGATAGGTGTCCATATTGAGTTTTGATCAAGACTATATTTTGAACAAATCTTAAAAGTTTGAAGCTCATATAGCCTCAAGGACTTTTCCTTGGCTCCATATTTACCCCACCCCTAGGAAAACCTCTTCATTACGACCAAGTCCTTGTGAAAAACAAATAAAATTTAATTTGGAGCCTCTATGGGTAGTCTTGAATCTAATTCAAATAGTTCCTAGTCTTTTCAGGTGCATTTAGTTTCTTTGTTGTATATTAGCACATGCGAGTTCTTATTTGTATTGTTTATGTTTGTTTGTCTTTGTTAGTGTAATTAATATTTAATTACACTTGCATAACTTTACTTAGGTATATTTTAATTCCTAGGTTAATTATTGTCATCCTTATCTTGTTGAGCTATCTTGTTGCTCAAGATAAGATTAGGGTTATGCATACTTTTTTTTTATAAAGCAAATCATCTCATGTAATTATGAATTCTTGAATAATAATATTTTATGCATCTTTTTGCAAAGCTCTTGCTTTTTCTGTTTTTCTCTTTTGTGGAAGGTTTTTTGGTTTGCATGTCTGATCTTGGTTTCTAACATTATATCAGAGCCTCGATTTGCAACCCCTTCTCAGATTTTTTGAGAAAATCATTGCAGAGTTCGTTTGAGATTCCTCAAGGGTTTTATACCTTGAGCTCATCTATGCAACGTTTTGGATCAGATTGAGCTTCACCATTGGATTCAGAGCGCTGGAAAAAGTCAAGATTGGCTTTTATTTTACTGATTTTGGTCATTGTTTGCTAGATCTGTGAGGGTTTCAAGCTCGATGTTTTTTTGCAAGCTTTGGAGGTAGCTGATTTTTCAGAGCACTTTGGGCCCAAACGGAGGTCACCATCGTGTTCGCAGCGGCCAAAAACCCTAAGAATGCCTTTCGTTTCGTCAATTTCTGAGCAGTTGATCTAGAAGGCAAAAAAAAAATTGCCAAGGAGGCCGCACGTTGTTCAAAAAAAATTAAAAAATTGAATTTTTTGGAAAAAAAATTGTGATCCCCGCACAGAAGAAAATGCGCCACTAGGGTGCCACCCAACGGCCACCGGGTGACACCCCCACTCTCTATCGCCAGCCTTTATTCGCCCCCTCAGGCCCCCTTCAGATGAGCGGCGGTCCTATTGAAGCCCAGGAACCCTACGCCCAGTCCCGGCGAGCAACAGAATATTCTGACCAAACAAGGCATATACTGGCAACCGAAAAAAATTTCTGGCAAGGGAGTTTTTTTTGCCCCAACAACCTCCAAGCCGTCAAATTTAAGCTCTTGAACGGATGACGTCTTGATGACATCATCGTACGGTCAACCCTCTTTGCCCCCTCCTAACCCCAGTTTGCCTTCAAGGAGCAATTTTTTTCTTTTTGGCATAACTTGGGCATATGGTATCAGAATTGGACAAACGAGATATCGTCGGAAAGCTGGTTCCGAGCACTTTCCTGTGGTGTAGTTTATTTTTGGTATTTTTTTGTTTAGCTTCATTTATTTCTGTTTGAATTCAGATGTTCATTTATGGCTTTTGAGCTCATAACTTTTTGCCACGATCTTCATTTTTTTCCATATTTACGGCGTTGGAAAGGTATTGAGGAGCTCTATTTTTTTGTCCATGCACCTTTTTTTGTATCTATCCCAGGTTGATCGTTATTCTAGATTTGTCCCAATGGGTGTTTTGGAGATTACTTGGATGTTTTGGCAGTTGGAAGGGTGAAACTTGAATCTTTGCACTTCATTTTAGTACCACATCATTTTATTTACTATTTATGCATGTTTTCCCATTCTCTCCTTTTACAATCATTGGGTTATTGTAATAAATGTACTGAGATAAAGTTCCATTAGGGGGGTTTCTTGCATAATAATCTAATTAGAGTGTGCATGCACTTTGATCTCCATCTCCATCTTGATTTGATGACAGCTCGCATGGGTTATATTTGGTTTCCTAGTTTCTTTTGGCCACATTTTTTCTCTTGCTTGACACATATCAAATTCATATCGGTTCACACTTTAGATTGAGAGTTTATGGTTATTGATCTGCATTGGTTCAGATCCTTCTCAGTTTGAGGGCCATTTTTTATGGTTAATGTTCCAGAGTCTTTATGGTACTTGTTCCCATGGAAGAATTTTAGTCACAGTTTGGCATCGGCATCGAGATACATAGTTTCCAAATTTTATCATCATTTCATCTATTGTTGCTTTATGGATTC
>VDFB02281492.1:755425085-755445056 GCA_007258455.2 Sequoia sempervirens
TTGGTATTTGCCTTGGAATACCAACCTAAAGGCTTGGAGGGAATTCCCAAAGACCAGAGACATGTTTTTTCCAAATTCAACAAATTTTCACATAATCGGGTTCGTGCTCACCATCAAGATTGCATCTGGTTCAATATCAAGAAAATAGAACACATGGGTAATGTTAGGTTCTTTATTGGCTTTCCAACGATGTAATTTTTTCAGACCTGCCCAACAATGTTGTGCTTCCTTCAACCATAATTTCTTTGTTTGTATGTCTATTTCAAAAGTAGTGTTTGGTATTTTTTCGGGCTATAAATTTAACCGCTCATCGGAAATTGAAATAAATTACATTTTTAGAAACTAGACTCCATTCTACAATTTTAAAAATATATTAGTTTCGAAAAAATTTAGGGGAGCACGGCCAAAATTCTGCTTTTTAGGAAGTTCCCACTTAGAAAATTAATAAAAAATCAAATATTCATTAAAAAATTATCAGAAAAAATCCAGTCCCTACTACATACTGTTATCTAACTTCTGATTGGATCAATTTTAAAAATACTACAAAAAAGTTCACCGTGCTCGGGTCACACAAGAGTTGCTATGTTATGTTTTTCTGACAAAAACAACAACAATTTGTGTGCATCCCTCTTTTGAACCCCTTAATCTCAACCATTTTCAAAATAAATTAGTAGTTTAGAAAGTAGACTCGGAGCACTGCGGTCCTTGTTTTTGTTCCATCTAAAAATTTTGAGTGTAGCTATCCTCAATTTCACGTCCAAGGTCAGTATTTCCTGATTTCAGAAAAAAAGTGGCCACTTAAGCCCCTTTTTTGGGAACCATCTTGGTGCACTTACCCCCAGCTTATATAGAGTACCAATTCGAGCACCCCTAGCCAACACCATTGAGCCTCTAGTCATTTTGCAAACACCATTAGAGAAAGAGACCTATACACCAACATCATTCAACTTACTAACAAAAAGTAAATTTTGAGCCAGACTTGGTATATGCATTACATCATTGATTCCCTTCACTCTTCCGTTAGGGAACTAAACTCTGAATCTTCCATGGCCAACTATTTCTAGAGATGAATCACTTGCCAAATACACCTTTCCACCATCATATTTTTCATACTTTGTGAACCAGTCTCTATGAGATGTCATGTGGAAAGATGCTCCAAAATCAATCAGACATACATCATTTGATGTCTGAGTTGCCAAGGCTGCAATGAAGCAATTTGCATCGCTCTGAGAAGAATCATTGTCAGAATTCTTCTTCTTCTTCTTCTTCTTCTTCTTCTTCTTATTTTTCTCCTCTTTGCAATCCTTTCATATATGACTAGGCTGCCCATAGTTCCAACACTTCACCTTGGACTTCTTGCCAGGAGACGTTGATCTCCCTTCTGATTTAAATTTTGAATTCTTGTCCCTCTTCTTTCCTTTTTCTTTCGATCTTCCTTGAACAACAAGAGCCTCCTTCACCATCTTAGAAGATCTCCTTCTCATATCTTCTGATAACAAAGAAGCAACAATGTATTCCATCTTAAAAGTGGATGTCATACTCCCAATAGCCATCACCAAGTGATCCCAAGAATCCAACAAAGAACATAACAATAGCATACATCAATCTTCACACCCAGAGATGCTAACTAAGCAATAAACATGTTAAAAGCATTCAAATGATCAGGAACAAATGCTCCTTCCTGCATTTTCAAAGAGTACAACTTCTTCCTTAAGAACAACTTATTCACCAAGGACTTGCCTTGATAAATGTTTCCTAGTCTTTTCCATAAAGAAGATGTAGTCTTCTCTTCATGAATGTTTAGAAGAACAGAGTCTGCCAAACAAAGCCTTATCAACCCCTTTGATTTCTAATCCACGAGGTCCCAATCTTCTTGCTTCATGCTTGAAGGTTTCATTCCATACACAGCAAGCCAAAGATCATGATCAACCAATAGATCTTCCATTTTGAGTTTCCACAATTCAAAATTGCTGTCATTGAATTTTTCAATTTAAGTATTTCTTGATGTACTTGGCATTGCCATCACAATCTGTAATTTAAATTACCAGACTTCTACAAGACTCCCACTGAACAGAATTGACACAAAAAACCCAACCTACCCACAAGGATAACAAAACTTTCCAGGCTTTGATACCAAGTTTGTAAAGAAAGCTTAAGGTGGAGAACAAACTCTCCTAATGTCAAAACTTAGAGAAGAATGCAGATATGTATTTAAATTTTTCAATTACAATTCATTAAGATGCACATGAAAAAGGAATAACATAATAGAGAAATAAACACATACATAATTGGATGCCATATTTACGTGGGAAAACCCTTATAGGAGAAAAACCCACACACCAAACAAAAAATCACTTGTATTACAGTAATTGAATTACATACAAGTTGCAGACTCTCCTTTTAGATGTCAATTTTATAGTAGCAACATTTCCCTGATCAACCTTGCACAGTAGAAAATCACTGTTGCAATGCTCTTTAAAGCATACAATGAAATTCACACATTGATCAATTCAAAAAATGAACTCTACCACCATTTGAACTGTTCAACCTTCGACCATTATAGAGAGTTCTATTTTTTTCATAGTTCACAAATGGTCTATTGATCTACCACAAGTGAATGGTCGCAACAATCCAACTGCAAACGGTTTACATTCTTCTTCTCTCATTGGTTCAAAACAAACCACATAGGACAATCGTTCGTTCAAAAGATTCTTCAACTATATCACATATCGGTGAGACACCAGACCATGTCTCACTGATGCCAGAGTTTCCATTTGACAATCACACATTGTAGTCTTCAAATGGTCCATCGCTTAGACTTGGTGAAGTCTCCCTGACCAAAAGATCATTGGGCTGAGAACCTGCGGGTGATCCCACAATAGTGGTTTACAATTTTTGGCCAAACTGGACAGTGAAATTATTTTTTTAAACTAAATCTTCACATTCGGGCACCTATAGTGGCTAAACCATGAAGAATTTGAAGATGATCAAAACTAGAGTCTCGTCACATTTTGTCTGTAGATTCTAAAAATATTTTTTCAAAATTTTGGAATCAGATTGCACTTCTTTTTCCATCTCCCACGAAAAATGGTTTTTTCAATTTAGATTTGTAACTCGATATCTAGTGCTTCCACTTGGTTAGACAGTTTTTATTGAATATTTTTTCTTTAATCAAGTTTGAAGTCAAACCAATTACAATTCGGACATATACGCGAGTATAATGCATAATTTTTTTGTATATAGAAATTCAATTTTTTTTCTTGGATCAAGGACTTCAATATTTGGTGCACTCATATTTTTCAATTTTTTTTTTGATAATCTGCTATTTTTTCACATGTGTAGAACAAAGACCTTCATTTTTGATGAAAAACCTATGTTTAATAAAACTATAAAAAAAATACATAATAAAACCAAAACATATTAAAATTATATCCGTTGGATAGCTCGTTCTAAGGACTACCTAATTCAAATTGGGTTTGTGAAGATTCCTCCATTTTCATCCTCAACTCGAGCTCCGAAGTGCCAAAATTTAGTTTTTTTTTGTGTCTTAGGGAGGGGATGAGGAATAAAGGGGGTTCACTCGAACCAGGGTTCATTCGAACCCCCCTTCTATGAGGGGTTTTGATGGCTTTTTTGGCAGGAAAGTATTAGGAGGGTTCACCCGAACCTAGGTTCTAGCGAACCCCTAATGGGTTCGGTCGAACCAATAGGTTCGTACGAACCCCTAAAATCAATTTTTTTGCCATGCATTCATTTTTTGTGAGTTTTCCTTCCTCACTTCAATTGTAAACCACTATTGTGGCTTCACCCCTGCCTCAAAGAGAGTCTCCAAAGCTCCTTTGACAGTTCATGTCATACCGATAGTAATTCTCTTTGTTCATATCTTCAGCAAGAATCACCCTGATCCCAATCCATCAGCCAGAATTCAACCATCAGATGAAGATCTTAAAGTTGGGTCAAAGTCATATTTCACACCGATGAAGAACCATCGGCAAGACTCATGCCGACCATACCCCATTGGCCAGAATCCTACCTTCGCTGAAAGATAAAAAACTTGCGCCAACCATTTAGGTCACACCGATGATGACCATCGACAAGAGTCTCCCCGATGGAACTCTTCAGCCAAACTTCAACCATTGCCGAGAGTTAGGAATCTCATGCTGACAATTCAGGTTACACTGATGGCTCCAGTTGGCAAGACAAATCATAGGTCTCACCGATTTAATCACTTCAAGCCTTCATAACTAAGCTGCTTGTCGGCAAGACATTCCAAGAGTCTCACCAATTTTACTCTTTTAGGAGTTTCATGTCAGTAAGTTTGAGGCACATTTTCCAATAGGGAAGACTAAAGTTATCAACAAATGGATTCAAAGGTACCGAAGAAATTCTGTTTTAGGGTAGAAAATAACTTGTGTCAAGTGGTTATATTTGGGAGAACATTGATTGGACACATCCTACCATACTCCATAAGTATCTCACCTTTCATGGATTTATATAGATATAATTCTTTAACAACTATAGATCTTACAATAATAGAAAATAAGGTTATGAAAGAAACATATATGAACAATCAGAGTCAAGAGGTATTGTAATCCATCAAGGACCATCTTCAACATACCTAGAACTAGTAGAATCTCTATGCAAACTAGTTGCATAAAAAAAGAGTTTTTGAAGTTGGAGGCATGGTTTACCAAAGGATACAACCCTATAGATAGTCTTCATTATAGAAGAAAAGAGAAAATAAGTTGAAACCTAGATTGTATGGTCCCTATAGGATTATAAGAAAGATGGGAGAAGTAGCCTATGCACTAAAACTAATCAAGAATAGTATAACCCATAATATATTCCATGTTTCTTGCCTTAAAAAGGTATGGGGAAATGCATTGTACCATTCAAAGACTTTCCACATTTGGATGATTAAGGAAGACTCATTCTATTACTAGAATCTATCATGGATACTCAAGAGAGAAAGCAAAGGAAGAAAACCATTAGAAATTATTTGGTGAGGAGGAAGGATATGCCAACTAAAGATGCTACATAAGAAGGATCTAGCATCTTGAAGCATCCAAATTTTTTAATTTCTTGAGGGTAAGAAATCTCAAGGAAGGGATGTCATGTCCCCTTTTCCCATAATATTTTGGATTGAGCCATAAGCCCATTTTCTTTTCTCGCGATCTTAGGAAAAGTAACATATGGAAATTTAAGTGTGCCAATCGCATGTATAAATTATGGAGCCACAAGTGTTAGGTAATAAGATGATTATTTTTAAAATGGTGTTATCGAAGGAACATGTGCATGTATATTTTTGAAAGGAAAGGAAAATAATTTAAAAAATACATATTTAATCAAGATTGGGCTTGGGAGAATGCATGCTTATTTTCCATTACTTTTATTGCAATAGATTGGACATTTTGCTCAATTATCATTAGAAATTGGAAGATGGAAACCCTTAAACTAGCCTTGAAATAATCTCACATAGGGATTGCATTTGGTCTTCACTTTTTTGTTGTTTAGGTAGCTCCTATAGTGCCTAAATTTGTCTATATTTTTAGGAAGATCTCTTAACACCTAGGAATTATAATTTTGATATTTTTATATAGTTGGTATATCTTTGATAATAATATCAATTAAATTACTATTGATCTTGAATTTTTTGGGAAAATAAATTTTCTATAAGTGTAATTCCTCAGTATTATTTAAGACAATTAACCAATTATTGTAAACTACTATGTCAATTGATCATTTTGTAAGGGTTTATCATTCATTTCTATACATATTAATAAGTATATTATTTATTGTATTTGATTTAATTTCAAATAAGATTTAATCATCGATATCCCATGGATTTAAATAAATTCTAGAAATATACAATATCCCTAATCAAGGATATTATAGAGGTTGTGGGGACTATCTTGATCAATAACATTTGTTTAGAAGTTAGTAATATTGAAGAAATGAAAAATAATTTTTGGGAGTTCTACAAGGATCTTATTATAGCTAATGATAATAATGCAAGGTGTAAGAATGCTCAAATTGTGAAAAAATATTATCCCTATTAAGATTAATATTGCTGAGTCCCATATACTTAATAAAGAGATTAACATGCATGGAATTTTAGATGTTATAAAATATTTAAAAATTGACAAGTCTCATAGTATTGATGATCTATTGATTGAATTCTATAAATTCAATATTGAGTAGGTTATAAATTATCTATTTGTAGCTTACAAAGAAATTATCCAGAAAGGATCTCTAGGTAATAACATCAATACAAGTAAATTATTAAGTTATTTTTTAAAGATGGGGATCTAGGTCTAATATTATGAGTTGGAGACCAATAAATCTACTCCATGTTTCATATAAAATTCTTACTAAATTTTTAGGGTTAAGGTTAGTGGATATATTACGAAGGATCATTAATAATACTCAAATTAGATTCATAAAAAGGTAGATATATTCTTGAAAATCTTATTACCAATTATGAAGCTCTTGATTGGGCTAAAAAACTAGTCAGAATATTGGGATAATGTTGCTTGATTTTGAAAAGGCCTATGACAGAGTAGAATGGTCTTTAATTGTATTGGTATTAGAAGCTTTGGGTTTTTATAAAAAATATACAATATGATCAAGATTCTATTTAATGATACATACACACAAATTGATATTAATGGTTATTTAGCCAAACACTTTATTCTATAAAGATCCATTAGAAAAGGATGTCCTTTATCTCCTACCTTATTTTTCATTACTTTTCACGCTCTTAATTATATTTTGAGAACTGAATATTTTAGAAATTTGGTTTTAAGGGTATTTCTTTATTGAATAACAAGATGCTTCTAAATATTTAATTTGTTAAAGACATTATTATGTTTTCTAATTTGTATGGGGAAAATTTCAATAATCTAAATAATAGGATTAATGTCTATTATTTATCTTCTAAAATGTCTTTTTTGAAATTAAGCCAATTATTCTTAGCTAGAATGAGTCTCGTCTTGAGAGGTTCATTAATTATAGATAGTAGTGGGGTGTTCTTAATACAAAAAATAAATATATTGGGAAATCATTTGTTATGAATCCCTCCCTTAAAACATGAGGGGTTGGATGTATTGTAAGATTGAGAAGAAGATTTTAAAACTGAATAGGAGGTGTTTTTCTTTGGCTAGGAGGATCTAAGGTTGTCAAAAAAATCCTTTCCTCTTATAGTATAATTTATTATGCTTATATCTGGATTTTTGCAAACTATCAAATTGAAAAAAATCATATTCTTATTAGGAACTCCCTTTAGTCTAATGGTAAAGGTAATATGAAAAGGCATGTAGTTAGATGAATTTGGAGTTTCTTAAGTAATTAAAATGGTTTTATGAGGTTTAAAAAATATAAAAAATCTAGGATATTGCCTTAGCCACAAAATGTATTGTTAAAGCCTTAAAGGGAAATGAACCTTGGAAAGCGATTTTTAGAAATAATATTCAATGAGTTGTCCCAAAAAAGGCCAAGCATTAAAAGGTTTGCCATTCTCATTAAGTTTTTTTTAGTAAGTTTTTTTTTAAACCCTTAGGTTGTTTTGTAGCATTTGAAGGGCATGGGAGATGGTGAGCTCTTTGATCACTAATGTAGAGGCTCTTTATAGAGATGAAGGGGAATTTTATATTTAAGAATTGTTTGATGGAAAATTCATTCTAAAAAGAAACCCCTTGCACTGCTTTATGGGTATTTTACTGATATTTTGCACAATAACTAAGAGATTGTTTATTTTTAGAAATATCTTTAATTATAGGCATGTTAGTGACTAGGAGTATTTCAAGAAAAAAAATTTCTTCTCTTGATTCTCAAAGAGCTCTCACAATAATTTAAAATACTTGTTTACTATTACATTTCTTATACATTTGACTTATAATTCTAAAAATTTAGAAAGTATCAAATAGAAAGATGGTGCTACTTTTCTAAATATCAACTCCTCTAAAATATATGATATGTTGAATGACTCCCATGAGGTGATATACCATATTAAGAAGTGCTAGAATACCTATTTTATAGCAAGTCATCATCCAATGTAATTAATTATTGTTGGTATAATTTTCTTGAACCTAATAAGTATGCATGCTAGAGACTAGGGACATTTTAAGATTAATTTTTCTATTAATTTTCAAAGAATAATCTCCCAATCATTAAAAAATATTTGTTCAATACTCCTATTAATTTTTCTATTATGGGCTGGTGATATGGTAAATCTTCCTATCCCCACTGGACAATGGCGTCATTATTTTTTGAACCCCCTAAACTTTTGGGATCAACTTTTTAAGCTTGCGGATTTCATGCGATTTCTTGTGACAGCTAAGTACTATGCCGATATCATGCCTTTATTTGATGTGGGCGATTCGCACGAGGAAGCTTATGCCCTTGTGTGGATTATGAAAGATCACATTTATGGTCTCTATTTTCGTCCGATAAGGCCACTTTCTGCTGGCTTGTTTCCTATCGATGCTTCTAGAATTGACTACCAACTATTCTACCCTGGTTCCCTTGTTCTGGTCATCGGTGTTTCTAGTGTGGGCTCTATGGGTGGGGACAGAGTGCACGTGGAGTCGGACAGGTGTGACAAGTGGAAAGCAAATGCCACTATTTGGCACATCTGTAAAGAGGGTGGAATTGCGCAGTACATGGAGGCCATGACCGGTCATGATGAGGGCTTGTCTCACAAGTTTGTCACCTCCTAGAGGGAGGGTAGGGTTATTATTGGTGGAATTTCCTTCGAGGTTTCTGAGGAGGTCATTGCTAGAGTTACTGGGCTCCTGAATAGTGGCCACACTTGGAAGAAGACTACAAAAGTTCCAGACCAAATCAATCTGAATCAGTTTTTTCGTGGTGATGAGAAACCTGTCAAGTTGCAGGGTGGCTTTGACCGCGAGGCATTGTCAGAGCCTTGGGATAAAGTCTGTTTGGTGATAATGAAATATTTCACACTGGAAGGAAGGTATGGGGTCTACTACTATTACCACTTTAATTTCCTCAACCACCTTAGGAACCATCTGTATATTTCTATTCCTTTCTTCTTGTATCATGCCCTTGACAACACTGTGTTGGAGTTTAATGAAGCCACTAATTCCAGAAAGAATTACACTATCCTCTACCAGGGCCTTATATCTAGGCTTTATCATTTCCATATGGCGCTTTGCCCTGCTAGGCCTATTACTGTGCAAGAAGTTTCCTCCCTCCATGCCCTTGATGAAACCCCGATTTCGTCCACTCCCCCCTCTGCTAGCATTTTGGACACACCGGGCCCAAGCAAGAAAAAATGCCTCAAGAATCCTGCCTTGAAAGCCCATCCCCATGGCACCTCCCCTAGGTTGGGCCTGGAAGATACGAGTAGGAAAGAAAGAGGCTCGCCCCTACCCTGTGCCCTAAGGCAAAAGCCTCTAAAAAAGCTAAAGTCTGCCACCAAATTGACTCTGATGTGGAGATCACTGAGGAAACTAACACCCCCCATCATTCTCATAGACTGGTTTGTAAGCAGGACAAGATTGGTAGCCTTAAGGAAGCCTCTGATTCAGACAAGGATCTTGAGAGTGACAAGGAAAGCCACGAGGAAATGGATGCATGAGGAGATGACCGATCGGTGTCGGTGAAAAGTGAGCCCCATGTGTCAGAAAGTTTAAAGAAGGGCCCCTCCGATGACAATGTGCTACAAATCACCCCCTAGTTCTCTGAGGCGGTTAAAGGAAAAGCTCCCTTGAAGAATGGTCACAAGGATAATGACCAGGCTTGGGAACAGGTGGGCTTGCTAAAGGGGAGAGTGGAGAGGCTGGAAAAGAAGGTCCAGGAAGTGACCCAATTTTCCCTGAGGATCATGCATAGGTCGGCTACCAGCCTTTGTTTGCTTCAGAAGGAAAAGTCTGCGAAGGATGCTGATCTTGATGCTGATTTCAAGGAGCTGCTCGAGTTCGTCACGACGGATTGGGCGATTGCCTTACATGATTTTCCTAGCAGGAAGGATAAAAATTATGCCGCTAGGCCTGTTTGTTCTGGTTTATTTTATGTTTTGTTGTTTTCTTTTTCTGCTAAACTTGATGGGCCCCTGGTGGTCTAATGGACTTATTTGGCGGGTTTCATGCTGGCATGTTAATCCTTGTCATCTTACGTATTCTGTTACTTTTTGTTTGTTGATGCGCTGTGAGTGATGGTGTTCTTTCTACTATCACTGGGTTGTTTGTGTACTTTCGTTGGATGGCCTTGGTGCCTTGTTTTTATGGGTCAGCACCCTTGTTTTGCTGCTTTCATTTCAAAAAACATTCAATTCTAAAAGTTTAGAAAATATCATATAGAAGGATGGTACTCCTTTTTTAAATACCAACTCCTCCAAAATACATAATAGGCTAACCGACTCCCAAGAAGTGGTAGATCATATTAAGAAGTGGTGTAATGTCAATTTTAATAGAAATTCCTAGTCCTATGTAATTAATTATTATTGGTATAAGTTTCTTGAACCTAATAATATTTTATTGATTAAAAAGTTGGTTGTTTTCTATTATTTTTTCTAAGCCCATCTTTTGTAAAGTCAATGATGTCCCTAAAAGCTATTATCACCTCTTCTTTTATTTTATTTTTGCTAAAGATATATGGAAACTATTTGTGGATAATATTATTGGGTGACATATTAGGAGGAATTTCAATTTGCGTAATATTTTTTTCTTGTAATTTTATCTAATAAGATAAGAAGAGACGTTGTATAAATTCTTCTAATAGAATCACATCCTTTAAAATTGTATCATAGGTTATAATGACTATGGAGCTACCTAAGGAAAGGTTTACATTTTTTATTATTGATAAAGAATGAACTAACTCTATATAAATTAGAAATAAAATTTCCATAATTTTGGTCACCTAACTAAAAGAAAGTAGATGAAAGATTTAGAAAATAATATATGAAATTCTAATAACAATACTACAAAATACATAAGTATGAAATTATTATCAATAATATATATATATATAGATAAAACGTAGACAAGCTGCATATATTGATATCGAACAAAATACAATAGATGTTCATGAATTTGGGTTGAGCCAGCCACTAGATTTCCTTAGATACAAAATTTACTTTTGGACTACCCTTAACCACCTAAACACCCCCTTGTCGATTTCAAAATTCATACAAATTTCACATCACTCATTCAGACATTTTCATCATAGAAATTCATGGTTTCAACCAGGTTCACGAAGTCCCTTAGCCATTGCAGACCCACCATCTCTACCACTCCCAGACGCCTACATAGGAAGTCCACTCCAAGCCCTGCCCAATGCTGATGGCGAACCAACTGCTCTCCCTTCATGTCCATGATAAACGGCTGCCAATCCACCTCAATGCCCTGTTGGAACATTTTTGTCATGTCATCCAAGAATGGGATCCCCACACCAAGTCTTGCTATTACCACCATGTCTAGATCCTCCTCTAGCACCGAAGCCACAAACACCATCCTTAGGAGAACCAAACACCTCACTTTAGGTATGTTTAAGTCCAACAATGACGCTAGAAAACACAATGAAATATCAAAGTTTGCCTTCGTTTTGTTGCATGAAAAGCAAAATTTCCGCCCAAGCACCATTCGAATTGCTTCAAGGCACAAAATATCCTTGTTCTGGCAAATGTTCTTCAGCCTCTGGTCCAAGATGAACCCAGTGAAAGATGCTTCCGACTTCACACATTTTAGTTTTATGGGGGTCTCCATCTTTGTGTGTGGATGAAGCTAGAGATTTTCTCCTTAAATAACCAAATTTCACCCGCATCACATCCAAGGCTAGCTTACGCGTTTAATGTCTTCTGTACCTACCTCCATTCTCGATTTCTCCAACTGACGAAGGGAAGTACTGGGCGTTCCAAGTGTTAATTTTCCGTACTACCGTTCGATTGTACACCTGAGTTGGCCTAATGGTGGAGAACTTGTACTCTTGAAAGAGAGGTCACAAGTTCAAATCTTGCAGGGGGTAAGGTATGTACACCTCATATTGTGGAGCACGAGTTAGGTGCCTCCCTCATATCGGGAGTACGAGGAGTCCCATATATTGTAAGCCATCTGTAGACCCAAAAACAGACCGTGTGATATCGTGGACTATAAAAGGACCTTTCCTTTCCTTTTTGAGTGTATTATTTTTGCATTCTCCAATGCGGCCACTCAATGTATTATGAGCTTTGTCGACTCACAATGAATTAACTCTCGCGTGTGGCATTAATTTCCATTTTAAACTTTGGTAGAGATAATTCCTGTGTTTGGCGGTGAATTCCCCAATTAGGATATCTGACATGATGCTAGTGAATCGACTCTTGTCCTCTTTTGATGGTTAGTGTGCCCATGTGTCGAACTGGGCAGGCTGGCTTAGCGACCCCCACATTTAGCACATGGGCAGTTATCAATAATATTTTTGTTGATTGTGAATTTATTAAATATTTTTTTGAAATAGGGCAAGCAAAGAGACTACCTCTCCACATGTTGGAATGTAATAGATGACTGGTCATATATTTGGATGTAGTCCTAATGTAATGATGTCAACAATTGATACTCTCTCAAAGATTTAATAGTGTTTTATAGATGTTGATTCTTAATGGTTTTGACTTTATTTTTTGTTAGACTTTTCTTCTATATGGGTATATGCAATCCTCGTGAAACATATAAATTGTAACATAGTTTTAAATTTTAGCAATCAATCATCAATTAAAAAACAAATAGAAAGAAGTTAAATTTGCTTCTTCTTTTTTTTATTAATAAAAAATCAAAATTATATTATTTTTAAAAATGTAATTGAGTTGAATAATGAGATAAATTTTATTATAAATTAACTTAGTCTATTAACTAGTTTATCAATATTTTTCAATTTAGAAGACAATAACAGTGATTAGAATGTTTATATAGCTACAATATTATCTTTGATAATGAAATATTTTAATTAAAATGTTTAAGAAGGAATTTAAAAAAAAAATCAGTAATCAAATAAAAAATAATATATAATTCACGATAGATATTTATGATATTTTAATAAAAAAAGAAAAAAACTATACTCATCATTAAAATAATTAATACATCAGTTTATAAAGTTTTAAAAATATAAATAACATTTAAACCTTATAAATCTATCATCAAAATGCTATTCTAAATTAAAAAATTGCTGTTTTTCCTTATCAAAAACATCTTAAAGCAAACTTCGCTGAGAATCCTTTTTCATAGAATTGGCAAGAATTCCTAATTCCATTTCTATTTCAAACAATTTCAATGCTGTTTGTGGCATGCGGACCAATACCTTTATTCCATCTTTATCCTTTGGAGGTTGAAGGAAGGCAATAAAATTTGCATGAAAAGATCCACTCCATTCCATTGGACTTACAACTGATGTTTCACCCCATCCAAAATCCACACTATTAAGCCCTAGAAATCTCCAATCACTCATAGTCATGACATTCTTCAGTGGTACATGAACGTATTCATTCATTACTTGGCGATTGATCTCTACAAAGTCAATGCTTGATCTCAAATACTCATCACTCACTAACAACCTTGATCTCTTTATAATCATGATTGCTTGCAAAATTGAGATACTATGAAGTTCCTCAGCTCTAGCCGTTGCACATACAGGATAGAGGCAATTACCATAATATCCATTTTGGAGTGGCGGTTTGAGTAATTTCCTTGAATTCATTGCAAAGAGAAGCTTCACATTTTGGCTATGTGGGATTTTATAAGCCTTTGCCTGTGCCCTCCAAACCAACGCTGCCCCAATATCAAACGAAGAGAAGTGTTCATTACACTCTTCCATAAGGTTTTGCTTGGTTTGTTTTATCATCTTGGAATCCAAAAAATAAAAATAACGAACACATTCCTCATGTTCTTGAAATGAAGATATGAAGCTATCTGTAAGCAATTCTGGATGGTGAAACACCGCTTGTGGTGGATTTCTTGGCTTGAGGAGTTCTCTATCCCATATTGGTTGCACTGAGAGCTTAACAATTCCCCTCGCCATCTCTCCAAGCCCATTAAGAAACTGCCCTATTCCTAATCCATCACACATACTGTGATACAAACCATAACCTAAAACAAACCCACCACAACTGAACCGAGTAACCTACATATAAACCATTAATTATGATCTTGTATATCACCCAAATAACTTGTAATGAAGATAGAAAGAAAGAGGTGAGAGGAGAGTTACTTGAAGAACGAGGGGAGGAATGCTCTGAGTCTCTGCATCGAGGGGAGTCGTAGAAATTAGAAGCTGGTGAAATGACGAGTTGAGGTCATCACAATCGCCGAGCACAGACAAAGTATTGTGGGAGGTGGCAGCCATGAACGGAACTCCCTCTGCGCTACACTCCAGTTGAAGTTTCCCATTGTCAACGCTTCTCACACGTCCTACCAGTGGATAATAATGCACCAATACCTTAGACAAAGCCTCGCGAATTACGTTTGCTGGATCGCCCATTGAATTAAAATTGGAATTGTGGGCGACTTTGTAGACAAGAATTTGACGAACCATGAATCTTAACTTGGGGTGGTCGTCAAAATTGGAGAGATAGAGAGTGGTTTTAGGTGAGGGAAGGCATGGGCGCACCATCACTGCTTGTCCACACTTCACTTGCAACTCTATTGTTTTCTGCACCTTCATTTCACATCCCATGCCTTTTGTAGACGTTGAAAACTTGCTTGTTTGATTAATTTCGCTGCATCGTAGCTGGCCACGCTTGAGCGGGCCTTAAATTAGACATAATATAGTGTTATACTATTAGTTTGTCGTTTGATTTGACGACAAGTGTATCGGAGTAATATCTCCAACTCACCCTCACATTATATTTTACTGTAAACGTCCATCGTGGAAGATGTCACTACAGCTATATTTGATTACAGAACGTGTATTCACGTGAATATCAGATTCCCATAGAGGGTTTTATATAAAATCCAATTTGTTGAGCTATTCGATATGGGAGCACAAGTCATAGGCTGAATTCATTTCGTTAAGAGTTAAGGACTGAGGGTTATCCATTCTCTCAAATTCTCATGAGATATGATCCCGACCTCATTCCTTATGATGTCAGGGTCTTACACTCAGTAAGGACTTGATTCAGAACCATTCAACTTCACCATCATATCAAGGGCCCATTGACTTATTTGATTACTATGAAGACTAGGAAGCTCAATTTATCAAATGTATTAAAATTCATGGTCAAGCAAAATCTCAAACAAGGGCGTACATTCAATCGAAGAAGATTTTGCGACCTTTCCAATCATAATTGATCTTTCAATCTGTAGATTCAATTATAATGAAAATATTTTAGAGTAAAAAGGAAAAAAATACATGTGATACCAATTGACATGTCTTATTCAATTAATTTCATCATTTTTTTTTTAATTTCACATAAATTTCTTTATAACCACCAATTTAATAGCACATGGCTTCAATTTAATGGGTTGGATAATAATATAACCATGTGTTATGTGTTGTTTAATAATAATTGAACACAATTAATAATTGGAAGGAGTATTTGTGTTTAATAACATAACATGAGCCTATAATAATCAAATGCATAAATATTAGTGTTTGTAATTCTCAAGATAAAAGTTGTGGCTCTAATAACAATAAAACTAAGCTTTGTTTAGGTGGCTATCTTCCATTGTGAGTGGCTAAAAGTGAAAAATGTTGAACCAAAAAATACTTGTGCTGTCAAATATTAAAATTGATAATGCAAAATTATTCTATAAAAAATATATGTGACACCACTTCGCATGCTCTATTCAGTCAATTCCACTCATAAATTTCTAAATTTCACATAATTTTATTTGTAACAAGTAATTTCATAGTCCATGGCTTCAAAATAATGAGCCTAATGATAATAATATAACCATGTTTTATGCGTTGTTTAAGAATACTTGAACACAATTAATAATTGGAAGGAGTAATTATGCGTTTATTAACATAGCATATGCCTATATTTATCAAGTACATAAATTCTAGTGTTTAAAATTCTTGTGGTGAAAGTTGTGTCTCTAATAACAAATAGAACTAAGCTATGTTTAGGTGGCTATCTTCCATTATGAGTGGTTAAAAAAGAAAAATATTGAACCCAAAAATATTTGTGTTGTCAAATAGTAAAATTGATGATGCAAAATTACTCTATATTTTATTTAATATTCAAAGGAGAAGATTCTTGTTTGTGATCTATTGATCATACATTACATATTTGACTACTACACTCTTTAAATTGCCTCATAATGTTGGGTGGTTTGTTAAGTGTCTAAGAATATTGTTGCAATGAAGATACTAAGTAGCTAGATGTGAGTAGAGATGTTGTACATTCATGTTTTCATTTAGTTGTAGTTGAATCTATTGATTTATTTAAATAGAAGCTTCTTTTTGTGTTCCATTATGATTTTCTAGTTGCATCATTCTTGTCTAGAATTAGACATTGATTTATTAAAATAATTTTTTAAATATTTTTTTAAATGAGTGTTTGTTGATAGAATTCTTAGAATTTTGTCTGAACTTCTATTAGGGGAGAGGACCCAGTAGTCGTGCATCCTAACTTCACGCTTCTAATTATCCTACGTCGAAATTTCAAATCACTCCCAATTTTTTACAGCAGCTTACTTGGCAAGTTCTCTGCTTATAACTAAGGTTTCAGGGCCACATCATCAAATATGATGCCACATCAGCATGCATTTTTGTCAAGGTGTCCAAAAGGGCCCCAAAAAATAGTGAGACCAATTCTCGTGCATTACATCATGAGTAGTTGAGTGCTGATGTGGTATCACATGATTGGTTGCTTTTTAGATCAGTAGCATACATTTTGTTTAATTATGGGTAGTCAAATCACAACTATTGGACATTATATCAACAACTATTGGGTATTATATTTACGATTGGGTGCACGACTATTGGACCCCGCACGACTATTGGGCCCTCTCCCCTATGTACAAATAGGCCCAATTATTTTCCATTGTCCATTACTTTGATTTATGTTTATTGTATGGGTATGGTGTTGTTCAATTTACTAGTTGCTTTGAGTGGAATTACCACATCAATAGCTTGTGTTCTTGCACTAAATAGTGCTATGTAATTTAGGCAATGGGGACCACATAAATTTGGTGGATTGATATAGTCATAGAAAGAGGGTCTAATAAAGGATTGTCCAACCATGTAGCAAATACACATGCAATAAAATTCAGCAGATAATAGAATACAAAAATATTGATTTATAGTCATGAATGACATTAAAATCTACCATAATAGTATTACAACATGATACCATAACCATCAAAGATACATGTAAACCTTATGTGCAAATTATAAAAATCTCAATACAAACTTCTTGAGGTAATACTAAATTGCAAGTGTTAATGAGATTAATTTTTATGAAGCTATAACCACAACTAACTAATTTCAAATGATTATGAGTGATTTTTAAATAGCGATCCTTATCCCTTAAAATATTTTGTGTCAACCACAAGGTGGTGCATGGCTTAATGCAAAGGTAAATGTATATTCAAGTAACATATGAAAGTGGAACCTTTTCGAATGAGTGCAACGAAGTATTTGCATTAGATATTGACTTTATTCATACGATGAAACTCACTAATACCAAAGAGCTTGAGAATGTAACCATGTATTACCACAAATTACCACAAATATTAAATAGTCATTGTAAAATAGAAATAGTGATTTTATACTAGAACTTTAATATACTATTGAGTGAGTCTAGATCCAAAATGTATTTTTATAGTGAAAAAAAAGTGTTACGGAGAACATTTGATGATAAATATTATTGTAAATATATAAATAAATAAATAAATATGAAAGAAAATATTTTTGGTTGATGCAATATTGCTATTGCATTTTGGATGCTCATGTATCATGATTTAACCTTGTGAAATTTTGTCTAAATGATATTTCGGTTTTAGTTATTGAACTATTCCTAGAATTCAATGAGAGAGTTAGATTCAGTGCTTGTTAGAATTCTAATCTAGACTTAAAGGCCTATATATATATAATTTCTTGTAAGGGTGGATATACTTATAAATATTTATAATTTATGACATATAGTGATGCTTTAACCTAATGGATAGGGATTTGATCTACCAATTAGGGTAGACAAAAATTAGTTCCAATGAGCTAGAAATTTAGACAATTGTAGAGCCTCTTCCCAAGTGCTCTTCAAAACCTCTAATTCCTCCTCTTCATCTTCCTTTTACAAATGAAGGCACACATAGGACACAATATTTAACTAAACTTATGGAAATTCCTTTGGAAACTTAAGGAAATCCAATATGGTTCTTTTAAAATTTTCATGAATTAATATTGAATGATTATAACTTTTATTTCTTTTTTTTTTGAAAAATTTTCTACCCACATTTTTTTCTCAGACCTTTTGTAATGATAGTAGCTAAATAATAACCAAATATTACTAAGTAAGCAATACTGTGATCTTGAAGACTTTAAATATCTTTCAAAAATCTAATATTGTATATGATTACCTTTAAATTTTTTCTAGAAAAATAAGTAGTTTTTAGTGATACATTGGTTGAAAAGATATGAGTTTTGTATCAAAAATACACTTGGAATTCCTAGTAGAAAATGAATTTAATCATATACTAGAGTGCATTTAATAGAGTAGTTATTTCTCTAAGACACGATACTCAATAATATTTTTGAACCATGAAATACAATTAACTTTTACACTATTTCTTAATAAAATTAAAATTGATGGTTAAGAATGATCAAAGAAACATAACTTAGGTTAACCAAATTGGAGAGGTTGTATTTTTAAACCTTATAAAGTTTTTTCTATTGGCATATCTCTTACCTTTAAAAAATAGAACTTTGTATTTTTCCTAAAACTTAAGAATTCATTTTAATTAGGTATTAAAAGGGATTTTTTTTTTTTTTGGAAAGAACCCAATCCTTTTATAAAGAAATAAAAATATGGTATAAACAAAAAAGCTAAGAGAATAAACTATAAAAAATAATATTTATAGTAAACCAACTGTAAGCACATGGAACTCTTATTATTTGTCTCTAGACCTCACTATAGAAGCATTTAGACTCAAGGATTAAGAACTTCTTTAAGAATATAATGGATATCAAGATGTGCAACTATTTAAAGATGAGATTTAGATCCCAAATATGTAAGTAATTAAATGAATTACTTTGTGGTTAATATATAAGACAAACAACAAGGAATAACCATCTATAGAATCTTCTAGGTCATGAGATGTAATAAATTTAGCTATATCAAGTTATGCTAGTTTTTTATGCAAGTAAAAACAAGAAAAAATATAAATGAGATTTATTTTTTAATTTTTTTAGGATTGTGTTGTGGGAATAATGACTGTAGTAGGATTGATGCCTTGATCTAAATTAGGTGGTGGGTTAAATCTTCAATCCCAAGTCAATTGAAATATAGTAAACTCTTTTATTATAAACATAATATGATTCAAAACATAGTAGAATAACTAATATTGTATTAAACTCATATAAGTCTATCTATACATGTTCAAGTGTGTCAGGAAAGAGTATTACAAGAAATAAAAAAAATTAGGAATAATTCAAATATTCATAGGATAAAATATATGTTTCATACATTGCAATAAAAGGGGGTTTCGTGGAACCTAAAAGAAATATTACAATTTCTATGCCAGTTGACCAATTGCATTTAATATTCACATTAGCACCTATGCAATATCAAAGAAAACTATATGATCTCCTAAAATATAAACAAAGCCTTAGGAAACATCTATATTAATGAAAAATTACATAGTAATATCCCTCCCTAAGATTTTTCAACATATATAAAATGTGTGGAATCTTAGTCTAGATTTAAATATTTGACACCAAAAAATATATTTTAGAGTGAAGGAAAAAAAGATGCACTAACATAAACTTTTAGTGATAACAATTTAGTCATGTTTCCATGCTCTCGTTTTCAAATTTGTGTCT
>VDFB02281492.1:755450489-755547267 GCA_007258455.2 Sequoia sempervirens
CCTCAAACCCTATACCCTTTACCCTATACATTGGACCCTCAAACCTAACCCTTCAACCATATATGTACCCTCAACCCTAATCCCTCAAACCTATACCCTCAACCCTTAAACCCTTAAACCCTTAAATACTCAACCCTAAAACCTAAACCCTCAACCCTTAAATCCTAAAACCTTAAACCCTCTACTCTCCACCATCAACCCAATACCCTCTACCCTCAACCCTAATCCCTCAAATCTTAAACCCTTAAACCCAAGTAAACTCTCTACCCTAATCCCTCAACCATCAACCCTTGATCCCTCTACTCTCTACCCTAAACCCTTAAACTTTAATTCCTCAACCCCTATACCCTCTACCCTATACATTGGACCCTAAACCCTAACCCCTCAACCCTATACCCTAAATCCTCTACCCTCAACCTTAAACCCTCAGCCCTCAAACCTTAAACCCTAAACCCTTAAACCCTCTACCCTCTACCCTATACATTAAACCCTCAACCCTCAATTCTCAATGCTCAACCCTTAAACCCCAAACCCTCAACCCCTATGCCCTCTACCCTATACATTGGACCATCAACCCTAATCCTTCAACCATATGTACCCTCAACCCTAATACCTCAACCCTATAAAATCAACCCAATACTCTAAACCATCAACCCTATAGTTCCTCAACCCTATACCCTCAATTCTCAACCCTTTACCCTACACATTGGATCCTCAACCCTCATATGTATTTGTCCCTCCCTCCTCTTCTCTCCTCTCTATCTCACTTATCCCTCCATCTCTCCCTCCCTCCCTCCACCCCTCTCTACCCTAGTCCCTCAATAGTATACCCTCAACCCTTAAACCCTTAAACACTCAACCCTAAACCCTAAAACCTCAACCCTCAACCCTCAAACCCTAAACTCTTAAACCCTCAACCCAATACCCTCTACCTCAACCCTAATCCTCACAACCCCTTAAACCCAAGTAAACATTCACTCTAATCCCTCAACCCTTAAACCCAAGTAAACATTCACCCTAATCCATCAACCCCTCAACACTTAACCTCTACCCTCAACTCTCAACCCTTAAACCCTAATCCCTCAACCCCTATACCCTCTACCCTATACATTGGACCCTCAACCCTAATCCCCCAACCCTATACTCTCAATCCTCTACCGTCAACATTAAACCCTAAACCCTTTAAACCCTCTATCCTCTACCATTTACCATATACATTAAACCCTAGACCCTCAATTCTCAACCCTCAATCCTTAAACCCTAAAACCTCAACCCTTATACCCTCTACCCTATACATTAGACCCTCACCCCTAATCCTTCAACCATATGTACCCTCAATTCTAATCCCTCAATCTTAATCCCTCAACCCAATACCCTAAACCATCAACCCTATAGGTCCTCAACCCTATACCCTCAATTCTCAACCCTCTACCCTATACATTGGATCCTCAACCCTCATATATCTCTGTCCCTCCCTCCCCTTCTCCCCTTCTCTCTATCTCACTTCTCCCTCCATCTCTCCCTCCCTCCATCCCTCCCTCTCTACCCTAATACCTCAACCCTATACCCTCAACCATTAAAACCTTAAACACTCAACCCTAAACCCTAAACCCTAAACCATCAACCCTCAACCCTTAAACCCTAAACCCTTAAACCCTCTACCTACTACCCTCAACCCTAATCCCTCAACCCTTAAACCCTCAACCCTTATAACCTCTACCTTATACATTGGACCCATAACACTAATGCATCAACCCTATACCCTCAACCCTCTATCCTCAACCTTAAATCCTCAACCCTCAACCCTTAAACCCTCTACCCTCAACCCTTAATCCCTCAACCCTCAACCCTTAAACCCTAAACCCTCAACCCCTATACCCTCTACCCTATACATTCGACCCTCAACCCTAATCCTTCAACCATATACCCTCAAACCTATACCCTAAACCCTCTACCCTCAACCCTTAACCCTCAACCCTAAATCCTTAAACCCTAAACCCTTAAACCATCTATCCTCTATCCTCAACCCTAATCCCTCAACCCTATATCCTTAATCCAATACCCTAAACTATCAACCCTATAGGTCCTATACATTAGATCGTCAACCCTCATATATTTTTGTCCCTCCCTCCTCTTCTCTCCTCTCTATCTCACTTCTCCCTCCATCTCTCCCCCCATCCATCCCTCCTTATCTACCCTAATCCATCAACCCTAAAACATAAACCCTTAAACCATTAAACACTCAACCCTAAACCCTAAACCCTAAACCCTCAACCCTCATCCCTTAAACCCTCTACCATCTACTCTCAACCCAATACCCTCTACCCTCTACCCTAACCCCTCAACCCTTAAACCCTTAAACCAAAGTAAACTTTCTACCCTAATCCATCAATCCTCAACCATTAATCCTTTAACCCTTCAACCTTCTACCCTCTACCCTCAACCCTAATCCCTGAATCCTCTAACCTCAACCTTAAACCCTCAACCCTCAACCCTTAAACCCAAAACCTTTAAACCCTCTACTCTCTACCCTATACATTAAACCCTCAACCTTCAATTCTAAACCCTCAACCCTCAACCCTTAAACCCTAAACCTTCAACCCCTATATCCTAATTTACATTGGACCCTCAACCTAATGCTTCAACCATATACCCTAAACCCTCTACCCTCAACCCTAAACCCTCAACCCTAAACCATTTAACCCTAAACCCTTAAAACTTCTACCCTCTACCCTCAAACCAATACCCTCTACCCTCAACCTTAATCCCTCAACCCTATACCCTCAACCCCTATCCCTTTATATCTATCTCTACATATCACCTCTCTCTCCCTCCCTCTCTCATACCCTCTCTAATTTTCTATATCTACCCTCTCCCTCTTTCTATGTATCTCTCACTCAATCAATCCCTAACACTCTCTCTCGCTCCCTCCCTCTATCTCTCTCTATCTCTCTCACACTGCCTCTCCATCACTCCCTCTCTCTCCCACTCCCTCTTTCTCCCTATCTCTTAGGTCTCTCCCTCCCACCCCCCTCTCTCTCTACCTCCTCTCTTTATCTATCCATCCCACTCTACCTAGATAAGTCTGTCTCACTCTACCCTCTCTCTCTCCCTCCCTCTCTCTCAGGTCACTCCCTCCCACACCCTCTCCCTCTCTCAGGTCTCTCACTCTCACACTCCCTCTCTCTCATTCCCTCTCTCTCCCACTCTAGGTCTCTCTTGCACTTCCTCTGACTAACTATCTCTCAAGTCTCTCCCTCTCACCCCCCTCACACTCTCAAGTCTCTCCCTCTGGCACCCTACCTACATAACTCTCTCTTTCACTCCATCTCTCTCTCTTCCCCCCATCTCTCTCCCTCTCCCTCTCTCTCAAATATCTCTCCCACCCCCTCTCTCTCTCCCTCTATCCCTCCCACCCTACCTATCTAAGTCCCTCTCACTCCAACCCCTTCTCTCCCACTCCCTCTCTCTTAGTCTATTCCTTCCACCCCCTCTCCCTCTCTCAAGACTCTCTCTCACAACCTCTCTACCTCTCTCTCTCTCTCTCAGGTCTCTCCCTCCCACCCTACCTAGACAACTCTCTCTCTCTCTTAAAATTATCCCTCCCTCTAAAGACATACATAAATACATACATACTTACATACATACAAGAATAATACCTACATACACACAAGCATACATGTACATATGTACATACAATCTTACATACATACATACATATATGAATTGATATATACATACATACATACAAGCATACATACATACATACATACATACATGACATACAAGCACACATGTACATACAAACATACGAATATATAAACATACATTCAATAGAGTAGCATTTAACATAAAGCAAGACATAATGTGAGCGTGTTCTAATACACTCACATTATGTCTTGCTAGACATGTCCCGCACAAATGCAAAAAATATATGAAAACTAAGATATAACACGAGCACGTTATAAAACGCTCGTGTTATATCTTGCTTTGGGAATCCCTAAGCCTTGGGCTTGGTATTTGCCTTGGAATACCAACCCAAGGGCTTGAAGGGCCTTCCCAATGACCAGAGATGTGTTTTTGCAAATTCTACAATATTTCACATAATCGGGTTCATGCTCACCATTAGGATTGCACATGTTTCAATGTCAAACAAATCGAACACCTAGGTAATATTAGGCTCTCTCTTAGCTATCCAACGATGTAATTTTTTTTCACTTTTTGACAATGTTAAGCCTTTGATCTATAATTTCTTTTGTTTGTGTGTCTCTTTTTTGGAAAAAAGAAGTGTTTGGTGTTTTTTCATTATAAATTAACCATTCATTGAAATTTCAAATAAATTACATTTTTAGAAACTAGACTCTATTCTAAAAATATTAAAAAAAAATCAATTAGTTTCTAAATTTTGTAGGGTTAGCACGACCAAAATTCTATTTTTCAAGAACTTTCCTCTTTGAAAATTAGTAAAAAATAAAAAATTCTTTAAAAAATTATCAGAAAAATTGTGCATCAACTACATATTGTTAGCTAATTTCTCACTGAAGCAATTTTAAAAATATTAGAAAAAATTTCACCGTGCTACGTTCCCACAAAAGTTGCTATGTTATGTTTTTCTGACAAAAACATCACCAATTTTTGTGTGCCCCTCTTTTGAACCCCTTAATCTCAACCATTTTCAAAATAAATTAGTAGTTTAGAAAGTAAACTCGAGCACTATGATCCTTTTTTTTTTTGCATCTCAAAATTTTGAGTGTAACTATCCTCAATTTCACATCCAAGGTCAATATTTCTTGATTTAATAAAAAAAGTGGCCACTTAAGCCCCCTTTTTGGCCCCCTATCTTTTTGCATTTACCCATGGTCCCTATCGGCCTATGCTCTAGCTAGCTCTACTTGAACTCTAGTGAGATCTCCTTGCACCCTGTTGAGTTCCAGATTGCTCTCGACTGGGACTTGGGTGGCTTGAAGCTCCTCATATGTAGTCTAAAGATGTGCAAGCTTGGATCTAGCCTGCTCCTCCCTAGTTATAGATAGATCAATGATCCCCGTAGTCTCCTCGTACACTATCCTCCATCTCGCTAAGGGCTCAAAAAGTTCAGCATGATACCCCACACTAGGTGGTGGCATGTGCTCCGCTCATGTGGCCTGATGTGGGGGCAAGGAGGGGGCCATTTCTGTAGTGACTCGCTGGAAGAGATCTCACCACTCTTGCATAAACACTGCTAGATGGTAATCATAAATAATGTTAGAAAAATACTTGATACGTAAAATATGAATAACTATTAAAATAATAAAGCTACAATAAACACATCATTTCCTAGATCTCCAACCCGCCAATCAAGAGATCTCAATGTGGGATAATAGGTCCCTCATGAACAAGAAGCATAGAAGGTGTTGCACCACTTCCCTCCCCATACTCATGGATGGTGATGCCTTTTGTGGTTATTGACCGTGTTCGAGTAACTCATAGGTGAGATGAAGGTCTCTCCTTGGGGGCATATAATGCCTCCTCTAGCTCATCGGGATCATCACTCTATTGGGAAAATGTGTCTCAACCTTGCAATTACATAAGGTACTATTGATATATAAGGTACTGTTGATACGTCGACATCGGGGAGCGCAAGGGGGGTTTCCCCCCACAAGGGGTCCGAAGGGGTTCATCCCCCTAGTTGGGGGTCTGGGGGCTTTGGGGTAGCACCTTGGAAAGGAAAATTTTATTTATATTTCATTATTGTAAATCTTGATTGTTCATCATTAGGTCTTAGATTTGATGAACGATATTTTATTAGCTTGACTTTCCCTAGAAGACAACCCTATTTTATGAGGGCATTGTATTATGATTGTGTATTGTAATGTATTTTGAGAGTTTGATAGCAGTTGTGTTGCCTTTGGATCTTCGGTTTGTGATACTCTTATGAGAAGCTTGCTTTGTAAGTATATTGTAATCTTTATGATTTCTGAATAATATATTGGGAAACTTTTGGAGTGTGGGGTATTTCTCCAGAAAGGGATTTCCCCATGTAAATCACTATGTTGTGGTATGCATGATATTTATGTTTAAGTTTCTGTAACTGTTAAAGATCTATAAAAGTTTTGCATTATTCTCCTCTCAAGATTGGTGTAGAAATTTGTTTTGCTACCTTAGCTTCCTTACACACTCATCAGTCGTGGATCCTCTCCTCCTCATCACTCTCCTTTGGGTCCTCTATTCTATCATCACCATCTATATCCCTATCTATCGTTCCACCCTCTCTCTCATCTTCATGACCTAGAAGAGGTCCAATGTTGCTTGTGGGGTGATGTATAAGGAAGACATGTGTATGTTGTGCTCTCACCCACCAATGTTCGTAGGATATAGTGGTACCTACATCATCCAATTCTGACGTTGGGGGCACATCCTAGTCCTCATCATTTGAATCATTGAAATCAACATCATTAATTATGGGACGCCAGATGTCTCTTGGTCTGGAGCCACTCCATGCTGCTCTCAAGTATGTAGGTCATGGCCTAGGAGATAGTTGAACCTATCTAAATTACTGTAGTCAACTCAATCATAATAAAAGGGAATAACTATATAGTCATGCCATCCAAGAAAAACCCTATCCTATTGCATCCTGACAAGCTATTGTGTGAGATTTGGCCACTAGGGTATGGTGCGATAAGGTCTTCATACTATCTCATCCTCCTATAAGTGATCAAACTATTTAACCCTCCAGTATAATAGATCCTCAAACTGCCAAATCCATCTCAATAGGATGACCCACACAATACTCGATATCCCATCTCATATACCTACGTGTGTGATCCTCCTCTATATGGATGGTCTCACCCTAGATCATGGGTAATCTCAAAATACAATGTACATCCTCTAGGGTCATCATCATCTCTCCTGAAGGCTAAATGTAGTGTAGAAAATTATACTCCTTTCTATGTGAGTACAATTTCACTTAATTTGGACCTATTTTAGTGACCTTACATTTATGCATTTTACCCTTCATAAATAGGCCCCTAACGCCCTTTATTATGCACCCCAAGGCCTTTTTTTATGATTTTCCAACATTACAGCATGCATCAAGAATAAATGCATTTAATTAATTTAAGACCCTGAAACATATTGGTCCTAGATTTTTAGGTCTGGACCCATTCACCCTTGGGTGAACGGGTCCCCTTTAAGATCCAAAACCAAAATTTAAACATATTTTTGGTAGTATTTTAAAGCCTCATATTCAAGTTTTAAATGTCGGCTATTGAGATGTAACATTCAAGAAATTAGAGAAGAAGCCTATAAAGCTTAGTTTGTTCACCATTTCAAACTAGACGGGCAAGAGAGATCAAGGAGAAAAGAACTTTTGGAGAACATTCAAGCAAGCAAAGTTGAAGTCTTGGAGCAACATTATGTGTGTATTTATAGGTCTTCAAGCTCATTTTGTCAAATATTTGATCAAGCATTGATTATGATTGAAGGTTGATGCCTATGGTTGATCATGATGGATTCTAGGTTTGGGAGATGCATTTGGCCATTTTCCCTAGCCTAATGACTTGTTTCCTAAGTGATCCAATCTTCTATCTTCATTCTACTAGCTACCTAAAGCAAGGTATTACCATATTTCAAATATATTAGGGTGTTTTGACTTCTCCCTAATTGGGTCTATCATTTGTCATTGTCATATAGGAATCATGTTGTAAGGCACTTGAGTAGGGTTTCTTTGCATATTATCTCTTAACAACCTTATATGCACTTAAGTTTAGGGCTTGCACACACTGTCATTTATCAAATTTACATTATTTCATCAAGTTTTAATTACCAAAATTGGGGTTTGATCAAGGAAAACCCCTATCCACATAAAGTTCAACATTTTCTTTTGTAGATTTGCTACAGGTCTGGATCCGGAAGCTAAGATCTATAGGTACAAGAAGAAAGTGCAATCTCCAAAACCATCTTTTGAAGTTTTAGAAAAGGCTACAAGGACCCATTTTCCCTAGGGAAAATGTGTCATGCTTCAAACTACAAAACCCAGTTTTTAGACTAGGTGTAAACTATTTTTCTCTTCTGAGATCATCCTGAAAGTTACCATTTCTATTTGTGTTTTCCTTAATTTCTGCATTTCAAGTTTTACATCACACAATTGAGTTCATTAGGTATTTTATTTTTCTGTCCCCAAAGTGCATTTTAATCATTTTTTTCATTTTCTGTCATAAGGAAACAACAAATTCTCCTAATAGGATTGACTCACCTCAAGGTTGAAAGCAATCCTACCCTTGGGAGATCTCTTTTTCTAATGAAAATAGGGAAACATAAGGGTGTCCTATATCATCATTCCATTTTGGTTAAACAAACTCTCATCCATTTCTCTTCATTTCAATTAGTTATCAGGTCTTCATTTTTCATATTAGGGCATATAGGATCATTAGGTTAATCATTCCAAAATATTTCCAATCTATTCCAAGCCCCAATTAGATGTAGCTACAAGTCTGATTGGCTCACCTTCAATGTTGTAAGTCAATCTAATCACCTTGTTGATCTACATCCTAATGAAACTTGGAAAAAGGCACCATTGCATCCTAGGTTCTTTGCATTTAGGACCTAGGATCCCTTTTTCCATGTTTCACATATATAGAACCACTAGAAATGGATAAGAAGATCACTAAGACCATTGCACATGAATTAACCTAGTTCACTAATCTATTAGTTCACAATTTGACAATAATTTAACTTTCACTACAACTCTCTTGTATGTTGGAAATAAATAAGACAAGAAGCACAAAAACCGGGAGGAATTAGACACTAGCAACCTAACCCAAATGATGGTCCCATACTATCTATTAGTACATGAAAATAAGATTGAATATAAAATCAATCCCTAGAATCCCAAGAAGAAATCCAATGATAAATCATATTTGTAGTCAATCTTGAAATATGATTGGCCTAAAACAAGGCAACAAGAGCGCTACATAATTGAAAAGAGCATTGTGAGATGGAAAAAGCCTAATTTTTTTCATAAAGAAACATTATAGCATGTTATTTTTCTAACCTCAACCACCCCCAATAGGACAAAGAAAATGTTATCAAATCTTGTTTTTTTTTTTTAATTCCAAATTCTAACATGAACTCTTGTAGCTAGATAACTAGCTGATAAATCCCACCTTGAATAATAGTTGCATCTTATATTTATAGATCAAGTTCATGATAATTAAATTTACATAGCTGAATTTAGATAATTTGAGTCCAAGAAAAACATTTGTTAACACATACAAGTCACCTTAACTAGTAAAATAGATGTTAGAATACCAAGTGTTCATGAAAATCCATGGGTGGGAGTTATGTTAGCCATATGACCTATCCTCATGTCATCCCAATTCACTGTGTTCAAAACAATTCTACATGTAACTAAAAAATATAATATAATATGTATGTTGGTTATGACCCAAGAATTGCATATTTATTGGCTTCTATTTGGCCCCTTCCATCCAAATTTGCCCTATATTCATGTTTGATCTAGGATTTCATTTAATGGGTCCCATGAAAATTTTAACTTAATTTTGAATCTTAATTTCCTACAACAAATGGAAGAATTGTCATCCAAGGATGGTGGCTTCTAATAATGGAAAGGTTTTAAAAGCAAATTTTTAGGAGTTAAGAGATGGTTGTTATACTAGATTTCAGATGTATGATCTCATTGATGATTTGATCAAAATGATAAAAAGGTGGCAAGGAATGAGTGGTGAAGGATTACAAGGGAAAACGTCTAAGACAAGGAGACAAAAGAAATAAACACAACAAAACAAAAAAGATTGTAAGTATGCAATTTTCAATTTTATACATGAATCCAAATTCTCTTAAATCGACTCTTCAATTTTTTGTTAAAATATTTAATGTTATTAATTGAAAATGATTCAATGAGTTTTTGTATATATAGTAAAAGCCTCCATTGTAATGGTTATAGCATGTGCATTATAAAGTCAAAATACATTTTGAAAACAACCACCCACACATCTCTATAAGGAGATCATCTCCTTCATTGTAAACCAACAAGATAGCAAGATGTAGATAAATATTGTTCCTTTTAATATATTCTTGTTCATTTATGTTTTCCAAATCCTTGTTTCAAAAATTCTTCATAGCACCTGGATTCTTGTGAAGGCATATCTTAAAAAATGTAGAGCTATATGAGAGATGGGTTTAGTCACCAGGTGGTTGTGGCAGCCGTTTGGATATTTTGAAGACTAGTGTAATGACTCAAAATGAATAAGAAATGGATACGATCTCAGGAAGGAGCCCTGTGGATTTATACCTAGATGGAGAAAGTTGCAATTCAGAAAATACAGAATCACACTTTGCTGAATACCCTAACGTCGATCAAGTTCAGGGTTTGTGGTGGAGAAAATGGGCATGGCCCCAGGGAGAAGACCCTAACGTCGATTAAGCATTCTTGTGAAAGTCATTATGGCATTAAAAACGTGAAGAAGTAAATGAAGCATCAAAGGTATGAAAAGTGTGCCTCTTTTGAAAGGTGTAATAATGGTGAAAGTCATTAATGAAAAAGTGTTGAGGTGGGGTCTGATTTAAAAAGAATGAAGAAATGCTTAATATTCATTTATATCTCTTGAAAGGTATGTTATGAGTGATGATTGGATTGAAAATAATCATATTATTTCTATGTTTTAAAGATGTTTGGTGTATATTTATTACCAAAGATGGTATGTTAGAGTCTAGTATCTTTGCCTTAGTTACTATAGGGAAGGTATAAAATGTTTACAAGATAAGTGATAAATAAATTTCAGAGTTTTTTTTTATTATATGTTATTAGTAAAATATTGTGGTCCAAAGTTAAATAGTGGTATGAAGTTTCTTTTGGTGGGTCAAATTTGGTGTTTACTAAATGTGGTTAAATAGAGTACTTATGATGTTATGTTAAAAGTCAATGATTATGATCATATACAGTTATATTGATAATAATGTCCAAAGAAGAACATAGATCATAATAGTGCAACAAAGTTTTAATGGGCATAAAAAAACGTGTCATGTAGTTTAGAACACTATAAAGTCTTCACCTTTAGTTGTATTAGGAAAAAAAAAAGAAGAGGATAAAACCTCAAGATCATTTAAGAAGGAGCAGAGTAATATGCTAAAAGACACAAAAAAGATGGTGATCATAAATGATTGTAAATAGGTGTCTAATAAACTTTGTGTTGGGATCCATAGTTTTATTGTAGAAAATAGAGCACTTGAACCTAATAACAAATACCAATACCTAATCTACTCGGTGATTGTAGAGGTTGGTTACCCATGCAACTTGCTAGATTAGAGTGGCTACCATAGAGACACTTGCAAATAGTTGTCTCAACTGAATTATCATAAGACCTAAAGTGGTAGACATATGTGGTTGTAAGAACCAAAGTATGTATTCAAGATAGATAGTTGTGAAATGTTAAACACTAAGAGCCTTTAGATATTATTAGTTTGTTATGTCCCGAGCCATCTTATGTGACCCTTAACATTAAGGGGGGATGTTAGGATATTTAATGTTAGTGGTTGGGTAGTTAATACCTCAACAATAGAGTTATCATAGCTACAATTGAAAGCCTCCTTTATAGTAGTTAGTGCATGTGGAATATAGAACCAAAATACATTTTGAAAAAAAATACCCACATCTACTTAAGGAGATCATCTCATTCATTGTAAGGTAATAAGATGAAAAGATGCCAATATGAATGTATTATAGTTGTCCTTTCAATATCATCTTGTTTATTTGTATCCTCTAGATGGGTCTGTGAAGGATCGTGGGGGTCCAAAAAGTGGTGATAAGACAAAAAAAACATTTTTCATTTGCCCAAAAAAGTGAAATTCCACTTTGACTTTTAACTAGGGTCGGATAAAAAGTACATGTTGTCATGATAAAAACTAGAGCGAAATGGATATCCATTTGAAATGAATATCCGTTTCTAATGAAATCATATAACATATATATATATATATATATATATTATATTATGTATTAATATATTATAAAATATAATATAATATATGATATATAATTAATACATACTATATATAATCATTACTAATCTATAATGTATAATATGCATTATATATAATATATAATAGAACCGATTTTATATTATAAATTGATTTTCTTAAAAAAAGAATAGGAAATGAAACGAATATCCATTTCTAATGAAATCATGTAAAAAATAAATATATATTTTATTATTATATATTAATATAATAATATATTTTATATTATTATATGTAATATATAATATATTATATTATTATAATATTAATATTTATATAATATATATTATACAATATATATTATATATAATTAATATATAGCATAGGAAATGAAACAAATATTCGTTCTAAATGGATATATGTTCCAAATGGATATCTGTTTACAAAATTTTAAACAAACAAAAAAGCCTAAACTTCATCATTTAGCATTTTCACCCATGGTTGCATGAAGAGGGAAAAGAAAAGAAAACGAATATCGAAGCAAACTGATATTCGTGTTTGAAAATAACAATCTAAACCAATTTTCCTTAAAGGTATATGATTTTTAATTGTTTTTCTTCAAAGAAAATTTATTTTAGCATTATTTGTTTATATTTTTTTGCTTCGTAAGAGGGATTATATTGTATTAATAAACAAAATTACAAGCATCTGCAGATGCAGGGAAACCAGAAGGGCACCAAAACTCCAACCATATTTATCAACACAAAACTACCATCCACCCACCCAACTACCATGACCAAAACCACTAGCTCGACCGATAGGAAAAATGCCCAACAACAGAAAAACAACAAAAGAGTGGAGAAAATAGTGCTAGCTATTAGAAACCCTAATCGACAACCTACCAACCGAGGACCAAACACCACCATAGAGGGAAGATGACATCAAAATTCACCAGAACCCAACATTTATAGAAAACCATTTGCCTTCGCAAAGGCATCAAACTCCTGGACCCAATCCATGTCATGGACCTCAACCAAATGAAAAAATTTCTCGAGAAAATTGACTGCAACCGCCATAATCAACCTGTGGCGCATAAGGATCATCTCCTTTAAGTCCAAGAGAAAGGGAAAGATCTTAATTACCTCTCTCAGAACCTTAACCAACTCCAAGTCGCACGGGCGTGGGGCTCCCTTGTCGAGAATATAAACTTTGAACGCCTCCTCCAAACCACCCAAAAGTTCCTTTTTAAACAATTTAGCCATCAGTAGCTTTGCTTCCACCTTAGGGACCTGATTGTCCAGTGTTGAAGTGAGGAACCACGACACCACTTGAGATTTTTCTTGGAAGTATTCCTTGTGTTCTAGATGCCCCTTTTTGAGCACCATCTTCACTGCCACAACCGTTAATGGGTCAATATTGAGCAAAATCCGTTTCAATTGTTGGTCCGTAACATCCCAAAAAGAATTTTGGCAGTTTTTGCACTCAAGGGGGAGAGGAGTGTTGGCCCTGAAGTAGAAGATTGAGTCCACCAAAATCTCCAGCGTAAAATTGGAGCTTTCCGCCATCAGAACACAAAACCCATGGAAGTCGAGCCAAAAGACAATCACATAGAATAGAGAAGAGATGTTGTCTTCACCACCTTGACCCAAGAATGAAAAAAAGCCACAAAAAGGTCTCCTTTATTATTCTGCACAATTCCTACAAACCAACCACACAAATATTTGAAAAAAATGAGGCCGCCTTCATATGAGTGAATGAGTACTCGAATTTGAGATGGGTCATCCTTTCTAATGATTGGGAAATCTAAACACATCCTTCTTGATTGCCGCTTGTACCTCAGAATGAAGGTGCCTTAAATGCTCGCTGCCAATTGACGGGAGAAAATGAAGTGACATGACTCGTCCACCTTGGATTGCATAGCTAGCCAAAAGCAAGTTGTCACTCCACCTAGTAGCCAACACAAGAAGATGACATCACCTTACCGAGTCAAGCTAGAACGCCAAGGCCAACGATAACATGACGATAGCCGCGGTATCTCCACATCCTCGTTGTGGAGAGACGCCCACCCTACCTCCCACTTTTTTGCATTATTTGTTAGCAATGCTAGTGTAAAATAGATTTTTTATATACATTCTATTTTGTAATTATTTCTTTAATTTGTTTTTAAGTTTTCAACATCAATTAGGTGTTGCAATGGCTGAGAATCCAAATCCTCCTCCAAAAGGAAACCTTGCCTAGCCAAATCCTCCACCACCACCAAATCCTCCATTATTAAACCCTCCTATCCATGACAATCAATGGAAATTTAATTGAATTGAGGAACATTTTTTAGTTATATATAGGCACCTTCACTTGTCTGCAATGAAAACCACTTTAGAATCAATAATTTCTAATGTTGAAACCCTCACCAACCAACATATTTCCTTTTTAGAGTGGTGAGAGGCCAAGAGGAAAAAATATGCCAATGGCTTAACGTGCGATCAGGTGAGGGAACTAGACATTTCTAAAGCCTAGTTAGCACAACTTTTCATCAATCCTAAAACTAGACAACCCATTGATATGTGTACACCCAAATATTCAATTAAATGGTGCACATATTAGGGTATCCTAGATAATTTTTGGGATCATTGGTGGATGTTTTTTGGAAAACCACCCAACAACAATCTTGATGTCCCCCAATGTTTTCTTCAAAAAATAGATATGCTAAATTTGTCATGGGTAAGCATGTAAACTACTTTGATATGAGGAATTTCTAAGGTTTGGGTAGAGGAATGCCTCAAGATAGACTCGAGGAAAATCGAGTAACCCCAGCTATTCCCCCTCCTCCTATTTCTCCCCCACCTCTAATACCATACCCAAAGATTGTTGTAGATGCAACACATCAAAGTATCTTGGCCATACACACTTTGATTGGCTATTTGATCACACAAAGCTCATAGTTCACACAATTGTATGATAGTGATACACCTGTTGGATCAACTGCTATTAGTATACCCTTCTCTTCTCCACATATTTGTGTGTCCCATCAGTGTGATATGTGTAACCACATATATTTAGGTCCTCTTGCACAACCTATTGAGCCTTCAATGGACACATCTGATTATGAGGTCCATCAAATGTTAGATGTAGGAGATAAGACAATAGAGGCCAGAGCACATCCTGGAGAGTCAGGGGGTGCCAAAGATGAGGAGGAAATTGGATCTTATCAACATACAATGATAAGAGTTAAAGTAATTTCATAGTACATTTTATCTTAAATTAATATTTTATAAGATTATTGGTACTAATGTATATTATGTGCTAGATTAACAATTTATGACAAAGGATCAAATTATGCAGTTCCAAGAGGTTACTCTTACAACCATTTCATTTGGCCTAGAGAGTAACTATATGGTATACTTTTTGGCACATACATGTAACTTACAAGTTTTTATTGTATATGCATATCATTTAAACTGTGATTTAGATGTTAATTTTTTAAATCTATTATGATTATACATGTACATAGATTGATAGTATTATGTATTCTTGTCTTTTTATATAGTAACTTGTTGGTTTTACATCCATGATGACTGCTTTTGAAACATTGGAAGAAGCATCACAACAGGTATATGTTTATTTATATTCTCAAAATTATGATTATATGTACATGTGCATTTATAATCTTACATTCTTGTCATTTTATATATAGGAAACTACTATAGTTGGTTCATCCATGATGAGTCCTTCTACAACAAGAGAACAAGCATCACAGGAGGTATGTGTTTATTTTATATTGTAGATATATATGTTTAGATAGGAGTAGATATATGTTTAGTTTTTTGTTTATTTTTTAATAATTATATTAATTTGTATCAATTTTATTTTACCTGCTATAGTCCTTTGTCAATACGTTAGGACTCCTGATCGTTCTATGGGAAAATCAATTTTAGAACGTCTTGCAGAAAAAAGAGCAAGACTTGAGGTAATCAAGAATTCTATTTTAGATAAATTATAGTTCAATATAATGATTTTTATGTTAATTTAAAAATTCTAAATTATAGTATATAAGTTTCTATTTAGTAGTCTAACTTGTGAACCATTAACATTGTAGATGTCTAAATTTGGACACTTAATTTATCCAAATTCATCCCCTTTCGTCTTATTTTCGTTAATTAAGTAATACTGCTATTATTTAATTAATATCTTTAATTTTTCCAAATCCCTAAGGTATTTAATCAATAATACCTTATCTCTTTGATCCTCCTTCCATCAATTGAATTAAATAAATATTCCATTTATTTAATTCCCTTCATGTCACATCCTCCATCATTTTTATCTTATCTTAATCCTTCTTCTAATCTCATCATTAGGATGTGCACATGCCTAATATTTGATTAGGAGGTGTCACATCCTCCAACTTTTGCAAGTTGGCCTCTAATCTCTCTTAGCCACCTAACCATCCTCTAATCCTTCACTAACTAGCCTAATCAACCTTTCAAGGAATTTTTAATTCCTTTTATCCTTCCAAGGAATATTAAATTCCTTTTCTCTTCCCCATGTCCTTTATGACATGCGTCCTTAGTCAACCTTATTAAAGGCTTTCTCTCTTTTGACAAGGCATCTCCCTTCCCCATGTGAATTTTTAATTCACCTTTTAATCCCCTAATGCATTTAAGGAATTTTAAATTCCTTCCCTCTTCCCCATGAGAATATTTGAGGAATTTTTTAATTCCCCACTTGTCCTCTCACATGGGGACAAGTACCTCCTTTATGAGGAGATCTTGTCCAATCCCAAGGTACTTTGTACCCCTCCATGTCATGTCCTTCTCCTTCCACCTCATGTCCACTTCACCTTTTAGGGCTATCTCACATGCCACATGTCAAGATGTGAGGGCTTGTGAGTTCTCAACTCACCTTAGCCCTACATCTTGATATTTTGTGGATCAATCTCAACCGTCCATTTCCCCTAGGATTTCCCAAAAATCCTATAAATACCCCCTCTTTTCTCTCATTTTAGAAGATCATTTTGCTAGCCAAACTCTTGCAATTTTGTTTCTCAACTTATACTTAGCCATTTTCACATCTTTCATCCATTTGCACTCATCCTCACAACATCATTTTACTTGCATCCACTTGCCATCCACGGAGCATACACATCCAAGATCGAAGGGCCAACCAAAGGATCGACTCAACGCAAGGTATAAAGTTCCATTTCGTTGCTTTGTCTTGCATTGTTTCCAACTTAGGCTAATCTCGAGGTGTAGGTTGTTTTAGTTGTTTATTTGCACTCTTTTACTTGTTGCTTGTTTTCTAATGCTTAAATTCGACCTATCACATTTCTGGCACGCCCGGTGGGACCCACAAACGGGTCTCTTTCTTTCATGTTTGTTGTTTTTTGCATTTTTGTAGGTCCAGGTTGCAGAGTGGCGGACCTGTCCTCCTGCGGTGGCGGACTGGTCCTGGAATGGCGGACCTGTCCAGGGGTGGCAGACTGGTCCTGACAGAGTGGCGGACCTGTCCTGAAATTCAGTGGCGGACCTGTCCTGAAATTCAGTGGTGGATTGGTCCTAATTCAGTGGCGGACTGGTCCTAATTCAGTGGCGGACCTGTCCTAATTCAGTGGCGGACCTGTCCTGTAGTGGCGGACTGGTCCTAATTCAGTGGCGGACCTGTCCTCCAGAAGGTAAAAATTTTAAGTTTTCCCGAATTGTCTTTTGGTAAAATAGGAACATAGTCTTAATTAAAGGGGTGTCAATAAACCTTGCTTGGCGTGTTTGGGAAGGCTATTTGACGTATCCAATCCCCTTGCGCCATTTGGCGATCCTGGGTGACGAGAAATCGTAGCTTTCCAAGTCCTTTTGAGTCACCCTTTTTCACTTTCTTAGTGGGACCTGCTTGGGGATTTCATCACCCCAAGGGACGATTCCAACCACGCACCGGGGGTATATAAAGGGGGGAGAGAAAGTTGTACCCCAATCCAACCACGTTGTAATTGGCGTCGGGATGACGTGAAGAGTTGGTCCGAGCCTCTAGTATCTCGCTAAGGTTCCCGACTCACGCTTGTAACGGGTTGGTGTTCACAGTTTGGGCCTCACGCGTGCGTATCGAGGACTCCTAGCAACCATGTGCATCCTAGAGTGGAAGACTTTGTCGACCATACCCGTTTCTACTAATCTTAGGGTTGTGCTGTCTGAATTGTCTTTCTCGTGCAAAACAGTGATTATCAGTTTGGCCAAGTCTTTTATGATTGCTATATTTTGGGTCCTTTGCCTTATCCATCCACCAAAACATCAAGCCTAAACTTATCCTTTGGCAAACCTATCCTCGTGCTGTGGTGGACCTGTCCTGAAATTTAGTGGCGGACCTGTCCTGAAATTCAGTGGCGGACCTGTCCCAGTGCAGTGGCGGACCTGTCCCAGTGCAGTGGCGGGCCTATCCCTATGCAGTGGCGGACCTGTCCTAGTTCAGTGGCGGACTGGTCCTAATTCAGTGGCGGACCTGTCCTAGTGCAGTGGCGGCCCTGTCCTTCTGCTCTTTCTTCCCAGGGCCGCCATTTCCACACCATTTACCCAATTGACTCCGTTCAAAGGAAGTTCTTCTTAGTTTTTTGTGCTCTTTCCGATGACATGTACCACTCTATACTTTTGAGAAGTTGGCCGGGGCACCTTTTTCTTCACCATCTGCCTCCTCAACGGGGGTATATCCTACCATTCTCATCCGTTTACTCGTTCCAAGTAAACATTCATCCATTTCACATATCCTTTCATCATTCCAAACCCTCATTTTGTCATTTCAATCATCCATTTACTCGTTCCGAGTAAACATTCATCCATTCACCACATCCTTTCATCATTCTGAACTCTCGTTCTGTCATTCTAATCATCCGTTTACTCGTTCCGAGTAATCGATCATCCATCTCGATCAACCATTTGCTCATTTTGAGTATTTGTTCATCCATTTCTATCATCCATTCCTCCAATCAAATCATCCAAATCCCCTGAACTTCGTCTCGGGTTATTATCCAAATTGACTGAAGTGTCTGATCTGATCGTCATCATTAACATCATCTTAGGATTGTCATCCATCCTAAGTTAATCATCATCATCGGCCCAATCAATTCACCTTCAATCTCAAGGTGGATTCGGTGCTACAATCATCCATTTATCCTTTAATCCGATCAATCAGTATCCTAAGTCATCTAAGATAATCTCTGAACGAGATTTGTAGTCTCTTTTGTCATCAGTCAATCTTATCAATCAATCATCAATCAATCTTATCCAATCCAATCTAATCGCATCCCTATCCAACCACCTTCGACCCAATCAATCTACTTCCATCTTGAGGCAGATTCGGTGTCGTAATCATCCTTTGATAATCAAATCCAATCATCAAAATCAATTCCATCGTATCATCCAATCATCCTAATCTGAGCTTTAATCCAATCCCGATCTGAGCTTGTCCTGAATCCCGATTTGGGATTTTGTCCATTTCCATCCAAAATCTTTATCCATCATCTTTATCCTTTCATCATCATGAATTCTTATCCTCCATCAATAGTGGTCAAGGGAAACCCTAATTATGTCGACGACGATAACGAAAGTCTTGTTGATCAAGAGGTATACGATATAGATCCCCTTGACACTATCCTTGCCAGTAAGCTTTCTCCACCCACATTCCAAAATCCAATCACCCCATCGAGTTATCCCATCATGTCTTCATCTATGCCTAATCACACTCCTTATGCTACCTTCAACAAGGGATGTCCATCATATCCATCATATCCTTCATCTACATCATCCTCTTATCCAACACCCACATCCTCTTATCCTAGTCTGCCATCACAATACCCTCATCCTAATCCCTCGTCCACATCCTCGTATCTCAATCCTTCATCCGCATATACCCACTACCCCAATCTCCCATACCAATCTACTCACCCTAATCCTACATTCACACCTTCCTATCCTAGTGAAACACACCCACCAACTTACCCTAATCCAACATCTGCATCTCCTTCTATTAATCCACCACCTCAATCTTCCCATCCTCATCCACCATCCCCATACCCTTACTACAATCCACCACCCACCTCCTTGTGTCCTAATTTACCATGCCAATATCCCTATCTTAACCCTTCACCTAATCCCCCATCTATTCCCAGTCCCACATCCAATCCCATTCCCCTATCTAATCCTAGCCCGCCAATCCCTAGTCCTAATCCCCCACTAATCCATGAACCTTCATCCACTCCCACCTCGCCATCTCAGCCTAGCGTATCCAAGTTTCTCCAAGGACTTATAACAAAGGAAACATCCCCCACTCCACACATTGCAGTCGTGGAACCATGCCATCCCAACCCATCATCCATGGTCGTTAGTGACGAGACCCTTCTCCATCCAACACCTATCATTGATGATACCATCACGTCCTCTGAATTCGTTGAACCCACATCCCCTACCATCACATCCTCTCAATCCACCGAGTCCTCATCTCCTACCATCACATCAATCCACTGAGTCCTCATCTCCTACCATCACATCCTCTAATCCACTGAGTCCCCATCTCCTACCATCACATCTACCAAATCCATTGAACACCCACCTATTCTGAGAGCCGTGGAACCTATCACGGCACCCAAATACAATCCACTTTCCAATCTACTATCCATTCCCAAGAATATTTTAACTTCCATCCTTCCATCTTCCCCACTCTGAAGAGTCCCCCATGACTCCATTATCATGCTCTCCCGCGACACGACATGAAAAGTCATGCGCCAAGATCCCGCATCCAAAGCATGCCAACATATCCTCCTCCAGACAACAAGATCCCGCCATCCCATCCGTCTACCGCGAAGATCACAGCCCCCATCCATTCCATCCCATGATCCTCTTCACATTCAAGATTCTACCACTCCATCTCCGTCTCCATTGCATGAGCCTGCTACCACAAAATCAGATCCTATCATATCCCCTACTCCCTCTCTAGATACAACCCATCCAAATGCTGCTATCCCATCATCTCCTTCTCAGGATCCCCCATCATTGCCTAAAAATGCTATCCCTACACCACTTGCATATCCCCTTGGTACTCTCACATTCTTCAATGGTGGCCTCCTTGTAGAAGAAAAACACAGTGTATATACCACCCATCATCCCCCACCTAATAATGGACTCGCATCATGTTTTCAGAATAACAAAAATCCTATCATGGATCGAATGCTCAAGAAAATGAACTATCAAGGAAAAAGGTCCCAGGCCTTCACGAGCAAGGTATTTTAGAGCCCATCCAAGTCCAAGAACAAATTTGCATGCAAGGTCTTGGATCTATTCCCCAAGACTCACAATCTAAACACGTTGGTACAACCTCTAGACATCCTCAACGAGCCTTTTCCAAAAGAAATGTCGGCTCTTCCCATCGCTCCACCAAATCATATGCTGCCATCCCTCCTCCTCTATCATATCACCTCAAAACAACCGTCCATATTCCTCCTTCATCCGCTCCATCCATTTTGGGCCCTTACATCCCTCCATCCACGATTTCCCATCCTTCATCTACTGCATCCATCTTGGGTTGTTATGTCCCTCCACCCACTCTATCCATCTTGGGTCCGTATATCCCAAGATCACCTCCTCCATCTCATCCTTTCACCCATCCAACACCTATCCATGTCATCCATCATAAACATCCCTCTCGCATGTCCCATAATCAGGATCAACAATGGCACATACCTAAACATCCCCCATCTACACGTAATCCCCATACTCCTACCTCCATTGCTCTGCATCATCCATCCCCTCACACCCATCCCATTGCTAATAAATGCACTTTGGATGCTAACATAAAAATGCATAAATCCAAACACCCACATGAATCTAAAGCTTCCCATGTCCCCTCTAAAAGACATGGTAAGGAAAAGAAAAACACAATCCAAAATCAAAATCAAATCTATAGCTCGCAAAGAGCCAGCAAAGCAAAGATCAAAACCATATGGATCCTAAAGAAAAAAGACGCAATGCCATCAAGTGAAAAATCTGTAAGAACATCCAAAGTTGCTAATCCAAAAGCTAAGCATGCCCACCTTTCATCTCCTAAGTTTGTTTTGGGTCCCTATGCCCCGAAATTCACTATTCCATCTCCTCCATTATCCCCACATTCTCCATCCATTAGTCCCCTTATCTTTTCACATCCATTACCACATGTGCCAATGTTGGTCCTGAACTCATCTCCCCATCACGTATCCACCCCATCATTCCATCCATACCATTTCCAACATCCCACCCATTATCCCTCGTATCTTCCCCATCAAATCCCTCTAATTCATCCTCTTGCATAATCCATTTATCCTAAGGTTGTACCAACATCCAACAGTCAATTTGAACATGAGCTCTTAGTACCGCGTATGGAACTTGATGCTTGAGTCCTTCATCCATATCTTTATCACATGTCTTCTAAACCCACTTATTCGCCTCCCTATCCTTATCCGTCTCCTTCTTCATGCTCTGCAAAAAAGTCCAAAAATCCAAAAAAAAAGTCAAAAAAGTCAAAAAGTAAAAATATCAAAAAATAAAATAGTAAAGAGAAATAATCCGTCCAATGGTGAAAACTTGGAAAACAAGCGCCTTGGATAAGTACCATGATGAAAACCTGGCAAACAAGCATCATGCGTAAATCCCCATCTGCACTTGGGGGCAACTTCCTCATATGCATTCCCTCCATCCGCTATGCTTCCTGCTACGCTTTCGGCTATGCACCCATCTTATTGCTATACATCATTTTCGTCCATCCCCTCCATCCTATCGAGCTTACACATCCTTCTTGGCATATCTCATTTATCCCAATCCTTCCATCCTCCTTGTGATCTTGATAACAATGGGGCAAACATATAGGCATGCTTTGGGCGCCTCTTAGCATACATCTCCCTCATCTGCACACTATCCTAATCCTCATTTGCACTCGTCTACCTTCTTGATCCACCCGTCATGCTACCTTCCATATCCCTTCCTCATCCATGCATCCTATCTTCATCCATCTCACTCTTTTATCTTCCCATCCACTTGTCTTCCATCCTTCATTCCTCCCCGCACATGACATATCTAGAGTGGGGGCATTTGTCTTCCTTTGCACTATAGTCCTTGGAGACATCATTCATCCTGTCCAATCACATCCTTGCCATCTCCCCATCCTTATCTTCCTATCCATCTACTTCATTTCTCTCTATCTCCATCCCATTTCATCATCCCTTGTCATTGGCCTCTGGTTATAGATTGCTCCCCATCCTCATCCTCATCCTCCTATCCATCCATCAAAACATTCCCTTTCATATCCCCATCTTTATCTTCCTACCAATCCCTTATGTTTTCCCGCCCTCATCTTCTTATACATCCAAACCATCTCCCCCCATCCCATCTCCCCCATCTCCCCCCCATCCCCCATCCCATCTCCTCCCATCTCCCCCATCCCATCTCCCCCCATCTCCTCCCATCCTCACCTCCCATCCCCCATCCCATATCCTCCCATCTCCTCCCATCTCCCCCCATCCCATCTCTCCCATATCCTCCCATCTCCCCCCATCCCATCCTCCCATCTCCCAGGACATCCCCCCCATCCTCCCTCCTCCCATCTCCCATCTCCCCATCCCATCTCCCCCCCATCTCCCTCCCATCTCCCCATCCCATCCTCCCATCTCCCCATCCCATCTCCCCCCATCTCCCCCATCCCAGATTCTCCCATCTCCCCATCTCCCTCCCTCCCCATCTCCTATCTTCCTCCATCCCATCTCTCCCATCCCATCCCTCTATCTCTCCCATCCCATCCCTCACCTCCCTCCTATCCCCTATTCTCCCATCCCCTCCATCCCCCATCCCATCTCTCCCTCCCATCTCCCCTATCCTCCCTTCCTCTCCCTTACCCGCCGGGTTTCATCTTACCATCAAGGGTGCCTGCCTTACCTCGGGCGGGCAAGTGCGACTCCTTCTCGGCCAAGCAAGGACTGCCCGCCTTAAGTAGCCGATCCGGCCTTACCTCTGCTGCTGGCAAGGATTCTGTCTGGCCTGCATGGATCCGCCCACTCCCTGGCCATGCACTGGCTCCTGGGCTTCTCGGCGGCAGACCACCAGCCTCAGCATGGATCACTGGCCGGTGGCGGACCTGGCTCACGGGCGGGCGCGTGTGGACTGTCCATCGGTCAGCCAGCCTTTTTCCCCGGGCCCAAATGCAATCCCGCAGGTATAAATTTTTTTTTCCCTACCCATTTTTTCTTTCGACGCCTCGGACAAAACCCATGTCTTGAAATTTTCAAAATTTATCGAAAAACCGTATTTTTGGGGGTTTTGATTTTTACACCAAAACTTCCGGAGGCCATAACTTTTGACTCGGGTGTCCGTTTGAGCTGAAATTTGACGGGTGATTGCATTATGAGATAACGAGTGGATTCCCAATTGGTTTTTTTGAAAGCTATTGGAACCCGTTTTGACCCATTTTCGGGGCCTCAAACTTTCATCTTGACCCTCAAAATCCCAATTTATTGTTTTTTTCCAGCATTTTGAAAAATTGTTTTCGCTCATAACTCAAAATGCATATCCCGAATCTGGGATGTTATTTGGCAATTCATCATATCTCACCAATGGGTATTTCTTGAAAAAAATTGGGACCCTCAAACATATGACCATGAAGTTTCCTAAAATGGCAACATTTGACAATTTTTGAAAATTGCCAAATCGGGAAAAATCTGATTGTCAACACCTCACGCCCTTTAAACCCTGGAAATTGGTGTAGAATCAATCCCATCACATCCCCCAATCATTCTCATCCTCCCTCCAATCCTAATCTGAGCTTTCATTTAATCCCAATCTGAGATTAACCAAACCCCTAATCTGGGCTTTACTCCATCTGCAGTCAAGATCTTTGGATCCCTCCCTCCATCTTCTTCAACTCTCATCTCCAACATTCATCACACCTCCTTCTATCATTTCAAACTCTCATTCCATAATCTTGATCAATCATTTACTCATTCTGAATAATCTTCCATCTATTCCAAACCTTCACCTTCTTGTTCCACAAATCAGTCATCTATCTCATCATTCATCCATCTGTCATATCATCCACCCACTTCATCTTTGATGATTTGGATAACTATCCCATCCCTGAGCTTTGTATAGTCACCATCATCCAATCCAATCCAACAGGTCTATGTTGTCCCATCGTGTCGGTCCAATCCTTTTATCCCCTTATCTAGGGTTATCTCATCCTCTTTCGTCCATCACTTGTCTTTGGCCTTTTGTCGAACTACGTCGCCCCTACACTTTCACGTAGGCAGGGTCGCTCATTTGATCTGCCCCCAGGGTTCCATCCATCATCGATCTATATTGTCCACTTTTCTCCTGTTCTCCATCCTATCTTGGTCATCCATCGAGGTCTCCTAATCTTGTGTCAGTCTCCTATTGTGTGTTGTGTCGTCAAGCTATGCCCTAATCTAGCTGGTTCTTAACAAATGAGATCCACTTGTATCATCAAATCCAATCAGTTCTGAATATCCCGCGTCATATCAATCTTTTAACTTAGTATCCATCATCGGTCTCAACAGGATGCATCCTTCCTAAAGGATGTTTGAAATTGATTGTGATCTTTTGATGCTTTTGGCTTTTGTTTATCATTTGAGCTCCCTATCATCACTTGTCATGGTCGCCTTGATCCATCATATCATGGTGTACTTTGACTAGTCAACATAGGGTGTATCTTGATCTTTTCTTTGTCTTCTCAGTTGTCCCACGTAGTACCCACCAAGATCCCTGAGGTCTTGTGTTACGCTGGGGCATCCTTGCGTGCTTGTGGTTCTCCCAATACCTGGCCCGACCAAGGTCATCGTGACTTTGGGGTGTTGGGATAGCCTTCTTGTTTGTTATGTTTATTTTTATGCATTAGACACTAATCCGGGCCTTTGGTTCTTTTCATACCCTGCATCTTGTGTCTTTATGCTATAGCAAAAATCAAGCCTCCTCCGATGATGGCAAATTGCATTTAGATTGCATTTCATCCTTCATCACACTCCTCTCCCAATCCTCCATTGCATTGCATCATCTTCTTCACCTCCGCTCGCATCATCTCATCCATTTCAAGAGCCCACCCGTGTTCTCCCGAACCCGCATGTCCTCTCGAGGGGGCATCCTTCATCCCTAACTCTTTCATCTTTACCCTCATCATCTCCCTTCCTAGTTACTTCTTTGAATGACTGGGGCATCTTTTCCAATCTAACCATCTTCTTCTAGGTTCTATGTTTTAATATTCTTTGAAATGATGTTACTTCGTAACACCATCTCAAAGAGGGCCAAAATGTAGACATCCAAATTTGGACACTTAATTTATCCAAATTTATCATTTTTATCTTCCTTTTCGAGTTAATTAAGTAATACTGCTATTATTTAATTAATATCTTTAATTTTGCCAAATCCCTAAGGTATTTAATCAATAATACCTTATCTCTTTGATCCTCCTTCCATCAATTGAATTAAATAAATATTCCATTTATTTAATTCCCTTCATGTCACATCCTCCATCATTTTTATCTTATCTTAATCCTTCTTCTAATCTCATCATTAGGATGTGCACATGCCTAATATTTGATTAGGAGGTGTCACATCCTCCAACTTTTGTAAGTTGGCCTCTAATCTCTCTTAGCCACCTAACCATCCTCTAATCCTTCACTAACTAGCCTAATCAACCTTTCAAGGAATTTTTAATTCCTTTTATCCTTCCAAGGAATATTAAATTCCTTTTCTCTTCCCCATGTCCTTTATGACATGTGTCCTTAGTCAACCTTATTAAAGGCTTTCTCCCTTTTGACAAGGCATCTCCCTTCCCATGTGAATTTTAATTCACCTTTTAATCCCCCAATGCATTTAAGGAATTTTAAATTCCTTCCCTCTTCCCAAGATGAGAATATTTGAGAATTTTTAATTCCCCACTTGTCCTCTCTCCACATGGGGACAAGTACCTCCTTATGAGGAGATCTTGTCCAATCCCAAGGTACTTTGTACCCTCCATGTCATGTCCTTCTCCTTCCACCTCATGTCCACTTCACCTTTAGGGCTTCCCACATGCCACATGTCAAGATGTGAGGGCTTGTGAGTTCTCAACTCCCTAGCCCTACATCTTGATATTTGGTGGATCAATCTCAACCGTCCATTTCCCCTAGGATTTCCCAAAAATCCTATAAATACCCCCTCTTTTCTCTCATTTTAGCGAGATCATTTTGCTAGCCAAACTCTTGCAATTTTGTTTCTCAACTTATACTTAGCCATTTTCACATCTTTCATCCATTTGCACTCATCCTCACAACATCATTTTGCTTGCATCCACTTGCCATCCACGGAGCATACACATCCAAGATCGAAGGGCCAACCAAAGGATCGACTCAACGCAAGGTATAAAGTTCCATTTCATTGCTTTGTCTTGCATTGTTTCCAACTTAGGCTAATCTTGAGGTGTAGGTTGTTTTAGTTGTTTATTTGCACTCTTTTACTTGTTGCTTGTTTTCTAACGCTTAAATTCGACCTATCACAAACATAATTAATCTAATTTGTGGTTTGAATTGTTACTGTGAAAACAACTTCAGATCCACCAAGTACTTCGAGGAGGCTTGATTTTGATGATCCAACACAAGATTATAATTATCTAGAGATTGATACATTTAGGGATTGATACATAGTTATTTGACATGTATATTGTATATAGATCTTGAGATGGCATATGCCACATTTTGTAAAACTTATTTTGAGTTGGCATATATGTTAAATTTGTATATGCACATACACAATTCTATAATTTGATATATAAAAATTAATATTCAATCTAATTTGTTCCTTGTGTGCATGTCTTTCTACTTTAAAACTTAAAATTGGAATGCATAATTAGTTTAGAATGGTTAAGTTATGATCAATAACATGTTATAGATTAATGAAATTGCACTTTAATAGAACTTATGAATTACAATTGGTAATCCATCTATGTTAGTGTTAAATTGGTTGCCTTGGGAAACTTCACCAAATTTTATGACCATTTTTCTAAAAATTCAAGCTCATACAATGACATAAAATCACACATATAAATTATAAAGTAAATTATAAAGATTAAAAATCACTTTTTTATTATTAAATTGGAAGGAGACCATCAATAGATACACTTTTAAGATCAATTCACAATGGTTTATAATTCATATTAACTAACATATTTTCAAATTGAAGCACATAATCATTAATTTTTCATAAGACAATTCTTACATTGTCTTAGTTTTATAAATATCACTTGATGCTCAATATTATGTTGATTTATGAAAACATTAGTCAAGTCTTAAAAGAAATAGATAAAAGAAGCATGAGGTAAAGGGTAGAACCAATTAAGTTCATAATCTCTCAAGCTTTGTGGAAATAATTTTATAGTTAGTCTTTTATTGTAAATGTAACATACAAATTTTTCTTTAAAAGAATTTAGGTGGGTTAAGGGTTCAATTATACTATTATATATTGCGAACCAATCACTTTTTAGATATTTTTTTAAGATACTTTTTCAAATCATTTATATAGGTATTCATATTTGTTAACTCACTTATAATGATGGTCAATTAGTGGGAAGAGTTAGGTGGTGTAGAAATAAAAGGGACATGAATAGACAAATGGGGATTGAAAGAAAAAAAGTGACATGAGTAAATAAAGGAGAAATGGAGGAAATAAAGTGACATGAGTGGATAGAGCGGGAGTGAAAGAATAAAAGTGACAAAAGTGAATAAAGTAGCAGAGGAAATAAAGATACATGAGTAGACAAAGGGGAATGAAAGAAGAAAATAGGATTATTAGTAGTCAAACCTGAGGATTGTATTTAGGTCAATATAGATACATATAGGTATATGAATGAAAGGTGAGGATAAGGATGTGATATGTGAGGGTTGAATAAAATTAGGTAAGTGGCATGAGTACCAAATGAGACATGTAGGATGGGCGAGAAATAAAATGAACACTATGGGAGGGTGATGACATAAAGTATCTAGGGTTTACAATAAGGTGGAAAACTCATAAGTAAGTTATGATTAGGATGGATTTAACCTAGGCATAGGGAATATACCATATAAGGATCTTGTATATCATCAATGTTTCTTGATATGAAATTATTATATTTAGGAAATGTTTATTAATAATCGCCTTGGTAAGAACATCAAAAAGTAAAATAAAGCAAAAAAATATCTTCACCTATGGTAGCTAATTGATTACATGATTATTTCAAGTTATTAACCATCTCATATTTATTTTTTGTTTGCAAAATTTCAATGAATTAATCGTGATCACAATATTCTTGTTACTCATCATAATGTAACATGTGATCAACATAAGAGGTTGTGGAAGAGAGGGGTCATGGATTTAACCTTACATTTCATCAAAGTGAACCTAACACTCTTAAGATATTCTAAGGCATGGTCACACAATGATAGGTTGATGTAATAGTAAATTTAGAAACAATCTACTTTAAAGAATATTCATGGAAGTTATGTGCTCACTATAATGTATAGAAATAAATTGCACCCTACATAGAGGATCTAAAGGTAAAATGAAAAATGGATTAAACTAGGTATATTCTTAAAAGATATGAAATTGATTAATGTAAAGAAATATTTAAGTAACTAAAATAGAGAAATAGAAATGTTGAAAGGGAATAGAGAGCTTATTTAGTAATAAGCATATTTAGTGCAAATTTGGCAATAAACATATTTTTTGTTTTGTGCATCCTAGACCAAAACCGACTACACCAACATGTCCAAGTGGGAAACTAAATGCTAGGGAAGGGCTCTGTCATTCTCCAAGTCACTCGATCATTTTAGAGTGCACTATTTTGTTGTAGTCTCGTAAGAGACCTACGAGAAAAACTACCAAACTATGACAGAGTGGTTCCCAAAGCTTGTGAAACCTAAAAAAATTTCATCTACATGTACAAGTCCATATGGCATCTCTCCACAAAATATCTCTCATTTTTTGTCAACTCAACACCATTTGGCCATGCCAACTTAGAATGAAAACTTGCAAAAAGCGTTAATAGAGAGCAGTACAAATTTGGCAATAAGAATATTTTTTGTTTCGTAAATCCTTGACCAAAACCAACTATGATAAAAAAATCCAAGTGGGAAGCTAAATGTTAGGGAAGGGATTTTTTTTTTCTCCAAGTCACCTAATCATTTCAGAGTGCATTATTCTGATGTAGTCTCTTAAGATCCTTATGAGAAAAATTTGTCAAACTATGATGGAGTGGTTATCAGAGCTCGTGGAACCTAACAATGTTCATCTACAAGTACAAGTCCATATGGAATTCCTCCACACAAACCTCTCTCATTTTTGGTCAACTCAACACTGTTTAGCCATGCCAACTTAGAATGAAAACTTGCAAAAAGCATCAATAGAGAGTAGTGCAAATTTAGCAATAAGCATATTTTTTGTCTCATACATCCTAGACCAAAATTGACTATGCCAACACATCCAAGTGGGAAGCTAAATTCTAGGGAAGGGATTTGTTCATTCTCCAAGTCACTCAATCATTTCAGAGTGCACTATTTTGATGTAGTCTCTTAAGATCCTTAAGAGCAAAAAATTACCAAACTATGAAGGAGTGGTTTTTGGAGCTCGTGGCACCTAACAATGTTTCATCTACACGTACAAGTCCATATGACATCCATACACATAAATATCTCTCATTTTAGGTCAATTCAACACCGTTTGGCCATGCTGACTTAGAACGAAAACTTGCAAAAAGTGTCAATAGAGAGAAATGCAAATTTGGCAATAAGCATATTTTTTGTTTCGTACATCCAAGACCAAAAAAAACTATTCCAACATGTCCAAGTGGGAAGCTAAATGCTAGGGAAGGGTTGTGTTCATTCTCCAAGTCACTCAATCATTTCAGAGTGCACTATTTCGACGTAGTCTCTTAAGAGCCCTAAGAGAAAAAACTATCAAACAATGATAGAGAGGTTTTTAGAGCTTGTGGCACCTAACAATGTTTCCTTTCTATGTAAAAATCAATATGGCATCCCTCCATATAAACCTATCTCATTTTTTTTCAACTCAACACCGTTTGGCCATGCTAACTTAGAATGAAAACTTGAAAAGAGTGTCAGTAGAGAGCAATGCAAATTTGGAAATAAGCATTATTTTTTTCATGCATCCTAGAACAAAACTGACTGCGCTAACATGTCCAAGTGGGTAGATAAATTATAGGGAAGGTATTTGTTCGTTCTCCAATTCATCTGATCATTTCAAAGTTCACTATTTTGATGTAGTCTCTTAAGAGCCTTAAGAGAAAAAAATGCCAAACTATGATAGAGTGGTTCTCAGAGATCATGACACTTAACAATTTTTTGTCTACATGTGGGTATGTGTAGGATCATGATGGGCCAAAAAGTGGCGATATGATGGGTATGTGGCTGATGACTTTTTTTTACCCAAAATTGATGAAATGAAAAGGGTTTTTAAAGGAGATTCTCAGCTTTCCACCAATATAAATTATGCTTTACTTTTAATTTAATAAATAATTATTATTCATTTTCCATTTGAATTACGACTAAAGTCCTGATTGATAGGTGATTTAAAAAACATATATAGCTTTCAAACGGTATCACATTTTTTGAATCCAAAACATGCGTCATTCTATGCCATACTATAGGATTATAAAAAGAAAATTTGGATTTCATGAAGTTTTGACCAAGTTAAGGTGATCAGGACGACATTTTTATTTTTTTTTTAAAAGTTGTAATAAAAAAATCATAATTAATTATTTACTTGGAAAAAATTACAAAAAATATGCATCACATCAAGACATGAGTCCTCTACTTATATCTAAAATTTTTATAAAATAATATTATCATTTTAATTGTGGTTAGGGTGGTCCCGGAGACACCTACTTCTTATTTTTCCATGAAATTTAAGTACTCACGCATTGAAATTTCAAATTTCACCAAATATAGATTTTTTTAAATAAACCTAGTAGTTTATAAATTACATTCAATTTGCTACAAATTCTATTCTTACATATTTTTGAAATAATATAGATAACTTATTCAAATTTTTATGTCAAGTTGCCTAACTTTAATTTTTTTGAATTTTTTGCCACTTAAGGGCCCATTTTTTCCATGATGATCCTGCACATACCCATGTACAAGTTCATATGGAATCCCTCCACATTGAACTCTCTCAATTTTGGTCAAATCAACACCGGTTGACCATGCCAACTTAGAATTCAATCTCACAAAAGTGTCAGTAGAGAGTAGTGCAAATTTGGAAAGAAGCATATTTTTTTTTGCTTCTTGGACCAAAACCGATTGCGCAAACACGTCCAAGTAGGTAGCTAAATTCTAGGGAAGGGTTGTGTTTGTTCTCCAAGTCACACGATCAAATAAGATTGCACTATTTTGACATAGTCTCTTACGAGCCTTATGAGCATACACATGAGATACTTACACATGAATGAGAATACACTTGACATTCATGAACATGCATACATACACATGATATTACACTTTTTTGTTCATGAAAATACATACATACATCGTGAAATTGTTTTCATGTGACCATCCAAATCTAATCAATCTAGTTACATACCATGTGCATTGTTAACATACACATAAAACATCATATTCATCGTCAATCTAGCTACATACCATGTGTATTATTAGCATACACATAAAACATCACATATATCATGTCAATATAACTAATAATATGCATATCATATTTTCCATGTCTTCATATACAAATACATCAAAGCACCACCCTAAGGTGTATAAATTGTATGCATATGATATTTCCTTGTCTATGGCTACATGCCATTCTCATCTCTACCATGCTAAAGTATAAAAATTTTATGCATATCATATTTCCCACTCTATGGCTACATGCCATTATGATCTTTACCACCCTAAAGTGTATAAATTTTATGCATATCATATTTCCCTCTCTATGGAAACATGTCATTCTCATCTCTAGCACCCTAAGGTGATCCTTGTTGTTGTCCTTGTAGAAGCCATTCATCTTCACTCACTTCTCCAAAAAGAAAATAGACCTACGTATAAATATCGATAAATTGTTGTGCATAAGAAACATGAACTAGAAACAAATATGATGCAAGATTAAGAATTGCTACTTATAATTCTATTGTAGATGTCACCTTAAGAATTATAGAGTGGATTTATTATCATTGTAAGCTCACCACGCTGCAAACTTGAGTGTAGTAGACATACATATAAATATACAAAAATGGTTGAGCATAAGCAACATGAACTAGGAATTTTAAATTGAACATTCTCTCAAACCAAATATGATGGAAGATTAGGAATCACTACTTATGAATTATATGTGGATGCCACCTTATGAATGATATGCGACCATTGCAAAAGTTATAACTATTGATCTCAATAGCCTTTTGTCCACTTCAAATTCTCCAAAAAATATACACATAAAAATAAGTGAATTATTAAGAAAAACAATCTTGAAGACCTATTTGAAACTCAAAAATGGTTTATTTATTGTAATTCTAACCTCTTCATGCTCCAAACTTGCGTGTAGTAGACCTCCATATAAATATAGATAAATTGTTGAGCATAAGCAACATGGAATACAAAGTTTGAACTGAATATTCTCTCAAACCAAATATGATGCAATATTTAGAATCACTACTTATGAATTCTATGTCGATGCATAACCATCATTACCTCATTGTACTCATAACACAATCGTGGATGTATTAATCTAAATCGCTTATAAATATACCTTTGTTATCCAAAAATATACACATATAAAACAAGTGAATTGTTAATAAAATCAATCTTCAAGATCTATTTGAAACTCAACAATGGTGGATTTATTGTCATTATAACCTCATTTTGCTCCAAACTTGAGTGTAGTAGACCTACATATAAATATAAACAAATCTATGAGCATAAGCAACATGAACTACGAAGTTGGATGGAACAAGCGAGTATTTTGGGATGTGTTCCATGAAAAAAAAGTTTTGGTTGACAAGCTCTGTGAGATATTAAAGAGGATGGAGGAAGGAGATACCAGTATTCAGACTTGTCAATAGGAGAGGATTGAATGCATGGAATGGGAGAAAATATTGAAGAAAGAAGAAATATTCTGGAAGCAGAAATCCAAAATTCAATGGTTGACCGAGGGGGACCTAAATACGTCTTTCTTCCATGTTTCAGCCCTTAAGCATAGGAAAAGAATCAGATAAGAAAGTTGAAAAATGAGGAAGGGGATGTTGTTTCTACTCATATTCAGATTGGTCTTTTGGCTACTGGCCACTTCCAACAGGTCTTGTCGACTTCTACTGAGGCTCTCATTCTAGCGTTGGATGATCTGCTATTGGAACCCCTTCCTAATCCTATATCCCAAGAGGAAAATCATTCTATTATGGGGGTTGTTACTCCTAAGGAGGTTTGATCTGTTGTGTTTAGTATGGGTGCTTTTAAGGCCCTTGGACCCGCTGGTTTCCCCCCAACCTTCTTCTAAATCTTTTTGGATGTTTTGGGGGAGCAACTTACTCTGGAAGCAAGGTATTTTTTCAATTTTGGTAAAATTCCCAAACATCTAAACCACACCTTCATTTCTCTTGTCCCTAAAATAGATGAACCATAGACCATGACAAATTCCCACCCCATCAACCTTTGTAACATTATTTATAAGATCTTGTCCAAAATCTTGGTGAGCTACTTGAAACCCCTCCTGGATAAAATGATAAGTCCAAGTCAAAAAGGCTTTGTTCCAAGTCACCATATCTTAGATGCGGCTATTACCACTCATGAAATTTTACATTCTATGGACAAGTGTAACAATGCTAATATGGCATATAAGCTTGATATTTCTAAAGATTATGATAAAGTCCTGTGGAACTTTCTTCCCAAAGTCCTTGATAAGTATGGATTCAATCAAAGAGTGATCAATATCATTTTGGAATGCATAACCACGGTCAGGTATTCTGTTTTGGTCAACAGAGTGCCCCACGGTTTATTTAAAGCTGGTAGGGGTATTAGACAGGGGGACCCTCTCTCCCCATATTTGTTCATAATGGTGGTTGATGTTTTGAGTAGGAATGTTGCTCGTATGTTGTTGGAGGGCTCCATCAAGGGTGTCAAGCCAACCACCACCCTTGAACCTGCTACCATTCAACAATTTGTGGATGACACTATGTTATTTATGAAAGCCTCGGTTGTGGAAGCTAGGAAATGGAAAAGTTGCCTCAATCTTTATGCAGCTTGTTCAGGCTAGTGCATTAATTATAGTAAAAGTATGATCTATTTCTTTAACTGCACTCCTAGTTTGCAGGATTGTGTGATTGTTGTTTTAGGTTGTGTGAGTGCCTCACTTCCTTCAGTGTATTTGGGTCTCCCTCTCATCGTTAAGGAAGTCACTCCCAATTTTTGGAATACTATTCTTGAAAGGATTCAGAGGCAACTTGCAGGGTGGAAAAGTTTGATCCTAAGTCATGTTGGTCAATTGTAGCTCCTTACTGCTGCTCTTTAGGGGATACCGGTCTATTTCCTCTCTATGTTCAAAATGCCCAATTACATTGCTGAGAAATTTAAAAAGATTGAAAGAGTCTTCCTCTGGTTCGGTACTGAGGAAAAGAAGAAGATGTCTCTTGTCAGTTGGGAGAAGGTGTGCCTTCCTAAATATGGGGGAGGTCTGGGTATTAGGAAAGTCCAATCTACCAATAAATCCTTATTTTCCAAGGTGGGGTGGGACCAGTGGATGATAATGAATGCAAAATACTTGATCAATTGTCCCCTAATCAGGTGCATTGAGAATGTTCACCCCCGTGGGTCCTTTTCTTGGAATAATATTTGTAAAATGAAAAAGTTGCTTTAATCTAGTCTGAGATGGAAGCTTGGTAGATGTAGTTGTATTCAATTTTGGGAAGACCCTTGGTTATTTGATTCCCCTTTGGCCATTTTTGAGTTTAAAAACCTGATGGAACATGTAATTCAGTTCTTTGGTAGGAATGTGTGTGACTACCTTCATGGTCCATTAGGTGTAAGGAGATGGAAAGACCTTGGATTATGCTGCCCTCTTTCCCCTAACATGAAACATCTGGCTAACTCCTTACAAGAATTACTTTCCTTGTCCAAAATATCCTTATCTAATGGTGAAGATGATTTATTTTGGTCCTTGGAAAGCAAGGGCAACCTTTCTGTCAGGACGACTTACTGTTTGTTGTCGGATAAGGGCTCTTAGATTAGGATTTGGAAATGGGTTTAGAATTGACACTTGATTCCAAAAATAAATTTCTTCTGGTGGACAACTTGTCATAATAGAATTCTAACCCAAGATAACCTAAGGAAAAGGGGCTTTTTGATCCTGAACAAGTGTATGTTATGCAAAAATAATGAAGAGTCAGTGGATCACTTGTTACTACATTGTCCATATGCTACTGAGGTTTGTGACCTGGCTTTCGAAAAGATGGATACTCACTGGACTCTGAAAAAGGATTTAAAATCCTTTATTGAAGGTTGGATTAGTCCCTTTCAACACCCCCTCCCCATAGAAATCTAGAGGAAAAATCCCCCCATCATCTGCTGGTGCCTATGGAAAGAAAGGAGCAATTGGGTCTTTAGAGACATTGAGAGGAGCCACAAGGAAGTCTTTGGAATTGGGTCTAGACTTATTTTTGAAAGTATCTCCCTGTTCAATTGGAAACCACCAGACATTGCCCCTACCGATTGGGAGATAAAAATGGAAAATTCTTGGAACTTTAAACTTGGGAACAACTCCTTTGATAATTCCAAGTCCGTAGCTAGGAAAAATCACTATTTGGAAACCTCTAGATTTGGGTTGGTTTAAACTAAATTTTGACGGTGCGGCCAAGGGGAACCCTAGTTTAGCCAGTATTGGTGGTGTTATAAGGGATTGTAAGGGAATATTGGTTGTTGGGTTCACTGGTGGAATTGGCTTTCATTCTTCTATGATGGCTGAGTCATGGGCGTTGCTAAAGGGTGTCAAGATTGCTATCACTCTTGGTATAAAAAAATTACATATTGAAGGGGACTTTAAACTATGATTGACTCTATTAATCATGGTCATTTGCTTGGTTGGAACATCAAGGATATCTTACTTGACATAAATTTATTAGTCTAAAAATTGGAAAGGAAATACTTGACTCACACTGATAGGGAAGGAAAACAGGTGGTCCATGGTCTGGCCAACTTGGGTTCCACTTGGAGTTTGTGCAAGTGTTGGAAAAGGCTCGAGGTGGTACTGGAAAATATACAAGGATTAATCCTTGCAGATCAGAAGAATATAACCGCTCAATGATGGTTAACAATACTATTTATTATGGGTATAGGTGGCACTCCTCAATGGGACCTTGGATGACGAGGACTTGGCTGGGTGAGGTGGCGAGTTTAAAGTGGGTTGTCACGTGGCTATGTTATTTCATAACTATGTATGGTGGGTTCCTTGGCCTTTATACAATGTCTTTTCAAATGTACTACATATCCTATCAAATCTCTTGGAATTTGTGTAATGTGATATTCATCACCAGTTTATTTAATAATTCCAATTTAAGACATCTTATGATTTGCATAAGATCTTTTGAGATGTACTTAAAAATTTCAAATCCCTCCCCCAAGGATAAACAACCTAGGGAAATGTGTAACTTAAGTGATGATTATGTCCCGACGGAGTTGGTGTCATTGGAAATGACTATTGAAGCGTGTAAACATCAAATTTCTTTTATTACGCCTTACTATCTCGGATGTCGAAGTAATGATAGTTTAAGAAATGGTAAATTCACCAGTGGACAGTCCATTTTCTAGCTAAATTTGTTTCTTTGGGCCAGTTCCTGTGTGTTGTGGGTCATGATGGGAGCTGATAGGGTGAGGACCAAGCTAGATCACTGTGAGGAGTTTCGCAGGGACCCCATAGCTTGGCATATCTATATGGAGGGAGGTTTGGCACCGCTTTTAAAGAATCTTGTGAACCACAATGAGAGATTGTTAGCCTAGTTTGTTGGTTCATGGAAGGATAGGTAGGTCATCGAGGGTGGCATTTTGTTCGAGGTGGATGAGGAAGTGATTGGTAAGGTGACAAGACTCTCCTATGATGGAAAGAAACACAAAACACACACCAAAATGCAAAACTTGAAGAGTCTCAATGCCTTCTTCAAGGGGTGATCCCACAATACTAGTTTATAATTTTTGGCCAAACTGGACATTGAATTGAACTTTTTTAACTAAATCTTCACTTTCGGGCACCTATAGTGGCTAAACTGTGAGGAATTTGAAGATGATGCAAAATAGTGATTTGTGACATTTTTTCTGTAGATTCAAAATAATTTTTTTCAATTTTTTTTGAATTAGATTGCACTTCTTTTTCCATCTCCTTCAAAAACTAGTTTTTAACAGTAAACACTATTTTTAAAGAGTGACGTCACTGGCTAACACAACTTTTTTTCTATGAAGGATAAAATTCTATTTTTTTTCAAATTTAGATTCATAACTACAATATCTAGTGCATGGAATTAGTTTCATAGCATTTCATTGAATATCTTTTTCTTAATTAAGTTTCAAATTCAAACCTTTTATAATTTAGACATGGTTCACTGGCTAAAGCATAAATTTTTTTGTATGTATCAAAATTCATTTTTTTTTGTTGGATCAAGGACATCAATATCTAGTGCACTGATATTTTTCAATTTTTTTTTATAATCTACTATTTTTCCACAATTGCAGAACATAGAGCTTGATTTTCAGTGAAAAACCTATGTTTAATCAAACTAAAAAATAAAATACATAATAAAACCAAAACATATTAAAATTATATTCGATGGATAGCTCATTCCGAGGACTACCATCATCCAGTTGGGTCTATGAAGTCTCCTCCATTTTCATCCTCATCCTGAGCTTTGAAGGGAATTTTTTTATAGAAATTTGGTGTAAGAGAGGGAGAAGGGAAAAAAAGGGGGGTTGAAATGGACTTAGGTTCAAGCAAACCCCCCTTGGGGGTTTTCTAGAACCAGGGTTCAAATGGACCCTAGTTCAAGCAAACCCCCCATTTTATTGAGTTTTCCATTGTATTTGTTATAAAAAAATGCCAAAAAAGTGGGTCCCATCATTTAATAGGGTTCGCTCGAACCAGGGTCCATTTGAACCCCTTTTGGGTCCATTCTAATACCCTAATTCGTGTGAACCCCTAAAAACATTTTTTTTTTCATAGGAGTGTTTTTGAAAATTTCCTTCCTCACTAGAATTGTAAACCAGTATTGTGGGATCACCCCAAGGGCAACGAGAAGCCAGTTAAAAAGCAGTCAAGATTTGATCGTGAGGCACTGCCAAAAACTTGGGACAAGGTGTGTATTTCTATTATGAAATATGTTACATTAGAAGGTAGATACAAGGTATTTTAATTTTACCATTTGTCATTGTTAAATCACCTATGGCACAGGATGATCCTCATCTTTCCTTTCTTTTTTCCAACTTCCCTTGAAAATTTGATCAAAGATTCCCATGATGCTACCACTCTCAACCCTAATATTTTGCCTCCCTTGTCACTGCACTAGGGCCTAATCCTTAGGCTCTATCAATTCCATTTGGCCTTGTGCCCTCCCAAACCTATCTTGGTTGTGTGTGTGGAAGAACTGGAACCTCCCAACATTTCCCTCAAAAATCCTTCCGCTGCTGCTTCAGAGGGTCCTAAGAGGAAAACCCCCATACCTAAAAATGAACCTAGTGTTGAGCCTGAGTCTAAACCCCCATCAAAAAAGAAGAAATATGTGGTCGGGTTAGCCCAGTCCAAGGCTGTGGCTAGGTTATGTGAGCTAAAAAAAAACCCATCAAGAAGGACAACAGACCCATTACTAAGAAGAAGGGGAAAACAGAGTCTCCATGCCAGGTGGACTTTCTAACCACTGACAACAAAGGAAAAAGTGCTGAGGAAAAAGACTCTAAGGGTGACACCATGGTGGCTATGAGCTTTGAGGTAGGGATGAAACAAACTAGTGTGAGGAGGTCCCACAGACTAGCGAAGAACAAAAAAGGGGCTTCGGTGGATGAGATTTCTAGTGATTCAGAGCAAACTGGCGATAGAATTGAAGGCAAAAAAGACACTGTTGAGGAGATGGGAGAAGCTTCCATGGAGGGACCTAGTAATTTCTATGACATGAACCAGATGCTTAAGGATGACTCCACCCACTCCTTAGATTCTAGAGTGGGCAGTGAAGAGGAGACACAGACCAAGAAGGCAAGGATGAGGACCTCAACATGCTACATGAGCAGGTTATTAAACTGGAATAAAAATTCAATAGTCCGGCTTAGTTCACTATTAAAATGATTCATAGATCAACCATCACACTTTCAAACGTCATCAAAGAGGAAGCATACAAGAATATTGTGGGTGAAGGTCCCAACTAGATTGGGGATGGTGTTTTAAACCTCCTTATCGAAAAATGGGAAAGTGTGGACAGATAGTGGTCGGGTTTGTGTTGTGTTGGGTTTTTGATGTTACTATGTTGTGTCTGTGTCCTGTTTCAGTTGTTTTTTGCATTGTCTTTATGATGTTTTGATGAACTTGGTTCCTTTTTGGCCCTGTGGGATTTTTATGTAAAGGGTACAACACCCTGTAAATGCTGCTTATATTATCAAAAACATGAACTACAAAGTTTTAATTGAACATTCTCTCAAATCAAATATACCTTAAAAATGTATTGATCTACATGAACTACCATGGATGTTTTTATTTGAATCTCTTGAAAATATACCTTTGTTCTCCAAAAAACTTACATTTTTACATACTGATTATTTTTTATACAAAATTTTAATGTAATTTTAATCCAACCCATAGAAATAACATGAATCTAAATAAGATGAACAATATTATACATGCCCCATACAAAAAAAATCTGCTACTCAAGTGTGCTTGAAGGGTCATATCTTACCTTCAGAGTATCTAGTATTGCTTCATGATCAACACTACTAACTATCCATAGTTATTTTGTTCTTGGTTTGGCATGATGTCTCAATAACTTAACATTTGTTGACATAAGGTGTGAATACATGAGAATGAATTTTTGTTTCTCGTAGTCTTCAAATGCATGTATGCCATTCTTTCTATTCATATACATTCACAACCAAGTTACAACAAAAATTGAACTTCTAGGATACATGAACCCATCATCATCCGCCATCTATTGTGTTAGCTTCTTCTTTCCCTATACACATCTTGCCAACCAATAGTTTGATCCCTCTTCATTCCCCCTACGGTGTAAAAACTTCATAGACATACCTTGGCTGTACAAGATTTGAAAGATGGTAATAGTCAAGTGAACTTTCCATTTCATCTTCTAAAGAGGATTGTGTTGTAGATAAAGGTGTTAGATACTGTGGAATCCATGTATCTACCCACTCACTTGACTTACATTGGTTTCAATCACATTGAATATAATTTTTGACAAAAACAAGCCAGCTCTCCTTTTCATATGGTCCATGCACTTGTATCTAAGATTTGAAATGAATGCATCTTTAAAGATTCTCTAATTATCTAACATTCCAATTTCTCTCTCATTGTTCCCTCATCAACCAACCAAAAGAATCTGCATACTTTTAAATCAAGTGTCCCTCCTCATGACAATGCATAACTACACCAATCAACAATAGAATGTGCATCACTGAATGTTGCACCACCTCTAATATTTATTTGTTCCCTAACCAAAGCTCTCTTCACACATACACTTGCTCCATCATGCTCCCATTTTCCATGCCTAGCTGCAAAAAATTCCAAATATGAGGTACACCCCTTTGTACATGCATTCTACTCAACCAATAAAAAATATGAGAATTATTGAATTGTCTCATGTAGTTATCTGATCAAATGAGATGTCAACCCATTGCAATATCTTTTTCTTACAAGAACTCACTTTTTTTTAGAATAATGCTACACAAACTCTGACAAATGAGATCTATCATCACTCATGTAAACGAGGTACTCCTTGCTTATCTTACTATCCTCTTTTGTACTATTAGGGGCATATATGTATGTGATGTGGACAAAAATAGTAATTTGAATAGAATTGTAATATTGATATTGTACCTCATTTTGTTGTTGCAATGTGTAATTTTCTGCAAAATCGACCATGGATAAAATACTTCCAACTGGGAAAGAGTCTTTAAACATCTAGAATTGTTGATCCAATCACTGGGACCCATGGCTATGCCTTGCATAATTATAGAAAATATTTTTCTTAAAATTTAAAATAAAATCAACAATAGTGACTTCTCTTGTTACCAACTCACATCTAGAACCTTCACCTCCACTCTTCAAACTATATTTCACTGTATCAAATCTCTTTTTCTCAAAAAAATTCTTTCCAAAATCATGTTCGCTTCCCTCATAAAACATGTTACATACTTTGATAAACCACCACATTGCAAACACTTCTCATTTAAACAATCATTTCTATAGAAAAAACAACCATCACCTCTAACATATAAAAATAAATCTAACAAGTTACTGGATGACTTTAGAAGTTGCATTGCATCACGCTCCTGCAACATTTCATTAATATGCATAGTATAAAAAATATAGCATAATAGTTCATGATACATTGAAAACTCTACATGGTATTTACATGTATTACAAATATTAATAGGTACATAATAAAATGGCTTACAAAATTCAAAATCCCTTTGTGAGATTTGCAAAGTTGGATGTGTTTCACAAAATTGTTTGTACAATATTGTTTGGCTAGATTCCAATAAATTTTTAGGATGTAGTGTGTGGTCTCGATTGCTAATTATTAATTTTAAAACATCCTTTGCATTGGGTGATACTCTAGATTGAGAGTGCCAAAGTTGTTGAATTTCATCCTTTATTTTATCCATTAGCTTCTTCTCAACATATTGAAGCCTCCCACTAAAATACCAAAAATCATTTGAAGAGGACTATTGAGTCTTCCTCTTCTTGAGAGTGCTCTAGATAATGTTTTACAATTTAGGTTTAAATCAACACAAGTTTTCCTTAATAAATGAGCCTTTCTAAAATGATGGCTTACTAATGAGGTTGTGATTACTCTACAAGAAACTCTTGTATCTCTTTCCTTACTAGTCTTTCCAATAGAATTGAGAGCATTAAAAATATTTTTGACAATAATATTATTTTTATCCAACTTTTTGCTCATATGAATCTTTAATTTGGCTAGCAAGGGTCTCATTTTGTGTGTCTTTAGCAATTGCACGAAAATTTGGCATTGTTCGGTCAATTTCATTGCTAAATTATTCAATGAAAAGTTTTGAAGCCCACAACCAAATGGTTCACATTGACCTCTTTCCTTCAATATTTTCAATTATGTTCTCATCAATTTCAAGTAACCATATAGGGGTTCTTGAATGTCTTGGATTTGAAAATTCTCTTTCTTCCTCACAAAGGTCTTGTGTTTTCATTTAATTTGGTGTACACAAGGTTCAAATGTTTCACTTTCAATGTTATCAACATTATTAACATTTTCAATATCAATTCCAATATTTTCATTTCCAATTTCAACATTTTCAATATCAATTTCAACATTTTCATTTCCAATTTCAGAAATTTCAATATTAATTTCAACATTTTCATTTCCAATTTCAATATACTGTTCAACATTTTCAAATTCTATTTCATCTTCACTTGAAATAACATTTACAGGTGGAGGAGAAGCCTCACCTTGATGAGTATTTGACATACCTTGTCTTCTCTTCCTATGACTCTCTCTATCTTTTTCCTTATATGCTTCAATTTTCTCTATTGTGAGTTTTATCTTATCTTTTCATTTACAATGACTACTACTCCCCATTATACCTACAAAAAAGAGCACAAAAGTAATTGTTATGTTGATATTTATATAAAATAATGTAGAAAAAATAGAATTTTATCTGTATCATATAGAATTCATAAGTTTTTAGACAACAAAGAGCATGTGGGGACCGTTGGAACGCTAAAAAATGTCCTATTTTTCTATGGTACCCAAAATGAGTATCTATTTAGAACAGATATCCATTCAAAATGGATATACATTCTAAACAAATATCTATTATGAATTCCATGCATAGGGCACAAAAGGTTTATGTGGGAGGAAACAAATATGTATTTATAATGGATATCTATTTTGTTTAGTATTTTTAAAAACCAAAGAATGCATAAAGTCAATATTATGTATTATTAATATATAATAAAAATATTTTATATTAATAATACATAATATATTATATAATATATATATATATTATAATATATTTCATATATTTGTTACCCCCAATTTTGACCAGGGAAATTTTAAAGAAAATTTCATTTACCCAATGCCATTTATACCTATAGTGGTTGTGAAGCGTATAGGTGAAATGTAAACATAGGTTGTTCCTTTGTTATATATTTCTTCTACAATTGAATCCCAATGATGTTGCCACTTATGTTTTCTTCAAAAGAAACCATGATTTATGCATGATGAAGAATTTGTTTCAGCATATATAATATATATACTATATAATACATAATATATTTAATATATAATATTATATAATATATTTCATATATTTGTTACCCCCAATTTTGACCATGGAAATTTTAAACAAATTTTATTTATCCAATGCTAGTTATACCTACAGTGGTTGTGAATCCTATAGGTCAAATATAAAAATATGTTGTGCCTTTGTTATATATTACTTTTATAATTGGATCCTAAAGACATAGCCACTTATGTTTGCTTCTAAAGAAACCATGATTTATGTATGATGGAGAATTTGTCTCAGTGAATGAAGGAAGTAGGATTGTCAAAGATGACCACATTGAGGAAGTAGTTATTTTGTTCAGTCTTGATTTAGACTTAAAATGGAAGGTTGTGGTCAATACCTTCAAATGTCAACACATTTTAGGAAGGGATGCACTTGATCGAGTTAGGGTGCATGGAGAGGAATCACTTGATAATTTTTTGTAGAGGAGATATGCTTACATGATAGTATTAATGAAGAGGTTAAGATTCTATTACAAGGTGTAGAGAAGGGGGGGCTGCCACCTCAAGACTCCAGGTCACATGACAGTCCTAAGAAATGGGCTTCCCTAAACTACCTTGAGTTTTCTAAGTGAATTGAAAGGGATAAGGTACTAAAGCTGAAAAGGAAGGATAGATGGCATGTCACTTTCCTTCTACTAAAACCAAATGCTTACAAGGCTAGAAGAGCCAATTTTCAAGGTTCAACTTGTAGCCCAAATAACTCACTATCTGAGGATGAACACACAAATGACAAACTCCAGCATGGCAGGATGGAATCTTAGGGACATGTCGGTGTCCATACAGACACAAGGTCTAGGGAGAAAAATAAAGCACAAGAAAACCTACTAACTATTTGAATGGTAGATGCTTTATGCTATGACGAAATGCTAGAAAGATACAGAGCTGAAATATAACAAGAAGAATACTATATCTAAACTATGTTTGAATTGGAAAAGAGGGTGAGGAAGCAATATTGAACTTCTTACAAGTTAATTCTTCAAATAGCTTTGCATGAAAACACCTACACACACAAGACCAAGGAAAATTTTGGGGCTATTTTTAGAGGACTGCCTCAGTTAGTCCCCTGCTTTTGTGTTCCCACCTCCACGAACAACTAGATAGCCACAAAATATAGAAATGATAAAGAGATAAAAAGGAAAGCACCAACAAAAAGTATGCTATGTGGTAAGTAAAATGATGTGAAGAGAAAATGAAAATGGAAGATATCACCTCCACACCTATGAGAACTCAAGGAAAGTAGTGGAAGGAGAGAGCTTGTGAATCCTCCAATAGCAGTGTTGCCGCAACAAACATGGTGTAGGAGCCAAGAAACAACAATTTACAGTCAAGAGAATGGTGGTGTAGAAGCTTGAAAGTGAAAGAATGGAGCTAAGAGTGAGTGAATTGACCATGAAGCATGAAGAGAGTGAAGTATAATGTTCAAGAGTTCAAGAGAGAGTGAATGAATGAGAAGATAGAGCATTTGAATGGTTAAAGGGAGGAAAAAGACACATTTCTCATTAGTCAAGGGAGGAAGATATGTTACACTTTGTCACCAATGGAGAAACATAATACCTTTGTGGATTCCAAAGGCATGGATCCTATCAGAACGATAGTGTAGTGCATGGATGTCCACACGGTGTGTGCACGTCCTTGACAGAGATTCCTCCATCGATGACAAAATGAGCTCCCAAATGGATGGAGAAAGGTGACATATATGGAATTGCATCATCAAATTTTCTTGTTCTAAGATGGGTGTGATGTAAATGGGGAATTTTCCTAGGGGAAAAATTCACTTCATTACACAAGGAAAAAGCTTCCTTGAGTTTCATGAGCTATAGTGTCAAATTAAAACTCAAATGTTTTTAGGGATTGTAAAAGTTGTGGAATATTAGGATGCAAGGTTGTAAAGGTTTCACACCTATAAAGTGAAACCCTCTTACATGCTACTCAGGATGACCATTTACCACTAAAGGTGGTTGTATAGATCCTATTCTTCTAGCAACTGAGAGCTGCAATGCCATATCTAAGGCAAGATTCATAGAATGGAAATCATTGATGTGATTCTCAAGCCAAACAAAATAAGAATATTATTAAGTTTCAGACACTAATGGTAGGATCTATTCAAATTAATCCTACCACTTTGGAAATTGGAAAAGTTTCATAGATCAAGAAGGAAGAAGACTCCGAATGTTCAAAGAATTAATGACTAATTGACAAGGCGATGAGAGCATGCGAAGTACGATAATTTCCAATGGCTCTCCATCTCTAGAATACATTGTTTATGGTTTAAAATATTCCCGATGTTAAAATTGAACATATTTATTTTTTATGTGGGAGTGGCTTGCAAGAAATTATGGGTGGTCAAATGGGTTAATGTCAAGTTGCAATATGATCACTAAGGAAATAGAGAATAAAATGACCAAGATGATGTGTGAGCTACTTGAATGAACATATCAAATGATGTTATGGAATGACTTGACTGCGAGCCTTGCACAAAAAGGTTTTGTTGGAAATTCCCATGCTTGTCATGTCAATAGGTCATGCACATTCTCCAAGTGAATCATTTTCTTAGGATTTAAGTGGAGGAAATTTGGTTCCCATTGAAAGGCTCGATTCACCCTTGTTTGTATTACTAAAAACTTCAAATAAAATGCACAAAGTTGCTGCTTTGTTTCCCAATCAACTAGGAATACCCAAAATAAAATTCAGAATAACAAAACAAACTAAATGGAGACACAAAGTTGGGCATGCAAACTTTGTATCTTCTATTAACTTAGAAAATAACAATTACAAAGGATTATTAAACTTGAAACTACAAACTACTGATAACAAACTTAATTTGCAACAGTCTGGAGCTGCACACACACACTGAAGTATCAAGAGCTTCTTAGAGCTCTCTCTCCTTCCTATTTGTCTAGAGCTATCTGTTGCTCCCTACACAAAACATTCCCTGTTGCTATTGCAACTTCACCTTCTTGCAAATCACTTGCAAATTCTCTGCCAATCTGAATTTGACTGTTACATTCCTTCTATTTGTCTTCATTTAAAAATTCCCTCTCAAAACTCAAATTCACCTAACACAATAAATTTTGGAAATTCAAAATTTCCTACCACAATAAATTCTATAGTCAGGAGTAGAATAGGGATGAAGATCCCAAGAAATAAACTTGTCGTTGAAAGGCTCCTGATAGGTAGGTGTAACTAGGGAGTTGACGTGAGAAAGGATTAGTCAGAAAATTAAATATTTCCAACATGTATTGGGGATAAATCTAGAACAAGAAAGAGTAGAATTTCACACATCTCAAAATAATGGCGGTGGTGATGTTAAGGATTTCATAATTCATAGACAACATGAGCCTTGGAAGCTTAACACAACCCACAGAATAAAGTAGTTTGTGGTTATGGATAGTCATGGAATTAAATTCATTACAATCCCATGGGTATCAATAGTATTTCCTGGCTATCACAATATAAAGTTTTGATCAAGAATCTAGACTCTTGTCTCTTAGTATACATTTGATTGAGGAGTTTTCTAAACCTAGTTTTAAAGAATGTTGTGATCTTAGAATGGTGTTTCTTTTGACTGGAACTTTACCAAGTCTTTTGCTTGCATTCTCTATGATGGAAGTGTTTTCTTCTTTTTTGTTGCGAGAGAAAAGGGTACAGTGAATTTATTCCATTGGTATTTCAAGTCGGTTGAACAATCACTGTCGCATATCGACAAGGTTGTCATAACCCTGTCGAAACCTGGCACACTACATAAAACCTTTCAAGTCAAAGAGCTTTCATAATTTGGGTGGGTTTTAAAGAAAAAGTATTGTTAACATTTTTAATGGTTTCATAACCATAGGTGACACCCACAATAAGTATGAAAAATTCCGTTCACCACTGATGAAAGGAAATAAAGAGGATGAGTCTTTCTATGCAAGCATTTGGTGTTGACTATCCACAACCCAAAAATGAATTAATGCAAGTAGAAATTTGTGAAGACTACCATCATAGCCTTTGAATGATCATAGTTTGTAAGCATGGGTTTCTCTCATCTCTATTTCTTGAGAAGCATCAAGGCCCTTAATTGGTGACATAAACGTAAGTCATTGGTGATGTTAATGAAACAATCTAAAAAAATGAGTTTGCAATGTGATAATGTGCGCTATGCCAAGAATTCAGTAATAATAAGGGAAAGCGCTATCAAATCAAAATTCATTAGAACCAATAGTCAACTACATGGAGGTTTTCATCAAAAAATTCAAGATCAAGATTCATTTAATAACGATAGATTATATCATGCTATTTGAGGAAGTAGCTTTAAAATTTATTGTTGCAGGTGAACAAGATGCATTGAGAACCTTTTTTCTAAGGAAGTTAGATAGTTTTGGCCATGAGGACTGTTCTCAAATAATGATGATCTCTACATGGGTAACTAAGTTGTATCTTGTCAAGATTAATTTTCCTCTATTGGGTGATGAAAAACTAAGTAGAGGAACATTGTCTTCAAATGAAATTAACACCAAGTACTAGGACACCCTTCAAGAGTTCAAAGATCTTCTTAGTGATTATAAAGATGTTCTTAACAAAGTAACTATTGTCAAACTGATAGAGAGGTATGGAAGGGTAGATGAACTTGTGTTTTTTTATCATGGATGGTTGTCAAGCATGTAGTCAAGCAAGAAAGGAAAGACTCCTCACATTCTGTCATAATATTTGAAAGAAATAGCTGGTGTTCTTAGGGGATGACTTTTTAAAATTTGATTATTTTATAATTTTAGGAAAAAGAAACTCTTGGGATTGCATCTAAATTCTTACAAAAATAAGTATAAATGTGATTATTGGGATACACCAAAAGTTACAAGGAAGTTGAAAATTCTTCATAATAAAAGACACAAGTAGATTTCAAGAAGTAGTTACAGGGAAGTTAGGAGGAAGAAATATAAAGGAGAGTTTGAATGGTGAAAAAGGGGGATCCTTTTTGAGGTTTTCTAATAAAGGGAGCTTTTGTGAGAGCTCTTAGGGAAGATCTAGTAATTTCTTGTTTAAATTGCAACATTTCTCTTTCAGCAGGGCCATTTGTATAGAGATTATAGAGTCTGTGAACTCTTATGTCATCAAATAAATAAGGAGACATTTTGATATTTTTTTTAGTTATCTTCTTTTGATTACAAGTTTCTTGTGTGAGATCATGATCATTCTTTGGTGACTACTCTACTATATCTGGTCTTATATTTATATTTTGTAGGATCTGTGAATTCTGAGTATTTTATATTCGCTCTTATGTTTGAAATAAATTGTTTCTTATCCTCTTGATTATTATTCATAGGCATGCAATCAATGATCTATGTGTAATTCGTTTCTATGTATCTTCTATTTTAGATTTGACATTGCATTTGTGTCATTGTTATGCAAATATGTTAGATTTCCCTTTCCCGCTTTCTGGTTAAAATCATACCTAAAAGCCAATTAAATCATATGAGGGAGTTGTACCTCTAAAACTCAGAGGAGGATCTCTAACTCAATAGAAATATTTGAAACTGTTAGTTCTTTGTGTCAATGCTCAATAGGGAAACTTAGGCTCATTTATAAAAGTAAATCACACTGACCAATCTATTTACTAATATATTTTTGGTGACTCTCCTAGGGATTCAAATCGAAAGATCAATGCTTTCTTTTCATAGAAATTTGAAGATACCTCCTCAAGGATGGAAGTTGGCGACTCTGTTATATGGAACATACTCATAATTTTTTTTTGTTAGAACAATTCCAGTGGTATTCTTTCAACCTGCATTATGGTGTTGGTTTCACCACAACCATGGGGTACCCATTTTGGGCCCTTATTGTTGTCACAATACTTAGCCTTACCTGCAGGTTCAAGAAAACATTTTCCAACATTCAATGGAGAAAATTTATAGGTTGCAAATGATCATATTCAAGCCTTCAACATAGCATGCAAAATTTTGGGGGTGAATAAAGAATTTCTTTTTGTTAAAATATTTGTTGAATCCCTCATTGGGGCTACTATAAATTGGTTTCAAAATTTAGAATATGGATGCATTACGAATTGGGACAACTTGAAGAATAAATTTCTTGGGAGATTCAAACTAGAAGTTGATATGAGTGCATTGCTATATCAAAATTTTAACATTAAAAATAAAGAAGATGAATTTATAAGGGAGTTTGTGGAATGGTTCATTAGATGTTTAAAAAGGATTCCTCATAATAGTTAGCCAAGCAAGAAAAATATATTGTCCACTTTTATTGTAGCTTTACAACTTGAAGTCAAATTCCTCTTGAAGTGAAGTAAGGTACGTAATCTCGAGACTACAAAAAAAGAGGCTATTAGTATTGAAGATGATTTAATTTTATCTGGAGTATGAAAACAAAGTTGTATGGAAAAGCATGCTCCAACTAATAAAGTACAAAAATGTAAGGTTTTGAATTTTCAACCTTCCCATACACCAAAAATTTCATATCCCTCGGTTGAAAATACTAAACTTCTATTTTCAATTAGGGTCACTTCAGAAGTTATGCAATGAATGATGAGGTAGCTCAAACTCATTATGTGGAGGTATACAATGTGAGTTCTGAAAGAATTGAGGATGACTCTAATTCTTCAAGTGATGAAGAAAATTACTCTTCTTGTGAGCAATCAATATGTATGGCATCTTCCACTTTGACTGCAATAGATACTAGACAATAATTTAATAGTATGAGTAATCTAGAACCAAATAGAAACTAACAATTATTGACATCTCTATATGCTCCAAAGATTAAATCTTTCACATTTGAGAATATTGATATAGGCTTATCAGACAATTTGGTTAACATAAATGTAGAAGATCAACTTTTAGAAAAAGAGGACATAAATGAGTTATCGGAAAAGAAGGACTTCATTTTTTATGGTGTTGATGAACATTTTATATGTTGTGCAACTAAAGGTGAAATTAAAACCAACTCCAAGAGGTAGGTGAATCATTGAACACCCTTTCTTCTTCAATGCAATTTTAATATGAAACATTCTAGTTTGTTGATGAAGTTTATGAAGACAACGTAGTAGATGATGAAGTAATAAAGCATCTCATTCTTGAGTCTTTTCATTTTGAAGAAAATATTATACAAAATTTAAGTTTTTTAGACCCATTATTTGAATCAATATGTGGGTGAATAAAAATGGAGAATAAATTTAAGTGGGTGGATCGAGATTTGAGTCTAGTGAAGTCATTGGTGCATATATTGCAAGTTGGAGTCCAATTTTTTAAATAATGTAGTATTAGATGCAATAAATTCTACATGTAGCACCTGAGAAGTATTTTTGTCTCATGGTTTCTATGTGGGATGTCCAAATCAAGGGATAATTTATTTTGGCACAAAAAATTAAAGGAAAAATGGTGTTGCATTTGATGTTGTACATGTAGATTTTGATGACCATATGCAAGGCAATGTTGGTATTAATCAATTGGTTGCTTCGGTATATGATGCAAAGTGGATTTTTGAGAATCACATTTTTTTTGAGGAGTTTCTACAAGATGTTGTTCGTAACTCTTTGATTGCACTAGTCACAAGTTGGCTCTGCATGTGATTAGCAGTCACCAAGCATTATTCCACATAGGTAGCTATTTCTCCCAACTTGTTAATGGATTTTCATGATCAACTTGGAGTCATTTGAGGTAGGGTCTTCCTACCATGTACATATTAGTAGTTTTGTTGTGTTGTTATTTTAGGTCCTTTTCTTGCTTTGTCATATTTTTAGCTTTCTCTTGTCTCCTTTAACTCTATGGCCCAATGTACAAGGACTGGTCTTTACCAAAGATACTAGAGTTCTTTGCATTCTCTCAGAGAATGCAGTCCCTAATTAGAGTCAATGTTACCCCCAACTTTGACCATGGAAATTTTAAACAAAATTTCATTTATCTAATGCCAGTTATACCTGCAGTAGTTGTGAAGCCTATAGGTCAAATATAAACATAGGCTGTGCCTTTTTATATATTGCTTTTACAATTGGATCTTGTGGAGCTTACAAATCATGGTCATTTTAAAATACTAAGGTCTTTGAGGTTTTGAAATTCCTCAATTGTATCAAATTAAGGTTTTTAGTCTATAAGATAGGGATAAAACCCTTCTAAAACCCTAATAGTTTGCATTCCTTAGTCATTTATTCTTTTTATTCATTGACCTACTTAGTCAGTCTTTGATCTATTAAGTTGTACCTTGAGTCTTTTTGATTGTTGTTCAATCGGCCCCTTGCTCCTTTTGCCACTTTTATAAAACTTGGCTAAGTGTAAAAGTTGTTGATCTTTGGGTATGTTCTTGAAACCTCTTCAACCACCACCATGGTTTTCATCACTTTTTCTTTTACCAACTGGGTGCAATTTTGGCCAAGTATCAATGTTTTCCGTCTTTTGATATGTTTTCAGAACTACGTCGGTCACTTCCATGGTTTCTATAACCTTTAATTTTACTGATGGTGTGCATCCTTCATTTCACTTGGTCATGGCTATGTTACACCTTTGCCTTTGTTACTATTCATTCACCTAGGCATGACCCACTTTAAAAAAAAACATTTGTACATGTGCTAATTATCCTCACTTAAGTTACCTTGTCCCTGCTCAACATTGGACGTGGCAGTGCCATAACTCATCACACTCATCCTTCACATCATTTTTCATCTTGCGTCTACTTGTTTCCTTCATGTGAATTGTGATGGAATCATTGATTCCTTTCTTGGGATAGGTGTCTCAATCCTGTGACATCATAGTATTCATATGTATCGCAGGTCTGCTTGCCGAGAATATACACCAAATTTCAATGTGTGATGGTAGTTTACCATCGTAGTGTTTCCTTGTATCATGAATTCAACTCATGTGATCTTGTTGCTTGGTACGATGTGCTAGATATAGGTCATGATAGTTCCACTTGGCAAGATCGTGTTCCATTGTAGGGGTCTAATGCATCACGTTTTTGTTTCATGGAGACTAAGGCCTTTTTCAGATATGCAATGGATGGTATGAAGACTAAAGGGAAGGTATATATTGAGGGAATTTTCCTATGGATATGTGGCAACATCCCACTACTCCAGAGGGGTGATGGTGGGTCCTCACTTTGGCCCAGCGAGAGTGTGGGGAGGTGACAGGTGTCTTGGTGGGACCGGGCACATGGGTTTATAATGCATGGTTTTTAGTGGCTCAAATTTGACAATGATGATTGATTGGTCATTTCATTCCTTCTTCACATCATTGTTTCTCTTCTCAAGAATAGGGCTAATGTGCGATATGCGATGTTCAAGAATCAATGACTACAATAGTAGCAAGGACGATCTAATGGTCATCGCATGGGTAATTCACATCGTTGTTGTGAATTATGTCGTGTGGGGGAAATATGTAATGTGTAATGGAGGAAGGATATATCAAAAGAATATTCTAGAGACAGATGTCGATTAAATATTACATTGCATGGACTTAGTTCATCATGATTGTGTTACTCAACTTCTATAGGGAAGTTATGATGTGTTAAGGCTACACATGGGCCATTCATTGTGAATCCCATGGTGATCAACGGTTGTGTTTTAAACTTCACCTTGGGCATGATCTTGACCATCCATGTTTGATATGATGGACATGATTCAAAATGCAAGTGATTCCATTAATCCTTGATGTGTTGCAGAGGCAAAATTCTTTTGTCAAGTTATGTTTGCCCAGATTTTGTTGCAGATTTCGTGGGGGCTCCATACCAACATTCATGAAAGTAATCATCCTATGGTGTGCTCAAGATGCTAGATCCTTTATGGCTTGGTTTTTGCTTAGTTTTTGGGGAAATTCAGATGTTTTGAAATTTGATCGGAGTTCATCTTTTTACAAACCCTAGTTGGGTTAGGGTTAGAATTTTGAATCCAATTTTTGAGTTATGCCTACACTATAAAGGAAATTTTTATTGTTTTTGTATGGGTTTATATTTTTCTCTATTTCCCAAGAGTTTTGGAGTTGTATTTTCCCTTCTACGTTCTAACTTTTTAGTCTTTGTCTCAAGTTGTATAGTGTTTTTCTTCTACACTTAGAAAGGAAATGTTGTAAAGTCTACTCTATAATAACAATAGATGACCTAAATGTTTATTGCATTATGCTTAGTGGTGTATATAATTTTTATCATACTCTCTGCTATTGTACTCATTTCCTTTGACTCAATATAATCAAGGATTATTTTTTGGCTCTCATTTCACACTTTGTGTTATGTATGTATGATTTGTTAGTTTCTATTCAAGGAATAGAGTAATTCCTTTCAATTCATGTATTTGAGATAGTGTTGTTACAAGGATTTGTAAGTAGTTTGATAGTGTTGATTCATTTATTGGTTTCTTTTTGTATGGCAACAAGGTTATCACAAACCAAAGGGTTGGTCTATTGTAGAAGTTTTACTACATTTCTAGACTCTGTGTGGATAAGGCAATGGTCGGTCTGATTCTAAAGCCTAAGTCTGAGGTAGAATCAAATTCAAATTCAAAAATCAAAATAATAATTTCTATGTTTTAATTTTTATGTCTATTACCACACTATAAATAATCACTAAAGATATAGAGGGTTGCATAGATGATTTATCCCAACAAGTTGCCTTCTCTCATATTAGTGTGATGTTATGTTATCAAAGGCATCATTTACATAGAGGTGTTATATGTGTATGATGTTATAGGGGTACCCACCTTGGTTCTATAGAGCCTAAAGTGTAGCGGAGAATTTTCCAATCTATCTCCTATTCATTGGCCATTGACCCATGGTTTTTGAGCATAAGGATTAGCTAGCCTTTAGGAAAACCTAGACAATCAGTTGGAAAGACCAACAAATTAGTGACTCTACTAGGGATGAAACAAAAAAGCTATGGGTGAGAAATTGAAAATATTCTCTGCCTCATCTGAGCCACTAACAAAGGTGAATCAAGTGATCCCACAATACTGGTTTACAATTTTTGTCCAAACTAGACATTAAACTGATTTTTTTCAACTAAATCTTCACTTTTAGGCACCTATAGCGACTAAACCGTAAGGAATTTGAAGATGATGCAAACTAGTGATTTGTGAAATTTTCTTTGTAGATTCTAAATATATTTTTTTCAAAAATTTTGGAATTAGATTGCACTTATTTTTCCATATCCTTTGAAAACTAGTTTTTAACAGTAAACACCATTTTTAAAGAGTGACATTACTGGCTAACACAACTTTTTTTCTATGAAGGATAAAATTATAATTTTTTCAAATTTAGATTTGTAACTATGATATCTAGTGTATTGAATTGGTTTCATAACATTTCATTGAATATTTTTTTCTTATTTAAGTTTTAAAGTCAAACCAATTACAATTTAGGCATGATTTACTGGCTGAAACATAACTTTTTTTGTATGTATCAAAATTCTTTTTTTTTTTTTGGATCAAGGACATCAATATCTAGTGCACTGATATTTTTCAATTTTTTTGATAATATACTATTTTTCCACATGTGCATAACAAATAGCTTGATTTTCGATGAAAAACCTACATTCACAAGAAATAAAAAATAAATATAATAATAAAATTAAATTTATTTAAAATTATACTTTTTGGGAAGCTTATAATAAGGACTACATACTTATAAAAAATAAATTTTAAATGAATTCATTTGATCCCCCAAAAGGTAAATCAAAAGTGGTTTTTATCAACATTTTGATAGGTGTAAAAGAGACTCTGTTATAGGTATGGTTTAAAACTAGTGGGGTTCTATCCAAGGGGGTTTGATCTAAGGTGGTTTTATCAAACCCTCTTCAATTGGAATTATTTAAATGGAAATTTTTAAGGTTTAAATTATTATATTTTTTAAAAATATGTGATTTCAACAAAAATCAGGATCTCCCAAAAAGTGTAAACCACTATTGTGGGATCACCCAATCCATTGAGGAAGATAGAGGTGCATCCATTTGGGAGAGTCAAGAGCTTTGCTGATCTGAATTTTTGGGTCAAATGATCCAAAAGGCCTTGCATACTTGAGGAAGGAGATTGTTGCAACATTTCTGGTGTGTTCTTGAAGTTTGGAGCTCTAATGGTGGAGAGAACTTAGAAATATCTTGGTCTTGAAAGGAGCTTCTTGCTTCTTGAAGAGCTTGTCCTATTTTAAGAGGTGGTGACTCTACAACAAAGTTTTACATCATTATAAGAGTTTGGTTGCAACGGATTTTAGGGATTTTTCCATTGTAGCATTTTGTATGAAGGTTAACTATTAAGGTCCTAAAAAATATTGTCCCTTATTCAATGTTTCAAGACATTAAAAGGAAGGGAAATGAGAAAAAATTGTATTCTAAAAGAGATATTAAGAAGCAGATAGTTGTAGAGGGGATAAATTCATTTGCAAGTATGTATAACCATTTTGGTTCCCCCTCTACGAGCTATGGTTTCATGACAGAGCAATAGTTATTTCTTCAAAGAAAAACCTTCTTTGCTTAAAGACACAAAGTATTAAACTTTAGTGGGATCCATAATTTCCCAAATCCTATTCCTAATGGGATTAGGGAACTTTTTCAAAAAAAATTATGGAAAGAAATTTGAATCAACAAACAAGCATCTACAAGAGTTTGTGAATCTAATGGATGATTATGAGGTAGATGTTGAGGATGCTATCATAAAGTTCTTTGTTCAAGCTATGAAGGAAGATGTCAGAGGTTGGTTTTCATATCTTCTAGTATATTCTATCTCTTCTTGGAATGAGTTCATGGAAGCATTTGTAGAATAATTTGGTAAGAGAATTTATGCAAGTCTAGTGAAACAAAACTTCATGGACATTTAGAAAGATGAAGAGGAGTTAGTCCCAAATTTCAATATTAGGTTTACAAAATTAGTAAATGAAATTCTTAAGGGTTTTAGACCAAATGATATGATGTGTCTATTTGTTTAACTTGGAGCATTTTATGAAAGAATGATTTATCTGTTAAGAGAAAAAGAGCCTACAATACTTCACAAAACATATGAATTTTCCATGGATATTGAGAATAACATAAGGTATTCAATGCCTAAGGGATATATGGCTGCAAGTGTTGGTTATCTTAATATTTTTTCAAGAGGTGAAGTATCTGGATCAAAAAATAAAAATGATTGCCTAGTTAATGATAATTTTGCTATTGTAGATGGTTTATCATTACATTCCACAACTCATGGTGAATTATAGATAAATTGTGTAAGTGTAGTGCCTAAGAGTGCTGACAACATTTTTCCCACTGCCAGGTATGACCAAAATAATGGCATGATGCATATGGATAAAAGGAACACATTACAAAATTAAGGTGCATCTTACACTGATAAGGATGAGCTTTGTATCTAGGATAATCTAGATGAAATACGTGAAGAAGTAAAATAAATGCAGAAGTTCATGTTGTGTAATGTTTCACCCTATCAAAATAATGAGGTTGTTGTTGACCCTGATTATTTTTTGTTACTCATGATTACATAAGTGAGATTATTATGGTTTCCTTCACTTCATATGAAGTCTAAGAAATTAATGAGCATATGGGTCAAAGCATGTGTTCAGTCCCCAAGGAAAGAATTGTGTGTTGTGATAGACTACAAGAGTGTGCAGTTGGAATTGTTGGTGGATGGTGATACAAATGATGATGAAATCTCTTCTATTAGTTCTTTTCTGATCTTGGTAATTCCACACGTGTTGAGGATGATGCTATTTCTGATCTTCATGGTTATGAGACAAAAGCTTCTTTTGATTCATGTAATGCTTATGAGGTGACTACTTACATGAAGATCATGACATTGAAGAGGCGCTTCCTAATTTAAAGCTAATGCATAGTAGCATTGTTTCTTATGTGTGCTTCAACATTGACATGGGAACAAAGAGATAATCTGAAGAGTATAGCTCTTTACATGAAGTGTCTCATAGTTTGAATGGATGTGCTGATGAGGTTTGTGTTAGCATAGATGAACCTAAGGTATGTTGGTCATCCATGGTCCCTATTTTTAGTGAAGTTAAATATGAGACATTCATTTGTGATGAAGAAATAGTTTCTCATGATATGGATGTTAATATCCCTAAGTTTGAGCACTTCACTTGGAGTCAATACGTAGCTTGTAGTTATGATGAGTAGCAACAAAGTGGTGATTTTAGGATTTCTCATGTTTCTCATGTACCTGAGCTTCAAAGTTTTCAGTTTGACTTATCTGATGATGAGTTTCCCTCTGCAAGTCAATGTGATGAAGAGGCATATTTTTTTTTCAAGTGAATTGGATACATTTTTATTTTTCCTTGATTCATTTGAGAGGGTCAACAAGTATAATGTTCCATGATTTCATATGGTGTTGACTTAAGCTTTCAATTTTTGCCACCGCCTACTACAAAAATGAAAAATTTGGTGCATAACATTGTCATGGACTATGTTATGTGGTTTCCCTGCAATAGCAAGATAAAATATGGAGCAAGTATTCACTTGTTCAAAGGTAATCATATGTTTTTGATTGTAGGAAAGGGGTTAATTATTTTATTTTGGTGTGGCAAATTTTTTTTTTGGGTTAAGGGAGTTCAACTCCTTTGATAGGTTGGTATTTGATAGGGGTAAGTGTTGACTTATCTTTCTCATTTGGTGGCATAGGGCCATCAAATGAGGTCTGAAGGATGGGTTGACTCTATAGCCCAATGGTTTGGCATGGTCTACTTCTCTAGAGATCTAAATTCTCACTCTATTTTGTTAAACGAACATCCCCAACTAGAGCCACTAGTGGAGCTTACAAAATCCATGTTCATTTTGAAATACTAAGGCTTTTAAGGTTTTGAAATTTCTCAATTGTATCAAACTAGGGTTTCTATTACGAAAGAGAGGGATAAAAACCTCCTAAAACCTTCCTAAAACCCTAATATTTTGCATTCCTAAGTCATTTCTTCTTTTCATTTGTTGACCTGCTCAGTCAGTTCGATCTATTAAGTTATGCCTTGAGTCTTTTTTATCATTGTTCAACTAACCCATTGCTCCTTTTTCCACTTGAACCCATCCACTTTTATAAAATTTGGTTGTGTAAAATTTGTTGGTCTTTGGATAAGTTCTTAAAACCTCTTTGGCCACCAATATAGTTTTCATAACTTTTTCTTTTACCGACTGGGTGCAATTTTGGCCAAGTATCAATGTTGTGGGTCTTTTGATATGTTTTTAGAATTGCGTCAGTGGCCACCATGGTTTCTATAACCTTTAATTTTACCGAATGTGTGCATCCTTCATTTCACTAGGTCATGGCTATGTTACACCTTTGCCTTTTTTATTCTTCATTCACCTAGACATGCCCCCCTTTAAAAAAAATATTTGTTCATGTGCTAATTATCCTCGCTTAGTTTTGGACACCTGGTGGTGCCATAACTCATCAAAATCATCCTTCACATCAAATTTTGTCGTACATCTACTTGTTTCCTTCATGTAAAGTGCGATGGCACCATTGATTCCATTATTGGGATAGGTGTATCAATCTTGTGCCATCACAATATTCATATGTATTGTAGGTTTGCTCACCAAGCATATACACCAAACTACAATGTGTGATGGAAATTTTCCATCATAGTGTTTCCTGGCATCATGAATTCAACTTATGTGATCCTATTACTTGGTGCAATGTATATTGGAGATCATCTTTGTTCCACGTGGCAAGATTATGTTCCATCAGAGGGGTTTGATGCATCATGTTTGTGTTTCATGGAGACTAAGGCATTTTTTCGATATGCGATGGGTGATATGAAGACTAAAAGGAAGGTATATATCGAGGTAATTTTCCTATTGATAGGTGGCAACATACTACTACCCCACAAGGGTGATGGTAGGCCTTCAGTATGGCCTGGCAAGGTGATCCCACAAAGTTGGTTTACAATTTCTAGGAGATTATGATTTTTGCTGAAATCACATATTTTTAGAAAATATAATGATTTAAGCCTTAAAAAGTTCCATTTAAAGCATTCCAATTGAAGAGGGTTTGATCAAACTATCTTAGATCAAACCCCCTTGGATAGAACCCTGCTAGTTTTAAACCCTACCTATAACAAAGTCTCCTTTACACCTATCAAAATGTTGATAAAAAACCACTTTTGATTTACCTTTTGGGAGATCAAATGAATTCATTTAATATTTATCTTTTGTAAGTATGTATTCCTTATTATAAACTTCCCAAAAAGTATAATTTTAAATAAATTTAATTTTATTATTATATTTATTTTTTATTTCTTGTGAATGTAGGTTTTTCACCAAAAATCAAGCTCTTTGTTCTGCACATGTGGAAAAATAGCATATTATCAATTTTTTTTTTTGAAAAATATGAGTGCACCAAATATTGAAGTCCTTGATCCAACAAATTTTTTTTTTTTTTCGATACATACAAAAAAAGTTACGCGTTATATAGTCACACTATGTCTGAATTATAATTGGTTTGACTTCGAAAATTGATTATAGAAAAAATATTCAATAAAAAACTATCCAACCAAGTCGAAGCACTAGATATAGGAGTTAAAAATCTAAATTTGAAAGAATTATAATTTTATCCTTCATGGAAAAAAAGTTATGCGTTATATGGTGAGCATCACTTTTTAAAAATGTTGTTTTCTCAAAAAAAAAAGTTTTCGAGGGAAATGGAAAAAGAAGTGTAATATGATTCCAAAAATTTTGAAAAAAATATATTTAGAATCTACAGACAAAATTTCACTAAACTATAGTTTGCATCATCTTCAAATTCCTCACGGTTTAGCCGCTATAGGTGCCTGAAAGTGAAGATTTAGTTAAAAAAATTTATTTCAGTGTCCAGTTTGGCCAAAATTTGTAAACCACTATTGTGGGATCACCCCCCAACAGGAGTGTGAGGAGGTGATAGGTGTCTTGGTGGATTGGGAACATGGGTTTATAATGCATGGTTTTTAGTGGCACAGATTTGAGGATGACGATCAAGCGATCATTGCATTCCTTCTTCACATTGTTGTTTCTCTTCTCGAGTGTAGGGTTGATGTGTGATATGCGATGTTCAACAATTAATGGATACAAATAGGAGTAGGGAGGATCTAACAATCATCGTGTAGGTAATTCACATCGTTGTTGTGAATTATACCACACTAGGGCAGTATGTGATGTGTGATGGAGGAGGGACTATACAAAAAGAATATTCCAAAGATAGATGTCGGTTAACTATTACATTCCATGGACTTAGTTCATCACTATTGTGTTCCTCGGCTGCTAGATGGAAGTTGTGATGTGTTAAGGCTACACATGGGCCATTGATTGTGAATCCCATGGTGATAAATGGTTGTTTTAAACTTCACTTTGGACACAGATATTGACCGAACATGTTTGATCTAATGGAAAAGATTCAAAATACAAGGGTCAATTGCTCTAGTTCATAGGAAGATGCCAGAAGTTATTGCTTAATGACATCCTCTACAACTAGATCAAATTCAATCCACCCTAGATCAATTTTTCACACTATTTCAATGTTGCATTCATTGATAGGGCGATGCCATTACTCCTTGATGTGTTGCAGAGGCCAAATTATTTTGTTAGGGTATGTTTACCCAGATTTTGTTGTAGATTTTATGAGGGCTTCATACTTGCATTCATGAAAGTAATCATCATGTGGTGTGCTCGAGATGTTAGATCCTTTATGGCTTGGTTATTACCTAGGTTTGGGGGCAATTCTTAGTTTTGGAATCTGATCGGAGTTCATCTTTCTATAAACCCTAGTTAGGTTAGGGTTAGGATTTTGAATTCAATTTTTGAGTTATGCCTACACTATAAAGGAAATTTTTGTTGTTTTTGTATGGGTTCATATTTATTCTCTATTTCCCAAGAGGTTTGGAGTTGTGTTTTCCTTTCTAGGTTCTACCTTTTCAGTCTTTCTAAGTCTTTGTCTTAGGTTGTATAGTGTTTTTCTTCTACAGTTAGAAAGAAAATGTTGTAAAGTTTTCTCTATAACAATAGATGACCTAAATGTTCATTACATTATGCTTAGCAGTGCATACCAATTTTATCATGATCTCCACTATTGTACTCATTTCCTTTGACTTATTAGAATCAAGGACTATTTTCTGGTTCTCATTTCACACTTTGTGTTATGGATGTATGATTTGTTAGTTTCTATTCAAGGAATAGAGTAATTCCTTTCAATTAATGTATCTGACGTAGTGTTGTTACAACAAGGATTTGTAAGTAGTTTGATAGTGTTGATTCATTTATTAGTTTCTTTTTGTAAGGCAACAAGGTTATCAGAAACCAAAGGGTTGGTCTATTGTAGGAGTTTTACTACATTTCTAGACTCTGTGTCGATAAGGCACTGGTTAGTCTAATTTTAAAGCATAAGTCCAAATTAGAATCAAATTCAAAAATAAAAATAAAAAACCTTTACTTTTTATTTCCATTACCACACTATAAAGAATCATTGCAAATATAGAGGATTGCATAGATGATTTAGCCAATCAAGTTTCCTTCTCTCATATTAGTGTGATGATCTATTATCAAATGCATCATTTGCATAGTGGTATTATATGTGTATGATGTTATAGGGGTGCCCACCTTGGTTTTGTAGAGCCTAAAGTGTAGAGGATAATTTTCCAATCTATCTCCTATTTGTTGGCCACTGACCTAGGGTTTCTAAGCATAAGGATTAGCTAGCCTTTAGGAAAGCCTAGAAAATCAGTTGGAAACAACAACACAATCCTAAAGATGTTTCCACTTATGTTTTATTTGTTGCAAGAATGATGGTGTTGTCATTGATTTCAACAACAATTCTACTAACTGGTGTTGTCATTGATGTCAACTATGGGATGAAGATGTTGAGTATATTGAGAAAATTATGAAAAAGAGGAAAATAGGTTGTGTATGTGTAGTTGAGACCTTGAGGAAGTGTTTTGAGTAAATGGAGATATTATTTTTTTTAAGAGTCTTAGGGTGAGTTAGAATGAAGTAATGAGTTGAGATGATGTCTCTCGTATTTGGTTTCCAAGTTCTTTTGAGAAAATTTAATAAATAGAGTAAACTGTGTTGTGCAAATGTTCATAGTGTGCTTCGGTATTATGCTCCACATTTTTTCAGTGTTGATACTATTCCTGTTTGGATCTTATAGGTTATTCAAGGTTGACAAAGGTTGCTATATTCATAATTTGGGTTTTTGGATCATTGTACAGTACAAGATATTTTTACCAATGTGTGAACCAGTTGTTCAGTGATGTTTTTTGTGGTTTGGGGGAACTGTATTTGCTCCAAGTTTCTTTGTTGTTTGGCTTTAGGTTGTGTAGATTTGGGAAGATGATTGTAATGCTTTGATATTTTTGTATTCAAGTCTTTACTTGATTTGGTATAGTACAGTGTGAGTTTCACTTATCAATATGCAAATAAGGGTTGCCAGTTGTTATGAGTTGAAGTATTTGTTGATGCAAGCTTGGATGAAGTGTTTGATGAATCTTAAGTAGTTCATGGATTATTTTGGATTGATTTCAAGTGAATTACGTTTTCTAGAACTTTCAACTTTTCAGATTGATTTAAGGAAGTGTGTACTTAATGATTATTATGTTTTGCACGAGTGTTGGCCAACCTTGTGTTTCACAATACATGTGAGGCTTGTGGAAGCGTGTTGAAGTGTATTAGGATCTATCTGGGTCCTAATTAAGGATTTATGTATGTCTTCTTTCATTCCTTTCCACCATGGGAATGTTTAGGTGCAAGATTGTTTCAAATTTTTATGTATAACAGCTAGTGGTCGACATTGGAGAAAGTTTTTGAGGTAGATCTTGATATAATATGTATGGTGTTGATGTGATTTGGTGAAGGAGAGAGTAAGAAGCAATATAGATGGGAGATTAATGCAAGTAATTTGTGTAATGCGAATTTAAGCAGAGAAGTGCGAAATTCATGTTAGAGTTCCCAAAGGTAGTGAGTTGAAGGCATCTGAAATATTTCATGTGAGACTGTGAAAGTGTGCAAGCAATTGTAGTGGAATCCTTGTTGCATTGAGATTTTTTTTCTCTGTGTAACATTATTCTTCTATCTTCTTGTATTCTTTCTGTGGTAGTGAGCCTTTTAGACAATGTGTCCTATTCTAGTAGTGAGCCCCTTTGTACTGGTTTTTCTATTACTTATATTGTGAGCTAATCTTCACTATGGTTTTTCTATTACTTATATTGTGAGCTAATCTTCACTATTGGGTTTTCCATGAAAATATAGTGTTCTTGTGTATGGTGTTGTGATTTAATTTTTAGTTATCTACATTTCATGTTTAATCAATCTAACAAAATAAGGGTTTAATGAATGTTTGTGGATCTAGTTACTGTTGAGGGTTTTGAAGGTTTAATTTTCTACAACTGATTCACCCTCCCCTCTCAGTTTTCTTATTCATTTCAACATTCTTCTAATGAAATCATGATTTATTCATGATGGAGAATTTGTGTTAGCAAATGAAGTCAGTTGGCTTGTCAAAGATGAACACATTAAGGAAGCAACTATTTTGTTTAGTCTTGATTTAGACTTAAAATAGAAGGTTGTGGTCAATACCTTCAAATATCAATGGAGTTATTTGCATTGAAGGATGTAATGCTAGAGAAAAATGAGAAGAGATTTTATTAATAAAAAAGAATATAGGTAAGACTAGAGTATCAAGGAAGATCAATGGTTCTTTCTACTATTTGCATTTGTATTTTTGTATCATTTTAGGATAGGATGCACTTGATTGAGTTAGGGTGGTGTTTCAATTTTTCATGTCACCATTGGATGCCCACCATTTATATTTGATCAAAGAGGTCTTGTGTGGGCATCCTATTATAATCCATGTTTATTTTGATGTTTTAGAGTCTTTGAGGTTTTGAAATTCCTCAATTGTATCAAATTAGGGTTTTTGTTTCTACAAGTTTTTGCCTTGCAAAAATCCCTCATATACTTAAATCCTAAGCCCTTGTTTTGAGGATGCACTTTTTTTTATTTCTCTATTGACTCCTTGTATCCGATTCGTGGTCTATTTCTTATAACTTGTGTCCATCAAAATCATGTTTTGACTAGCCTTGTCATCCTTGTCCCCTGGATCATTGCCCCATTTAAATATTTTTCCTAAATCTTATGTCTGTAGGTCTTGAAATAATTTGACCCAGGTTAATTTTTTGCCCTAGGTCTAAAATTTTCTAAGTCACATAATCTTAAGTTACCTAGGGTGTCCCCATCTTTCAAACAAACATTTGTGCACATGTAAAATTGCTTCCCTTAAGGTTTTTTCATTATGCCACCCCTTCACATCACATTTTTTTTCCATACCAATGATCTCCAATTCATAATATGTGATTTTTATGTTGCTCTTCACATTGTGTGTCTCCTTTGCATCACGTTTTTACCCTTTCTCAATCCCTCACAAAGCGCAATATGTGATATCACCATTGATCCTTGTTCTTGGTTCAATGTTCAAATCTTGTTCCATTGCATTGCTCCTTCACATTGCTAGTTCAACTCTTATTTCCATGCTTCTTTGCACAATGTGCGATGTGAGGAGGGAGGATCAGGAGGAAGCATATTATTTTCTAGCTGTTGATATATCACAATAGTCTAGTGTATCACATTTTTATACTAAGTTGGCAGGGTCATTTCCGTAATGTTCCAAAATCAACGGTAAAAGGTAAAGGGAAGGCGATCCGTGATTATCGCATGCACTTAGTGCATCACGATTGTATACCATAGTAAGAAAGGAATATATGTGATTTGCGATGAGTGGTATGATGGGGCCCAGTTTGAAGTATGATGGTGTGATGAGTTTGATTGCATCACATTTCACATCACAATTGTGAATGATGCCATGCTATATCAATGTGCAATGTTCTTAGGGGTTGTGATGAGGACTTTGATGGATCAAATGTAAAGATAGAAATAAATGGCTATCAAATGCATTCTTCGCATCACGATTCATGTTGTGAAATAGGGGTCATTTCCATGATATACGATGGGATCATGAGGGAATATTCCATAGGTAGTATTAGTTCATCATGTGGGCTTAGTGCATTGGGATTATGTGTCTCAAATGATTGAAGGAAGGAACAATGTGTTATGGTGACATGATAGCCATTGATCATGAACCTCATGGCGATCAACGACCATGTTTTAAGGTTTCATTCAAGATTGTATCTTGGCCATCCATGTTCAATCTGACGACCAAATTTCAAACTAGAATGGTTAATTGCTCTAGTTCATGGGAAGGAATGAAAAATATATTGTTCAATGACATTATCAACTACTAATTTGAATTTTATCCACCTTGGATCAATTTTCACACCTTTCCAATATTTTATTCATTGCTTGGGTGATGCCATTATTCCCTAGTGTGTTATAGAGGCCAATCTCTCTTGTTAGGGTATGTTTGCCCAAATTTTGTTGCATATTTCATAGGTAATCCATACATGCATTCATGAGAGTCATCATTTTGGTATATGCTCAAGATGTTAGATCCTATATGGCTTGGTTGTCGCTCAGTTCTAAGGACAATTCAGAAGTTTGAAGTATGATGAGTGTAGACATGGAAAATGTATCGATTGACATTGCACACTTGATTATGATTATTAACACCATTTCATCCAAAATCATCCCTCAGTCTAACCATTTAATTAAATACCCTCATTTGATTAAATTCATCAATTTTCCTCTCTTAATTAAATAAATCATTTTATCTAATTAAGTCTTTCTCTCGTTAATTAAATCAACCCATCTGATCTAATTAACCCTATATCCATATTTAATTAAATAATTCACTTTATTTGATTAAATCTCTAAATCTATCTATTAAATTAAATAAATTAAACCTTGTTTAATTTAAGCTAACCAACATCCCCTTTTGTTAAATAAATCAAAATATTTATTTAACTAAGTCTAAAATCACATTCCTCTCATATTTGATTTAAATAAATCCTAAAATCTATGTCAAATTTGTCACATCATCTAATCCCTCCATTAAATTAATTAACCTTTGATTAATTTAATCCTAATTCATGTCCCATCCTCTAGCTTTTGCCACTTGCACATGAAAATATATTTAATTCATTTATTAAATCTCTATTTTCTCTCAACATGGCATAATGGAGGAATATTCTCTCAAATTTGAATTCAAATCCAAGTGGACTTTGTCCTTCCAACAAGGCATTTACTTCACCTAATAAGTCCCTTTTCCTTGAGCCAAGTGGTATTTAAGGCATTTCTTTTCCCTCTTACATGTCATTTCACCATTTTCAAATATCACCTAATTGCATTTATGTGCACATTCATCAAAATGTGCACATCTTCCATCCATTCACATTTGGACAAGTGGCACCTTGCCAATGGTTGAATGTTAGTCCCATATTGCTTCATTTTGGGCATTTCTCCACCTTTTCATTCTATAAATAAGAGGCTTCACTCCTCATTCATCCACAATTTGAGCAAAGTTATTATACTCAAATCCATAGCAATTCTCATCCATCTTTATCCAATCTTAGCTAGGTTATGCAGATTTTCATCTTGGAGCACACTTCAATCATCAACAAATTGGATCACATCTTTGTCAAGTTGCCAAGGCTTGCATTATGAGTTGGGAAAGAGACAATTTCCACATCAAATTGGCACCAAATCCCCTAAGAGATTAAGAGTTTTCTTTGTATTTGAATAGGATTTTAACATCTTTGGTTTATGCTTGTTTATGTTCTTCATTTCATTCCTTTTCCTTTAAAATTCAAATGGATTTCTTGGGGAATCATGATACTAAATTACATTTGATCTAATATGGTGTTTGTCTCTTGTGTTTATGCAGGTTTGGAATCTTGGTTCACAATGAGAGTTCATCTTCTTGCAAACCCTAGTTAGTTTAGGGTTAGGTTTTTTGATTTCAATTATGAGTTATGCCTACACTATAAAGGAAATAATTGTATCATTTTTGAAGGGTTCTTCCTTGGATTTTATCTGGAAGCCTTATGCTATTTTAACATTCTTTGTATTTGTAAAATTGGCTTATATCTCTATGTTAATAAAAATTACCACCTTTACCTCTTCTCCGTGCTTGCATTCTGTGTAACATCTAATACCTCTTTGCATGTATGAGTTTTCATCATTTTCTACAGGTTATATGATTGTGTTAATCTATTGTGGGTGTTAATTGTGGATAATATTCATCCCTTTTGAGATATTTTAAGCCCTAACCTTCATTTTCCCTCAAGGAATCGATAAAATAGAGACCTATGTGAGCTTTACTGGTGATTTTATCAATGCTTTGTGTTGAAATGAGCAAGAAAAATGAGAGGTGGGTGAATTGGTTGTAGCAATTTATTCCTTCAATACCCTCAACAAAAATTAGATCCAAAAGCATTCATTAAACCCTTATTATCTTAGTTTAATTAAACATGAAATGTAGATAACTGAAACTGAAATCACAACACCATACACATAAGAACACCAAATTTACATGGAAAACCCAATAAGGGAAAAACCACGATGAGGATTAACTCACAATATAAATAATTCCAAAATAGAATACAAAGGCTCACTGCCAAAGAGGCTCATTTCCAAAGAGGCTTATTGTCAGAATATGACACATTGTCCAAAAGGGCTCACATCCAGGGCTCACTTCCACAGAAAGAAAATAAGAAAATAGAAGAAGAATGTTACACAGAGAAACAATTCTCAATGCAACAAGGAGTCCACCACAATTTCTTGCACACTTCCACAATTTTACATGAAAGATATTAGATGCCTTCAGCTCACTGCTTTTAGAACCCTAACATGAAATTCGCATTGCTCTGCTTCAATGCGCATCACATTAAACTTCACTTGCAAAAATATTGCATCTATCTTGCTTCTTACTCTTTCCTCCATCAACACTCATCAATATCATACATATTTATATCAACATCTTCTTCAAAAAAATTCTCCAATTTCGGCCATTAGTCATTATACATTTAAATTTGAAATAGGTTGGCACCTAAACATTCTCGTGGTGGATATGAATGAAAGAAAACCTACATAAACCCTTAATTAGTACCCAAATAGATCCAAACAAACTTCAACATGCTTCCACAAGCCTCACATGTAGTGTTAAACACAAGGTCAACCAACACCTATGCAAAAAACCTTAAGCATTAGGTACATGCTTCCTTAGATCAAGGTGAAATTTTCATATGGCATAATTCACTTGAAATCAATCCATAACAATCCATGAACTATATAAGATTCATCGAATACTTCATTGAATATCGCATCAACAATTACTTCAATTCAAGATAAATGATAACCTTTGTTTGCATACTAATAAATGAAACTTACACTGTACTGCACCAAATCAAGTAAAACCTTGAATACAAAAGGATAAAAGCACAATAAACTGTTGGATTTTCTGTTGCACGAAAAGATAGACTTGTAAATGCCCGATACAAGCTTCGGGTAAGAACCACAGGAGGTGGTTAGACCATGTCACAAAACCAAGCACTAGTGATACAAGGAAGACCAAGGGTCACACCTTGCAACAATCGCCCCAACACAAGCATGGGGTTTGAACCTATGACCAGCTCTGATACCAATTGTTGGACTTGCCGTTGCACCAAAAGATTGACCTATCAATTCCCAATACAAGCTTCAGTTAAGAACCATAGGAGGCGGTTAGACCATGTCACAAACCCAAGTGCTAGTGTTGCAAGGAAGACCAATGGTCACACCTTGCAACATAAACAACTTCCCAAATCTACACATCTAGAAACCAAATAGTAGAGAAAAATGGAGCAAAAATATTTCTCCCAAATAGTGGAAAATATCATTGAACAACTAGTTCACAAACTGGTAAAAATATCTCATACTATACTATGATCTATAAACCCAAATTATGAATATAGCAACTACCAATAATCATGAAAAATACCTTAGATCCACACAAGCATAGAAGCAACATAGAAGAAATGTGGATCACATCTCTACATTGAATAATATGCAAGACGCTATTTTCTATATTTATCAAATTTTCTCAAAAGCACTTGAGGACCAAGTACCAAAGACATCATTTCAACACACTTCTTTACTTCTTACATACTTTCAGACATAGCAACATAAGGACAACTCCATGTACTCACATCACCTCTTCAACATCACAACTATACATGCACAAACAACAAACCTTCTTTATTACAATTTTCTCAATATCCTCGACATATACAATCAATAACCAACGTCCTCTACACATAGTTGACATCAAGGACAACACAAGCCAATGAACAACTAGTTGAAATCAATGAAAACACCTCATACTTTCAACACTCTAAATTTGGTGCATCACCTTTTCATTATTTTTATGCATTCCCCCTCCTCCCTTTTCCCCCTAAAAGACATTAGTTTAGAGTTTATTGAGGGTAGGTTAGACCAATCCTATTCTGCACCTAGTTTAGAAAGGAATCCAAACTTCTCCAAAGACTTAACCTCACTTTCAAGGTCCCACACTTTGAGGTTATTTCTATTGTTTCACTCGAAGTTGAACTCCTTGTTTAGTAGGGTGCATTCCAAGTGACATTAGTTTTCTAGCACGCCCAGTGGTATTAAAAGAGATTTCATTTTTACTATTGTTGAGGGAGTGGTATTTCTCTTAAAGATCCAACCTTGAGGAGGAACTTAACCAAGGTACCTAGTGACTCTACATTCAAAGAATATTTTACATCAAATTTGGTGACACCTGTTGGGGAGGACTCCTAATTGCAAAGAAGATCTAAGCATTCATGCAAAGAATCCAAACAAGATCTTCTTCAAGAGGTATTTTTCAATATACACAACTTTCTTTTGCTACTCCTAAAAGAAGAGATAGGAATTCTTTATCACCTATTATAGGAAGTAGAAGAAATAGAAGTTTAATCCCTTCTCCTAGGGCTCAATCTACACTATTGTTAGGAAGATTGTTTCAAGTTAGACACCTACTTCTCAAACATAAAGAAACTTATTCCCAATGGCTAGAAATCAACATTTTGTACCCTTTAATGGAGGTAGCCCATTGAATTTGTAGAAACGTGATGATATCCCTATGGATGATTTGAAAAATATCCCATTTTTTAATGGAGAGGACCAGGTTACCCCCATTCAACATATTAAGGATGTGGCTTCCCTATGCGTAGTCCACAGTAATACTGAAGAAAATGTTTCCCTTAGGATTTTGGCTACCTCATTCAAAGGAAAGGATTTGTAGTGGTTTAGAGGGTTGGAAATGAATTATATCACTACATGGGATGAGTTGGGAGATAAGATTTGTAAACATTTTAAAGACAATTTAGATCATTTATCTTTGGTAGATTAGCTAAAAACAATCAAAAGAGCTCCTCATGAGCACGACATATTTCAACTTTCACTTTCAAAAGACCTGGGATAGAATCCCATCCTTAGTGAGACCTTCAACTCAATATTCTTTCATGTACTTTTTGAGAGCTCTAAATAGTGATATTTCTATTATGATTCAATCTATGGGTGCACAAACACTTCTTGATGCTTATGAGGTGGCCATTAAAGCTGAAAATAGTCTTACACAAGCTGAAAAAATAACCCCAAGACCACCAATTCCATTTTTCTAGATACACAAGCATTATTATCTATTTTAATGCCACAAATAGCCACTCTACTATTTGCTCCTACACAAGAAAAACTTTTCCTAGCTCAATCTTTTGACTTACAAAAAACAAAAGGCCTTCTGCAAACATTTGGAAATGAGTTGGTAAATATTAAAAAGTAGCAATCTCAAAATTATAGGCCTTACTAGCCTCAAAACCAAGGACCTTATTAGCCAACTCAATCAAATAGGTTACCCTACCAAGCAAATAATCAAGGCCAAAAGTAAGCCCTTAACCTAAGATCATTTTAGACATATAATCCAAGTGCAGTAAGCACATCCAAAGAATTAGTACCCATACAAAACAACCTTTCTCAAGATTATGAGTGGTGCTTTCCTTGCAATCAACATCATAATCAATCTACTTTTTTGAATGGGGTGATTAATCAAGCATTGATGGTGCAAAGTTCACCTACTTTACAACCAAGTACATCATATGAACACCTTTACAACAACAAGAGTAGTTTCCAAGTGATACTGCACTACTAAACTAGCAAGGGGAAGAGTTTTGTGGGGTTAACCAAGATCATAACTCTATAGCAACCAACACAAGAAGCAAAAAAAGAGTTGTGGAGATTGGGAAACTAATGAGTAAGGAATCTCATCAAGCTTCTACATTGGATCAGGAGGTTGTTGGCCCATCTACACCTCATGAAGCACAAAACCATCAAAAGAAGCAGCCTAGAGTTCAATCTCAAATAGCTCAAGTACAAGGAGATACAACCATCACAAAAGCTCAAAAAAAGGTAGGAACTGCTCCTTTCAATATTCTTGATCATATGAAAAGAGCCAATGTTAGTATGTCTATGTGGGATTCTTTGGATCTATCCTTGGACAAAAATATTTGTTGCAAGTTTCCCTATCAGATGTAAGCACATCAAAAGAGCTCTCAACTAGCCAAGATAAGGTTGTATTGACCATTACATCCCAAAACATCAAGGAACAACCAAAAAAAGAGGTCAAACCACCACCATTTTATGTGTTCCTGATCATAGGAGGTAAATTGGTACAAATTTGTATGATTGAATCAAGAGCTAGTAGCTCTGTGATGCCTAAACAGATTGCAATAGATTGGGTATTGAGTATCAACCTCTCAAGAAATGATTAGTCTAGCTTGATGGGACAACTATTAACACTATGGGGATCATAAAATACCTAGGCCTTACCTTGCATTCATGCCCTAATTTTTCCATCCCACAAGATGCTATGTGATTGACCTACCACCTTATTTTGCTCTTTTCCTTTCAAGAGAGTTCACTGGTAAATAGGTGGTTGTTTATCTTCAGATTGGTCACATATACTATTTAGGACAAGATATGGAACCGAGGTGACTATTAAATCTAAATTAAAAATAATAATCACATAGAACCATATGTACCTTGTGTGGAAAATATTAATTGTGTCATTTTAATCATGATGAGCATGTTGTTACTCAAGAGCCAAGTAGCCAAACTAAAGATATCCCTTTGTCCTTTTGGATGAGTGGGTTGTTGGAAATGTAAAATATGGTCCAAATAATAATTCAAAAGAGGTGGGCCTAGGTTTTTTTTTGGTCCATGAGCCAGAATTGTTCATTCGCAATCTCCAAAAGAATGAGAAGTTTCATGAGAAATAACAAAATGAGATTTGGAAAATATTTTTTGATGGTTCAAGAAGTAGAAATGGAGCTAGTGGTGGTGCCATGCTTGTATCTCCACAAGGTGAATAGTATTACTCAACTTTTCAATTATCTCTTAGCTGTACTAATAATGTAGCTAAGTATGAAAGCTTGATTCATGGTCTGGAGTGGGCAAGGAAAAAGGAAATAAGCTATCTACAAGTATAAATTTGGAGATAGTGAATTGATTGTGAACTAGGTAAGAGGTTTACATTTGACCAAAAATTACTTGCTCAAGTTATATAAACATGCTGATGGATTGGATGCCATATGTGCTCAATTTGATATTCCCAATGATGTCAAGATTGATAGAGTATAGAAACATGTCAAGGTTGTTGTAAGGCCATCAATTCTTGATAATGGCGTGCATTAGCAAGTGTTTGATAGTGACAAACAAATTGTTAACTTCTTGATTGAAGAAGTTGAGTTCTCAGCTAGTAATCAACAAAAGTTGCAGCAACAATATGGTGAACAAATTGTTCAACTAAGGTCAAACAAGTTTCCAAATGGATTGGTAACCTTAGAGTACATTTTCAACATAGATGATGAAGTAAGAAAGGAGAGGCCCAACATGTTGGTTAAAGAGGAACACTATGAACCTATAGATTGAATTTTTCAAAGCTAAACTCTTGAAACTTGGCAAGATTTGTACTAAGGAAGAAAGAGATGCATTTGTTGCACTTTGTCAAGAATATGATGACATATTTTCTTGGGAATACAATGATTTTAAAGGCTTTAACCTTGAGTTGGCACAACATACCATAGAATTGGAAGCCAGTGCAAAACCAATAAAGCATAAGGCATTTGAATCTAAAGCTTGAACACCTCATGAAGAAAGAATTGAGTAGGTTGATTGAATTTGGTATCATTTTCCCTATCAAGCACACATCATGGGTGTATAAATTAGTACTTGTGAGGAAAAATAATGGAGAAATCAGATTCTATGTGAGCTTTAGGGACTTAAATAGAGCTTCACTTAAAAATCATTATCCATTGCCCTCTATGGAGAAAATATTACAAGTTGTATCAGGTTCAGAGAGGTTCTCATTGCTAGATGGTTTTTCTGGTTATAATCAAATATTGGTTAAAGAGGAAGACCAATACAAGAAAAATTTCACTCCCAAGTGGGGTACCATAGCATACAAGAAGATGCCTTTTGGATTATTTAATGTTAGGGAAACTTCCAAAGAGAAATGGATATGGCTTTTCAAGGCCTCATGAACAAGATTGTCCTTGTATATTTGAATGATATTACTATTTTCTCAAAGGATGAAAAGGAGCTTTTTTCTCATCTAAGGCAGATTTTTGATAGATGTAGGGAGTATGGTGTATCAATCAATCCAAAGAAATGCATATTTTCTATTCACAAAGGTAAATTACTTGGTTATGTGGTGTCCAAACATGGTATCACAATTGATCTTTAAAGGGTGAGTGCCATTTTGGTTTTGCCTTTTCCCAGCCATAGAAAGAGTTTACAAAGTTTCATAGGAAAAATTAACCTTGTTAGGAGGTTTATACCAGATAATTCTGATTTGTTGAAGTCACTAATAGTCACGCTAAAGAATAATATGGTATTCAAATGGAATGGGAAATGAAAATAAAATTTTGAGGCCATAAAGTAAGTAATAGAAAAAATGCCAACATTGGCAAATCTTGAATTTTCTGAGGATTTCATCCTTTTGTGCTTATGGAAACAAGGATACCATCTTTGCTATGCTAGTTCATAAGAATGAGGAAAATTTGGAGTATCCCATAACATTTTTTAGTCAGGATCTAGAAGGTTATGAGCATAAGTATTCTTTTATTGAGAAGCATGTTCTTGCTATTATTAGAAGTCTAAAAAAGTTCAGGCATATGGTTTCCAACAACAAGATTCAATTGATGGCTGCTCATCCTAGTGTCAAAGAATTTATTTTGAGTAAAGATTTGAATGAGAAAAGGGTATTTTGGATAACCAAAGTGATGGAGCATGATGTGGAAATAAACATCACAAAGCTTGTGAGAGTTAAAGGTTTATGTGAGAATCTAGCTAGTGACATGGAAGATAACAAAGAAGTCATAGAAACTATCTTAGCCCACCAAGAGCAGTCTCAAAAAATTGTGCATACTGTAGTACCCCTCCGCTTTTGGCCCTTCGTGTCATGTGAGTGAGTTGTTTATTTGAGATGTATTGCTGAATTTGTGAATTCTATTACTGAATTTGATTTCAGAATTATGCAATAAAGTAAATATTAGGGTTAACCTTGAGTAATCAACTTGAATTAATTTACAAGGTAACTTGAAATTTAAAATCAGTTATGATGTGATTAAAAATAAATTTGACATCTAAATAGGAGGTAAAAGGTTTTAGTTTTAGCATCTAAGCATGCCTTGATCATTTCTAATCATTCCTTACTTAAGAAGGCATAAATAAGAATTAGAGAAGGTTATAAATGAGTTTTCTTTTCTTTTAGGGCCACATAAGCTCTAGTAGATTTAGTTCGTAAAGGATCCTTGGGAATTTTAAACATGGTACCAATATTGCTTCATTAGGCACAAACATTTCACACAATGCTACTATTATGAACACCCATTCATTATCCAAGAGACATCTCACGGTATCAACAATTTTGATATCATTCAAATGTAGCAACTCCTAGGTTAGATTCAACCTTGTAAAGTCTTCAAGATAAGCTATAAATGACTAATTAAAGAGACTAACTTCTTTTTAAGAAAAATGACACCATGTATGTAAGACAACTCAAGAAGATAAGTCATATCTTGGGTGTGTCATCCTTTATAATATGTATTCCAAGTAATTATAAAATTATGGCCACCCCAACAAACAACTTATTATATAACATTTTCAGGATTTGATAATTCATCATTTTCTCTTCTCAGTGAAAGTTATAGGCAATAGATCATGATTGACTAAGTATTAAGCCATGGTGGTAAGTTCATTGATTAATCAACATTAACATGAAAATCATATTATTTTCAGATAATCCTAGGTAAGAGTTAAATGTGTTTCTCCATTAGAAAGTGTTATTTTCTAATTAAGCAACAATAGGTATTATCATTGCCTATTGAATGTTTAGACCCTAATAATCTAAACAGTATCAATTGATTAGTCACACCTATTCTCCTTGAATATTAATAATAATATCACCATTATGGCCAATTAGATCCTCTTTTAATATGTATATCATCTTTTAGTAATATTCATGTCACTCAAAATAGTAGTGTTAATATTAATGTTACAATTGCACATGAATCTCTTAACATGATTGTTTCTAGACATTATAGCGATATTAATGCCACTCCTAATTTTAGTGCTAGTGGTGAATGAAAATTAAAATTGAGAACCACACACTAGAGTTATATTATCTATTTTAGTAACGTAAATTAAAGTAAGCGTAAAGAGTACCGATTATTAAGAACAATATTAATTACTTTACCATCGGTGATATTATTGAAAATATTAATACTATTATCATGATTACAAATGATTTAAATAAAATGTAACCCAAGATTCATAACAACTTCTCATAGGATGAATTCAAAATATATGTAACTATTGCTTGTATATTTATCAATATCTGTCAAACGTCATTCTCCACATACCTTTCTCTTATAATACTCATAGTATAATATTGATGTTGCTACATATGTTAATATTGCACCGTAATATTACAATTTTATATTATCAGTATTTAAGTGAATTGTATTAGCACTATAAAACATTAATAATGCTATTATGGAATTTCAAAATTAATAGTAATGCAACTAATTGTGTTGCTGCTCAGTCGGTATGGGTAGTCACCAATTCTCATTTACTGCTTTTATGAAGCATTGTTCAGATAGGTAAGGTGCAAGGAAATAATCTCAGGTTGAACACAATTGACATTAATGAAGGGAACAAACCTAAATTATGAGGAATGTTGTAGAATAGAATAGAATAGAAGACTTTTAACGTCCACGAGACCAAAAAGAAGGCCTATGGGACAGTGACCCCTACTATTTTAGCATTGTGAAGTGTTGTTCTCCTGCCATTAAGTTTGATAATGAGTTCTCCCATTCTGCCCAACCATTCCATGCTAAATAAATCTTGAAAATTTGTAGCTGTTAAGCCACTTGTGTAGCTTCCTCTGATGTCACTGTAAGCTTTACAATCTAGGATAAAAAAAAATTCACTTTCCACTTGCCCATCTTCACAAAAGATACAAACCCTCTCTTCCCAAACTTCTTTTGTCCTTTTCCATCTCCCCGTTTCACACCGAAGACGATGTGAGTTAGTCCTCAATTGTGCAATGAGAATCTTTGATTTCCACAGAATATTTGCCTCTATATATGCTTTTTGTTGATGGTCCAAATTGGGATTAAATTCTTCTACATAATATTTTTTCTTTCTCCCAACTGCTCTTGTCCACATAGCCTTGTGAAATTTTTCAACCACATATAACTTTAATTCCTTGCTATTATTAGAGCACTCGCTGAAATGGATGTTCCACTTGTTCATCCATGCCTTTTTTCTCGGCCCTAGGACACCTCTAAAAACAACATTTGGGCACCGATGAGCTTCCATCTACTCAACCTTTTTCAAATATCTCAAAAGACTCACCATAGCGATGGCCTCAATAGGAATTTCCCCCATTTCAACAAGAAGTATCTCATAAGGAATTGAAGCTTTTAGTTTGAATTTTTTTGTGATCAAATGCTTTTGAATTCTCTCTATTTGTGCCCACTTGATGCTAGAAGTGTTGCTAGCCCAAATTTCACAACCATAGAGGACCATTGGTATAACTAATAGCCCAAACAATATTTGAATAGTTTTCCAAACCCATAGCTCTGCCTCTCTGCACCTGTAGGCATAGAGAGGAGGGAGTGCATTGAGAAGATACGTCACCTATCCTTTTTGGGGGCACAAAACTCTGCAAGTTATGCCAAAAAAAAGAACTTCTGAGATCATCCACGTTGCAAGAAAAGGGATGGCAGGATGAAGATGTCAAGAAAACGAATACCCACACAACAATAAGGGGGAAGGGGGAGAGGTAGAGATAGCAAGAGAAAGTTATGTGGTCGAGTAGGAGGGGCTCTCTTCGTCAATGGGGGGGCTGCATTTTCAGAAGGCTGCAACCAGTTATCACCAAAAAAAATTCTCTATCTTTCTATAGCGCTCGGAAAATTAAGAGTGTTTATCAAACCATTTAATGCAGCATTAAAGAGTAATCTAAAATTTATTCAAACCATTATAAATAGGTTTCCAAAAAGTCAACATTTCTCATAACACTTCCAAATGAAATAAAGAGAATTTAAATTGCATTTCATAAAATAATATCATCAATGTAATGTATCAAAACATAAGTATTTCAATGACTTTCTCATATACGAATATTCAACCTCACTTGGAGGAATCAATCCTTCTAATAGAACATCTTTTCTATGCTAAGTTATAAAACTTTAATCCTCTCGAAATCAATGTTACATTAAATACTTTCAAAACATACTTTCATTTCAAGTTTCAACAAGAATGTCAAAATGCATATACATATACAATGGGCTTCACAAGCCAAGTCTGAATGATACATAAGTACATCAATAGCAAATAATCTTGGAACCACCAACCGCCGTGACACCTTGGTCTTCTTGCGAGCTGGGGCCAAGAATGTGATTCAGGCGCCTTTTCCGCCCAACCACGAAGTCCATGACTTCCCCGGGTCCCTTCCTAACTCGAAGGAATCCCCGGCCCTGCATAAAGGAGCCTAGCAACCCGAAACGGTAAAACAGGAGGGCACTCTCGGTGCGTGCCTGATGCCTATATGCATTTCTAACATGAAATAAACACATTTCTTGCAACAGGAGGTGGCAGAGACTCAAATAAATTTCTAGGCTTTTAAAATAAACAATCCATCTATTTCAATGGTACAGTGCTTGGCCAAGCAAAATAATACAAGTAAATGGTAGAATTAGAAAAGGTAATACTACCGTCTCTGTTTGCCCACCTTCGGCACCCTGTCCCAGGAAGTTACCATAGTGAAGTAAAAATAAATACTTAACATAAACTTTATATATTTTCATACAGGCTTCCATCATTCAATCAATTCTAAAAGAAGTGAATTTTCAGAACATTCTTTGTAATTCAGTTGTAAGATGTCATTTATTCTTTGGTAAGTGTCCCCTTTTGATTTGGATAAAGACTCTGTTCTAAAGAAGAACATATATATATCTTGATAATTTTCAGTGCACTAATTGATAGTAAGAATAGTGTTTTCTTGTTTCAATATGCATTTCTATTCTTACCAAGCTCAAGCTGACTGACAGTTTTAATTCCCTATTTCACTACAGGTTACAGAGTAAAAATAATATACTGATACAATGCAATTTATTCAGAAATTCTGAGGTTTGAAAGATAATCTTTCATTCACATTTCATGTTGTATTCCTTTTAACATATTCAAGGTACTTTCCAGTTTACATGGTGTCTCAAAAACATTTCTGTTCTTGTTTCAGGTTTAACAATTCAGAGATATTTGTATATATTCAACATAATTCATTCTACTTTCTGATACATGGCTTTTCAAGACAATTCTGTCCTTGCTTCAGATTTAACAATGCAAAGATATTTATATAACAAAATTCATACTACTTTCTGTTACATGGCTTTTCAAGACATTTCTGTCCTTGCTTCAGGTTTAACAATTCAGAGATATTTGTATATATATTCAACAGAATTCATACTACTTTTCTGGAAAAGAGTTTCCTGTTTCAATTTGTATTTGGCACAAAATCAACAGAGTTCATACTATTTTCTGGATATGAGTTTTCTGCTTTAACTTGTATTTGGCACAAAATGCATGGGTATCTATTAATATATGTATATATATATATATAGGTATATATATATATATGTATGTATGTGCAGTCAATTTGTATACATACATATATATATATGTGTGTGTGTGTAGAAATTCCTGTTCAGCTGTGTATAATTCGAAGTAAGAAATTCTGGTTTTCAAATCTGTGCAACGAATTCACTGGTCGTGCACACAGAACAGGGTATTTTTCATGGTTTCCTTACTGGCATTGAGCGACTAAAGGGCTCAGGGGAAAGCCCTTGCCCCTCCCATGGGAGGGGGCGGGCTGTGAGGGCTCGTGCCCTCCACAGGCCGCGGCCTGTGGAGGGCGCGAGCCTCCACAGTCCACGACCTTCCCATGGGGAGGGCAGGGGAAATAATTCCCAGCAATTTCAAAACTCAAGAAAAAGAAAGACATTCGCCCAGAATAAACTGCATTCGGATTTATCTCAAGACATTTTGGTTTTTATTTAGATGACAGAATTTTTAAACAAACCAGATATGGAGACATATAATTGTAATTGCACTTGAAAAAAAATGCAGACTTGCCACAGAACGAAAACCCTAACTCTGAAGAAGGAATGTGTATTCTATAATTGCAACACAGAATAGTAAGCTGTTACCCAGATTTCAAAACGAAATAGGAAGGAATTCTCAGTTGTTTGTACTCTAAAACAGAGAATTAATCAATTCCTTACTGCAGTTTTTTTTAAAATAAAGTTAAAAGAAGGCATAGCAATGAAGAGAACCTGGCAAAATTCGGTTCTAATTGCAGATGTTCAACAGTACCTCCTTTTGCCTCCGTTCCAGAGCTCTCCGATGTATTCAATCAAAGTCTTCTTCTCTTTCTTAAAGCCTCCTCCTCTTTTTCGAGGATCATACATAAAATTTCCAGATGACAGATGATATTCTCATGCAATTCCTAAGGATTGCCACATGCCCAGCGAATTGTTGGTTTTGAGACAGAATTTTCCAGAGCCCAATGCTCTCTCGGGCTGTTCATTCTTCATTCTTTTGGAAAAATTAACCTTATATCCCAAAACAGAATTATTTATATCCTCTTTTATGCAATTTTTAAAAATTCATTTATGCAAAACAGATTTATATTATATTTATTCTTTTATTTAATTTGTTTTTATTTTTAAATACATTTCTTTTAACAAAAACAGATTTATCCTTTTGTTGCTCAAATATATAATGAGAAATAATGAAATAGAATAAGCCATATTATTTCATAATTTAATTAAACCATATTTCAAATTCGCTATGCTAATCATTTTCACGCAATCACATTGTAAAAACGAACATGACCTAATGCAGCTACATGATTTAAGTGGTGTGTGCGTAACCGAGAGTTTCTCCTCTTTTACCCTGTCGAGAAGCTAACCTCCTTTTCCTCAATCACACTCTTGGCCTTCGATCACCTACCACTCAAATGCACTCAGGCGTGCAAAACAAAAGTGTATTAGTAACCATTGTAGAAACAATAATTAACTCAACATTTCTATTTTATATGAATGCATTCATAATTCTTGAAAGAAAACAATTATATTAAAGCATTGCTCTTAACACATATCATACTTCGCATATTAAATCTCATAAGGTCATGGTCAAACATTATCTAAATAAGTCATGGTCAAAATAAGTAAATGATCAAAATAAGTCATGATCAAAATAAGTCAATGGTCAAAATAAGTCAATGTATGAGACGTGACATCCTTCCCCCCTTGAGAACAGACATCGTCTTGATGTCTAAAAGCAAATTACATAGCAAAATTGAGATATCAGTACTTCGTAAGTCTCTATAAAAGAAAGTATAAATATGCTAAGGTCTCAAATGAGGAAAAAGTCTGTCTATATCCTCTGCATTCTCCCAGGTGGCATTATCCACCGAATACTGGTCCCACTGGACCCTGTATTGTATAATGTCTCTATTACGCAACTTAACGTTGCGCTCTTCCAGAATCCTGACGGGTTCCACCTGTATCACCCCTGGGTCCTGGACCTGCAATGCACGCCAATCAAGGATATGAGCAATATTTGGATGGTATGGCTTAAGTACTGAAACATGAAACACATTATGTATCCGGGATAGAGCTAGTGGCAGAGCAAGCCTGTAAGCAACTGGATTCACCACCTCCAAAACATCAAAGGGACCAACAAATCTAGGAGCCAACTTAGAGTTCTTGCCGAAAGAGATTGAACTCTTATGCGGCCGAACCCTTAAAAAGACCTTACTCCTGCAGAGAATTGTCTAAAACTCTGGTTCTTATCTGCTAGACTTTTCTGTCTATCCGCAGCCTGCTTCAACTTTTCCTTAATGATATTCATTTGGTCTTCCATTTCTCTGAGCATATCAGGGCCAATCACCACCCTGTCTTCTACTTTGTCCCAACTAATGGGTGTCCGACATTTACGTCCATAAAGGGCTTCAAAAGGTGCCATGCCCAAAGAAGCATGGTAGGAGTTGTTGTAAGAAAACTCCACCAAAGGCAAATACTCCTCCCACTTATATTGCTGCTCCATACAGTTCATGCGGAGGAGATCTTCTACTACCTGGTTCACCCTCTCTGTCTGACCATCGGTCTGAGGATGATATGCGGAACTGAAATTTAATTTGGTTCCTAGGGAAGAGTTTAATGTAATCCAAAACCTAGAATTCATTCGAGTGTCTCGATCTGAGATGATCGTCTCTGGCACTCCATGCAACCGGAAAATTTCCTGGACAAATTTTCTTGCTAAAACCATTGATCCATCCTTGAGATTTCCCGGAATGAAATGGGCAACCTTTGTCAATTTATCTACTACAACCAAGATGGTATCATGTCGGTTTTTAGACATTGGTAGCCCCTGTATAAAATCCATAGTGATAACCTGCCATTTATACTCTGGTACCCTGTGAGGATATAAGAGTCCTACCGGATGTACATGCTCAGCTTTGACTTGCTGGCACTCTAAGCATCGGGCTACATGGGACGTAACATCCCTTTTAAGTCCTGGCCAGAAGTACAGTGGCCTAAGTCCTTCCATCGTTTTTGTAATACCGGGATGTCCTGAGTATGGTGCATTGTGGAATTCTTCTAGCACCAACTCTCTCAAGTTTGCAGAACTAGGAATGTACATTCGTCCCTGGTACCTCAAAAGTCCATCTGATTCTAACATATAACCCTCATATCGACGATCAGAGGGTTTACTCCAAGGGCTTGTTTCACCTTTTCATAATGTTCGTCCCCAAAGGAGGATTGCACTACTTGTTGCCTGAAATCTGATTTTATGGTAACCATGGCTGCAAGGTGTCTCCTTCTACTCAGGGCATCAGCTACTCTATTTTCCTTACCTTTAATATATTCAATCCCAAAATCATACTCACTCAGGAATTCCAGCCATCGCCTTTGTCGGGCATTGAGATTAGGTTGAGTGAAGATGTATCTCAATCCTGCATGGTCTGTCTTAAGTTCGAAAGGCTTTCCCAAGAGATAATGCCTCCACATTTGTAAGGCATGGACTATGGCTGCCAATTCTAAGTCATGTGGCGCATAGTTTAATTCATGTTGTTTTAACTTCCTTGACTCACAAGCTACCACTTGTCCTTCTTGCATAAGAACTGCACCTACCCCTTCTCCTGATGCATCAGTAATAACTGTAAAATGGCCATTCGGATCTGGCACAACTAGGATGGGTGCGGTAGTGAGTTTCTCCTTAAGCAGCTGAAAAGCTTTCTCACATTTATCGCTCCATTCAAACTTCTTTTCCTTCTTCTGTAGTGCAGTGATGGGAGCTGCGATTGTCGAGAACCCCTAAACAAACTTCCTATAGTATCCTGCAAGTCCCATGAAACTTTGAACTTCAGAGACATTTTGCGGGGCCGGCCAATCCATAATTGCCTTAATCTTCTCCGGATCCACTCTTACCCCTTCCGCTGAAATCACATGACCTAAATAATGCACTTCGGATTGGAAGAAGGTACATTTAGACATTTTTCCATACAGCTTATGTTCCCTTAGATGCTGCAACACAATCCTCAAATGCTTCTCATGTTCTTCCTCTGACTTAGAATAGACCAAAATATCGTCAAGAAAAATTAGGACAAAATTATCCAAACAATCTCGAAAGACACTATTCATCAGGTTCATGAAAGCTGCAGGAGCATTACTTAGCCCAAATGGTAGCATAGTAAACTCATAGTGCCCATACCTGGTTCTGAAAGCAGTTTTGTGAATGTCTTCTTCCTTCAGTCTCAACTGGTGGTCTCCTGATCTTAAATCAATTTTTGAGAATACCTTGGCATCTTTCAACTAATCAAATAAATCATCGATGCGAGGAAGCATATATTTATTCTTGATAGTGACCTTGTTAAGCATTCTATAATCAATGCACAACCTCAAGGTACCATCCTTCTTTTTCACGAAGATGACGGGTGCTCCCCAAGGTGACACGCTTGGCCTAACAAGACCTTGCTTCAGTAATTCCTCTAGTTGGGCCTTGAGCTCAAATAATTCTGTTGTATTCATCTGTAAGGAGCCTTAGACTGAGGTTCTGCTCCTGGAATCAGATCAATAGAAAAATCAAACACACGCTTAGGCGGGAGCTCAGTCAATTCTGTAGGAAAAACATCCTCAAATTCTTTCAGAATGGGATGATCATTAATTGAGGATTCTTTCTCATCAAGGTCCTTGACTTTTATTACAAAGATAGAGCATCCCTTTCGACTTGCCTTTTTCAACTGCATGGAGGATACTTGCCTAAGCTCTAATGGCTTTTTAATGCCACAAAGCACCACTTGGTTTCCTCGGTCATCGAAACACTTAATTGACTTCTCTTCACAATCTACAAGAGCTTTATGTTCAGAGAGCCAATTTATCCCTAATATCACATCGTAAGACCCTAATGGTGCAACATACAAGTTCACCTGCATCTGAAGGTTAGGGAGTTCAAGTTTGCTGAAATACATGCATTGCTCTACCCTCTTCTCTACCCGGTTTCCATACTGAACCTTCCAAGAATTTTCCATAAAACTTGGTCTAACTGATATTTTAGTCAAAACATGAGGGTCTATAAAACTATCAGTAGCACCTATATCAATCAGAACAGAAACAGGGCATCCAAATAATTTACCCGATAACTGGATGGGAGTTGCTTGATAATCTGCCTAGCGATTGTCAACCGCTGCATGAATATGATGCTGATTTCTATTATTTTGCTTGTTATTTCTCTGAGGGCACACACTGGCGTAATGCTCGCCACCACAAGTATAACATCCTCCACGAGGTGCCTTGGGTTTGTCAGAAAAATCTCTCCTGTTGTTATCATTCCTCTTATTGTAGTTGCCCTTCTTGTTGTTATTGTTCCTGTTTCCTTCATTGCGGTCCTGAGGACTACCATCTCTCTTCAAATTTCTGATTTGTCTGTTTTCATTCCCTTGACTGTCCTGTTTGCTCGAACCACCCTGATTGCGATTCCCTTGGGATTTCTTATTGCCATACTTGGCTTCCCTGCTCTTCCTATAGTTAGCAGCTTGTTGCAACTTGTGTTCCTGTTTGATTGCTAAATCAAAAACTTCATCCATGGTGGCTGGATTGTGCAGATCTATTTCATTTCCAATTTGAGGTCTAAGCCCCAAAATAAATTTTTGGACTCGAAATCTCTCATCATGCTGGTATTGGGGTGCGTACTTAAGCAAGTGAGAGAATTTCTCCCAATATTGAGTCACTGTCATGCCACCCTGTACAAGTACCTGGAAATATGTCATCTTTTTATCAAAATGAGATTGGGGTAACCACCTCTTCCTAAATAGTTGTAGAAACTTATCCCACGTTACCTTTCCATGCATAAACTGCTTATCCGCCCTTTCATTTTCCCACCAAGTAGCAGCCTCACCGGTGAGCTGATATGAACCCCATTCAGCTTTTGTTTCATCTGATAGATTTCGTAGGGAAAAATACGTCACCATTTCTATAACCCAAGCTTCTGCCCCATCTCCAAAGGTTCTCCCATCAAATTTCGGAGGAGCGACCTTCTTTAGGTCTTTTCCCAGCTCCTCAGCCACCCTATTTAGTTTTTCCTCCTTTCCAGGTGGTTCAATATTAGCTTCTCCTTCAGTTTCATTTGCGTCCTTGGGTCCCTTCCTAACTCGAAGGAATCCCCGACCCTGCATAAAGGAGCCTAGCAACCCGAAACGGTAAAACAGGAGGGCACTCTCGGTGCGTGCCTGATGCCTATATGCATTTCTAAAATGAAATAAACACATTTCTTGCAACAGGAGGTGGCAGAGACTCAAATAAATTTCTAGGCTTTTAAAATAAACAATCCATCTATTTCAATGGTACAGTGCTTGGCCAAGCAAAATAATACAAGTAAATGGTAGAATTAGAAAAGGTAATACTATCGTCTCTATTTGCCCACCTTCGGCACCCTGTCCCGGAAGTTACCATAGTGAAGTAAAAATAAATACTTAACAGAAACTTTATATATTTTCATACAGGCTTCCATCATTCAATCAATTCTAAAAGAAGTGAATTTTCAGAACATTCTTTGTAATTCAGTTGTAAGATGTCATTTATTCTTTGGTAAGTGTCCCCTTTTGATTTGGATAAAGACTCTGTTCTAAAGAAGAACATATATATATATCTTGATAATTTTCAGTGCACTAATTGATAGTAAGAATAGTGTTTTCTGTTTTCAATATGCATTTCTATTCTTACCAAGCTCAAGCTGACTGACAGTTTTAATTCCCTATTTCAATACAGGTTACAGAGTAAAAATAATATACTGATACAATGCAATTTATTCAGAAATTCTGAGGTTTGAAAGATAATCTTTCATTCACATTTCATGTTGTATTCCTTTTAACATATTCAAGGTGCTTTCCAGTTTACATGGTGTCTCAAAAACATTTCTTTTCTTGTTTCAGGTTTAACAATTCAGAGATATTTGTATATATTCAATAGAATTCATTCTACTTTCTGATACATGGCTTTTCAAGACAATTCTGTCCTTGCTTCAGATTTAACAATGCAAAGATATTTATATAACAAAATTCATACTACTTTCTGTTACATGGCTTTTCAAGACATTTCTGTCTCTGCTTTAGGTTTAACAATTCAGAGATATTTGTATATATATTCAACATAATTCATACTACTTTTCTGGAAAAGAGTTTCCTGTTTCATTTTGTATTTGGCACAAAATCAACAGAGTTCATACTATTTTCTGGATATGAGTTTTCTGCTTCAACTTGTATTTGGCACAAAATGCATGGGTATCTATTTATATATGTATATATATATATAGGTATATATATATATATATATGTATGTATGTGCAGTCAATTTGTATACATATATATATATATGTGTGTGTGTGTGTGTGTGTGTGTAGAAATTCATGTTCAGCTGTGTATATTTCGAAGTAAGAAATTCTGGTTTTCAAATCTGTGCAACGAATTCACTGGTCGTGCACACAGAACAGGGTATTTTTCATGGTTTCCTTACTGGCATTGAGCGACTAAAGGGCTTGAGCGACTAAAGGGCTCAAGGGAAAGCCCTTGCCCCTCCCATGGGGAGGGGGCGGCCTGTGAGGGCTTGTGCCCTCCACAGGCCGCGGCCTGTGGAGGGCGCGAGCCTCCACAGTCCACGACCTTCCCATGGGGAGGGCAGGGGAAATAATTCCCTTAGCAATTTCAAAACTCAAGAAAAAGAAAGACATTCGCCTAGTATAAACTGCATTCGGATTTATCTCAAGACATTTTGGTTTTTATTTAGATGATAGAATTTTTAAACAAAACAGATATGGAGACATGTAATGTAATTACACTTGAGAAAAAATGCAGACTTGCCACAGAACGAAAACCCTAATTCTGAAGAAGGAATGTGTATTCTATAATTGCAACACAGAATAGTAAGCTGTTACCCAGACTTCAAAACGAAGAAGGAATTCTCAGTTGTTGTACTCTAAAACAGGGAATAATTCAATTCCTTACTGCAGTTTTTAAAATAAAGTTAAAAGAAGGCATAGCAATGAAGAGAACCTGGCAGAATTTGGTTCTATTTGCAGATGTTCAACAGTACCTCCTTTTTCCTCTGTTCCAGAGCTCTGCGATGTATTCAATCAAAGTCTTCTCCTCTTTCTTAAAGTCTCCTCCTCTTTTTCGAGGATCATGCATAAAATTTCCAGATGACAGCAGTTTCCAAGGATTGCCACATGCCCAGCGAATTGTTGGTTTTGAGACAGAATTTTTCCAGAGCCCAATGCTCTCTCGGGCTGTTCATTCTTCATTCTTTTGGAAAAATTAACCATATATCCCAAAACATAATTATTTATATCCCCTTTTATGCAATTTTTAAAATTCATTTATGCAAAACAGATTTATATTATGTTTATTCTTTTATTTAATTTGTTTTTATTTTTAAATACATTTCTTTTAACAAAAACAGATTTAACCTTTTGTTGCTCAAATATATAATGAGAAATAATGAAATAGAATAAGCCATATTATTTCGTGATTTAATTAAACCATATTTCAAATTCGCTATGCTAATCATTTTCACGCAATCACATTGTAAAAACGAACATGACCTAATGCAGCTACATGATGTAAGTGGTGTGTGCATAACCGAGAGTTTCTCCTCCTCTTTTACCCTGTCGAGAAGCTAACCTCCTTTTCCTCAATCACACTCTTGGCCTTCGATCTCCTTGGCCTTCGATCACCTGCCACTCAAATGCACTCAGGCGTGCAAAACAAAAGAGTATTAGTAACCATTGTAGAAACAATAATTAACTCATCATTTATATGAATGCATTCATAATTCTTAAAAGAAAACAATTATATTAAAGCATTGCTCTTAACACATATCACACTTCATATATTAAATCTCATAAGGTCATGGTCAAACATTATCTAAATAAGTCATGGTCAAACTAAGTCAATGGTCAAAATAAGTCATGATCAAAATAAGTCAATGGTCAAAATAAGTCATGATCAAAATAAGTCAATGGTCAAAATAAGTCATGATCAAAATATGTCAATGGTCAAAATAAGTCAATGTATGAGACGTGACATCCTTCCCCCCTTGAGAAGAGACATCGTCTCGATGTCTAAAAGCAAATCCACACAATGGAGTTTGAAGTATCTTTGTATCATAGTCACAATATGCATCAAAAGAAAAGTAAGCTATAATCTCAAATGAGGAAAAGATCTGTTAATGTCATCTGCATTTTCCTAGGTGGTATTATGATTTATCCATCTAATATTGGTCCCACTGGACCCTGTACTCCACAATATCATGGTTCCACAACTTAACGTTGTGCCTCCCAGAATCCTGGTGGGCTTCGCTAGCACCACCCCTGAATCCTGCTAAGTGTGCCAGTCATGCACACCACACATATGGTATTACTACCATCCAATTATATATCCAAGTAACAAATAGCTCTTGCACTAGAGCTTACAAGAATAACATCACATCTTTCGAGCTTAAGAATTTATTCACTCTTATTAGTATAAGTATAGAGAACATTTCTCGTTCAAGCATAAGTATCAGTGTAGTTAAGGAAACAATTTTCTATGCTATGAGTACAAACACCCATACAGAAGTGTCATTGCACAAAGCATGAGAAGTGCTTTATTGCACAAGCACCATTCTCATTTCATACACATGTAAGTACCTTTACTAAAAGAAAAACAATCAGACATACAGGGTCCACCCTATCAATCATTCATACCTTGTCTGCAAGACAAAACTTATCTAAACATCCTTACCATTGAAGGCCCCTTAAGGCATCTCAACTTTTTTTTCTTCAAAAATCTCGTGGATTCTACATGACCCATATCCTCAATCATCAACTTTCCCAAAGTCTAGTACCATAATGAACATTCTTTCCTTTAAATCATCCCTTCTTAGGTTTCCTGCCTTCGAGAAGGCTCAGCCCAGATTATCTATTATTATCCAATTTATTTAATTCACCTATATAAATTACAAATAGAAAAAAAACTGCAAAGGCACTCCAACGAGGTCCAATCCAACCATCATACACACTGACTATTCTAAGACTAGGACATTTTCAATCCATTCCTTTGACAATTCTGATTTTTGAACTTTCTCTTCTTATATATATTTAGTGCCCTTCATCTTACTTGAATTACACTTCATTGATTTCATCTTTTTCACCTTACTTATTAGGTATTCCTTAATCAATCCATATTTTACTTCCATTTCTAGCTATTGGTTTATTCTAGTTTAGAACATCTTTGAGCAACTTCCTCATCCATTTTTAGTTCTACAACACTTTTATTATCCCCCCCTTTTTTTTAAACAATTCACTCTTTATATCAAACTTCAATCAACATTTCCAATCTTTATCTCAAGGGTTTCTCCTCCCTTTCAACTTCCATTGCTATTTTATTGTCATTTTAGTCTTTCATTCTTACATTCAAACTTTATGTTACCACAACATCTCACATTTTATTAATTAATACATAGCTATGAGAAATTTCCATTCCTATGCCCTTATCCATCCTAAAATATCTTCTTATGATCTAACAATACATGTTGCCAAAGTGTTTCTTTGCTCTACCCTTTCACCACCTGCAACACCTCCCTACTTTCCATTTGTGTTCCATTTCATCCACCCTAATTGAAACTTACTACACAACCACTTTTCTTCCTCAACTAACATCCTCCTACCACTACCTATTATATCATCATACCAAAACAAGTTTTTCTCAAAACTCAAGGGATATACTTAGGAATCAATTCCATAAAGCATATTTTCAAATTTCCTTTGTACTATCTAGACGCAGTGTCCTCTCATATAGTAATACCAACAAGATATACAAAAATAATAGGCCCGTAGCAACACCAGTGTTCAAAAATTTCTTATTATTTCAAAATTAAATACTTGTATCAGACAGCGTATTAAGGAATTCAATCTATCGTAATTCTATCAACATACATACCAGGAACTGAAGCACTCTCTGTATTATACCCCCTCATACAATCTATCAGAGGTCCATCATGGACATGATAGAGCACATAACATGAAACTTGACCATCAATTTAAAACATTCAAGCATAGCCACCATTTAGAAAAATTAAATCAAATCCAAGAAAAAGAAAAACCGATTTCAACAATAAGGCATAAAATGTGCACCATTTCAACAATAATCCACACATGACCATAATGGTCGCAAGATAAATAAGTATCGAAAATTTGATGGCTATACTTACTCATGTATATAAATAAAAATTCAACTTTGGCCTACACGCCATTCAATAAATTGAACAAAAAACAATAAAATAAATAAGTAAATAAATAAATAAGATATCAAATTTTTCAAGTTACATAACATAAGAACTGTGTGATTAACTCTAGTCATCAGAGAGGGAGTACAATACCCAACCATACTTAGGTTTCAAAATCCGAAGTAAGTAAGAGAGCACATTCAATCATAGAGTACAGTGAGTCATCTAAGACCCAGTCACACAAAACAAGAGATCCATTCTACTTCATCATCCAACATCGTTGAAGATGCCAAACAACAAAATTGCATTCCTTTCAAGGAACTTCAATCACCACGTAATGACACACATGGTCAAACACTAGCGAACTTCCACAACCCATGGTATCCAAATGCTTCATTCACAATGAAAAGCAATTACCAATTCCCACTTTATAGATATACACCATTCATATGGATAACACATTACTACAACATTCACACATTAATTACCTGAAGTTCTTATTCGCACAAATAAATATGCTAAAACACACACACACGGGATATGAAAACAAAAATTATTCAAGTGTGTCACTCACACAAGGTAAGTATACCATCTCTAACATAATATGAAGAACAAGCTTGAGCGCTTTACTCGCACTAACCATAGACAATCATAAGTGCATTACTCGCACATTATACATGTATATATATATATATATGCAAAGTGCCTAACTCACACGATGCATTCCTCACACCAAATATAAATTACACAGGAGTGCATTACTCGCACAATATATGCAAAGTGCATATTCATAAATATATCATTTATATAAACTGCATATAGGACCTATATATTCACAAGATCAAACTCTGCCCGCCAATACAATAATGATAACTTATCCAAAATAACAACAAAATTCTCTCCCAGGGACCATATCGCTCCCATGAGGCTTAACTTCTAGTATTTACTAAAGATCTCAAGCATACACACATCCTCGGATAGGAAAGAACCTTAACATCCCCTAAAACTAGCTTCTATAATCAAATACCTTTACCATTATGCATATCCTTCTCTGATTCTTCTTCCCAAAGTATCATCATCTTAACTAATGGTCGAGGTGATTGTTCTTTCTACTTGTCTTATGCATTATATGCATATTTTATTTCTTTTACCTCTAGTAACCTTGTGAACTTAACCTTTAGATCATAGTCATTCCTCGCCTCTTGTATGTCCTCAAGACCTTTTCTCAATATTTCTTATTCCCATCATCACTTCATGGGTTGTCATCATGTCTTATCCATCTTGGCTTAGATATATCCATCACAATGTCTCAACCCTTTTTAAAGGTACAATCTCCAATCCTTGCTTTGATCATGACATTTTCCTACTAAGGATTCTTTTGAAAATGTCACTAAACTGATGAGTACTCCATGTCTATTCTTCTTGGTTCTCAACTTAAACTTCCAAAACTCATTGAGGTTCCAACCCATCAAAGAAATCTTCAACCCAAGATAAGGTGCTAATTCACTCGATGCTCTTAGAAATTTAGGTCATCAACAGGTTCACATTGCAACCTATAGCGTAGAAGTCTCAAGGTCCGAGTGTTGAACCTATGGCTCTGATACCAAGATGTAGCGCTCGGAAAATTAAGAGTAATTTTCAAACCAATTAACACAGCATTAAAGAGAAATTAAAATGTTCTAAATTTATTCAAACCATTATAAATAAGTTTCCGAAAAGTCAACATTTCACATAACTCTTCCAAATGAAATAAAGAGAATTTGAATTGCATTTCATAAAATAATATCATCAATGTAATGAATCAAAACATAAGTCTTTCAATGATTTACTCATATACATATATTCATCTTCACTTGGAGGAATCAATCCTTCTAATAGAACATCTTTTCTATGCTAAGTTATAAAACTTTAACCTCTTAAAATCAATGATACATTAAATACTTTCAAAATATACTTCCATTTCAAGTTTCAACAAGGATGTCAAAATGTATATATACATATATAATGGGCTTCACTTCACAAGCCAAGTCTGAATGATACACAAGTACATCAATAGCAAATAACCTTGGATCCACCAACCGCCGTGACACCATGGTCTTCTTGCGAGCTGGGGCCAAGAATGTGATTCAGGTGCCTTTTCCGCCCAACCACGAAGTCCATGACTTCCCCGGGTCCCTTCCTAACTTGAAGGAATCCCCGGCCCTGCATAAAGGAGCCTAGCAACCCGAAACGGTAAAACAGGAGGGCACTCTCGGTGCGTGCCTGATGCCTATATGCATTTCTAACATGAAATAAACACATTTCTTGCAACAGGAGGTGGCAGAGACTCAAATAAATTTCTAGGCTTTTAAATAAACAATCCATCTATTTCAATGGTACAGTGCTTGTCCAAGAAAAATAATAAATGGTAGAATTAGAAAAGGTAATACTACCATCTCCGTTTGCCCACCTTCGACACCCTGTCCCGGAAGTTACCATAGTGAAGTAAAATAATACTTAACAGAAACTTTATACATTTTCAAACAGGCTTCCATCATTTAATCAATTCTAAAAGAAGTGAATTTTCAGTACATTCTTTATATTTCAGTTGTAAGATGTCATTTATCCTTTGGTAAGTGTCCCTTTTAATTTGGATAAAGAACATATATATATATCTTGATAATTTTTAGTGCACTAATTGATAGTAAGAACAGTGTTTTCAATTTTCAATATGCATTTCTATTCTTACAAGCTCAAGCTGACTGAAAGTTTTAATTCCCTATTTCAATACAGGCTACAGAGTAAAATAATTTACTGATACAATGCAATCTGAGGTTTGAAAGATAATCTTTCATTCATATTTCATGTTGTATTCCTTTTAACATATTCAAGGTACTTTCCAGTTTACATGATGTCTCAAAAACACTTCTATTCTTGTTTCAGGTTTATCAATTCAGAGATATTTGTATATATTCAACAGAATTCATTCTACTTTTTGATACATGGCTTTTCAAGACAATTCTGTCCTTGCTTCAGATTTAATAATTCAAAGATATTTATATAATAGAATTCATACTATTTTCTGTTTCATGGCTTTTCAAGATATTTCTGTCCTTGCTTCAGGTTTAACAATTCAAAGATATTTATATAACAAAATTCATACTACATTCAAGATATTTTTGTCCTTGCTTCAGGTTTATCAATTCAGAGATATTTGTATATATATTCAACATAATTCATACTACTTTTCTGGGAAAGAGTTTCCTGTTTCAATTTGTATTTGGCACACAATGCATGGGTATCTATTTATATATATATATAGGTATACATATATATATATATATGTATGTATGTGCAGTCATTTTGTATATGCATACATATATATGTGTGTGTGTGTGTGTGTGTGTGTAGAAATTCATGTTCAGCTGTGTAAAATTCGAAGTAAGAAATTCTGGTTTTCAAATCTGTGCAACGAATTTACTGGCCGTGCACACATAACAGGGTATTTTACATGGTTTCCTTACTGGCATTGAGCGACCAAAAGGGCTCAGGAAAAGCCCTTGCCCCTCCCATGGGGAGGGGGGCGGGCTGTGAGGGCTCGTGCCCTCCACAGGCCGCGGCCTGTGGAGGGCGCGAGCCTCCACAGTCCACGTCCTTCCCATGGGGAGGGCAGGGGAATAATCCCCAAAGCAATTCAAACTTCAAGAGAAAAGAAAAAAAAACAAAGGAAGACAAAGACATTCGCTCAGTATAATCTGCATTCGGGTTTACCTCAAGACATTTTGGTTTTCATTTAGATGACAGAATTTTTAAACAACAGATATGGAGACATGTAATTGCACTTGAGAAAAGAATACAGACTTGCCTCAGAACGAAAACCCTATTCCTGAAGAAGGAAAATATATCTTATAATTGCAACACAGAATAGTGAGCTGTTACCCAGATTTCAAAACGAAATTGGAAAGGAATTCCCAGTTGTTTGCACTCTAAAACAGGAAATAATTCAGTTCCTTACTACAGTTCTTAAAAAAAATAAAGATAAAAGAAGGCATAATGAAGAGAACCTGGCAAGATTTTGGATCTATTTGCAGATGTTCCACAGTACCTCTTTTTTTTTAATTTCCTCTGTTCCAGAGCTCTGCGATGTTCACAATCCAAGTCTTTTTTCTTTCTTAAAGCCTCCTCCTCTTTTTCGAGGATCATGCATGCATTTCCAGTTGACAGCAGTTTTTGCAAGGATTGCCACATGCCCAACAATTTGTTGGTTTTGAGACAGAATTTTCCAGAGCCCAATGCTCTCTCGGGCTGTTCATTCTTAATTCTTTTGGAAGAAAATTGACCATATATCCCAAAACAGATTTATTTATATCCCTTTTATGCAATTATTAACATAAAATTCATTTATGCAAAAACATATTTATTTTATGTTTATTCTTTTATTTAATTTGTTTTAATTTTTTAAATACATTTCTTTTAATCAAAATATAGATTTAACCCTTTTTGGTCAAATTTATAATGAGAAATAAGGAAATAGAATAAGCCATATAATTTCATGATTTAATTTAACCATATTTCAAATTCGCTATGCTAATCATTTCACGCAATCACATTGTAAAAACGAACATGATCTAATGCAGCTACATGATGTAAGTGGTGTGTGCATAACCAAGAGTTTTCTCCTCTTCTACCCTGTCGAGAAGCTAACCTCCTTTTCCTCAATCACACTCTTGGCCTTCGATCTCCTTGGCCTTCGATCACCTGCCATTCATATGCACTCAAGCATGCAAAACAAAAGAGTATTAGTAACCATTGTAGGAACAATAATTAACTCAACATTTATATGAATGCATTCATTATTCTTGAAAGAAACAATTATATTAAAGCATTGCTCTTAACACATATCATACTTCGTATATTAAATCTCATAAGGTCATGATTAAACATTATCTAAATAAGTCATGGTCAAACTAAGTCAAATGGTCAAAATAAGTCACGATCAAAATAAGTCAATGGTC